>BSBM01000316.1:22747500-23367500 GCA_027924585.1 Larix kaempferi | reverse complement strand
GTATTTAAATCAAGTTGTTTGAATTTTTTGTAAAGTTCACTAATATGTATTGGTTAATGTGTGACATTCAAAGCCAAAAAATGAGGAATCTTGATAAGATTCTTACCAAACTAAGTCGAGAAGAGCATAAAATGTTGACTAAAAAGTTGTAAAGGGATGAATCAGGTAAAAAAAAAAGTCAATATGAATTATTTCTTCATATTTGAGTAATAATCTATTTAAGAATATTCACTAATATGTTTCAAATAATGTAATTCAAATATGTTTAATGTTATGCAAGGACTAACAACAATAGAAGTCAATGTCATCATAAGAAAACAAAATTATGAAAGATGCAAATGATGATTAATTGGTCCTTAGCTCATCTGGATTGGTGTTTGAAAGTAAATAGAAGGGGCAAGGAATTTTATAAAATTGTGAGGATTAGTGGAAAGAACTTGTAGTCGTACTTTTCACTTACAATACAGAAACCAATCAAATTATTCCAAGAATCGGGTCATATGTAAACTACAAGAGGTGTTCCTAGAGCAATGGTCAATGAGACCCGTCAAGCTTGCTCATAGAAAAAACATACAACAACAAAAAAGAATCATTCAAAAAGTAATATTCCTAAACATGTTTATGTAGAATATGTATCTATAACTGCTATGTGTTGTAAATAGTGCAACTTCGGAAGTTATTCTTGTATGTCCTACAGGAGAAGATATTAATGTATTTGATCGTGTAAAAACCTTAAAGGAATCAATGCAAAGCTTGAGGTGAAATCACAAAGAAAAGATTTATTAAATGTAGTTTTTATATTCCCCCAACACAACTCATCCCAGTGGGTAAACTGCCCCAAAACAGTGGGTATTCTACCCCAAACAATGGGTTGAATTGCCCCAGTCAGGTTGTACCAGTTAGGGAAACTCAGGTCGGCCCTATAAGGGAAAAAGTCACTTTTTGATGTGTATAAATAGAGAGTTCAACCTCTCATTTGGTCATTCAGTCAAGCAAGTTCTCTCTAGTCAAGAGAGGTTCGCTACTACACCTAGGAGACGAATTTTTTGGGGTTCTCCACTATTGGAGAAGTTTCTCTCTTATTTTTCTTGGGTTTGAGATACTACTATTTGGATGTACATAGTTCTCTATTGGAAGGTGTGAGCTTGGGGGATACAAATATATTTGTTTATGGTTGCGAGATGATTGTTCTTATCATCATGGTTAAACGAGCTCCACACTCACTGTGTTTATGTGCTTTTCCATTCTTGTAGCGATCCTAGTTATGTTGCTATAAATTCTAACATGGTATTAGAGCAATACTAGAAGAATCCATTTCTGGAAACTAGGGTTTCACTTTTCGGGGCCTTCCCTCAACAATTCGACTTGAAAAGAGCATTAGAAATTCCTCCCTATGGAAGGTGCATCTTTTGGTGAAGGAAAATTCCAGTTCTAAGAGGTTTCATTTTTTAACCTAATTATGCAGTTGCTGTAGTTACTGCATAAATTAGGGTTTCAAGTTTTTTGTTGTTCCCTCCATAGATTTGGCTCGACCCTACCTTCTCTCAACTCGCCTTTCTAGGGAACATTTTCCTATCGAGTCAGTTTTGGAAGATTCCAAACCTCATTTTCGACCTAGATCGTGCTAGGGTTTCTCGTCCAATTCTATAGTCAAGATGATTGGAATGAAGTTTGAAGATCGACTTGATGGGGCTTCCAATTTCATTTCTTGGAAGTCTAGGGTTCTTCCCATTTTAGAATAAAATGATCTTTTGAATTTCTTCATATGAAGGTCCCAGAACCGGAACTAGAAGATCGAGACTGCGGTGATATTCCTAGCAAGAAAATGAAGAACATGGTTCCCACAAGGAGGTAGTGGGATCCCACCCACAAAAAAACAATAAAAGATAAGTAGTTGGATTTATTGCTCTTATAGATTAGATATGTTAACTTTGAATATGTTTCTATAACAATTTGTATGCAGATATATATTCCTAGAATTAGGAAGGATGTAGAGCAATGTGATATAGTTCCTTTATTGATGAACAGTAGGCTCGTATAACATTTGTTATGTATATGGTTGGTTAAATAGTTGTAATGCTACACAACGTTTAAGAACCTATCTCGTTCTAACAAGATTACAGTAGTACACACTCTTGGTAGTTTTTTCTAACATAGATATCGGACATCTAGATAGTTCCATATATATGTTATGCTAAAGAATTTGTAAATGATTGATTAAATTTGACTATGGTATGTTGCTTACCATCTGATGGGATCGTAGGGAAAATACCATATGATATGGCCTACAAGAAAAGTATGGTGAGACTTGTTCCGATGAACAAGTGATGGACACATGAATCCCGATGATGTTCAGTTTAATCAAAGGTAGGAAGCTTCTAGGAGCATGATTCTCAACCTAGAAGGATGACTCATAGAAAAATCAATTAGATGGAAGTCATGCAAGCAGATAAGGACCTAACACATCCAACTATATTTGATACATGACCCACAGGCCTTGAGGATCCGAACTGAAGATCGGGGATGAGGAGCTGATAGATCCTAAGGATATGAGATCATCTCCCCCTCTAGCAGTTAAGAGTGAGTTAGCCCTTGAGCTGAGGATGTTGGCCTATGGAAGAACACACATGAGATCCCGAGTAGATCCAACATGATGACTGTGAGTCTCTGGCTACACTCATGGCATTTTTGGTTGATTCAGAAAGACAGTTGAGAGGATTATTTATGTACCTGGTCATCACCAGGTTGGATAGTTACATTTTAGTAAGGAAATATGCTCCTTTTCTATGTGAAAGATGGTTCTTAGATTGGAATCTAAAGTGAGAGAGAGAAGGATTCTCTGTAGATAGCTCCGGGGAGGGTGCAAGATGCTCAGATGTAGAGGGAGCAAGAAGATCAGATTCAGAGAGAGAAGGACATTATGTAGATATCTGTAGAGAGGGAGTAGGACACGCCAACACAGAGGGAGTTGATTATGGTCCATGGGCACACCGATGGATGCAAATATGAAGAATTTGAGGGATGTTGCTTCATATTCAGATTTGATTGATCCCACTGTGTATAACGAGATGATTGGATCTTTGATGTACTTGCATGGAACTATGCGATATGACTTGAGATTGCAGGGGTTTTTCAGACTTAGATTGGGTTGGATGTGCTAGAGATAGGAAGAGTTCTTCTGGACGTTGCTTCAGTCTAGGTTCCGCAGTAATTTCCTGGAGTAGCAGGAAGCAGACCTCAGTAGCACTCAACACTATAGAGGCAGAGTATAATTGGTTGCTAGTACAACAGTTCAAGAAGCGGTATGGCTTCGAAAACTCCTTGTAGGATTATTTGGCCAGATTCCAGAGCCAACCATGATTCACTGTGATAACCATAGATGTGTTCATATATCAGTGAATCCTATATTCCATGACAAGTCGAATCATATATATATTCGGTATTACATCACTCATGATATGGTGCAGAAAGGTACGGTTGAGTTACAGTATGTTCTGACAGATGACCAGACTACAAATGTTCTCACCAAGCCTCTTCCCACGATAAGTTTGAATACTTTCATGGAAGAGAATGTGTCCCTCCTTGAGAGGGAAAGATGACATGGATATGTTTACCTTGCTTTCACCCAGGTACCTCTACTCATCCAGGTCATCGGCCAGGTATGGGAGTAATCCCATTGACAGATGAGACAGACATGTCGTAGATGGTCGGGTTCCACCCAGATGCCTCTACTCGTCCAAGTTCTCAACCAAGTATGGGAGTAATCCCATCGGAAGAGGAGACGGGAAGATAGTAGATGGTCAGGTTCCACCCAGGTGCCTCTACTCGTCCAGGTTCTCATCCAGGTATGGGAGTAATCCCATCGACAGATGAGACAGACATGTAGTAGATGGTCGGGTTACACACAGGTACCTCTATTCGTTTAGGTTCTCATCTAGGTATGGGAGTAATCCCACCGACAGATGAGACGAACAGGTAGTAGATGGTCGTGTGGTGCTTTCACATGTACCTCTACTCATCCAAGTTCTCATCCAGGTATGGGAGTATCCCATTGACAAATGAGATGAACAGGTAGTAGATGGTCGTGCACCTCTGCTCATTTAGGTTCTCAGCCACATATGGGAGGATCCCATCGAAAAATGAGACGGACATGTAGCAGATGGTAAATTAGATGGTAAATCTTATCTCTTGGACATCTAGATAGGATGGAGAGGCCACTGTATTCTCTAGATGACTCTAGGATAGAGGAGATCTCTTGGACATCTAGATAGGATGGAGAGGCCACTGTATTCTCCGTATCACTCTAGGATAGAGTGAGGAGATCTATCGGACATCTAGATAGGATGGAGAGGCAACTGAATTCTCCGTATCACTCTAGGATAGAGTGAGGATATATCTCGGACATCCAGATAAGATGGAGAGGCCACTGCATTATCTAGATCACTCTAGGATAGAGTAAGGATATCTCTTGGACATCCTAATAGGATGGAAAGGCTAGCGCACACTCCTGGACACTCATTAGAGTGGGGATATCTCTTGAACATCATGGGACATGATGGAGAGATTTTGTCCATTCTCTAGATCACTCTTTATATTTAATTGATTGATTGATTTAATTTAATGTACTTCGCTTTATTTTTATTTAATTTAATTTAGTTTATTTTTATTTTTTTATTTTACTTTATTTTATTTCTTTAGTTTTTTTTATTATATTTTTTTATTTATTTTAATTAATTAATTAATTTAATTTAATATTTTAACTTTATTTACTATACTTTACATTTATTTATTTATTTTACTTTATTTACTTTACTTTACTTTTATTTAATTTAATTTATTTTTATTATATTTCTAATTTACTTTTATTTACTTTACATTTAATTTAGTTTAGTTTATTTTTAAACTTTACTTTACTTTTATTCTATTTCTTTATTTTACTTTATTTCTTTTTTAGTTTACTTTATTTTAATATTACTTTATTTAATTTTTTTTGTTAAATTTAATTTAGTTTATTTTAATATGTTTTAATTTTTTTTTAATTTAATATGTATTTCTTTTCATTTTTATTTCCAAATAACATTTTAATTAATATTTTAATTTACTTATTTCTTCCTTGGGTTGGTTGTCTACTAGCAACAACCACATTTTTAAATGTGGTTGATATTTTTTTATCGATCGAATATCAACCACTTTTAAATGTGTCGTCATGGTTGATATACGTGGATCGAGGAATATCAACCACATTTTAAAAATGTGGTTGTTGCTAGTTCTAACCACAGTCTTCAAGCCTCAACCACGTTGTCTCTTTCCAAATCGTTTGATCCGATGAAATCCAAAGATGACGAAGCTGCCATTATTGTGCCATCTGCAAAACTATTGGAAGACTAAACGACACGATTTTCTAATAGTATTGTTTCTTTCATTACCATGCATTCGGCATGCATTCGGGCTCTTTGGGTGGACTCAACAACTAGATGGGTTGCCCCGAATTATTTCTTCCCCACCACAAACTAGATAATGTCGATATGAGGACAATAAGGATTGGAATCCAGCCATGCATCTATGCAATTTACGTGGAAATTGTGACAACATTCTTGTAATATTGTCACCTTTTCACCTTCCACAAATTCTTCCAAGCAGATGGGCCAATCCATGCAATCAAAAAGCGACCCTTTTGTGGTACACCATGGTCGCCAGTGCTTTTATAGATGGTTTCTTGCAAAGGTCACCTTTAACTCCTTCGACACTAACATCAATTTTTCGCACCGACAACACTTGTCATCATCTGTTATGCATTCTATAACGTACCACTACACTCACGCTCAATGCACAAAGGACAGAAAAGAGAAACACCCCGAGGATAATTGGTAAGCCTGAGTCAGAAGTAACTTTTCCCATGTTGTTAACTGATGTCGATCCCTCTCAAATCTCCATGGACGGGCTGATGGGAGTGGATGACTGCAATAGTTTTCGATATTTGAACAATCCCCTATAATGAATAGATCATGGGAAGGAAGAAATATTTTGCATCTTTCTAGAAAAGGGTTCTAGTGGTATCGAACCTCAAAGTGGATCAAGGAACATTTGAAATTAACTTGGACATTACGTGTAGGATTAGGAGTTGTATAAGGGCTAACTAAGACGCCCTCGACTTGTTGGAATCTGGTAGAGCAATTCTTTCTAAAATCATTATTTGGAGTGCTCAGATCACAATTTCGGTGATCGAAGTAGTTTAAAATTGGACAGTTAGTCTAGAACAGGCAATCCCAATTGCTGAAATTACAAAAATGCGAAAATAGCAATTTCCAGGAAGAATTTTGGCCGTTTTTATCCCAAAATCGCCAAATAAGCAGAGCGTTTTGGTTGTCTTTTATCCTATGCTGTAGGATTATAGTAAACGATAGGAAAATGTTGGAGGAAGGAAGACTATGTTCTTGTGATGGAAGTTAGAGGACGCATATTGGAATTAATGAGCAGGAGGAAGAATCTTGGAATAAATAACTACCGACTTGAATAAAGAAGAACCGGGCGAGGGTATGGTTGGTCAGAGACTCACAGTCCCCACCATCTTGTTGAAGAGGGTGTTGCTGTAACATCCCAAAAATCACTAAAAATTTAAAATTTTTCATATAGCACAATCATAGAGAAAATGCTAACCGTGGAATGAAAATGTTTAAATATTTATCTAATGGCAGCTTCACAATATTATTTCTAAACATAAAAGACAGTAGATTTATAAATTAAATACGATATAACAATATCTATCTTTTCATCTTATAATGGTTCTAGTAATAAATACTGATGACTTGTTTGCATATTTCTGAAGGGGTTCCTACAGGGTGCCCTTGGGTTTACTTAGCTTTGATAGCTAAAGCATTGGATTCTTTTCTTTTGCAGATATGCAGGTAAGGTAATAGAGTAGTTCCAGTATTTCACGACAAGATATAAGCTTCAGCTAGTCATCTCTGTTTTTAAGATAGATGTATATACTGCCGTGCATGAAGATGTCGATAGTATGCAATTCTAGTTTATCTTTAACAATCTGTACCATTTTTATCCTAACACTTGTAAGTGTAACTAGAGATATTTTGCATTGTACTTCTACTGAAATCATTGTTGTCGTTCATTAGGAAATAATTGATATGATTGTCATGTGAGATTCTACAATCTAAATGTTTCGACAAGCATGTGATAATGTTATCAATATGTTAGGGTTGAACAATAAGCGACTTCAATGTTAAATGCTAGGTTAGATTTTAATGGGACCTTTAGAATTCTAGTCCATCATTGTTCAATTTAAAAATGCAAATGTATAGTAATAATAGCCTTACTATAATGATATGGCTTGTAATAACTATGATCTTCAAAGTTTACATGACATATTTCATGTGCTTAAATCGTAAATGCTCCTATAATACTTATTCGACTATATCACTCCATTGACAGGATAATAGTTTGATGTGTATTAGTGACCCATATTGAACTGTTATAATACTTCTATGGAATAATTGCTAGGGTTACAATGCCTAGTCATATGCAAAATGAAACTTAGCACTATAATCTATTGTGTTCATAATAAACAAATGATAATTTAATATTTGAATTTGAAATGGATGCGCCCTTAGCAATTGGGGACTTAACGTTTATAATGCATGAAACATAGACATTATGTGATAAGGTTTGGACTTGATTCATATCATGGTTATAAGAATACAACATATGGTTTGGAAATTATAGAATATAGTTATGTTGCAATATATATTTGTTATGCAAATTTTAACATAGTTTAGAAACTTTATACATGGTTGTAATACCGTATATGATAATACCCTATGGTTTTGAAACTATAAAACGGTTGTATGACAGTGGTGATAATAATATCTGAAACCATGCTATAAGACATAACTTCGATGCTGACATGAATTAAATGCAGTTGCAGGTAATGGCCTGGCAGGTGATACGTAAGATCTGGCATTAAATGCAAACCCTGTGTGATGGTAGTGGTTTTCCTCGATGGCTCCTATGTGTATCTGACTCCATGTGATGTAGTTGTATAATTGTTGAGAACTTGTCGAGCTGTAATATTTTCCCTGGTGATATGGCACTCCAAGTGTGCTGGTTATTTATTGATGTTATTAATGGTGATTGATCGAAATCTCTGCCTTGGTACTATCATGGCTTGGTTGGCCAATTCTTGATCGTTGATCTATCTTCCTCAATCATTGAGATCATAAACCCTAAGGAAGTCTCGCATTTTTGTTTGTTGTTTTCCTTAACACATTCATTTGGAATTTTTGTTTGGGGAAGAGGCCGACAGGCCGCTAGATAGCAGGGCTCGACCCTGGGTGGTTTGTGATGGCTATGTCACTGTAATCTCTGTAATTTTTATGGTGAAACTTACTGTATAAGTTGCTTGGGTTCGAAGGGTGTAAGGAAATGAAGCCCTATGGATTTCGTTGTGTGATAGGTTAGGTTTTTGGTGAGTTATCCTTTGAGTTCGATAATTTTTCAGCTGCATGATACTCCTGTTGCGTCGGTGGAGGAACTGGAAGCATGAAGCATTCCATCTGACTGTCACTGTGAAGGTGAACTTTACTCGTAACACTACTTGTTAAATACGGTTTTGGTTTACTATGTATTCGTTATAACTTCTGGTGATTGTGTGGCAGGTACTGCCTCCCTTGTGGATTTTACAGTGCTGGGGTTTGTTGGCAATGGATGGCATGCTAAAAAATGGTAAGCCCTGGTGGAAAAACCCTCTGTAGGTTCTCCTGGCCGATTTGTGGCCAACGTTTGAAGTTGTAACAACTTTGTCCTGGAAATCGTGGTTCAAAACCCATGTTTTGTGTTATGCCTGTGTTAGGATTCCCATCGTCTTGCAGAGTCGATGTAATAATTTTCTAGGTTACTATACAGTGTTTTGGGTTCTGAGTTTGAACTGGGAAATGTACCTCTCTCAACGAGGGTTTCAATCTCTGTCGAGTTTTTAATATCAAAGAATAATTACAAGTTGATGTTGTTTTAGTTGTTTTGTTTCGTCATTTTGGGGCTTGGCCCATGAACAAAACCTATGACTCGTTGATTTAAAATGTGGAAATAAAACTTGTGTTTTAGGAGACCTCAACATCGTCCTCGATGTTGCTTATTCATCATCAAGTTCCTCATGGAACAAAACTGGATATGCTGCCCGCATATTACTTTCCAGTTCCCAAGTAGCTTCATCAGGGCTAAGGTGCTTCCATTGCACTTTTACCTTCCCTATGGTGCGATTCCAAAGCATAATTTCCCTCCGGTCGAGAATACAGTCCGATTCCACCTGAAAATATCCTTCAGATTCCACCTATATTTCATTCCAATTCAGCACATGAGTAGCATCATGCACATACTTCTTTAAAACAGAAACGTGAAAAACATTGTGGATTTTTAAATTATATGGCAATGCCAATTGATATGCAACAGCTCCAATCCTTGATAGGATTTCGAATGGTCCACAATACCTTGGTGATAATTTAGCACAGCTCCCAACCTTCAAAGAACTTTTCTTGGGCTTTACCTGTTACGTCTCCATGAATATGTTAGTGTTATTTTGAGAAAATAACTTTTTTTTGTCCTCTAGCCATTAACCAATCACACTTTAATAACATAAAAGACCTCAATTATTTATAATACATTTTCTTGATACTTGTTATTATCCAAGAAGGAAACATAATGACCTAACATACCCATGTGTCGTTTCAATACCTTAAGGGAACTTTGAGAACTCCTTTCATATTGATCATCTACTCAAATATCATATCGCTTTAGTACTATTAGCATTTCACCTTCTTTATCAACTTCGTCCACACTAAGTAGTGAAAGCGAACACAAATGTTCTAAACATTAATAGAAGACATATATAAAACGATCATGAGTAAATATTGGCTATTACACTCCTCACTCAATTTATCATGACATACATTGACATAATCTACATTGAAAGAAATAATGATACAAGTATCTAATTTAAGCAAAGATCATCAAAGGCCACCTAGATTACAAATGCAGATCATCTAATGCCTTCAACCACATGATATGAATATAAGCAATTCCATCAGGCAAAATGCATCGAATCCCCAGAGTTTTTACTATAAGATAAAAGCTAGGAACTATAGATTCAGGGACCATACATTTATAAGATCTTCTCCACATGGACAACATAATAACCATTCAATACATTTTTAACAATGAATCACATGACACAATACACCAACCATCATACACCATATATAACCGTGGTTCACCCAAAACTTGGACTACGTCCACAACACCCGTCGTAATATATTATTTCATCCAAAACAATAATTACATCCTGCAACTCAACGGTTGCGTTATTTACCTTCCATTACCCAGAAATCTCTCTCATGGAGAACATCTTCTAACATTCAAGTGAGAAGCCTCGCCATTATTTCCCACAGTACACATATGATAATACCTATGTTAGCTATGTTCTAAAGATATACTAATTATGTTTTATCTTAGTAGAAAAAACCACCATACTAGCCTTTATACAATTAACACATTTCCAATTAGATCTCTGGAAACAAAAGGATAGGAAATGATGTGATCTTATTTCGCTAGTAATCAAACTGGGTCGCATCTTATGGATGCATGGGGTAACTTCTTTGATATATAGTTTATATCTATAATAGAATAGGGATCAAGCGTCGTTGAGGTCACATCAACACTGGTATTGACGCTAGCATAAAAATCATAAAAAGAAAAAAAAACAGAGTACTGTATATTCTTTTAGGCATTGCATATAGGCATAAAATGTATAATTAATGAGAAAAATATGGGATCCGCATTACATTGTCCCCTCCCAAATGCTCTGTGCATTCATGATGGCAACATATATCTATATCTATATATAGATAGATATATAACCTAACTTCAAAACCTAGATTCAACATTGCGCTGTCTTTTAACCATCACTCTGAAAATTCACGATAGCAACCAGATTTATATAATATGTGTATATATATATAACTCCAAATCAAAACCAGGATAAGAATTCCGCTATCCTTTCATAACCATATTGCACCTTCATGATGGCAGCGAAATATGTATAACAAGAAAACAATTATGGTTTCAACGCAACATATAAAAATGGATGTGGACACAAATCAAAATAAGTTTTCGACTATGCATAGTAAAATGGATCTCGATGGAGGTCAATATATGGCTTCCTGCAGCACATGACAGAGATCAGAATAACAAATGGATCTCGACAGATTTCAATATATGGCTTCAGGTAGCACATGACAGAGATCAAGATCAGATTTCGAATCAGTATAACAAATGGATCTCAACAGAGTTCAAGTTATGGTTTCATGCGGCACATGACAGAGATCAAGATTAGGTTTCGACTCATCATAGCAAATAGATCTCGACAGATTTCAAGCTATGGTTTCATGCGGCACATGACAATGGATCTCGACATAATAAATATCTGAAATCCCCACGGATAAGTTTCAGGTAAGTGCCAAATACAGAAAGCAACAAAGAAAAACCGCAACAATGTTTAACTGGATCAAGACTGTCTTGGTAACAAAATACAGGAATCAACGACGGTTTATGTAGGGATCGATCCAGCTTGGTAATATCATATGGAAAGCACCAACTAAAAAACAAACTGCAGAACTCGATCCCTATAATCTATCAAACAATAGATCTCACTACGACTATTCAACTAAGGACGGATAAAAATTCCAGAATAATCAAAATGCAGAGTATGAAGATGGCAAAAGTTTCAGTGACTTTAGCAAGCATGGTGTCTGATAAAACTACTTAACAGTAATGGCCGAGATACCTCTACATATATAATTCTATAATAACAAAATAATAGCAGAGCATTACCGCTATAGCTCTAGAACATCTATGTACCAAGCTCAGATCTAAAACTGTAATAGTAAGATTCAGCAGATTTAACGCCACTGTAACTAAGCATTTATACAGAGGTCTATAGCTTTATACTCGGTATAGTTATAAAAGTACCCACAAACAAAAGAAGATAAGGTGAAAAGAAAAATAGAAATCTTACAACACACATCGCCCATGGAAGCTCATCGACCGGATTTGGTTGTTCATCCGAATTGGATCTCCTTCGAAGCTATCCCTTCCCAGCTCGCGCCAACCAAAGGCAAGAGGAGTTTGATCCAACGAAAAATGACATCAAAGAAAACCCCTATCAGTGTGAGGAATGGAACGAAAGTTGCAGCCAACCCTCTGCCTCTTCCCTTCTTTTCCCAGACTGCTCACCGTGATACGTCAAACCAAACAACGACTCCACAGTGGTAAAGCCCACCCCGTGCAAGCATACCTAAAAAGAAGTGCACAGAAATTTTCTCCTCTCATGCACAGGGATCGCCTTTCATTTGAAATCAGAAACACATTCGAAAACGAGTTTCCCCTTCACTTCTGGTTCTCTTCCTAAAATAACCATTCGGGATCCAACCTCAGTGGTAGTCGTGGTCTCAACTACGAAGTTCATCAAGTGCCAAGTGGCAATTCCTCCATCCACCCAGTCGCTTGTCATTAAAACAGCAACTTCGTGAAGATCGTGGGGTTTTTAGGTGATTGCATTCGATATTATTAAGGAGATTTCCTCATCATAATTAAATCTACAAGTGGCGGTGGAAAATCCTTGAATCCAGGGACATGTTCCCCATTTAACTTAAGATATTAATATTAATATGCAAATCCAACGATAGTTCAAGAGTTTTTAGGATGCATATGTTCATTGAAGAAAATATTAAATGCATGAGGAAAAAAATAAACATCCTTTCAAATAGAGATGTTATTTCTTAAAAAGAATACTACCCGTAGAAATTAACTCTCTTCTAACTTCTTGGTTAAAAGGATTATATATATAAAACACCCGAATAGTTGTTACAACTTACGTATAATGGTACATAACATAATTATATATGATACTCATATAAATGTATATAATAGTTAACCCAACTATTATTTAACCTTTCGAATAAATATTTACATAATTAATTATAAGTATCATCAAAAGATAGGACAACCTCTTTTGAACTTTGATTGTAATAATGTAGTTCCTTTAGATCTTGGTAAATGAAAAGAAAAGAATTCTCTTTATTTGTTTGTTATCCCTTTCTTAGGATGCTTTTACATATATATATATATATGTAGTAAGGATAATATGTCATTGGTTATTTTCTTACTAGAAGATAAGTTTTATTTACTTTTTAAGAAAATCCTTTATGAGTAGCTCCTCACCTTGGCTTCTGACAATTCTTATAACCTTAAGGTCCATAGGTAAGGCATCATATAATGATATGGCTTCCTATACATATGGCCTCTTACCCCCTAGGAAAACACGATGCTATTTAGCTACGACTCAAATTTTTAAGTCTCTAGAGTCTAAGAGAACACTGCTTTTAAAGGTCCACTGGTAGGGCCTTGGCCTTGAGCTCCTCACCAGGGCCTCATAAATAATTTACATTATACATTTATAAATCTTTAGAGGGATATTACATCCTCCTCCCCTTAAAAATAACACCGTCCTCGATGTTCATACCTTTCAGCAGTTTATCCTTTCTTTGGAGTCATCCTTTTCTTGCTTTGTCATTTCTATTTGACCTTCTTCGTTCTTTCATGAATTTCTCTCAAGTCACTATCAATCACCCTACATTTTTACTATAAAACCGGAATTCAAAGAAACCATAAAACTATCATCAACTTCATAATCAAACTCATATTCATAAATACTGAGTCATTTATTGTAACATAACATTTGCAGTCTATGGAATATATTTTAGTCATTGTTTGTGCTTTTATTATCACAAACACACATAATTCCAGTGATCCCGGAACGTAGATTATGAACTTAATCACAACCAACTATTCACTTGATCCAGGAAATTTTTGTCTAACACCCGAGTGCTCACACAACAATCCTTTCGAAATTCTTGCCTAACACCTCAGTGCTCACACAGCAATTATTTTACAGATTTCTTTCCTAACACCGCAGTGCTCACGCAGCAATACTTTCTCTCATGCATACTAAGCAGCGTCCTGCCTCCCGCATATGCATTCTCTTACAGTTTGCCTAGGTATTTACAACTTGCCGATTCCTTCGAGAATCCTGGTGGCTGTCAACTCCCTGATCTCTAGGGAGTGTTTCAGTGCCCTTAACGCACTTTTACACAATTCCCCTCAAGCCTTCTCGCTTGAGTCCAGGAATCTATTCCCCTCAAGCCTCCTTGCTTGAGTCTAGGAAAATCTCATTCGAATTCATCAATTATTTCATCATATTACATTTTATAACCATACAATTTCTCTGAACAATTTGGTCTAGTTCTTATTCAACAATAATTAGCAATAATAAAAGATGCAATGTGGATCTTTCATCCTCACCCCTTTTATTGTACCATGCATAATATATTAAGCTTTTGTCTTTCAACAAGTTCCACCTAGTTTTGGCCATCTGTCAAATTCAATTGTTAGTAACACTTTATATAACAAAATCAAATATTTGTAAATAAGAAAATCATTCATTCTTCATACTACAATATCCATACTTGATCATCTGAAGTAAACGTTTTCTCCTTCCAAGCATAACTAACTTACTTAATAGGACTACATAATTCCTTGAACACGAAATAATATTCTTCCTATGATGACCCGTGTACATTATGATTTCTTAACCTTGAATGTTATCCTTCATCATTTCAAACACACTTCCTATTTTAGTTATACAACTTCTTTTGTATATACCAACATCTCATAGAAATGACCAATTTTCTAAAACATACTTGCATACCTTATAATGATAACCATATACCTTTGTAAGGGTGACCGCATATCTTCTTATTATAAGATCCTCATATGTCAAGGTACCAGTTTACCTGTATCATCACATATTAGTATCATACTAAGTATTACATGAATCTATATATCCCATTTTTACCTCTTGACTGTTGTAGTGATGTGTGGGAATATAACATCCTGCTCGACCACAACATTAAATGTGTTAGTCGTAAAAAGAAAAAGAAAAATGTAATTAAATCATAAGAGCAATCATACAAAAAACATATGTCAATCATCACCTTGACTTGTTTCATAAAAACTTATACATCAATTACTGTTAAATATTACTTCTGATCTATCATGGGAATTTCCATGATATTAAAGGTTTTCCTGAACTCCTAATGTGGATATAAAATAGTCATTATAAAGACATCAGAAATTTAAAGTGTCGTGTATTACCATTCCGTGGCGGTTCTAGTTTTTCAACACTTTTATTCATACAACAACACATACTCACCATTAATTGCATCTATGCATTCATTATGTGAACAACATGATTAACTAAAATTTTATCTCTTAACCAAAATAATCATTTTGACACCACATATAATTGTATGTGACAACAAATCATCATAGATCATGATCTCGTAAAAGTATAGTTTTTATTACTACCACTCATAGTATCCCAACATCCATGAAGATGAGATCATGCATTTCCATCATATATTCTATTATTTATCCAACTTTCCCTCACAGTCATAGGGAAAATTTTCAAACTCTCTTAGTTTGCAGTTAACAGAATCTAGACTAGAAAGTCTACATTTCTTGTGGAAGGTTAGTTCGGCTGTATGCATTTTACCAGAATTTATTAGTTATGTCAACATCATAAATTTATCTTTCAAAGTGGCTTTATATATGAAAGGAACTTGACAGTTCCTAACATAATCAAAACATTAGACTATCTTCTATAGTCAAATATTAGCATATATAATTACTTTATAAAAGACTTAACAGATATAAGTTGCTTATTTTTATCTATCTGAATCTCATATTCGGAAATCCTGACGAATGGATTAATAAAATTTGATTGGTCAGAAACAATCAACAAAATGTATCAACCCTATTCTCCCATATGACGCGTTTACTAAAACTGAAAGATATCCACTCCTAAGAATAACAATAAAGGTAGAGAAGGAAATAAGTAATTAAGACGAATTATCAAATCAACAGATTTAGGAGAGTTCCTCAGTTTAGTACATTCACAACTAGGATGACTTTCAATCTACGAAGACTCATTCCACAAAACCATAACCGTTATCATTCTAAAGACTATTTTCTCATCATTCAATGAATCTAATTGTAAAATAAGAGGATAAATTCATCAACTAATATTTACCAATAACCAATCATTCATCTCCATAATGAAACATATACTATCCTTACCTATAAACAATGTTGCGCTATTATAATGCTTTCACCAACTGAAACATACTTACTTGCAACTCAATGACGACTTGTAAGATACCTGTTGTCGATCTGTTGAAATGAAATTTTCTATTGCATCTTGTGTCGCCAGTTCGACTAACTCATATATATGTTTCCCCGACTGAGCCCAAATAAGCCCGACTGTTTGCAACCTGTGCTTTGATACCATAGGTGACGTCTCCATGAATATGTTAGTGTTATTTTGAGAAAATAATTTTTTTTTGTCCTCTAGCCATTAACCAATCACACTTTAATAACATAAAAGACCTGAATTATTTACAATACATTTTCTTGATACTCATTATTATCCAAGAAGGAAACATAATGACCTAACATACCCATGTGTCATTTCAATACCTTAAGGGAACTTTGAGAACTCCTTTCATATTGATCATCTACTCAAATATCATATCGTTTTAGTACTATTATCATTTCACCTTCTTTATCAACTTCGTCCACACTAAGTAGTGAATGCGAACACAAATGTTCTAAACATTAATAGAAGACATATATAAAACGATCATGAGTAAATATTGGCTATTACACTCCTCACTCAATTTATCATGACATACATTGACATAATCTACATTGAAAGAAATAATGATACAAGTATCTAATTTAAGCAAAGATCATCAAAGGCCACCTAGATTACAAATGCAGATCATCTAATGCCTTCAACCACATGATATGAATATAAGCAATTCCATCAGGCAAAATGCATCGAATCCCCAGAGTTTTTACTATAAGATAAAAGCTAGGAACTATAGATTCAGGGACCATACATTTATAAGATCTTCTCCACATGGACAACATAATAACCATTCAATACATTTTTAACAATGAATCACATGACACAATACACCAACCATCATACACCATATATAACCGTGGTTCACCCAAAACCTGGGCTACATCCACAACACCCGTCGTAATATATTATTTCATCCAAAACAATAATTACATCCTGCAACTCAACGGTTGCGTTATTTACCTTCCATTACCTGGAAATCTCTCTCATGGAGAGCATCTTCTAACATTCAAGTGAGAAGCCTCGCCATTATTTCCCATAGTACACATATGATAATACCTATGTTAGCTATGTTCTAAAGATATACTAATTATGTTTTATCTTAGTAGAAAAAACCACCATACTAGCCTTTATACAATTAACACATTTCCAATTAGATCTCTGGAAACAAAAGGATAGGAAATGATGTGATCTTATTTCGCTAGTAATCAAACTCGGTCGCATCTTATGGATGCATGGGGTAACTTCTTTGATATATAGTTTATATCTATAATAGAATAGGGATCAAGCGTCGTTGAGGTCAGATCAACACTGGTATTGACGCTAGCATAAAAATCATAAAAAGAAAAAAAAATAGAGTACTGTATATTCTTTCAGGCATTCCATACAGGCATAAAATGTATAATTACTGAGAAAAATATGGGATCCGCATTACATTGTCCCCTCCCAAATGCTCTGCGCATTCATGATGGCAACATATATCTATATCTATATATAGATAGATATATAACCTAACTTCAAAACCTGGATTCAACATTGCGCTGTCTTTTAACCATCACTCTGAAAATTCACGATAGCAACCAGATTTATATAATATGTGTATATATATATATAACTCCAAAACAAAACCAGGATAAGAATTCCGCTATCCTTTCATAACCATATTGCACCTTCATGATGGCAGCAAAATATGTATAACAAGAAAACAATTATGGTTTCAACGCAACATATAAAAATGGATCTGGACACGGATCAAAATAAGTTTTCGAGTATGCATAGTAAAATGGATCTCGATGGAGGTCAATATATGGC
Source organism: Larix kaempferi (assembly GCA_027924585.1). Classification (NCBI taxonomy): domain Eukaryota; kingdom Viridiplantae; phylum Streptophyta; class Pinopsida; order Pinales; family Pinaceae; genus Larix; species Larix kaempferi. Next base: position 23,349,358 of record BSBM01000316.1, on the reverse strand, counting down.
TTCCTGCAGCACATGACAGAGATCAGCATAACAAATGGATCTCGACAGATTTCAATATATGGCTTCAGGTAGCACATGACAGAGATCAAGATCAGATTTCGAATCAGTATAACAAATGGATCTCAACAGAGTTCAAGTTATGGTTTCATGCGGCACATGGCAGAGATCAAGATTAGGTTTCGACTCATCATAGCAAATAGATCTCGACAGATTTCAAGCTATGGTTTCATGCGGCACATGACAATGGATCTCGACATAATAAATATCTGAAATCCCCACGGATAAGTTTCAGGTAAGTGCCAAATACAGAAAGCAACAAAGAAAAACTGCAACAACGTTTAACTGGATCAAGACTGTCTCGGTAACAAAATACAGGAATCAACGACGGTTTATGTAGGGATCGATCCAGCTTGGTAATATCATACGGAAAGCACCAACTAAAAAACAAACTGCAGAACTCGATCCCTATAATCTATCAAACAATAGATCTCACTACGACAATTCAGCTAAGGACAGATACAAATTCTAGAATAATCAAAATGCAGAGTATGAAGATGACAAAAGTTTCAACAACTTTAGCAAGCATGGTGTCTGATAAAACTACTTAACAGTAATGGCCGAGATACCTCTACATATATAATTCTATAATAACAAAATAATAGCAGAGCATTACTGCTATAGCTCTAGAACATCTATGTACCAAGCTTAGATCTAAAACTGTAATAGTAAGATTCAGCAGATTTAACGCCACTGTAACTAAGCATTTATACAGAGGTCGATAGCTTTACACCCGGTATAGTTATAAAAGTACCCGCAAACAAAAGAAGATAAGGTGAAAAGAAAAATAGCAATCTTACAACACACATCGCCCATGGAAGCTCATCGACCGGATTTGGTTGTTCATCCGAACTGGATCTCCTTCGAAGCTATCCCTTCCCAGCTCGCGCCAACCAAAGGCAAGAGGAGTTTGACCCAACGAAAAATGACATCAAAGAAAACCCCTATCAGTGTGAGGAATGGAACGAAATTTGTAGCCAACCCTCTGCCTCTTCCCTTCTTTTCCCAGACTGCTCACCGTGATACGTCAAACCAAACAACGACTCCACAGTGGTAAAGCCCCCCCCGTGCAAGCATACCTAAAAAGAAGCGCACAGAAATTTTCTCCTCTCATGCACAGGGATCGCCTTTCATTTGAAATCAGAAACACATTCGAAAACGAGTTTCCCCTTCACTTCTGGTTCTCTTCCTAAAATAACCATTCGGGATCCAACCTCAGTGGTAGTCGTGGTCTCAACTACGAAGTTCATCAAGTGCCAAGTGGCAATTCCTCCATCCACCCAGTTCGCTTGTCATTAAAACATCAACTTCGTGAAGATCGTGGGGTTTTTAGGTGATTGCATTCGATATTATTAAGGAGATTTCCTCATCATAATTAAATCTACAAGTGGCGGTGGAAAATCCTTGAATCCAGGGACATGTTCCCCATTTAACTTAAGTTATTAATATTAATATGCAAATCCAACGATAGTTCAAGAGTTTTTAGGATGCATATGTTCATTGAAGAAAATATTAAATGCATGAGGAAAAACATAAACATCCTTTCAAATAGAGACGTTATTTCTTAAAAAGAATACTACCCGTAGAAATTAACTCTCTTCTAACTTCTTGGTTAAAAGGATTATATATATACAACACCCGAATAGTTGTTACAACTTACGTATAATGGTACATAACATAATTATATATGATACTCATATAAATGTATATAATAGTTAACCCAACTATTATTTAACCTTTCGAATAAATATTTACATAATTAATTATAAGTATCATCAAAAGATAGGACAACCTCTTTTGAACTTTGATTGTAATAATGTAGTTCCTTTAGATCTTGGTAAATGAAAAGAAAAGAATTCTCTTTATTTGTTTGTTATCCCTTTCTTAGGATGCTTTTACATATATATATATATATGTAGTAAGGATAATATGTCATTGGTTATTTTCTTACTAGAAGATAAGTTTTATTTACTTTTTAAGAAAATCCTTTATGAGTAGCTCCTCACCTTGGCTTCTGACAATTCTTATAACCTTAAGGTCCATAGGTAAGGCATCATATAATGATATGGCTTCCTATACATATGGCCTCTTACCCCCTAGGAAAACACGATGCTATTTAGTTACAACTCAAATTTTTAAGTCTCTAGAGTCTAAGAGAACACTGCTTTTAAAGGTCCACTGGTAGGGCCTTGGCCTTGAGCTCCTCACCAGGGCCTCATAAATAATTTACATTATACATTTATAAATATTTAGAGGGATATTACATTACCTTTATAGAAACATGGTCTCCTACCTGAAATTCTCTTTCAGTGCGTTTCAAATCAGCATAGTTTTTCTGCCGATCTTGGGAAACCTTTAAGTTACCTTGAACCTGTTTCACGGTTAGCTCCATTTCTTACAATAAATCTGGTCCTAACATCAATCTGTCTACAGGATTATCCCAAGAAATTGGAGTACAACAGTTTCTTCCATACAAAATCTCAAATGGGATTAACTTAGCAGATGCTTGATAATTATTATTGTAGGCAAATTCTGCTAAGTGTAATAAATCTTCCCATTTTGATGGCTAATCTTTAATATACAATCTTAACATGTTTTCTAAAATCTGATTTACCCTCTCTATTTGACCATTTGTTTGTGGGTGAAAAGAAGTGCTGAAATTCAATTTAGTATTTAATCCTTTAAATAATGTTGTCCAAAAATTACTGGTGAACTTAGAGTCCTGGTCTAAAATAATTACCTTTGGAATTCTGTGTAAACGAAAAATTTGCTTCATGAAAATATCTGCAATGTTAGAAGCCTTGAAAGTAGTTTTAACAAGTATAAAATGAGCATCTTTACTAAGTTTATCAACAACAACCATGATTGAGTCATTCTGCTTCTGATTTTTAGGCAAACCTGTAGTAAAATTATTGCTTATAATTTTCCATTTCCATTCTGGAATTGGTAAAGGCTGCAATAGTCCAGCTGGATGTTGGTGTTCATCTTTGATAGTCTGACATTCAGAACATCTAGCTATATATTCAGCAACTTCACTCTTCATGTTGGGCCTAAAATACTCCTTTCTTAACATAATTATCATTTTCTGATATCCAGGATGTCCTGAATAAGGACTCTTATGAACTTCATCTAAAATCAACAACTTAACCTTCGAAAAATTAGGTACAAAAATTCTATTTTTATATGTTAAGAAGCCTTTTTCATTAATACTGTAGTCTGTTATAACATTTTCAAATGAATTTTCAGCCACTTTATCATGTAATTTTTGGTAATTTTCGTCTTGTTTAATTCCTTCTTTGATCTGATTTTCCAGATCAGTTTTAAAAGTACTGATTGCTGCTACAAAACTCAATCTAGCATTTCTACTCAATGCATCAGCAACCTTATTCTCCTTTCCATTAATGTGATGAATCTCAAAATCGTACTTGCTAAGGAAAGCTAACCACCTAGCTTTCCTTGCATTAAGATTTGTTTGATCCAATAAATACTGTAAGCCCTTATTATCAATCATTAAAATGAATTTTCTTCCAATCAAGTGATGGGGCCAAATTTTTAATGCATGTATCACGGCTGCAAACTCAAGATCATAAGTAGAATAATTCTTTCCATGTACTTTTAACTTCCTTGACTCAAAAGAAATTGCATGACCTTCTTGACTTAAGACCCCTCCAAGTCCATCGTTGCATGCATCAGTGCATACGACGAAATCCTTATTGGGATTTGCAATTTTTAAGATGGGTGCCGTAGTTAATAACTCTTTTAACTTATTAAAAATTTCTTGACACTTTTGATCCCATACGAATTTCTTCCCTTTCTTCTGCAAAGAAGTAATGGGGTTAGCAATTCTAGAGAACCCTTCAATAAACTTTCTATAATAACCCGTTATTCCTGTAACATCCCAAAATTTGCAAAATTAAAAAAACATTGATGTAGCCTAATCTATAAGATAAATGCTAACTGCGGAATGATAATAATTAGCTAACAATGATAACTATCTCTTACAATTTGTCTTAATTGTTCTAAACATGATTATGTACTTAGTTATAAGTATGATGCAACAGAACGAGGTTTTTATTTTGTTATGTGTAGGGATCTGGTACAAAGCTGATGATGTTGTTTGCATATTTCTAAATGGGTTCCTATCGGGTGCCTTTGGGTTTACTTAGCTTTGAAAGCCAAAGCATTGGATTATTCCTTCACATATCTACAGGCAAGGTCATAGAAAAATTCCAGTTTAAGATGAATATAAAAGCTGTCGTGCATGAAGATGTCGATGGTATGTATCTTCAGTTTAACTTTGTCACTTGTATCATCTTGTATGGTTATGATTACACATGTCGTCAACAATGTTTAAGCACTAGACTCGTTGTAACTATCGGTGAGATCAATAGTAATATAGCCTAGTTTAACTGTCTGAATTTGTAACATGTTTGGTTTTTTGTGAAAGATAGTGTCATCCATATAATAAATGACTCTTCTAGAAATGACGACTGTAAACAATAAGTCTTGGAATGCTAATGATAATGTGTGTATTGCATCCATATGTGAATCGAGATGCAATTGAGCTTCTAACATCCGACATTATAGAGTTAATGTCACACCCTAGCTTTCAATTAATGTGTGAAAGTTTTGATTCTCCTTACAACATTATTATGTAGGTGACATAGCTTAAAAATGTAATGTGGCCTAGCTTATATAATGCAAAGTGGCCTAGCTATGAATATAATGCATTTTTATTAAATTGCCTAAGTTAAAAGTGAACCTTGTGGTAGCTTCTTTTATGCTATGGCGTTGTATGGTTTTATAATATATAGTTGATATATTAATTGTATCGATTCCAAGTTTGGTAACTTATAGAAACTATAATAATAACATGGTTGAATGTTATGTAAATGGACCTCATGGCGTAAATGTGCAATGTATAAGCGTTAAGTGTACTTAGAACAAACCTTATACTTATGGTGTAAATGAAAGGTCATGATGCTACCTTATGAACAAAACTATACATCGTTGTTATGGTTTTGATATAGCACTATCCTATGCTTTGATGGCTTTATAGCATGGTTGTAACAGTTGTAAGGCGTTGTTAAAACCCCGAGGCCTTCGCTGTCACAAGACTTGCACTCTGATATGGATTAAATCTTTGATGCAGTCGAGGTTCTGGATTAAATCTACGTGAGATCTTCAGCATTGAATTCAACCCTGTTGTGATGTCAGATGTTGCAACGTTGGCATCTATGTGTCTAGCTTCATGTGATAACCAAGGTAAGGAAGGGTGATACACCACCGAGCTGTAAGATTAGCTCTGGTGATAAGGAAATCGAAACGTTCTGAGTAATAAATGTAATTCAATGATCAATACTTGATCGTATCTCTGCCTTGGTACCTCCGTAGTTTACTAGATTGATCTCGATCGTTGATCTCAATACCTCGATAGTGGAGATGTATTAACACTAGCTAGACTTGCTTTAACATAAATGTTGCCTTCGTGTTTTCACTTTGTGGTTTTGGTTCTTAAGGAGAAGGCTAACAGGCCGCTGGTTTACAGGGCTCAACCCTGGGCAGTTGTGGATGGCACAGTGATTCAAAAACTCTGTAATTTTTGTTGTGGAATAATGTATAAGTGCTTAAGCGTTTGCTGAGAGTGTAATATTGAACTCCTGTGGCTTATTTTGGTGGTAAATAAGTTAATAGGGAGGTCTTGACTTCAAGTTCGGTTATGATTCAGTTGCATGGCAACTTTGCTGCATTGGAGAAAGGATTTGGAAGCTGAACACATTTCAATCGGCTGTTTAACAACAGGGTAAGTTTCTCTGGTTTATCTGTTCTACAATGTATTTCTTCGTTTGTTAACAGTCAAGTGATAATAATACTGACTCCTCATAGTTTTCTTTTGGCAGGAAACGCCAAGGTTCCGTACTCCATGCTTTGGTTTGGTGGCAATAGGGTTCAGTGATCAATGGATAGCAATGCAGCTAAAACGGTAAGCCTGGTGGAAAACCCTCGTAGGTTCTCGTGGCAAAAGTCACGGAAAACAGTGTATTGTCAAACCTGGAAGTCGTGGTTGTAAAACCTTGGGTTATTGTTTTAGTTTGAACAGACGATGTAATAGCTGGTAATTGCACAGGGTTTGAGTTTAGGGTTTCGATCTTGGCAACGATCCTTTGTTTCAAAATTGGGGTTTCAAACTCTGTTGAGATAATAGAATAACCGTTATCAATCCTATGCTATGATAGTTGTTTTTGTTTAAATGTGTTGGGGCTTGGCCTGTGAACAAAACTATATCTCATATTTTCAAAAAGTGGATGTAATACTAAGTATTTCAACAGACCTTTGTGTTTGAAAACAATATGATACGAAAAGTGTAACTGTGTAGGTAAATTTATGAACACTGTGACATCGTTTTATTTAATGTCTGTGAGGTTATGAAATATATATGATGAATATTTAAAAACTGGGTTTCGAATAACATTGCTGCTATTGTTTCTTTAGGAAATGTGAGTTTAATAAAAATGTTTATACAAATCGGGAAAAGAAAATGCATGTTACTGCCATTTGATTTTTAACTAAGTGTTGAAACTATTGGACATGCTTCAGCCAATGCCTCGTCTTCGTCTGTGTAAAAGATTAAGTAATACAACTGTAAGTCTATCAGGGTTTAGGGTTGTAGTTAAGTTTAGATTGGATGAAATGATGATTTCTATTGATACGTTCAGTCATCAAGTGGAATTTGTGTGTACTGTTTGACTTTTGCTCCTTCAGTCATTGAAATGTCTTAACTTTGTATTGATATTTGAAAACAATGAGTTCGATCTACAGTGATGATTTATGATGTGAAAATAAACTAAATTTGTCTACTGTGAGTAAAACAAGAAAATGATAGAGAGCTTAATCATTTTAGCTCGATCCTGTAACAACATTTCAATTTTGTATTTGTAATTATATGTGCATGTAAAAAGAGAAACATTAAACCCTAACTATATAATAAAAGACTTTGCTTGCTTAACTACTATGTGTGTACAATAATAGGAACATTAGTAATAATAGTAAACTTTGAAAGTATTTAAATGTAGGATTACAAACCCTAAGTTAGAAATGTGATGCTTCTTATTTGTCTAACTATCCTATATGTACAATAATGATATTAACAGTAAACTATAGTTATTCTTTTGAAACTAAACATTGGGAAAACAAAATTAAAGGAATGGAAATAAAACTAGTGCTGTGAGTAGAATACAGTGAATATTACTAAATAATAACAGTAGATAATTTTAGCAGAATCTAAAAATAGTAGTACTTCCATCACCATGGCAGTTTGCCTAACCTATCCTATCTATCTAAATATGTTTATGTATTGGAGTATGATGTTGTTCCTTTTTGCATGGGGGAAAAATACAGAAACCCTTTTATTCAATCATTTCATAATTATACAAAATTATTAACTTATACAGGAAACTAAAATAACTTATAAATTAAACAGTGAAAGTTTAATAAACAGCAGAACTGTAATATGCAGAATAGATAACAGAACTTAAAAATAAAACCGATAAGACAATAGAACCTATAACTAACGATAGGGCCGACAAACACCTAAGGAGGCATGTTCCTCCCAACCTGCTTCAGAAGAAACAACTCAACTGCTAACTTCTAATGAACCCCCGAGCCTGCTTACTGATCTAGTAAGTGGGTGGATGTAACGTACCCAAATTTATGAGTTTAGTAATCTTTGAAAAAATTTCATGAATACCATTGGCTTTAACTCCCTTCATAAACATCACATGAAATAGCCTCTTTAGACATTACATTAATTTATCCTAAAAACCTCAATCTATTAAATTAATATGTTAAACTGAAACAATTCAATTTATTACGATCTTTGTATACATAAAGCAAGTAGATTTCTCAAATCAACATGTGTAACTATTTATTTTATCCCTTGCTTACAACCACACTCTAAACTTACTAATAGTGTATTGCTTCAACTACGATGACCCACAACACATTTTAAGGTGTAAGACAATTTTGACAAAATGTACATTTAATCATGACAACTACCATTAAGACAACTCACATAAATGAGACCATAAAATCATCACAAAAATAAATAGACATAAAGTGCACATATAGACAAGGAGACCATTTTACCGTGGTTCACCCGACTCTTGGGATACATCCACAAAAGCAGAATTATATATTAATATTATTGTCAAAAAATGGAGAGATTACATTCCGCAACGTAGATGCTACCTTTCTACTTTCAAAGTTCAAGCTCTTTTCCTCGAGAGCATTTCCAACAATTTAGAAGTGGTAATACAAGGGTAATTTATTTTCCCTTTTCTAATCCATTCAGATCTCTATCCAAATAAGGTAACTCTTATCAATAAGATATTCATACTAATATATATGTATATATATATATATATGTATTCCAATTCTAATCCTTTACTTTAGTCAAATGCAAACAGAATTCAACCTAGCACTCTTACTAAGATTTGAACGCTTTACACCTAAAATCATTCTAGAGATGAACACATTCATGGATATCTTCTTTTAACTAGAGTCATTTACAAATAATAGCAAATTATACAGGATCAAGCTTGCACTCTTTCCTTTTTCCCGAGATTTACAATACGGTGCAGTAATAAAAGGAAAAAATAGAAACACCAATAGGGCTAATGAGGGATCAAATTTTTTCTATGGCTATCCCTTTCCAGGATACTATCTGATCTTTCAATAGAAAACGAATTAAATTAAGATACACATTAACAAAAGGAAAGAAGCTACATCGAGGTTTCTGTACAGTACCGAAGATGCAAGTAACAAAATCAATATCACATATGAAAATAGGCTGATTCTAACCGTTTGCGCCAATCCAAGAGACATCATATCTACTAAAGGGGTGTGCTGCGTAGTTCCAATAAACAGTGTGTTTATTTGGGCTTTAACAAGCAGCATATAGATATAACAAAAATAGCAACTAAACTTATTCGATGTGCAACTCAAAGGGACAGAGCAACTAATCGAGATATTGATTAAAATATCACGCATATGAATCTACTAAATGGAGTGATGTGCAATTCCAATAGACAATGTGTCTATTTTGGGTTTCACAAGCAACATATCAATATATGCAATGACGGAAACTAAAACGTATTCATTGGGCAACTCAAAGAGACAGTGAATCTAATTTAAAGAAAACATAATAATGGTAGATCCTCTTAGGGAGAGATCACCCAACCTGAGACAATTGCAGCATTGTAACCAAATCTTAAATTCTTTATAAGCAATAATCCAAACAATATAAATAATGTTCAAAAGGCTATGCACCTTATCTTGCTTATCATGAATATTGCAGACAGAAAACAAATCCCTTTAGATTTCCTTCCCCAAACGTGATATAGCAAACAACTAAACAGGCTCTAGTGCTTTGCAGAGATAGAACAATCGTGAAAACAATACATCCCAACAATGCATTCCATAACAGCAGAAAATCTAAACAACATGCTTAGAATGCATTCGCATTCCACACCTAGAGATCTAGATCGAAGATCCCATTCAACACCGTCACCATAAAAGGTATCATGCCACCATCGATAGGGTCATATCGCATAGATTAGCTTAGAATAAAAATAAATTAAAATTCCGTCCACCAGCAGAAACGATTCTAGGGAGAATCATCCTACTCAAATCATACTGTCAAATTACTTTTTTTATCATTCATAAGACTGCGCTCGAGCTCTTGACGAGCCGTCCTATCCCACTACAACCCTAATCTGGTAAATCTGATTTCCAATGGGTTTTCCCAGCATCATTGTGAAATTAACTCACAACAACAAACATAGATCCGAAATACCGCATCAAGCGATTTCATTCCACAGAGAAGAACACAAATTCGATCTAGAATTAAGTGCAGGCTAAAACCATCAATCACGCAGAAATCAACATGGGAAGAAATAGGGCATCCAGGCAAATGAAAAGACACAAACGATTTTCAAAACAATAGGTCGCTTAAGGATATTCTCTACAGTACACAACGTTTTTACCAAAAGCAGATCCTGCAAGCATTATCCACCGAGAAAAAGCCCCTACTCAAGGTAAATATAATTTTTAATAGAGAGCAATGATTCGAATAACCAGGAGTTCTCTCTACTCAATAAACAACACGATTTCAGTGCTCAAAGGGGATCTCCCTACTGGCTGCAATCATTATAACAAACAACCCGAATACATAGTTACAAATTTAAGTCAATTTCTCAATTGATCTGAATTGAAATCAAAAGAGACAGAGTTACAATCAGAATCGACTACCCATATCGATTGGAATCGACATCAATAAAAAAAAAATACACAGTTATAAATTAGGTCGATTTCTCAATCGATCTGGATCGAAATCAAAGAAATGAAAGAGACAAAGATCTTGGATCTGTCTATCGAGATTTAGTATATATAAATCGATAACAAAAACAGAGGTGTGACAAAGATCTTGGATCTGTCAAGTAAGATTTAATATATATCAATCAATGACAAAGACAGAGATGTAACAGAGGGAAAGAAAAACGACCACACCTGGGGATCTCGATCTCAAGTGAAAATGAAGTAGGCAATTTCTTAAACTAACACGATGATAATTATGGAGGAAGAAGATTATAACAATATGGCGATCTTAACCTAAGAAGGGCTCGATATGTAACCTATCAGTATTTTATAGTCACATTAATTCGCTTGCAAACCAGAACAGAGATTTTTTTAAAAATCAAGGGCAGAGATAGATTTTAAGAAGGAGAAAAATTTCCAAAAACCAGAGTGCAAGAAACAGTATAAACTGATAGATCTCTATTCTAAAATGAATTAAATTCCAAGCGATATATTTAGGCAGAGGTGTACCCGAGGAGTAGTGGGGATCGAGTACTTCATAGAGCTGTCATACCCTGTTCTCAGCAAACCCTGCTTTAACGCCAACTCCTTTCCTCCCCATATGTTGGCCAAACTCCTTCCCCTTTGTAGCTGTGACCTCTAGTTATAAATAAACATTGTTACTCTTGGAGGGTCCGCCCAGGATCTTCAATCCCTCCTTAATTAGGGCACAAAAAGTCAAGGCTCGATGGTGTATTGAATTTGCCACTCTCATCAAGCATTAGTCTCTCCTTTATTTTGGGAATCTTGTTTCCTCCGATGGGAGCCTAATAATCTCATTAACTTCAGTGTAAATCCTATCAATATACCTACGTGCTCTAAACTACTCACGTGTAACTATTTTTTTTTATACTAAGGACTTAAAAGGAGGGATATTACATCCTCCTCCCCTTAAGAATAACACCGTCCTCGGTGTTCAACAAATTGTCTCCCTTTCTCGCTTCCACCTTTGCTCACTTTGTCATCTCTATTTGATCGTTTTCAAATTCCCAAAATTTCTGCAGCTGTTATCGCTCATAACCTATTATTTTGTGCGATACAACATTTGTAATTCATGGAAACCTTTAACTTTTGTTTGTGCTTTATTATCACAAGCATACACACATTCAATTTTCCCAGGGTGTAGACTGTTAATTTAATCAAAACATATCATTCACTTGATCCAGGAAGTTCTTTCCTAACACCTTAGTGCTCGCACAACAATCCTTTCTCTCATGCCTTGCCTAACACCTTAGTGCTCACACAGCAAACATTTCTCTCATGTCTTTCCTAACACCTTAGTGCTCATGCAGCAAACATTTCTTTCATGTTTTTCCTAACACCTTAGTGCTCACGCAGCAAATATTTCATTCATGTCTTGCCTAACACCTTAGTGCTCACGCAGCAAACATTTCTTTCATATCTTGCCTAACACCTTAGTGCTCACGCAGCAATTCTTTCGGAGATTTCTTGCCTAACACCATAGTGCTCACGCAGCAATACTTTCTCTCATGCATACTAAGCAGCGTCCTACCTCCCGCATATGCATTTTCTTTATAGCTTGCCTAGGTCTTATTGCCAGTTGATTCCCCGAGAATCCTAGTGGCTGTCCAATCCCTGATTGTTAGGGAATGTCTCAGTGCCATTACCGCACTCTTTACACATTTCCCCTCAAACCTTCTCGCTTGAGTCCCAGAATTTATTTTCTCCAAGCCACCTTGCTTGAGTCACAAAAATCCTCTTTCAAATTAATCAATTATTTCGTCATATTACGTTATGCAATCATATGATTACTCTGACCAATCTGGGTCGAGTTCTTTATTTAACAATAATTAACAAAATAAGTAACTATTGTGGTGTGAATCTAAATTCTTCACCTCCTTATTTGACCATGTATAATATTTATGCTCTTACCTTTTCACAAGCTCCACATAAATTCAACCATCTTCCCAATTTCACTTGTTAGTATCACCTTAATAAAAAGAGTCGAATTATTGTCAGAAGATCTCTTCCTAAATAGAAAATCATCTTTCTTACCACAATGTTTATACGTGATCATATAAGATATCCTTTCCTACTACACATAAGCTAGCTTATAGGTTACATAATGCTTTGAACACAATATAACATTCTTCCCAGGATGATTCATGGACACTATGAATGTTAGATTTTACCATTTCCATACAATCCCTATTTTTAGTTATACAACATTTCTATGTATACACTAACATCATATAGGTAATAACCAAATGTCAAAACATACTTGCATACCTTATAAGGATAACCATGTTCATTTATACGGTCGACCGCATGTCTCCTTATCATAAGATCCTCATATGTCGAGGAACCAATTTACTGGTATCCTCCCATATTAGTATTGCACTAAATATGAATCTGTATATCCCACATTTACTTGTTGCTAGTTGTAAGGCAGTGATGTGTAGGAATAAACTTGTTTGACAACATATTCAGAATGTTAGTCGTATAAAGATAATTAAATCATAAGAACAACTATGTATGTAACATGTGCCTGAACATCATTTTTACTTGTTTCATAAAATCTTATACATCGATTACTATTTTAAAGATTGCTTCTGATCTACGATGGAAATTCCATGTCATCAGTGGTTCCTTAACTCATAATAATTATAAAACAATCATTCCTTTCGGCAACATAACGATGCCGGACACTTACAGCGTCCTACTAACATGCATCACCATTTCATGTTGGTTGTATATTTCCAATACCCTTTTCGTACCACAACCTACTCTTTGAAAACACTTGATTTGCATCTACACGATCATTACGTGAACAACCATAATTAATCCCTTAACAAAAATCATTTTGACCAAACATATAATTGTACACGGTTAGCAAGTCATCATAAATCTCAAACAAATAAAAGTATAACTTCTATAACCATCACTCATCGTTCCCAACATCTATCTTAAGGATTACTGGAATAAGAAGTTGTAAAAAGGAAACATGCATTTTCATCATATGCACCCTATTAACTAATAGAATACACATGCATACTTTTTAAGTGTTTATAACCCTTTTGTCCTTTTGTTGAACTAACAAGCAAGGTATAAGAATGCTCTAATGTCTCACATTCAGTATCGTAATCACTTATCTTATACCTTCATCTTCTAAAGTGAAATTGATTTTTTCAAGGAGACTCTTGACAATTTTTCTCATTGGCAAGTCCAGATAAATAAATAAATAAATATAGTAACAAAGATTGTTCATTTGTGGAAGTACACTCAGGTGAAGAACATGCTAACTTCCTTCTCAAGGTAGTAAATGTTTAGACTACATTCTTGCTCCATTTGTCATTCAATCAACCGAACACGTTTAAACTTCTAAGATTTGTAAACAACAAATTCCAATAATTATATTTCGCACAAGAAAGGATATAACTTTTTACATCATTTCCTATCAGGGTGATACAGTTTATTTCATAAGAGAACCACACATCTCCATATACTAGTTATGAAATTACTTATCTAAACTTCTTATCCTTTGGTTTTATCTAAGAGGAGTGTCATCTTTTCAGAAAGAATATGTATTGTAGTTATCAAAACAAGATAATATCGTCATATATTCTATATACTACTTAACTTTTCTACTCAAAATTGAGGGAAACTTACCAACTCCTTTAGTCATTTTTACCCTTCCACATCTATGTGGTCAATATTCTAATAATTTCCGGTTTGTATAATATTCTTCTTGGATGTCGGATCATCGACGAGTTTTATTCTCACAGATGTCTATCTATGTAGTAAGTAGGGCATTTTCTAGGCATCGAACACATCCATCGTGAGGAGTTCTAAGTAAACCGTTAAAGTTAATTCCTTTAACCTTTAATGATACATTTTGTCTTTCATGATGTGGATGATCCTTATACATGATAGTGGATGATCAATATCATTCAATCCAATAAACTTTCAAATTTCAGTATGTAAATAAAACACAACATACTAAACTAGAGATGAAAGTGGAACTCATATACTTACAGTTTAATCAGACGAGTTTTGGTTGGAATTCCACAATAAATTGCTTCGTCACGATATTTCCATATCCCCCTTAGTTTCTTCTTGGAGAACTCGACGATTAATTTGGATAGTATACTCTCGTCCATTAGTCCCATGCATCCAAAACACAATTTGTTTGTTAGTTTCGAAACCCTCATATTTATTTACCTTATGTTGAACCCCTATAGGCCCGAGTGCTGAAACCTCAGCTCTGATACCATATGTAACGTACCCAAATTTATGAGTTTAGTAATCTTTGAAAAAATTTCATGAATACCATTGGCTTTAACTCCCTTCATAAACATCACATGAAATAGCCTCTTTAGACATTACATTAATTTATCCTAAAAACCTCAATCTATTAAATTAATATGTTAAACTAAAACAATTCAATTTATTACGATCTTTGTATACATAAAGCAAGTAGATTTCTCAAATCAACATGTGTAACTATTTATTTTATCCCTTGCTTACAACCACACTCTGAACTTACTAATAGTGTATTGCTTCAACTACGATGACCCACAACACATTTTAAGGTGTAAGACAATTTCGACAAAATGTACATTTAATCATGACAACTACCATTAAGACAACTCACATAAATGAGACCATAAAATCATCACAAAAATAAATAGACATAAAGTGCACATATAGACAAGGAGACCATTTTACCAAGGTTCACCCGACTCTTGGGATACGTCAACAAAAGCAGAATTATATATTAATATTATTGTCCAAAAATGGAGAGATTACATTCCGCAACGTAGATGCTGCCTTTCTACTTTCAAAGTTCAAGCTCTTTTCCTCGAGAGCATTCCCAACAATTTAGAAGTGGTAATACAAGGGTAATTTATTTTCCTTTTCTAATCCATTCATATCTCTATCCAAATAAGGTAACTCTTATCAATAAGAGATTCATACTCATATATATGTATATATATATATATATATATATGTATTCCAATTCTAATCCTTTACTTTAGTCAAATGCAAACAGAATTCAACCTAGCACTCTTACTAAGATTTGCATGCTTTACACCTAAAATCATTCTAGAGATGAACGCAGTCATGGATATCTTCTTTTAACTAGAGTCATTTACAAATAACAGCAAATTATACAGGATCAAGCTTGCACTCTTTCCTTTTTCCCGAGATTTACAATACGGTGCAGTAATAAAAGGATAAAATAGAAACACCAACAGGGCTAATGAGGGATCAAATTTTTCTATGGCTATCCCTTTCCAGGATACTATCTGATATTTCAATAGACAACGAATTAAATTAAGATACACATTAACAAAAGGAAAGAAGCTACATCGAGGTTTCTGTACAGTACCGAAGATGCAAGTAACAAAATCAATATCACATATGAAAATAGGATGATTCTAACCGCTACGCCAATCCAAGAGACAGCATATCTACTAAAGGGGTGTGCTGCGTAGTTCCAATAAATAGTGTGTTTATTTGGGCTTTAACAAGCAGCATATTGATATAACAAAAATAGCAACTGAACTTATTTGATGTGCAACTCAAAGGGACAGAGAAACTAATCGAGATCTTGATTAAAATATCACGCATATGAATCTACTAAATGGAGTGATGCGCAATGCCAATAGACAATGCGTCTATTTTGGGTTTCACAAGCAACATATCAATATATGCAATGACGAAAACTAAAACGTATTCATTGGGCAACTCAAAGAGACAGTGAATCTAATTTAAAGCAAACATAATAATGGTAGATCCTCTTAGGGAGAGATCGCCCAACCTGAGACAATTGCAACATTGTAACCAAATCCTAAATTCGTTATAAGAAATAATCCAAACAATATAAATAATGTTCAAAAGGCTATGCACCTTATCTTGCTTATCATGAATATTGCAGACAGAAAACAAATCCCTTTAGCTTTCCTTCCCCAAACGCGATATAGCAAACAACTAAACAAGGTCTAGTGCTTTGCAGAGATAGAACAATCGTGAAAACAATACATCCCAAGAATGCATTCCATAACAGCAGAAAATCCAAACAACACGCTCAGAATGCATTCGCATTCCACACCTAGAGATCTAGATCGAAGATCCCATTCAACACCGTCACCATAAAAGGTATCATGCCACCATCGATAGGGTCAGATCGCATAGATTAGCTTAGCATAAAAATAAATTAAAATTCCGTCCACTAGCAGAAACGATTCTAGGGAGAATCATCCTACTCAAATCATACTGTCAAATTACTTTTTTTATCATTCATAAGACTGCGCTCGAGCTCTTGACGAGCCGTCCTATCCCACTACAACCCTAATCTAGTAAATATGATTTCCAATGGGTTTTCCCAGCATCATTGTGAAATTAACTCACAACAACAAACATAGATCTGAAATCCCGCATCAAGCGATTTCATTCCATAGAGAAGAACACGAATTCAATCTGGAATTAAGTGCAGGCTAAAACCATCAATCACGTAGAAATCAACATGGGAAGAAATAGGGCATCCAGGAAAATGAAAAGACACAAACGATTTTCAAAACAATAGGTCACTTAAGGATATTCTCTATAGTACACAACGTTTTTACCAAAAGCAGATCCTGCAAGCATTATCCACCGAGAAAAGGCCCCTACTCGAGGTAAATATAATTTTTAACAGAGAGCAATGATTCGAATAACCAGGAGTTCTCCCTACTCGATAAACGACACGATTTCAGTGCTCAAAGGGGATCGCCCTACTGGCTGCAATCATTATAACAAACAACCCGAATACACAGCTACAAATTTAAGTCAATTTCTCAATCGATCTGAATCAAAATCAAAAGAGACAGAGTTACAATCAGAATTGACTACCCATATCGATTGGAATCGACATCAATAAAAAAAAATAGACAGTTATAGATTAGGTCGATTTCTCAATCGATCGGGATCAAAATCAAAGAAATGAAAGAGACAAAGATCTTGGATCTGTCTATCGAGATTTAGTATAGATCAATTGATAACAAAAATAGAGGTGTGACAGAGATCTTGGATCTGTCAAGCAAGATTTAATATATATCAATCAATAACAAAGACAGAGATGTAACAAAGGGAAAGAAAAACGACCACACCTAGGGATCTCGATCTCAAGTGAAAATGAAGTAGGCAATTTCTTAAACTAACACGATGATAATTATGCAAGAAGAAGATTATAACACTATGGCGATCTTAACCTAAGAAGGGATCGATATGTAACCTATCAGTCTTTTATAGTCACATTAATTCGCTTGCAAACCAGAATAGAGATTTTTTTAAAAATCAAGGGCAGAGATAGATTTTAAGAAGGAGAAAAATTTCAAAAAACCAGAGTTCAAGAAACAGTATAAACTGATAGATCTCTATTCTAAAATGAATTAAATTCCAAGCGATATATTTATGCAGAGGTGTACCCGAGGAGTAGTGGGGATCGAGTTCCTCATAGAGCTGTCATACCCTATTCTCAGCAAACCCTACTTTAACGCCAACTCTTTTCCTCCCCATATGTTGGCCAACCTCCTTCCCCTTTGTAGTTGTGACCTCTAGTTATAAATAAACGTTGTTACTCTTGGAGGGTCCGCCCAGGATCTCGAATCCCTCCTTAATTAAGGCGCAAAAATTCAAGGCTCGATGGTGTATTGAATTTGCCACTCTCATCAAGCATTAGTCTCTCCTTTATTTTGGGAATCTTGTTTCCTCCGATGGGAGCCTAATAATCTCATTAACTTCAGTGTAAATCCTATCAATATACCTACGTGCTCTAAACTACTCACGTGTAACTATTTTTTTTTTATACTAAGGACTTAAAAGGAGGGATATTACAGTGGAATCTGTGTAGAAGCAAGGCACTCAAAAATACCTTCTCCACTCGGTATCAACTACCTGAAACAAATGCCTTCTCCACTCAACATCAAACTCCTGAACTCAATAAGAGTTTGGCAGACTCACAACATGATCAACAGCAGCATATCCCCTCATCAAATCTCTTGGGTGCAAACACAACAAAACCCCAAGGTAAATTTCCTTGTCAGGAAAAGTGATGAACTTCAATTCAATATTTGATGGCTATTATATAGACTACCTAGGTATTTTAGTGGTCTGTTTGGAATAAATGAGCCTCAAGCTCCAGTCCCATCTTTCAGGGCACTATGACCACATTTCAAGGGAGTTGTCCCATACCAACAACTAGTTAGTTGCATCATGATGCTGCCACTTGTCCATTGCCTCCTACCGCATATTCCATTCCACCTAGTGGATTAGTAACCACTCTTTCAACAGTCCTCTTAGGTGTTTGTCTCTTATTTTATTTATTAAATAATAGTATATTGTGAAAATTACAATCATCCTTGGACACGTGTCCAATATAAACTTTACAATAAAAGTTATCATAATGTTTCTAAACACAAAATGTTTTCCAGCTTAAAGGGTATGTTACAAACACCCCCTCTTAAGCTCAACATCATCCTCGATGTTGCTTATTCATCATCAAGTTCCTCATGGAACAGAGCTGGATATGCAGCCTGCATATTACTTTACAGTTCCCCAGTCACTTCATCAGGGCTAAGGTGCTTCCATTGCACCTTTACCTGCCCTATGGTGCGATTCCAAAGCATAATTTCCCTCCTGTCCAGAATACAGTCCAGTTCCACCTGAAAATATCCTTCGGGTTCCACCTGTATGTCATTCCAATTCAGCATATGAGTAGCATCATGCACATACTTCTTTAAAACAGAAACATGAAAAACATTGTGGATTTTTAAATTGTATGGCAATGCCAATTGATATGCAACAGCTCCTATCCTTGATAGGATTTCAAATGGTCCACAATACCTCTGTGCTAATTTAGCACAGCTCCCAAGCTTCAAAGAAATTTTCTTGGGCTTTATCTTTATGAAAACATGGTCCCCTACCTGAAATTCTCTTTCTGTGTGTTTCAAATCAGCATAGCTTTTCTGCCGATCTTGGGCAACTTTTAAGTTACCTTGAACCTGGTTCACAGTTAGCTCCATTTATTTTAATAGATCTGGTCCTAACATCAATCTATCTACAGGATTATCCCAAGAAATTGGAGTACAACATTTTCTTCCATACAAAATTTCAAATGGAATTAACTTAGCAGATGCTTGATAATTATTATTGTAGGCAAATTCTGCTAAGTGCAAGTAATCCTCCCATTTAGAAGGTTGATCTTTAACATATAATCTTAACATATTTTCCAAAATCTGATTTACTCTTTCTGTTTGACCATCAGTTTGCGGATGGAAAGAAGTACTAAAATTCAACTTAGTATTTAATCATTTAACTAGTGCTTTCCAAAAGTTACCAGTAAACTTAGAGTCTCGGTCTGAAATAATTACCTTTGGAATTCCATGCAAGCGAAAAATTTGCTTCATGAAAATATATGCAATGTTAGAAGCCTTGAAATTAGTTTTAACAAGAATCAAATGAGTAGCTTTGCTAAGTTTATCTATAACAACCATAATTGAGTCATTCTACTTCTAATTTTTAGGCAAACCTGTAGTAAAGTCAATGCTTATGATCTTCCACTTCCATTCTCGAATTGGTAAGGGCTGCAATAGCCCAGCTGGATGTTGATGTTCAGCTTTAATAGTCTGACAGTCAAAGCATCTAGCTATATATTCAGCAACTTCACTCTTCATGTTAGGCCAAAAGTACTCCTTTCTTAGCATAGTTATCATTTTCTTATAACCCGGATGCCCGGAATAAGGACTCTTGTGAACTTCATCTAAAATCAGCAACTTAACTTTCAAAAAATTAGGCACATAAATTCTGTTTTTGTAAGTTAAGAAGCCTTTTTCATTAATACTATAATCTGTTATAACATTCTCAGATGAATTTTCAGCCACTTTATCATGTAATTTTTTGTAATTTTCGTCTTGCTTAATTCCTTCTTCGATCTGATTTTCCAGATCAGTTTTAAAAGTACTGATTGCTGCCACAAAACCTAATCTAGCGTTTCTGCTCAATGCATCAACAACCTTATTTTCCTTTCCATTAATGTGATGGATCTCAAAATCGTACTCCCTAAGGAAAGCTAACCACCTAGCTTGCCTTGCGTTAAGATTTGGTTGATCCAGTAAATACTTTAACCCCTTATTATCAGCCATTAAAATGAATTTTCTTCCAATAACCTGATGGCGCCACATCTTGAAAGCATGTATCACGGCTACCAACTTAAGATCATATGTTTCATAATTCTTTTCATGTATTTTTAACTTCCTTGACTCAAAATCAATTACATGACCCTCTTGACTTAAGACCCCTCCAAGTCCTTTGTTGCATGCATCTGTGCATACGACGAAATCCTTATTAGGATCTGCAATTTTTAAGATGGGTGCAGTAGTTAACAATTCTTTTAACTTATTAAAGTTGTCTTAACACTTTTGATCCCATATGAATTTCTTCCCTTTCTTCTGCAAAGAAGTGATGGGGTTAGCAATTCTAGAGAACCCTTCAATAAACTTTCTATAATACCCCGTTATTCCCATTAATGACTGTACATCAGTTACATCTTTTGGAACAGGCCATTCATTAATTGCTTTAATTTTATCACGATTAACAGAAATACCATCTTTTGAAATTATATGTCCCAAATACTGGATTTTATCTTTATAGAAATCACACTTACTGAACTTAGCGTAAAGCTGGTAATCTCTAAGTACATGTAAAATGATTTTTAGATGTTCATCATGCTCTTCTTTAGTCTTTGAGTAAATCAAGATATCATCAATGAATACCACTACAAACTTATCCAAAAATTTATGCAGAACGTTGTTCATTAAACACATGAACACTGCCGGTGCATTGGTTAGTCCAAAAGGCATAACTACGAACTTGTAGTGTCCATAACGCGATCTGATTGCAGTTTTGAATATGTCCTCGTCTTTTATCCGGACTTGATGATAACCCAACCTTAAGTCAATTTTAGTGAATACCTCTGCTCTGCGTACTTGATCAAATAGATCATCTATGCAGGTTAAGGGATACCGGTTCTTAATTTTCATTGTATTAAGTTGACAGTAGTCAATGCACAAACGCATGGTACCGTCTTTCTTTTTAACAAATATTACTAGTGCTCCCCAAGGGGACACACTGGGCCTTATGTAGTTTTTATCTATTAATTCTTTTAGCTGAGACTTTAACCCATTTAACTCCAGAATATTCATCCTATACGGGGCCTTTGATTTTGGTACCGCACCAGGTACTAACTCAATGGTGAAGTCAAGTTCTCTTTTCGGAGGTACTCCTGGAATTTCTTCCGGGAATACATCAGAAAAGTCCCTAAGGATGGGAATATCCTCTAGTTTTAACTTGTCTTCTTTAGATGTACATTTTTCATTAACAACATTAACAGCAAACAATTTACAACATTTTCTAGGAGCTCTCTTTACTTGTAAGGCAGAAATATGTCCTACTGAAATCTACCTATGAATTCCTTTTACTGTTTCTGAATTACCTTCATTATTTATACAAGTAAAAGATTTATCATAACAATTCAATATAACTCTGTGTTTTTCAAGCCAATCTATGCCAATTAACAGATCATATGAACCTAAGGGTAAAACATTTAGATTAACTTGCATTTTCAACTGATTTAAAAATACTTCACAATTTTGAACATAATCTGTAACCTTTCTTTTAGTTCCTATTGCAAGCTGAACTAACCATGCATTATCGAATTTTTCTGTTTTTAGCTTGCAACGGTTTACTAAAGTAGGTGAAATATAACTTAAATTTGCACCAGGATCTATTAAAATAGAAATAGACTCGTTTTGTATCATACCTTCAATTTCGACCATGGATGTTTGATGGTCCACTTGACGATTCTCTAATGTTGCATTTATCCTAGGCATTTCTCTTGCGATGTCTCCAACTGTAGGTTATGCTTGCATAGTATGTATGTTGTTGGTTGTCCTCTTGTTGCATGGGAAATCTGCTCTCTTGTGTGGTCCACCACATTCATAACACTTTATGGGTCCTTTCTGTTCAGCATACCTGTTGTTATTGTTATTATTATTGTTGTTGTGATTATTAGGTACATTTCTTGCAGCAGTAGTGTTCTAAGATGTATTATTCCGATAATTATTAGGAAAATTTCTGTTATTAAGGTTTTTATTAAAACTTCCAGCATTCTAATTAAAATTCTTCTTTTTATAGTCATACTAATTAGTTTTACTGTTCTTCCAGCCAGTTGTTCCTTCTCTTTTTCTGTTTTGGTCAACAAAAAAAAATTGCCTTCCTCATGGCCTCTTCCAAAGTGGAAGGATTATCATATTCAATACGATCTTTTATATTAAACGGTAAACAACTAAGAAACCTTTTCACTTTAGGCTTTTCCTCAACCATATAGGGTACATACCTCAGCAAGCAAAGAAACTTGCTGCAAATTTCATTCATGTTCATTGTACCCAACTTTAAGTCGTAAAACTCCTTTGATTTATCCTCAAAATACTATTCAGACAAGAAATTCTTTTTAAACAAACTTTTAAACATAGTCCAAGTTACTTCTTTTTCTTTTATGCTCTTGATTCTTGTAAGATACTGCCACCAAATATCTGCCTTTCCGGTCATATTGTAAATAGCCATCTTGGCTTTTAGATGAGAAGAGTAGTCATAAATATTAAAGTACTTCTTCATTCCAGACAGCCAAGCTTCTGCTGTCTCACCCTTCTCACTTTCACCATTAAAAGTAGGTGGCTTAATCTTTTTAAATTCACCGGTAATCTGTTCATCATGCTTATGATTTCTCTTTTTAGTGCAGCACTCACTGTTACTGCTGTCATAATTTACATCATCATTACCTGAATCAGACTTAGAAGATGAGTAACTATTCCTTTTATCGTTTCTTGTTTTCTTATGCTTATGTTGGTGGGACATTATTCTAGAATCAACTCTAAATTCTGATTTTCTACCTCTTTCATCATTGTGACAGTTTCCTTTTAAATTATGTTGTAACTCTCTCTTCCTGTGCCTTTAGGATCTGTTCATTTTCTTCTTTAACAGCTTTTAACTCAAATTTTAAATCCTGTATAGTGCGTAAAATTTCAGAAGACTGGTTGTTTAACTCAACATAAATTCCTTCAGTGTTATTATGATTAATTCGTTCATTAAGAGGAGATCTATCCTCTGCTGATTCCTCTGGTATTTCCATACCTGTAATTAAAGGTAAATATGTTCTGTGCAAAAATGAAATTAAATTGCAAAAGTTAGTAACATAAACTTTCCGATTTATTTTTCTGTTTTGCACGCGTAAGCCTCATTCAGGCCTAGAGTTTGAAATTACGCTCTGATACCATGTGTAACATCCAAAAAATCGTAAAAATAAAAATAAAAATTGATGTAGCCTAATCTATAAGATAAATGCTAACTGCGGAATGATAATAATCAGCTAATAATGATAACTGTCTCATACAATTTGTCTTAATTGTTCTAAACATGATTATGTACTTAGTTATAAGTAGGATGCAACAGAATGGGGTTTTTATTTTGTTATGTGTAAGGATCTGGTACAAAGCTGATGATGTCGTTTGCATATTTATAAAGGGGTTCCTATCGGGTGCCCTTGGGTATACTTAGCTTCGAAAGCTAAAGCATTGGATTCTTCCTTCGCAGATCTGCAGGTAAGGTCATAGAATAATTCCAGTTTAAGATGATTATAAAATCTGCCGTGAATGAAGATGTTGATGGTATGTATCTTCAGTTTAACTTTGTCACTTGTATCGTCTTTTATGGTTATGATTGCATGTGTCATCAACAATGTTTAAGCACTAGACTCGTTGTAACTATCGGTGAGATCAGTAGTAATATAGCCTAGTTTAACTATCTGAATTTGTAACATGTTTGGTTTTTTGTGAAAGATAGTGTCATCCATATAATAAATGACTCTTCTGGAAATGACGGCTGTAAACAATAAGTCTTGGAATGCTAATGATAATGTGTGTATTGCGTCCATATGTGAGTCGAGATGCAATTGAGCTTCTAACATCCGACATTATAGAGTTAATGTCACACCCTAGCTTTCAATTAATGTGTGAAAGTTTTGATTCTCCTTACAACATTCTTATGTAGGTGACATTGCTTAAAAATGTAACGTGGCCTAGATTATATAATGCAAAGTGGCCTAGCTATGAATATAATGCATTTTTATTAAATTGCCTAAGTTAAAAGTTAACCTTGTGATAACTTCTTTTATGCTATGGTGTTGTATGGTTTTATAATATATAGTTGATATATTAATTATATCAATTCCAAGTTTGGTAACTTATGGAAACTATAATAATAACATGGTTGAATGTTATGTAAATGGATCTCATGGCGTAAATGTGCAATTTATAAGCGTTAAGTGTACTTAGAACAAACCTTATACTTATGGTGTAAATGAAAGGTCGTGATGCTACCTTAAGAACAGAACTATACATGGTTGTTATGGTTTTGATATAGCACTATCCTATGGTTTGATGGCTTTATAACATGGTTGTAACAGTTGTAAGGCGTTGTTAAAACCCCAAGGCCTTCACTATCACAAGATTTTCACTCTAATATGAATTAAATGTTTGGTGCAGTCAAGGTTCTGGGTTAAATCTACGTGAGATGTTCAGCATTGAATTCGACCCTGTTGTGATGTCAGATGTTGCAACGTTGGCATCTACGTTTCTAGCTTGATCTCAATACCTCGATAGTGGAGATGTATTAACCCTAGCTAGACTTGCCTTAACGTAAATTTTGCCTTCATGTTTTCACTTTGTGGTTTTGGTTGTCGAGCAGAAGGACGACAGGCCACTTGTTTACAGGGCTCGACCCTGGGCGGTTGTTGATGGCATAGTGCTTCAAAAACTTTGTAATTTTTGTTGTGGAATAATGTATAAGTGCTTAAGCGTTTGCTGAGAGTGTAATATTGAACTCCTGTGGCTTCTTTCGGTGGAAAATAAGTTAATAGGGAGGTCTTGACTTCGAGTTCGGTTATGATTCAGTTTCATGGCAACTTTGCTACATTGGAGAAAGGATTTGGAAGCTGAACACATTCCAATCGGCTGTTTAACAACTAGGTAAGTTTCTCTGGTTTATATGTTCTACAATGTATTTCTTCGTTTGTTAACAGTCAAGTGATAATAATATTAACTCGTCATAGTTTTCTTTTGGCAAGAAATGCCAAGGTTCTGTACTCCATGCTCTGGTTTGGTGGCAATAAGGTTCGGTGATCAATGGATAGCAATGCAGCTAAAACGGTAAGCCCGGTGGCAAACCCTCGTAGGTTCTCCTAGCAGAAGTCATGGAAAATAGTGTATCGTCAAACCTGGAAGTCGTGGTTGTAAAACCCTGGGTTGTTTTAGTTTGAACAGTCGATGTAATAGTTGGTAATTGCATAGGGTTTGAGTTTAGGGTTTCGATCTTGGCAACGATCCTTTGTTTCAAAATTGGGGTTTCAAATTCTGTCGAGATAATAGAATAACCGTTATCAATCCTGTGCTATGATAGTTGTTTTTGTTTAACTGTGTTGGGGCTTGTCTCGTGAATAAAACTATGTCTCGCCTTTTCAAAAAGTGGATGTAATACTAAGTATTTCAACAGACCTCTACGTTTGAAAACAATGTGATACGAAAAGTGTAACTGTGTAGGTAAATTTATGAACACCGTAATATCGTTTTATTTAATATCTGTGAGGTTATGAAATATATATGATGAAGATTTAAAAACTAGGTTTCGAATAACGTTGTTGCTATTGTTTCTTTAGGAAATGTGAGTTTAATAAAAATGTTTACACAAATCGGGAAAAGAAAACGCATGTTACTTTCATTTGATTTTTAACTAAATGTTGAAACTATGTGACATGCTTTAGCCAATGCCTCGTCTTCGTCTGTGTAAAAGATTAAGTAATACAACTGTAAGTCTGTCAGGGTTTAGGGTTGTATTTAAGTTTAGATTGGATGAAACGATGATGACTATTGATACAATCGGTCATCAAGTGGAATTTATGTGTACTATTTGACTTTTGCTCCTTCAGTCATTGAAATGTCTTAACTTTGTATTGATATTTGAAAACAATGAGTTCGATCTACAATGATGATTTATGACGTGAAAATAAACTAAATTTGTCTACTGTGAGTAAAACAAGAAAATGACAAAGAGCTTAATCATTTTAGCTTGATCCTATAACAGCATTTCAATTGTGTATTTGTAATTATATGTGCATGTAAAAAGAGAAACATTAAACAATAACTATAAAATAAAAGACTTTGTTTTCTTAACTACTCTATGTGTACAATAATAGGAACATTAGTGATAACAATAAACTTTGAAAGTATTTAAATGTAGGATTACAAACCCTAAGTTAGAAATGTGATGCTTCTTATTTGTCTAACTATCCTATATGTACAATAATGATATTAACAGTAAACTATAGTTATTCTTTTGAAACTAAACATTGCGAAAACAAAATGAAAGGAATGGAAATAAAACTAGTGTTGTGAGTAGAATACAGTAAATATTACTAAATAATAACAGGAGATCATTTTAGCAGAGTATAAAAAAATAGTACTTCCATCACCATGGCAATTTTCCTATCCTATCTTATCTATCTTAATCTGTTTCTGTACTGGAGTATGATGTTGTTCCTTTTTGCATGGGGAAAAATACAGAAACCCTTTTATTCAATCATTTCATAATTATACAAAATTATTAACTTATACAGGAAACTAAAATAACTTATAAATTAAACAGTTAAAGTTTAATAAACAGCAGAACTGTAATATGCAAAATAGATAACAGAACTTAAAAATAAAACAGATAAGGCAATAGAACCTGTAACTGACAATAGGGCCGACAAACACCCAAGGAGTCCTGTTCGTCCCAACCTGCTTCAGAAGAAACAGCTCAACTGCTGACTTCTAATGAACCCCCAAGCCTTCTTACTGATCCAGTAAGTGGGTGGAATCTGTGTAGAAGCAAGGCACTCAAAAATACCTTCTCCACTCGGTATAAAACACATGAAACAAATTCCTTCTCCACTCAGCATCAAACTCCTCAACTCAATAAGAGTTTGGCAGACTCACAACATGATCAACAACAACATATCTCCTCGTCAAATCTCTTGGGTGCAAGCACAGCAAAACCCCAAGGTAAATTTCCTCGTCAGGAAAAGTGATGAACCTCATTTCAATATTTGATGGCTATTATATAGAATTCCTAGGTCTTTTACGGGTCAGTTTGGAAAAAATGAGACTCAAGCTCCAGTCCCATCTTTCAGGGCACTATGACCACATTTCAAGGGAGTTGTCCCATACCAACAGCTAGTTAGTTGCATCATGATTCTTCCACTTGTCCATAGCCTTCTACCCCAGATTCCATTCCACCTAGTTGATCAGTAACCACTCTTTCAACATTCCTCTTAGGTGTTTGTCTCCTATTTTATTTATTAAATAATAATATATTGTGCAAATTACAGTCATGCTTGAACACCTGTCCAATATAAACTTTACAATAAAAGTTATCATAATGCTTCTAAACAAAAAATGTTTTCTCGCTTAAAGGGTATGTTACAATTCCCATGAATGACCGTACATCAGTTACGTCTTTAGGGATAGGCCATTCATTAATTGCTTTTATTTTATCAGGATCAACAGAAATACCATCTTTAGAAATTATATGACCCAAATACTGAATTTTATCTTTATAAAAATCACACTTACTGAACTTAGTGTAAATTTGATGTTCTCTAAGTACTTTTAAAATGATTTTTAAATGTTTATCATGCTCTTCTTTAGTTTTTGAGTAAACTAGAATATCATCAATGAATACCACTACGAACTTATCCAAATATTTATGCAGAACGTTGTTCATTAAACACATGAACACTACCGGTGCGTTGGTTAGCCCAAAAGGCATAACTACGAACTCATAGTGTCCATAATGCGTTCTGAATGCAGTAAAGTTCAGAGGTGCATTATTCCGGTAATTATTAGGAAAATTTCTGTTATTAAAATTTTTCTTAAAACCTCCAACATTATGATTAAAATTCTTCTTTTTATAGTCATATTGATTAGTCTTACTGTTCCTCCAGCCAGTTGTTCCTTCTCTTTTTTTGTTTTGATCAAAACAAAAATTTGCCTTCCTCATGGCTTCTTCCAAAGTGAAAGGATTATCATACTCAATACAGTCTTTTATATTAAAAGGTAGACAACTGAGAAACCTTTGCACTTTAGGCTTTTCCTTGACCATGTAGGGCACGTACCTCAGCAATCTAAGGAACTTGCTGCACAGTTCTTTCATGTTCATTGTACCCAGCTTTAAATCGTAAAACTCCTTTGACTTATCTTCAAAGTATTGTTCCGACAAAAACTTATTTTTAAACAAACTTTTAAACATAGTCCAAGTTACTTCTTTTTATTTTATACTCTTGATTCTTTTAAGATCTTGCCACCAAATATATGCCTTCCCGGTCTGATTGTAAATAGCCATCTTGGCTTTCAGTTGAGAAGAGTAGTTGTAAATATTAAAGTACTTTTTCATTCCAGACAACCAAGCTTCTGCTGTCTCACCCTTCTCACTTTTGCCGTTAAAAGTGGGTGGCTTAATCTTTTTAAATTCCCTAGTAATATGTTCATGATATTTATGTTTTCTCTTTTTAGAGCGGCATTCACTGTTACTGCTGTCATAATTTAAGTCATTATTACTTGAATCAGATTTAGAGGATGAGTAACTGTTCCTTTTATCATTTCGTGTTTTCTTATGCTTGTGTTGGTGGGACATTATTTCAGAATCAACGTTCAATTCTGTTTTTTGCCTCTTTCATCACTATGACAGTTTTCTTTCAAATTATGTTGTAACTCTTCCTGTACCTTAAGGATCCGTTTATTTTCTTCTTTAACAGCTTTTAACTCAGATTTTAAATCATGTACAGTGCGTAAAATTTCATAATACTGGTTGTTTAATTCAACATAAATTCTTTCATAATTATTATGATTAATACGTTCATTATGAGGAGATCTATCCTCTGTTGATTCTTCTGGTATTTCCATACCTGCAATTTAAAGGTCAATCTGTCCTGTACAAATAAAATTAAATTACAAAAGTTAGTAATATAAACTTTCTGATTTATTTTCTATTTGCGCGCATTAGCCTAAATGAGGCCTAGAGTTTGAACTTGTGCTCTGATACCACATGTAACATCCCAAAAATTGCTAAAAATTTAAAATTTTTGATATAGCGCAATCATGGATAAAATGCTAACCGCGGAATGAAGATGTTTAAATATTTATCTAATGGAAGCTTCACAATATTATTTCTAAACATAAAAGACAGTAGATTTATAAATTAAATGCGATATAACAATATCTATCTTTTCATGTTATAATGGTTCTAGTAATAAATACTGATGACTTGTTTGCATATTTCTGAAGGGGTTCTTACAGAGTGCCCTTGGATTTACTTAGCTTTGATAGCTAAAGCATTGGATTCTTTTCTTTCACAGATCTGAAGGTAAGGTAATAGAGTAATTCCAGTGTTTCATGACAAGATATAAGCTTTAGCTAGTCGTCTATGTTTTTATGATAGATGTATATACTGCCATGCATGAAGATGTTGATGGTATGTAATTCTAGTTTATCTTTAACAATCTGTACCATTTTTATCCTAACACTTGTAAGTGTAACTAGAGATATTTTGCACTGTACTTCTACTGAAATCAATGTTGGCGTTCATTAGGAAATAATTGATATGATCGTCATGTGAGATTCTACAATCTAAATGTTGTCACAAGCATGTGATAATGTTATCAATATGTTAGGGTTGAACAATAAGTGACTTCAATGTTAAATGCTAGGTTAGATTTTAATGGGACCTTTAGAATTCTAGTCCATCATTGTTCAATTCAAAAATTAAAATGTATAGTAATAATAGCCTTACTATAACGCTATGGCTTGTAATAACGATGATCTTCAAAGCCTACATGACATATTTCATGTGCTTAAATCATAAATGCTCCTATAATACTTATTCGACTATATCACTGCATTGACAGGATAATAGTTTGATGTGTATTAGTGACCCATATTGAATTGTTATAATACTTCTATGGAATAATTGCTAGGGTTACAATGCCTAGTCATATGCAAAATGAAACCTAGCACTATAATCTATTGTGTTCATAATACACAAATGATAATTTAATATTTGAATTTGAAATGGATGTGCCCTAAGCAATTGGGGACTTAACGTTTATAATGCATGAAACATAGACATTATGTGATAAGGTTTGACTCGATTCATATCATGGTTATAAGAATACAACATATGGTTTGGAAATTATAGAATATAGTTATGTTGCAATATATATTTGTTATGCGAATTTTAACATAGTTTAGAAACTTTATACATGGTTGTAATACCGTATATGATAATACCCTATGGTTTTGAAATTATACAACGGTTGTATGACAGTGGTGATAATAATATCTAAAATTGTAATGCCCCCGTCGGTACATTGACTAACTATAGACTTGAGGACACTTTCCAAGTGACCCGACCGAATAAACTCTGGTAATTGGCCCTTTGAATATTGAAATTCTTGAGCGACTGAAGAACGCATGATGATTTGCACGACGATAAATGATAAAAGAAAATGACACAATGAATGACAGTTATAGAAACTATTACTTTACTTAATAAATGAATGCTCGACTGATTGAGATAGAATGACTAAATGTTAGATCTGCTCGACTCATTGAGATGGAATGACTGAATGCTAGATATGCGCGACTGATTGAGATAGAACGACTGAATGTTAGATATGCTCAACTGATTGAGATAGAATGACTAAATGTTAGATATGCTCAATTGATTGAGATATAATGATGAATGATAGATATGATTTACTAATTTAGAGAAAAGAATGAATGAAATATATGCTCGATTGACTGAGATATTATGATGGATGATGAAATATTTCATAGTGCAGCACTACTAATGTGCGCTTGACTATGTGTGTGTGCAGTGGCAGGTAAGATGATTTACCGACTGACCCACAATGGAATTATAGGGGTCGTAAGAATGGAAAGAACGCATAGGGGTACGACGACTGACTGTCGACCCTGGATTAGCAAGCCACGCACGGGTGAAGCCATTTCAGCTCACCCGGGGAAGTGTATGCCGTACGGGCAAGGCCATAACAATTTGGTCGCATACAATGAGTTGAGGGGCGTGCAATAAGGAGAGCCTTATCCCTCAACATCCGTTAGTCTCCAAGGAGCGTAGTTGAGAGATCGCGGTAACGGTTCTCGGTCCCTACGCAATACTCCCCATAAGAAGGAAGAAACAAAACTATCAGAAGGGCCCGCTGAAGAGGTACCTAGACAAGAACGAGAGGAAGAAAATTAATCAATGGCATAAATGAAAATTTCACATAATATTTAAGAAATACTTTATTTCATTTTGTTCTATTTTTTTTAATAATTCTATTCAAGATTTTATTTTTAATTGATTTCATTAATTTGAATTATTCATTTTAATTGATTTTATTAACTTGAAAAAGAATTGAAGAGATTGATTTTTATTCAATATTAAACTTGATTAATTATGCTGATTGAAAAAAAATTAATAATAAGAGAAAAAAATTTATTCAAAGATTATAATTTTATGGATTTTATTATTTTAAATCTTTCTATTAAATATTCTATTTAATTGACTTCATTATTTTGACAAAGAATTGTTTTTCTTTTATTATTATTCAAGATTTTACTTTAATTAATTTTATTGTTTATTTAAATTATTTTATAAAGAGGAAATTTAATAATAGATTATACTTTTAGAAAAAGGAATCATCTTTTAATTAAATCTTAATATTAGGAAAAGAAAGAAAAGCAGAAAGCAATAAGTCTAACTAAAAGATTGTTAAGTAAACTAAATCAGAACCAAAAGAGAAGTAGAACTCTTCTACACCTAACTCCCATTGATCTAGGGATTTAGGTGCACATTAAAGACATTAAGAAGACACATGTATATGAGAATATTGGAAATTAAAATATTAAATTAAATTAAATCTGTGAATGGACAGACACATGGCACACAAGCTTTTTCTATATAATGAGGGAGGAGAATGAGAGAAGGACATCTCTTGCTCCCTAATGTTGGATGGTCATCATAATCTCGGATTATGTTATGATCCTTGGAGTTGGGATTAGCCGGAACGAGGATTGGGAGATCCTTTCGGGAGGCCATTGTGTATGTTCTTACGACCCCATGAGCTCGGGGATTCAAGGCGAAGAAGAGTAACCTCGATACGGTAGGGTGTTCAACCGAGGAGTCACTCGGTACTTCGTCAGGAGATTGGATTGGATCGTGCGGAAACCACTTCGAGGACTCTATCAGTTCGCTGGACCAACCATCGAAAACAGGTTTGAAGTATTTTTATTTTATTTATTTTGCTAAATATTTTTGAGAATGACTTAATCTGAGTATATAGTTTTATATATTGACATTCATGTACTACAATAGATAGAACTAGATGTTGTAATTTTTATATCTTCTTTTGTGAAAAAAAAATCGTAGTGGAAGTTTTTTTTTTTTGGACCTTGAAAAGGGGGTTCCCTACATTTGGTATCAGAGCCGGACAAGCCTTGAGGGCACCGGACTTATAATCTTCTGCAGATGCACCTTTCTCCCTATCCGCTGCAGAACTTGGATATTCAGTAATTGGACGTTGGATCGATTTCGATTTCCTTGGAACTACACCTATGGTTGGAGCGACCGTCCCGAGAGGTTTTATTCACTCTAAAATTATTTCTAGCTCTGTTTTTTCTTAAAGAAACGACAGAAAATAAGAAATGAATGCATAACACTGTTTTACATTCAAATTTGTTTACCAATGCAATTTTGAAAGGAATTGATGAAACTCTGTTTTAGATTCAATTTTGTTTACCAATGCAATCTGGAAAAAAGTTTAATCCTAAACGCCCAGATCAAAAGGCTTTACCACTATTCATCCATTGTTTTGTTTTTGTGAGAAACTAAAATCCAAATGCTTAGATCGGGGATCGATATCTCTATTCATCCATTAATTGATTTTGTGGGAAGTTGAACTCCAAATGCCCAGATCGGAAGGCTTAACCTCTGACTCTGTTCCATTATTCTTGCTCCTCGTGATAGATCGACCACTACCCAGCTCATCATTTTTTTTTATTATTAATTTCTGCAAGAATTAAACCCTTAAACGCCAGATGTGGAAACGTTTTATTTACTCTGTAAAATTTTTATTTACTCTCTGTAAATGTTAACAGGTCATGCCCAGACCGTGTAAACCTTTGCTATTCCCACTCTATTTGGTGTAAAGAACCTTATTTAATTTCTGCTATGATGAACACCATATCCCTCAGATCTTAAGAATCCGATCTCTGATTTTAGTTGATAAATTCGTTATAAATGAATGCGGTGCCACACATCTTTCGACTTCTGTGAATCTTGTGTGGCACCGCTTACTGATTTCTGTAACTACCCAATCACACTCTCTGATCATAGTAGTTCCATGCACCATGATCTTGTGATGATGCGTTTTGTTTTAATCTCTATGTGGATCAACGTCGTGATACCCAAATCGCATGTGTCCATTCCACTTCCGTTTCTTTATCTTTATCAGATCTTTGTGATAAATTATTCCCATTCGCCAAGATCGGAAATTTCTAATCTCTGTTCCATTCGTGGCGATCACTGTTGATCGCATCACTAATTAATCCCTTTCCGTCTGTCAGTAATATCTATGGAACGTGGTAGTATTTAACCCTGTCCATTCGTTTGTGGCCTTATGGACCATCGAATCATTTAAACCTTGTTCCATTCTATCGCGACCTCGGTGGTAAATCTATTAATAAGCCGATCATAGTATTAAATAAATTCTATTTCGTTATTACATTTGAATTCTGTTCTGTCTACCCTGATCGCTTAAATCAAGCCTAATCCCATGCTATCTATAGAGCCACAACCGGTTGGATATTTTTTTCTCATCTTTGTTGTTGATTAACACTGTGTATCCAAAGCGGAGTAGATCCGATCTCGTGGAGCATTCGAATGGTTCTTACTAATCTCTATGTTTGATAATGGCCTCATGAATCATGGTACATATTCTAATATTTTTTTATAAATACATATATGAATTCAGTTTACGTTAACTACTACATCTGGGTCGCTACATTAAACCTGAGAATTGTTGAATGTTTGACATTAGTTAGAAGTGGTTGAGATGCTGATTAGCGTAGGTGATATTTTGATTTGGTTGCGTTAATTAAAACCAAAAATATCCAGTGTATAAATGCCTCGGGAGATCCATCCTCTTGAAGCCCCTGTGATCCAACAAATGGTGTTTCCTTTTCAAATGAGTAGCGCTAGATCCGCACCACTTCCCTCTGATCCACACTCTGCCTAATGATTCCACGCTAGATAGATTTTTCGGTTAGTAATTCGATGTTGTTGAAGCAACCATTGTAAGCTAGGATACCAAGAACTCACAGATGTCTTGTTGTAGTTAATTTTTTTTTATTTTTTTTTCTGTAGCAGCCTAAATAAGGGGAAGCCCATTATGGCATTTACTTACGACAGGAGCTCTCTCTCGAAGTACGATTTGTCCATATAGAAGAGCGAACAAGGAAGTCCTGCTCGTTTTAGTGCGAGAAAGGATAGCTGGAACAAAGCTTGATCCTCGTTCATTCTGTTGGCTAGAACAGAGTTTGATCATAGTTCATTCTGTTGGCTAGAACAGAACCTAATCCTAGTTCATTCTGTTGGGATACGGTTTATGCAAAATCTCTGCGTATACCTTTTCTAGGAGCAAACAATTTCCCCAAATCGTGTGTAAATTGTTTTATAGCAACCGCCCAAAGAATAGAGGGGGTTCGTCATACTAGAGAGGCTTATTTATATATATGAGATCTGCATATAAGGGAAAAAAGGATGGAGAGACGATCCATGCGAAGAAGAAGCTCGGGGTTTTTTATGTTCTTTTGTCTTTTAGTCTGATTCCTGTTACTAAGGATTTCTGTTGTTGGATGCGTGAGGGATAGCCGAGAGGCTAGATCCTTGTGGCTTAAATGGTCACATTTAATTATATGCCGTGTGAGATAGTAAAAGCGTGAACCAGGTATGCTACATTTTTCTGAACTGATCGGATTGGTTTTCTTTCTACATTGAATTGTTTTCAGTATTTAAATTTATGTGGATTGTATGCTCCTTCTTGAGCAAACGCTGGTAGGATAGCGATCTGATTTAGATAGGAAGAGTGTGAACCATGTATGCTGCGTTTTCCTAAACTGATTGGATTACTTTCCCTTGTCGAGTCGTTTTTATCGATATGTTGTATCGGGACCGTAGAATCTTTTTTTTTTTTTTGGTTAGCTGCATATTATCCCGTTTGAAGCCATATGTTGGATTTTTTTTTCTTGGAAAAGCTGCCTGAATCCAGTCATGCTTGTAAACGTGACTTCTTGTTGACATATCCAGTAGGATTTTTTTTGTATTGATCTACCACCTTGTTGTTGCATTGATCCCTTTGGGGAAACGTTTTATCTTTGAAAAATGTATGGAGTCTATGTTGATCCCTTTTGAGAAAACGTTGGAAGATAGCGATTGGCTAGTTCCAGGATTTAATCTTATGAAGGTTGTATTTTCCAATAACGCATACTCTGTCTAGGAAAGGCGTGAATTGGGAATGAATCTCAGTCCTTTAGTTTGTATGCATGAGTTTGTCTATAAAGAAATCATGTTTGATCTCGCCTCTTTTTGCTAGAAATTTTAGGCAGCATTAGACCTTTGTTAATTAATTAACTAGATCAAGGAACGAGGTATATTTCTTTTAACTCTGTTATTTCCATTGTGCTGAAAATCATGGTAGATCAAGCCTTTTTGGTTCTGCTGGAATCTAAGCAGTGTTAGATCCCTTCTTTTGGTGTAAACTGGTTCAAAATCGTAGTAGATTTATGATATTTCATTTATGCGAAAACTGTATTCGAATCCTGATTGACTAGCCTGTCAGTTACATGACCAGCTGCACAGGCCGCATGGTTATTGGAGACTTTATCGCATGGTTCCCTAGATGTTGTGGTTTTTTATATCTTCTTCTGTGAATGGAGACGAACTGACCCAATTTCCATTCACTTAAACTCCGTTGCATCCTTTATACGTACGTATCCATAATTGTTTTGTTTTTTTTTCCTTGAAGTCGATCTGAGTGGTTCATTTAAATCTTTGTGTGCTATTTAATTGAATGGGGAATGCGTTTCCAGACCCAAAAATTCGTGATGGAGAATTGCCTATTAAAACCTCTGTGTTCTATTTAATTAAATTGGGGAGGTGTTTCCGGATACGAAATCGTGATGCGTATTGTTTATGTTGAAAAGTCTGTATTCTATCTTTCGAATTCATGTGATGTGTCCAGATCCATAAGTATGATGCGTTATGTTTTCGAGATGTTATTTATTTAGAATGTTAGCAATAATCCTCGTTTGAGATTCAACTTCTGCATTTATATAATGTTCTGTCAAGATAATGGACAGAGATCGAATCTCAAAGGGATGAGAATGATCGCTGCATTTATATAACGTTCTGTCAAGATAATGAATAAGAGAACGAATCTAGGAATGAGATCGATTTCTTGTAGCTCATTGTTAACTAATTGAAATTACCACTATAAAACCTAAACGTGCATGCACCCAGATCTAACCTTTGGTCTTTTCTCTTTGTGTTTGACTATAAAAAATATTTTAATTATATTTCAAATATAGAAGTAAAGTGCTTATATCTACGTCAATTTACATTTCAAGGGTAAAAGTAAAATACACATATTCATGTCAATTTATACTTCAAGAGTAGAATTGAAGTAAAATGCTTTTATTTATGTCTATTCATGTTTCCAGATAGAAATGAAGTGAAATGCTTCTTCTATGTCAATTTGCATTTCTGAGGTAGAATTGAAAAGAAGAACCTTTAATTATGTCAATTACATTTAATGGAATAGATGATAAGTGTTTAAAAGAAAATATATGATGACCTTGTTATATTACTTGATGCCAACAAATGCTAAGTATGTCAATTACATTTAATGGAATAGATGATAAGCGTTTAAAAGAAAATATATGCTGACCTTGTTATATTACTTGATGCCAACAAATGCTAAGTTGTGATAGAGTGGAAATTTATACATTTGTAGATTATATTTATATATGATTATATATAAGTTAATGTTGGGTGAGTTGATTCTAGAGCATATGTAGCAATTTATATATTTGTAGATTACATTTATATATGTTTACATATAATTTAATGTCGGGTGAGTTAATTTTAGAGCACATGTATTATTATGCCAAACAAATGCTAAGTTGTGATGAGGCACATAGAAGTGCATATGTTAATATAAAAGAGTAATATATATATATATATATATAGTTGACTTAAGCAAAAGTTAGATTATATTTATTTATGTTAATATAAATATTTATTTATGTTAATATAAGTTAATGATTGACATCAACATTAAGCATTTAGATACACGAAGAGTATAACACACTTGATTGTTACCCATGTGAATGTATGGAAAGAGGAAATGATGGTGGGATTGATATATTCTACAAGTTTAAGAAGAAACATGACAATGGAAATTGAAATGATAGAAAATTAATATATGTGTATATATATGCAAAGTACAAATAAATTCATTGATAGCTTGAATGGGTTCAGCTATTTTTATGTGCATTGTAGAAATGTTATGAAAACATTTAGACGTATAATTAATTATACACTATCGATGTTTGCGTGAAGAGTTTAAAATCTCTAGAAGGATATCCTACTATAAACTAATGTAGAACATGGGTGTACCAGTGAAAAAAATGCTCAAGATGAGAGACCACATTCATTTGAGAAATTAAGGATCTATAGGTACTTTTAGATTAAAGAAGAGTATCTTGTAAATGAACGTTTTGAATGAATGTTGAATATTACTTACTCATGAATATTAAAGAATTATGTGTTATAATTCTTTAGTAGAAAATACCTTAAGAAATTACACTTAGAGTAAGGGTTCTTTTTGCCGGGAATTCGATAGACTGTTGAGAGGGTGAAACTGACTCAAAATTTAAAAATGAGATATTGATGTGACCAGTAGGATGAGCATAATGCCATGATACTAATCACCTGACATAGTGAAGCCTACGAAAAGATGACTAGCCCACGAGATGGAACTCGACGAGGTTAAGAAAACCCACGGTGTGCAACTTGATGAATCTGCTGAACTGGTCCTATGACAACATGAACAATGAAATGAGGTTAGAATGTCCTAATATCATTGATCAGGACATGATATTATTGAAGAAAGGACTAGAAGCTAAATTTTAATATGTTCGATTAAGTCGCTAAGTAGTCATGCTTAGAATCTCGTCAAATTGAGAAACAACATTAATAAAAACAATTGGGGCTTTAAATGTAGTCTTTTGGGAGCTGGATTTTGGAATATTTGATAATCACTCTTGATTTGTTAGCCTGTGATTATAACTTACCATCAGTATTTTACCCCATATGGCATGATGTTTACCTTTTTGTATTGGGGGAAAGGATAGCCCACAGATGGAATTCTTGTTCAAATTTGTTATGCGAAAGGATAATTAAATAAACTATGGTATGGTTATGGATGCAACATAGCTAGTAAATAAGTTGGACATCATGGATCTTCGTAGATGAATAGTAGAGATAGGAAAACTATGTTGGAACTGACAACTATTAAATGTATTATTGGATTTGCATTACGCGAAATTACGATTAAGTTCGAGAGGATGTATCAGAACTATGTTGGATGAAATAGAAAACTAATAATAAGAACCACTAGTGTTTATGGCCATGATTGATTGAGAAAAATAGAAGAGAATGACAAGAAGATGAAAATGGAAAACTAAAAGAAAGCATAGCATTGAAATTACAAAAACAAAAGTTAACTTTGGGACGAAGTTCTAATAAGAGGGGGTGTATGTAATGCCCGCCTCGGTACATTGACTAACTGTAGACTTGAGGACACTTGCCAAGTGACCCGGCCGAATAAACTCTAGTAATTGGCCCTTTGAATATTGAAATGCTTGAACGACTGAAGAACGCATGATGATTTGCACAACGACAAATGATAAACGAAAATGACGCAATGAATGACAGTTATAGAAACTATTACTTTACTTAATAAATGAATCCTCGACTGATTGAGATAGAATCAATAAATGTTAGATATGCTCGACTCATTGAGATGGAATGACTGAATGCTAGATATGCTCGACTGATTGAGATAGAATGACTGAATGTTAGATATGCTCGACTAATTGAGATAGAATGACTAAATGTTAGATATGCTCGATTGATTGAGATAGAATGATGAATGATAGATATGATTTATTGATTTAGAGAAAAGAATGAATGAAATATATGCTCGACTAACTGAGTTATTATGATGGATGATGACATATTTCATAGTGTAGTGCTACTAATGTGCACTTGAGTGTGTGTGTGTGTAGTGGCAGGTAAGATGATTTACCGACTAACCCACAATGGAATTATAGGGGTCGTAAGAATGGAAAGAACACAAAGGGGTACGACGACTGATTGTCGACCCTGGATTGGCAATCCACGTACGGGTGAAGCCATTTCAGCTCACCTGGGGAAGCGTATGTCGTACGGGAAAGGCCATAACAATTTGGTCGCGTACGATGAGTTGAGGGGCATGCAATAAGGAGAGCCTTATCCCTCAACATCCCTTAGTCTCAAAGGAACGTAGTTGAGAGATCGCGGTAATGGTTCGTGGTCACTACACAGTACTCCCCATAAGAAGGAAGAAATGAAACTATCAGAAGGGCCCGCCGAAGAGGTACCTAGACAAGAATGAGAGGAAGAAAATTAATCAATGGCAGAAATGAAAATTTCACATAAGATTTAAGAAATACTTTATTTCATTTTGTTCTTCTTTTTTTTGAATAATTCTATTCAATATTTTATTTTTAATTGATTTCATTAATTTGAATTATTCATTTTAATTG
Organism: Larix kaempferi; assembly: GCA_027924585.1. NCBI lineage: Eukaryota > Viridiplantae > Streptophyta > Pinopsida > Pinales > Pinaceae > Larix > Larix kaempferi. The sequence goes on along the minus strand of BSBM01000316.1, from coordinate 23,308,811 downwards.
ATTTTATTAACTTGAAAAAGAATTGAAGAGATTGATTTTTATTCAATATTAAACTTGACTAATTATGCTGATTGAAAAAAAATTAATAATAAGAGAATTATTTTTATTCAAAGATTATAATTTTATGGATTTTATTATTTTAAATCTTTCTATTAAAGATTCTATTTAATTGAATTCATTATTTTGAGAAAGAATTGAAATAGGTCATTAATAAAAGAATTGTTTTTCTTTTATTATTATTCAAGATTTTACTTTAATTAATTTTATTATTCATTTAAATTATTTTATAAAGAGAAAATTTAAAAATAGATTATACTTTTAGAAAAATGAATCATCTTTTAATTCAATCTTAATATTAGGAAAAGAAAGAAAAGTAGAAAGCAATAAGTCTAACTAAAAGATTGTTAAGTAAACTAAATGAGAACCAAAAGAGAAGTAGAACTCTTTTACACCTAACTCCCACTGATCTAGGGATTTAGATGCACATTAAAGAAATTAAGAAGACACATGTATTTGAGAATATTAGAAATTAAAATATTAAATTAAATTAAATATGTGCATGGATAGACACATGGCACACAAAATTTTGCTATATAATGAGAGAGGAGAAGGAGAGAAGGACATCTATTGCTCCCTAATGTTGGATGGTCATCATAATATCGGATTATGTTATGATCCTTGGAGTTGGGATTAGTCGAAACGGGGATTGGGAGATCCTTTCGGGAGGCTATTGTGTGTGTTCTTACGACCCCATGAGCTCGGGGGTTTGAGTCAAAGAAGAATAACCTCGATACGGTAGGGTGGTCAACCGAGAGGTCACTCGGTACTTTGTCATGAGATTGGATTGGATCGTGCGGAAACCACTTCGATGTCTCCCTCGATTCGCTGGACCAACCGTCGAAAACAGGGTTGAAGTATTTTTATTTTATTTATTTTGCTAAATATTTTTTAGAATGACTTAATTTGAGTATATAGTTTTATATATTGACATTCATGTACTACAATAGATAGAACTAGATGTTGTGGTTTTTATATCTTCTTTTGTGAAAAAATAATCGTAGTGGAAGTTTTTTTTTGGGTGGACCTTGAAAAGGGGGTTCCCTACAGAAATCATGCTATAAGCCATAACTTCGATGCTGACATGAATTAAATGCAGTTGCAGGTAATGGCCTAGTAGGTGATACGTAAGATCCGGCATTAAATGCAAACCCTGTGTGATGGTAGTGGTTTGCCTCGATGGCTCCTATGTGTATCTAACTCCACATGATGTAGTTTGTTGAGAACTTGCCAAGATGTAAGCTCTTCCCTGGTGATATGGCACTCCAACTGTGCTGGTTATTTATTGATGTTATTAATAGTGATTGATCAAAATCTCTGCCTTGGTACTATCGTGGCTTGGCTAGCCAATTCTTGATCGTTGATCTATCTGCCTCGATCATTGAGATCTTAAACCCTAAGGTAGTCTCGCATTTATGTTTGTTGTTTGCCTTAACACATTCATTTGGATTTTTTGTTTGGGGAAGAGGCTGATAGGCCGCTGTATAGCAAGGCTCGACCCTGGGTGTTTTGCGATGGCTCTGTAACTGTAATCTCTGTAATTTTGATGGTGAAACTTACTGTATAAGTTGCCTAGGTTCGAAGGGTGTAAGGAAATGAAGCCCTGTGGCTTTCGTCGTGCGACAGGTTAGGTTTTCGGCGAGTTATCCTCCAAGTTCGATAATTGTTCAGCTACATGATACTCTTGTTGCGTCGGTGGAGGAACTGGAAGCATGAAGCATTCCATCTGACTATCACTGTGAAGGTAAACTTTACTCGTAACACTACTTGTTAAATACTGTTTTCGTTTACTATGTATTTGTTTGGAATTCGTTATAAAATATGGGTGAAGTTGTAGCAGGTACTGCCTCCCTTGTGGATTTTATAGTGCTGGGGTTTATTGGCAATGTATGGCACACTAAAAAATGGTAAGCCCTAGTGGAAACACCCTCCGTACATTCTCCTGGCATATTTGTGGCCAACGTTTCAAGTTGTAACAACTTTGTCCTGGAAATCGTGGTTCAAAACCCATGTTGTTTTGTGTTACACCTATGTTAGGATGCCTCTCATCTTGCAGAGTCGATGTAATAGTTTTGTAGGTTACTGTACAGTGTTTTGGGTTCTGAGTTTGAACTGGGCAATGTAACTCTCTCAACGAGGGTTTCAATCTCTGTCGAGTTTTTAATATAAAAGAATAATTACAAGTTTATGTTGTTGTAGTTGTTTTGTTTCGTCATTTTGGGGTTTAGCCCAGGAACAAAACCTGTGACTCATTGATTTAAAATGTGGAAATGAAACTTCTGTTTTAGTAGACCTCTACGTTTGAATTCGATGTAATACGAAGATGTAGTTTGTATAACTAGGTTAATATACACTTGCTGCTATCGTTTTATTTTATGGTATGTGAAGTTATGAAATGTAAACAATGAATGATTTATAAACTGGGTTTCATTATCTCTGCTGCTGTCATTTCTTTGTGAACGGCGAAACTTGGAAATGTGTATCGATGGAAACGGGTACTGGGTGATGTTTGTGAATAATGAAAAGACTGTGATTCCACTAAACAATGCATGAATGCTTGTAACTAAGGAAGACTTCAATCTGTATGTAGTTCAATGATTTATAAGTGATGCTGCATTTTCATTTTAAGTACAAGGGTTTGTCTTTGGGTGGACAATATGGCTTGGTCCTGCTCTTCGATTTGATATCAGCGACCCACTATTTGTCTATCACTATTGTTTAGAGTTTTTTCAAGCACAATGTAATATCTAATAAGTTTAATGTTGGTGTCGAGACTTTAACTATCTCGATTTATGGAAAGATAACAATGGTTTGTCATAAGTTTTAAAATCGTTGGCTATATGCCGAGAGATAATAATACTATTTATAGTTATAGAATGAACTGATAAATGTTTCAATTGAAAGGGTTTAGGGTTTTTCTACTGCATGTTTGGAAAACATTTACAAAATTAAAATAGACTATGTTTAATTATCTATTCTGTATGTACAGTAGTGAAAATTACAGTAGACTATAGTAAATTTTTGAGAAGGAAAATATGGAAAACTATAAACCCTGAATTGAGACTTGAAAATGACATTATAGTTATGTATGATGAGATTATGCCATCTTCTTCAATTTTTGTATCAGCAATGACATCAATAATAAATCTAAATCATAGTGATAATCTTTAAGACAGTAAACTTCTATTTGATGAAGTAAAAACAATACTGTAACGAATTACAGAAATCAATATTAATTACTTAACAGTAGAAAATTAACAATTTATACAGAGTTATTCTTTTCATCATCTTGGAAAATTGCCTATCATAACTATCTATCTTAATTTGTCTCTGTACTAGAGTACGATGCAGTTCCTATAGCATGGGGAAAAATGTAGAGATTATTTATTTCATTCATCATTTCTATTCATAATTTTATCTTGGTTCAGAAAACTAAAAGTAGGGGTATCTAGACCAGAACTCATTATGTAAATAAAAATTAAATACTTGTAAATAAATATATTTAACTATTCAATAACAAATAAACAAATAGAACTTGTAGATGAAGATGGGGCTGACAAACACCCAAGGAGGCCTGTTCCTCCCAACCTATTCCAGAAGAAGCAACTCAACTGCTGGCTTCTTATGAACTTTCGAGCCTTATTACTGAACCACTAAGTAGATGGAATCTATGTAGAATCAAGGCACTCAAAATACCTTCAGCACTCAGCATCAACCTCCTGAAATAACATGCCTTCTCCACTCAGCATCAACCTCCTGAACTCAATAAGAGTTTGGCAAACTCACAACATGATCAACAACATAGCATATCCCCTCATCAAATCTCTTGGGTGCAAACACAGTAAAACCCCAAGGTAAATTTCCTCATCAGGAAAAGTGATGAACCTCAGTTCAAAATTTGATGGCTATTATATAGATTACCTAGGTCTTTAGTTGTCAATTTGGAATAAATGAGCCTCAAGCTCCAGTCCCATCTTTCAGGGAACTCTGACCACATTTCAAGAGAGTTGTGCCATACCAACAGCTAGTTAATTGCATCATGATGTTGCCACTTGTCCATTTCCTTCTACCCCAGATTCCATTCCACCTAGTGGATCAGTAACCACTCTTTCAACAGTCCTCTTAGGTGTTTGTCTCCTATTTTATTTATTTAATAATAATAGATTGTGCAAATTACAGTCATCCTCAGACACCTGTCCGACATAAAAATTTACAATAAAATCTATCATAATGTTTTCTTACACAAATTTTTTTCCAGCAAAAGGGTATGTTACAAATGCCCCCACTTTAACTCAACATCATCCTCGATGTTGCTTTTTCATCATCAAGTTCCTCATGGAACAGAACTAGATATGCTTCCCACATATTACTTTCCAGTTCCCAAGTAGCTTCATCAGGGCTAAGGTGCTTCCATTGCACCTTTACCTGCCCTATGGTGCGATTCCGAAGCATAATTTCCCTCCAATCGAGAATACAGTCCGGTTCCACCTGAAAATATCCTTCGGGTTCCACTTGTATGTCATTCCAATTCAGTACATGAATAGCATCGTGCACATACTTCTTTGAAACAGAAATGTGAAAAACATTGTGGATTTTTAAATTATATGGCAATGCCAATTGATATGCAACAGCTCCAATCCTTGATAGGATTTTGAATGGTCCACAATACCTTGGTGCTAATTTAGCACAGCTCCCAAGCTTCAAAGAACTTTTCTTGGGCTTTACCTTTATAAAAACATGGTCTCCTACCTGAAATTCTCTTTCAGTGCGTTTCAAATCAGCATAGCTTTTCTATCGATCTTTGGCAACCTTTAAGTTACCTTGAACTTGTTTCACGGTTAGCTCCATTTCTTTCAATAAATTTGGTCCTAACATCAATCTGTCTACAAGATTATCCCAAGACATTGGAGTACAAAATTTTCTTCCATACAAAATCTCAAATGGGCTTAACTTAGCAGATGCTTGATAATTATTATTGTAGCCAAATTCTGCTAAGTGTAAGAAATCTTCCCACTTTGATGGCTGATCTTTAACATACAATCTTAACATGTTTTCTAAAATCTGATTTACCCTCTCTGTTTGACCATCAGTTTGTGGGTGAAAAGAAGTGTTGAAATTCAATTTAGTATTTAATCCTTTAAACAGTGTTGTCCAAAAATTACTGATGAACTTAGAGTCCCAGTCTGAAATAATTACCTTTGAAATTCCGTGTAAACGAAAAATTTTGCTTCATGAAAATATCTGCAATGTTAGAAGCCTTGAAAGTAGTTTTAATAGGTATAAAATGAGCAGCTTTACTAAGTTTATCAACAACAACCATGATTGAGTCATTCTGCTTCTGATTTTTAGGCAAACCTGTAATAAAATCAATGCTTATAATTTCCCATTTCCATTCTAGAATTGGTAAAGGCTGCAATAGACTAGTTGGATGTTGGTGTTCAGCTTTGATTGTCTGACATTCAAAACATCTAGCTATATATTCAGCAACTTCACTCTTCATGTTGGGCAAAAAATACTCATTTCTTAACATAGTTATCATTTTCTGATATCCAGGATGTCCTGAATAAGGACTCTTATGAACCTCATCTAAAATCAGCAACTTAACCTTTGAAAAATTAGGTACATAAATTCTGTTTTTATATGTTAAGAAACCTTTTTCATTAATACTGTAATGTGTTATAACATTTTCAGATGAATTTTCAACCACTTTATCATGTAATTTTTGGTAATTTTCGTCTTGTTTAATTTCTTCTTCGATCTAATTTTCCAGATCAATTTTAAAAGTACTGATTGCTGCTACAAAACTCAATCTAGCATTTCTGCTCAATGCATCAACAACCTTATTCTCCTTTCCATTAATGTGATGAATCTCAAAATCGTACTCGCTAAGGAAAGGTAACCACCTAGCTTGCCTTGCGTTAAGATTCGTTTGATCCAATAAATACTTTAAGCCCTTATTATGAGTCATTAAAATGAATTTTCTTCCAATCAAGTGATGGCGCCACATTTTTAATGCATGTATCACGGCTTCCAACTCAAGATCATACGTAGCATAATTCTTTTCATGTGCTTTTAAATTCCTTGACTCAAAAGCAATTGCATGACCTTCTTGACTTAAGACCCCTCCAAGTCCATCGTTGCATGCATCAGTGCATACGACGAAATCCTTATTGGGATCTGCAATTTTTAAGATGGGTGCCGTAGTTAATAACTCTTTTAACTTATTAAAACTTTTTTGACACTTTTGATCCCATACGAATTTCTTCCCTTTCTTATGCAAAGAAATAATGGGGTTAGCAATTCTAGAGAACCCTTCAATAAACTTTCTATAATAACCCGTTATTCCCATGAATGACCATACATCAGTTACATCTTTAGGGACATGCCATTCATTAATTACTTTTATTTTATCAGGATCAATAGAAATACCATCTTTAGAAATTATATGACCCAAATATTGAATTTTATCTTTATAAAAATCACACTTACTGAACTTAGCTTAAAGTTGATGTTCTCTAAGTACTTGCAAAATGATTTTTAAATATTCGTCATGCTCTTCTTTAGTGTTTTAGTAAACCAGAATATCATCAATGAATACCACTACGAACTTATCCAAATATTTATGCAAAACGTTGTTCATTAAACACATGAACACTGCCTGTGCCTTGGTTAGCCCAAAAGGCATAACTACAAACTTGTAGTGTCCATAACGCGTTCTGAATGCAGTTTTGAATATGTCCTCGTCTTTTATATGTACTTGATGATAACACGACCTTAGATCAATTTTCGTGAATATCTCTGCCCCGCGTACTTGATCAAATAGATCGTCTATGCGGGGTAATGGATATCGGTTCTTAATCGTCATTTTATTAAGCTAACGGTAATCAATGCACAAACGCATGGTACCGTCCTTCTTTTTAAAAAAAAATACTGGTGATCCCCAAGGAGACACACTGGACCTTATGTAGTTTTTATCTATTAATTCTTTCAGCTGAGATTTTACTCATTGAACTCTATAATATTCATCCTATAGGGGGCCTTCGAGTTTGGTACCGCACCTGGTACTAACTCAATGGTGAAATCAAGTTCCCTTTTCGGAGCTAATCCTGGAATTTCTTCCAGGAATACGTCAGAAAAGTCCCTAAGGATGGGAATATCCTCTAGTTTTAACTTGTCTTCTTTAGTTGTATACTCGTCATTAATGACATAAAAAACAAACATTTTACAGCCTTTTCTGGCAGCTCTCTTTACTTGTAGAGCAGAAATCTTCCTTACTGAAATGTTTCTATGAATTCCTTTTATTGTTTCTGAATTACCTTTATTATTTACACATGTAAAAGATTTATCATAACAATTCAGTAAAAATCTATGTTGTTCAAGCCAGTCCATACCAATCAACAAATCATATGACCCTAAGGGTAAAACATTCAGATTAATTTGCGTTTTCAACTGACTTAAAAATACTTCGCAATTCTTGACATAATCTGTAACCTTTCTTTTAGTCCTTGTTGCAAGCTGAACTAACCATGCATTATCAAATTTCTTTCTTTTTAGCTTGCAACGGTTTACTAAAGTAGGTGAAATATAACTCATATTTGCACCTGGATCTATTAGAATAGAAATAGACTCGTATTGTATCATACCTTAAATTTTGACCATGGATGTTTGATGGTCCGCTTGACGGTTCTCCAGTGCTGCATTTATCCTGGGCATTTCTCTTGCGATATCTCCAACTGTAGGTTCTTCTTGCATAGTGTGAATATTGTTGGTTGTCCTCTTGTTGTGTGGGAAATCTGCTCTCTTATGTGGTCTGCCACATTCATAGCACTTTATGGGTATTTTCTTTTCAGCATACCTGTTGTTGTTGTTAGTGTTATTGTTGTGATTATTATTATTAGGTACATTTCTTGTAGCATTAAAGTTCTGAGGTGCATTATTCCGGTAATTATTAGGAAAATTTCTGTTATTAAAATTTTTCTTAAAACCTCCAACATTATGATTAAAATTCTTGTTTTTACAGTCATATTGATTAGTCTTACTGTTCTTCTAGCCATTTGTTCCTTCTCTTTTCATGTTTTGATCAAAACAAAAATTTGCCTTCCTCGTGGCTTCTTCCAAAGTGGAAGGATTATCATACTCAATACGGTCTTTTATATTAAAAGGTAGACAATTGAGAAACCTTTGCACTTTAGGCTTTTCCTCGACCATGTAAGGAACGTACCTCAGCAAGCTAAGGAACTTGCTGCACAATTCTTTCATGTTCATTGTACCCAACTTTAAATCGTAAAAATCCTTTGACTTATCTTCAAAGTATAGTTCCGACAAAAACTTTTTTTTAGAAAAACTTTTAAACATAGTCCAACTTACTTCTTTTTCTTTTATACTCTTGATTCTTTTAAGATCCTGCCACAAAATATCTGCCTTCCCGGTCAGATTGTAAATAGCCATCTTGGCTTTCAGTTGAGAAGAGTAGTCGTAAATATTAAAGTATTTTTTCATTCTAGACAACCAAGCTTCTGCTGTCTAACCCTTTTCACTTTCGCTGTTAAAAGTGGGTGGCTTAATCTTTTTAAATTCCCCAATAATCTGTTCATGATATTTATGTTTTCTCTTTTTAGAGTAGCATTCACTGTTACTGTTGTCATAATTTAAGTCATTATTACTTGAATCAGATTTAGAGGATGAGTAACTGTTCCTTTTATCATTTATTGTTTTCTTATGCTTATGTTGGTGGGACATTATTTCAGAATCAGCCTTCAATTCTGATTTTCTGCCTCTTTCATCACTATGACAGTTTCCTTTTAATTTTTGTTGTAACTCTTCCTGTACCTTGAGGATCCATTCATTTTCTTCTTTAACAGCTTTTAACTCAGATTTTAAATCCTGTACAGTGCAAAAAATTTCAGAAGCCAGTTGTCTAATTCAACATAAATTCCTTCAAAATTATTATGATTAATACGTTCATTACGAGGAGATCTGTCCTCTACTGATTCTTCTGGTATTTCCATACCTGCAATTTAAAGGTCAATTCGTTCTGTACAAATTAAATTAAATTACAAAAGTTAGTAATATAAACTTTCTAATTTATTTTCTGTTTGCGCGCATGAGCCTAAATCAGGCCCAGAGTTTGAACTTGCGCTCTGATACCACATGTAACATCCCAAAAATTGCTAAAAATTTAAAATTTTTGATATAGCACAATCATAGAGAAAATGCTAACTGTGGAATGAAGATGTTTAAATATTTATCTAATGGCAGCTTCACAATATTATTTCTAAACATAAAAGACAGTAAATTTATAAATTAAATGTGATATAGCAATATCTATCTTTTCATGTTATAATGGTTCTAGTATTAAATACGGATGACTTGTTTGCATATTTCTGAAGGGGTTCCTACAGGGTGCCGTTGGGTTTACTTAGCTTTGATAGCTAAAGCATTGTATTCTTTTCTTTCGCTAATCTGCAGTTAAGGTAATAGAGTAATTCCAGTATTTCACGACAAGATATAAGCTTCAGCTAGTCGTCTCTATTTTTAAGATAGATGTATATACTGTCGTGCATGAAGATGTCGATGGTATGTAATTCTTGTTTATCTTTAACAATCTGTACCATTTTTATCCTAACACTTGTAAGTGTAACTAGAGATATTTTGCACTGTACTTCTGTTGAAATCAATGTTGTCGTTCATTAGGAAATAATTGATATGATCGTCATGTGAGATTCTATAATCTGAATGTTGCGACAAGCATGTGATAATGTTATCAATATTTCAGGGTTGAACAATAAGCGACTTCAATGTTAAATGCTAGGTTATATTTTAATGGGACCTTTAGAATTCTAGTCCATCATTGTTCAATTCAAAAATGCAAATGTATAGTAATAATAGCCTTACTATAACGCTATGGCTTGTAATAACGATGATCTTCAAAGCCTACATGACATATTTCATGTGCTTAAATCATAAATGCTCCTATAATACTTATTCGACTATATCACTACATTGACAGGATAATAGTTTCATGTGTATTAGTGACCCATATTTAATTGTTATAATACTTCTATGGAATAATTGCTAGGGTTACAATGCCTAGTCATATGCAAAATGAAACTTAGCACTATAATCTATTGTGTTCATAATAAACAAATGATAATTTAATATTTGAATTTGAAATGGATGCGCCCTAAGCAATTGGGGACTTAATGTTTATAATGCATGAAACATAGACATTATGTGATAAGGTTTGGACTCTATTCATATCGTGGTTATAAGAATACAACATATGGTTTGGAAATTATAGAATATAGTTATGTTGCAATATATATTTGTTATGCGAATTTTAACATAGTTTAGAAACTTTATACATGGTTGTAATACTGTATATGATAATACCCTATGGTTTTGAAACTATACAATGATTGTATGACAGTGGTGATAATAGTATCCGAAACTGTGCTATAAGCCATAACTTCGATGCTGACATGAATTAAATGCAGTTGCATGTGATGGCCTACCAGGTGATACATAAGATCCGGCATTAAATGAAAACCCTGTGTGATGGTAGTGGTTTTCCTCGATGGCTCCTACGTGTATCTAACTCCACGTGATGTAGTTGTATAATTGTTGAGAACTTGTCGAGCTGTAAGCTCTGCCGTGGTGATATGACACTCCAACTAATATGGCAATGTACCTCTGTCAACGAGGGTTTCAATCTCTGTCGAGTTTTTAATATAAAAGAATAATTACAAGTTTATGTTGCTGTAGTTGTTTTGTTTCGTCGTTTTGGGGTTTGGCCCGTGAACAAAACCTGTGACTCGTTGATTTAAAATGTGGAAATGAAACTTGTGTTTTAGCATACCTCTATGTTTGAATTCGATGTAATACGAAGATGTAGTTTGTATAACTAGGCTAATATACACTTGTTGCTATCGTTTTCTTTTATCGTCTGTGAAGTTATGAAATGTAAACAATGAATGATTTATAAACTGAGTTTCATTATCTCTACTGCTATTGTTTCTTTGTGAATGGCGAAACTTGGAAATGTGTATCGATGGAAACGGGTACTGGGTGATGTTTGTGAATAATGAAAAGACTGTTATTCCACTAAACAATGCGTGAATGCTTGTAACTAAGCAAGACTTCAATCTATATGTAATTCAATGATTTATAAGTGATGGTGCGTTTTCATTTTAAGTACAAGGGTTTGTCTTTGTGTGGATAATATTGCTTGGTCCTGCTCTTCGATTTGATATCGGCGACCCACTATTTGTCTGTCACTATTGTTTAGAGTTGTTTCAAGCACAATGCAATATCTGATAAGTTTAATGTTGGTGCAGAGACTTTAACTATGTCGATTTATGGAAAGATAACAATGGTTTGTCATAAGTTTTAAAATCGGTTTCTATATGCCGAGATATAATAATATTGTTTATAGTTATAGAATGAACTGATAAATGTTACGATTGAAAGGGTTTAGGGTTTTTCTATTGCATGTTTGGAAAACATTTACAAAATTAAAATAGACTTTGTTTACTTGTCTATTCTGTATGTACAGTAGTGAAAATTACAGTAGACTATAGTAAACTTTTGAGAAGGAAAATATGGAAAACTATAAACCCTGAATTGAGACTTGAAAATGACATAATAGTTTTGTATGATGAGATTATGCAATCTTCTTTAATTTTTGTATTAGCAATGACATCAATAATAAATCTAAATCACAGTGATAATATTTAAGACAATAAACTTCTATTTGATGAAGTAAAAACAGTACTGTAACGAATTACAGAAATCAATATTAATTACTTAAGAGTAGAAAATTAACAATTTATACAGAGTTATTCTTTTCATCATCTTGGAAAATTTCCTATCATAACTATCTATCTTAATTTGTATCTGTACTAGAGTACGATGCAGTTCCTATAGCATGGGAAAAAATGCAGAGATTATTTATTTCATTCATCATTTCTATTCATAATTTTATATTGGTTCAGAAAACTAAAAGTAGGGGTATCTAGACCAGAACTCATTCTGTAAATAAAAATTAAATATTTATAAATAAACATATTTAACTATTTAATAACAAATAAAGAAATAGAACATGTAGATGAAGATAGGGCCAACAAACACCCAAGGAGGCCTGTTCCTCCCAACCTATTCCAGAAGAAGCAGCTCAACTGTTGGCTTCTTGTGAACCCCCAAGCCCGATTACTGAACCACTAAGTAGATGGAATCTGTGTAGAAGCAAGGAACTCAAAATGCCTTCAGCACTCAACATCAACCTCCTGAAATAACATGCCTTCTCCACTCATCATCAACCTCCTGAACTCAATAAGAGTTTGGCAGACTCACAACATGATCAACAACATAGCATATCCGCTCATCAAATCTCTTGGGTGCAAACACAGCAAAACCTCAAGGTAAATTTCCTCATCGGGAAAAGTGATGAACCTTCGTTCAAAATTTGATGGCTATTATATAGACTGCCTAGGTCTTTAGTGGTGAGTTTGGAATAAATGAGCCTCAAGCTCCAGTCCCATCTTTCAGGGCACTATGACCACATTTCAAGGGAGTTGCCCCATACCAACAGCTAGTTAGTTGCATCATGATGCTGTCACTTGTCCATTGCCTTCTACCCCAGATTCCATTCCACCTAGTGGATCAGTAACCACTCTTTCAACAATCCTCTTAGGTGTTTGTCTCCTATTTTATTTATTTAATAATAATATATTGTGGAAATTACAGTCATCCTTGGACACTTGTCCAACATAAAACTTTACAATAAAAGTTATCATAATGTTTTCTAACACAAAATGTTTTCCAGCAAAAAGGGTATGTTACAGTTGCTTGCATTGGATTGGACGTGTACACTGTACAGTCCACGGTATGGATTACGATGAAATGTCGGGGGCCAACAGAGATAGATTTAGCAAAGTGTGATCATGTTGTTGGGAATTCATTAAAAAACCACCAAAAAAACAAGGCGTTTTAGTTTTTTGATCCTACGCACTAAAGGACATCTTTCGTACATCATAACCATGATGAGAGCTGATGTAATCAGTAACACATGGGTGTGTTACTAGTGATTTCTCCGCTCCAACAAAGTTTGAGGTAATTTAAACTTTACAAAACTTTGCATAATAAAAATTTGAGACATGTACTTTCAGATTAATACATGTAGAAAATGAAAACAAGATGTCATTGACATAATAAGAAACCATAATGATATTATTAAATCCAATTTTTATATTTATTAAATTTTTACTTTTATATTTTTCTTAAACATTTTTAAAAGGCATTCATATTGTTATCATTTTTATTTTAAATTTATATAGAATATTTCTTATTTTCTTATTTTTTAAATAATAATACTTATATCTCTATCTATTACATATTGATAACTCGTTAAAATATTCGGTAACCTCATTTTCTTTAATGTACATATATTTTATTAACATTTGTTTATTTATTTCCTTTAAAATAATTATAAATTCTTATTTCATTTAAATTTAAATTTATTAGATTTTTATATTTAAATATAAACACGGGAACCGATAATCTTTAAAATATGGATAAATATTTTTTAAATAATATTTAAAAAATGGATAATTATTAAGTTTTTTTTTATATATTTAAAGTTTAATGTAGTTTTAAGATTTTGACTTAATGCAAATCTCAAGTAGACAAAATAGTAAACCAAATCGTGGTCCTCATCTTCTTCTTCATGGTGAGAATTGTCAATCCAAACTTTGTTATCATCATCTTCATCATGGTGATTATTGTACATTGTCATCGTCATCTTCGTCATGGTGAGAATTGTCGCTAGAAGTTTCATCATCTTCATTATGATCAATCAAAAATCCATATTTATATTTACAATAATTAGAATAAATAAATAAGGAAGCTTTTATAATTAGGGAAGAAACATTGAAGTCCACATTCATAACAAAAGACAAAACCACACCTGAAAATACACACAGAATTTATTGTTTAAAAACTTTATAAAATTATTAAAAGCACTTACATAACGAAATAAAAAAATTGAAATCTTATAAAATATTTATAAAGAAAATATAAATATAAATTCTTCACATGTTTAAAGTAATTTAAAAACTTTATTTAGCATTCTACCAACTTTCCAACATCCGATTGGATTCTTAATAAAGATACCGATATTACAAACAAATCTATAGAAATCTGAGTTGATTTTGGGGTACAATACCTAACAACAAAAAACTGAAAACAAACCATTCTTTCAAACTCAAATCCAATACCTGCAAATGATGTCCTTGCAACCTTTGTTGCGTTCAATCATGTCTTTGCAGTTCGGACACTGTTTCCATTTCAATTCTGCATCGACATCACGCAAATGAGAAGCATAGTCGTGACATGACATGTTGTGCCAAGGAACCCTGCATTTGATACAAAACAATCTGTTGGATTTTTTGACATTTTGTTGTCGTTGTTTTTAGAAAAGGCTGTGATGAAGACTAAGCAATCGGTTGTGGGCACCTATCTAATCTTGATAGAGCCATCAAAGCCGAGCAGTTAGAATAGGGGCAGTATACCTTCTCTGAGTGTGGAATTTTTGCTTCTTCCAACCTTTTTATAAAAATATGAAGCGAGTTGGACGACAAGAATTTCTCACAGTCATCTTTAGTGAGTTTGGTATTACACCCTGAATACGGGCATTTGGGTATTCTCCAGTCATCTTCAGAGATATACACTCAACGTGTTTATCCATACAAGAAAAACAATATCTAAGATGGCAAAACATATTTTCGTGCATCTGATTCACATCAACATCGTTGCAGCAAATGTTGCATTTTTCCTCTTCGTCCCTTTTTCTTTTCCTGTTTATCTGAGTGCCTGAATTGCCACCAACATCAGCATTCGTGTTGTTAGTGGTTTCATGGTGATCTCTGGTAGTGCCTGAATTGTCACCAACATCAGCATTCGTGTTCTTAGTGGTTTCATGTTGATATCTGGTAGTGCCTGAATTGCCACCAACATCAGCAATCGTGTTCTTAGTGGTTTCATGTTGATATCTGGTAGTGCCTGAATTGCCACCATCATCAGCAATCGTGTTGTCAGTGGTTTCATGGTGATCTCTAGTAGTGCCTGAATTGCAACCAACATCAGCATTTGTCTTGTTAGTGGTTTCATGCTGATCTCTGGTAGTGCTTGAATTGCCACCAACTGCATTCAAGGGAGAAGCACACCGCAATAGATGAATACCTTATTTTTCTTCTCTTCGGTCTTCGGACTTCGTGGTCCATATAATAGAGAACCCCAAATTTTACTTCGCCGAACACTTTCCTCACTAAGAATTAACTTCGCAATTTTAACAATCTTCAACTACTTTCTTTCACTCTTACTCAGCGTAATTTCTTCCTTACACATCTCTGCTTGAGTTTTAACTATAAGTTTCTACTTATAGAGTTTCAATCAACCGACTTAAGATGGCTTCGCTTTGAAGCTATAAGATTGCATTAAACACTGTAATAACGTGATGAAGTAAATACAAACAAGACATGCGCCGGAACTAACTCACTGACAGACTGACGCTGCGAACTGCAAGCTGACACAAAACGGCTGACAGGATGACTGACAGAGCTGGTGCAGTTCTCATATGCGATCAGCTCATTAATTACATATTTTCCAACATGCATCAGCATTGATGTTGCAGTTAGTGGCTTCAAGGTGATCTTTGATAGTGCCTGAATTGCTACCAACTTCAGCATTCGTGTTGTTAGTGGTTTCATGGTGATCTCTTGTAGTGCCTGAATTGCCACGAACATCACCATTAATGTTGCTAGTGGTTTCATGGTCGTCTCTGGTGCTTGATTGTTCCATGCCCAAATTCTCCATTGTTCCTTCACTAATTTATAGATCCAAAATAAATCTATCATAGCACATTATTGAGGGGGACAGAAAAAAGGGATAGTTTATGTAGAGAGCAATGTAGAGAATCTAGTAGGATGATGGCAAACAAGCAGGTCTAGGTGACAGAGTTAAGGAGAGCTTGTAGGTAAATAACTCGTGGATCTCTTTTATTCATGGCGGAATGTCTTTATTTATACAATGTATATGATGGTTGGTATTCCGCAATGGAAGACTCTTCCTATTCTATGATTGTTCATATTTACATGAACGCAATCCCAAAGGATTACATTTTGAATAGTTTTATACTATGAATATTACAATTTTATGCATCATATGTGTGTGAATTTTATATTACAATTTTATGCATCAGATGTGTGTGAATTTAGTTGTGTTACATTGCATTTTAATTTATGTACCTTATGCATATGTAACATCTCGAAATTTACAAAAATTTAAAATTTTTAGATATAGCTTTTAATACTAAATCTGCGGAAAATATTATAAATGTCTAAATGTTGTTTTTAGTCATAAGTGAAATGTTGCGACTAGATAATTAATATTTTTACTTTGATGTTAAGCTTACTCAAGTGTACTTTCAAAATCTTTCGTTTTTGTTCTTAAGATTAAAGTTTATATGTGTTAACTATTGTTTCTTTTTGTTTGATGATGAAGGGTTCCTACGGATGCCCCGAGGCTTACTTAGCATTCATGCTAAAGTATTTGAATCGTCCTTTTCACAGATTACAGGTATAATGTTTACGACATATGACCGAAGAGTTCTAAACAGTTTTCGTGTCTCCCAAGTGTTAATGATTTAAGAGACATATTGTCGTAAGTGTTGTTGGTGAGATCTTCAGTTAGCCTAGTTTGTAAAAATCAGACATACATCAGTTGTAATAATCAAAATCTCTGTATTCACCTTTATTAATTTGTCGAGACAAAAGAATAGGATTCATAAACCAAGTTTAACTCTATGTATAAAGTCATTGTGAGTTTCTATTTGATGTATATTAGGAGATTTCCCAATGTCTAAATATGATGGAGAAGTGCAATTGAATGCAAAGTCGATATGCAATTTCTTTTATATAATTTAGAACTTAGGAATTACATGCAAGGTTTGATTATGTTCTAATCTAGGAATTATTGAAAAGTCATATCATAGTCTTTTGCTAACTTATGAATTATGACTATTCATAGTCAAATGTAAACCTATGAACTATATGCAATTTCTTATTTGATTTTTATACTATATGAAATATCCATATGCCAAACCCTATACAAGGTCCTATGAACAATAACTATATGGTGATGTGTGTGCGTATCTATGTGTCCCTATATAACATTGTGATTTCCTAACTATGCATTCGACATCTCCTTGACTTACCACAAGGTGTTAATACCAAGTCAAATGTCACACTCTTACCAATAGCATGATATATTGTATGAAATATGTGATACCAACACTATTAATGTATCGTGCTGGCAGGCACTTGGGCTTCCTTGGCATTTAATATTGTAACATCCCCAAATAACCTGTTTAAGAATAACGGTGAAATATGGAGTATAACAAAAATTTTCTTCTTGTTTGTTTTGTAACGGATAGAAACCATAACACTTAACTTACATCAAGTTAACGAGACTACATATACTAACATAAGTACCACCTATTACACTATTTATCGCAATTATAACCAAGTATTTTCTTCATCATATGCATATATATCTACTCATCATATGCATATATATCTACACATATGTAACTAGAAACATATCCTTACATAAGTACCCAATCCTTCATGGCACTCAAGATAACTATATATACACATATGTATATATATCTGTTTTTACCATTCGCATTCTAGAAACAACATAATAATACTAAAGTCTATAAATTGCATTAATCATTTTTCGTGACATTTAAGACGAAGGTATACTTTCATAATTTCATACTCGACAATAATAATAATGTCAATTCTTGTCAACAAAGTAGGGCGACAATTAACACTTTCTTTTCATTTCATACATAGAGTTTAGTTGACCCTTTTTACAAAATATTCTACCTTTATTCAAAGAAGTTCATGCAAGGTTAAATTAATCATACCCTTGAGCTTTACCT
Source organism: Larix kaempferi (assembly GCA_027924585.1). Lineage (NCBI taxonomy): Eukaryota > Viridiplantae > Streptophyta > Pinopsida > Pinales > Pinaceae > Larix > Larix kaempferi. The sequence continues at coordinate 23,290,753 of BSBM01000316.1, read as the reverse complement.
TCACTGCTCTATTGATCATTTCTCGTCTACTATACTAACTCATATTTAACACACAAACCACATGCTTAAACCAATATCAAGTACCCACGAGTTTAAATATTTTATCAACATCATGTACATGTAAATCTAGTCCACAAAACCATATAAAAAAAATATGAGATTCAATCACATAAGGGCACAAGAGACAAAACCATATTACCGTGGTTCACCCCAAATCTGGGCTACGTCCACAAAATATTTTGCATATATTATTTATCAAAGTTACATTTAGCAATGCAATTGTGGCCATAATCACTTTCTCTTTTCTCAGAAATATAAAGACGGATTGAACTACCGTGCACTATTCCTTTTCTGATATTCTATTAAGGGATTTTTGACATTATTTAAACACAGGTTTAACCATTGCCTCCATCTCTTTCCTAGACATCTTATTAGAGTTTAATATTAATTGAACTCAGATTTAGCTACTGCATTTCCTATCTACACAGACTTTTAATTATTACATAATCCAAAGCTCAAGCATGGATCAAAATCATTTACCCGGGGCCATCTCAGGACAATACAACACTATCACGCCCAGATACCCTACTCGCACACAGATAAGATTTGCTGAATGCTTATTGTGTTGAAGGCAGAGAACCGAAAAGAAAAATGCAGAAGTAATCTAAATCTAGAATACAAGGTTACTGCACTTACCAAGAGGCTGGTTAAGTTGGAGGCTAACCCTGTTCATGCAATGACCCAAATGAAAATGAGGATAGTCACGGTTAATTAACCAGGAAAGAACAGAAATCTTAAGCGATTAGCAGGTAAAATCTGTAAACACGATCTCCGGGTAGAAGACGAGAACTTAAGTGAGTTCTAGGTCAAAACAGGAAACACGATTCCAAAGAATAAGCAAGAAACTTGAGCGATTCTCAAGAATGCCTTTAACACGATTTCAGCATATAGATAGATAGATAGACAAAATATCATAACAAAACTATGACATCCACAGACAGTAAGTTCCAAGAACCCCAAAAGCAGAGGTTTCCTATCCACAGAGAACCAAACTGGATCGGATGAATCTATGGTAGCTTGGATGCTAAAAGAGTATCGATAGGTTCCTCCCTAACTATGGATCTGAAATCTTGACTCATTCGAGATGTAGATCTCTCATGGTAATGAGAAATAACATCATTACAATACTCAAACTATCAAAACACTACGACCATTTTATACGAAGATATATATATACATCCAGACTCTATCAAGCAGCATCAATACATTAAGCATGTATCAGTTCCGGTGCATAAGATCTGAGCTTGAGTGAAACCGTAAGATCAATAAGCAATTGCGGCTTTCAACAACGATATCACAAAAATACAACCGTATACAATTACAGTTCAAAAGTGGAATTACACTTTTTTACAGATCCATCCCTTCTAGTATTCTCAACGCAGAATAGCTCTTGCAATAAGGACATGGGGGTCGGGCTCTTACCTGAGCCGTTCTGTCTTACCATCTACTCGAGCAGGCCAAAATCTTCTGATTCAGTACAAACTTTCCGCTCACTCCTCCTTTCCTTCCCCTCCAGAAAAAGAATCTAACCATCAAAACTCAGTAGTCCTCGAATGCCCCCCCCTAAACAGTATGTAAACCACGATCTAAATACCACCGTCAAGTTTCCTACCCTGAGAGATCCGCTAGATGTAGAGGGGGTATTCTCGACATGTGGAGGGCGATCCATGTCAATTGGTGGGATCGATATTCACAAGAAAACCTCACCCTTTCCATGTTGGCATCACTTACACCTTTAAGCGACTAAAAGGCTCGGCTCCTTCTTTATCCTTCCACGGGGAGCAACCATAAACAATAATTTAATTGCATGTCGCCCATTCTCTAAGTATACCGAGAAAATGATGGAAGTGGGTCAGCAAAGCCACCAGCGACAAGACAACTATTATATATGTTTAATAAAAGTATGAAACATAATAACTATTGTTGTGCATCTTTAGCTTTTCTCTTAATAAGCTTTCATTAACTTCTATATAGCATAAGAGTAATGTTCGCTTTCAATCTTGTCCTATCTTTTATTAATAACCTACTCAATTTCATGAGAGTTATCGTAAGGTTCCAAAACTCAAGGCTATACCCTTAGTTCAAATGTTTGATGCTTTCCTGCATTAATCCCATAACGTAAAAAGAGACCATGTCCCTTCGAGTAAATATATATATATATGTAGTTCGTCCACTTACATCTATCTAAGAGGTAATTATTCCTTCATTAAAAGTTGAAGGAAACCTTTAACTCGTCCTTGTCGAGGATTATTATATCTAGGGAATACTATCTTCGTACCTAAAAGATGAGTCTTATCTCTTACTAGGGCGTTTGATGGAAGTTAGTGCTTCCTAGTCAGACGACCCCTATCCCTTAGCGGATTTATGGCTCGATCGTTTAAGTCTTATCGTATCCCAAAATCACTTCCATAAAGCAATAACTATTACAACATAGGAAAATAAAAATGATATTATCAAGGTCCTTTGGTGGGGCCTTGGCCTTGAGCTCCTCACCAGGGCCTCTACTTTGTTTACAATATACAGTTTGTTTCTTTTCTTTTTCTTTTTCTTTTTATTTCTGAAGGAAATGATGGATATTACAAATACTCACCATTGCCGAAATAGTGGAATGTCTTCATGGACATCTTCGTGGCACTAGGCACGTGATAGAGTGGTGATGGTTGGAATGCTCTCACGAGTTGTAAGTGATCTGGTTCGAGCTTGATCTAGCTATCCTCCTTGGTGGCTATGGTAATGATGGTGTCATTAATGTGGTTGATGCTTGGTTTTACGTGACAACCCTCTCGTGATATCCACCGTTGATCCAACAAGGGTTTTGGGCTGTAAGTCCTAACCCTAACCACCTCTATGTTTTACAGAGTTATTGTTTTCTTTAGCATTCGGGTAGTGACTCTGAGGAGAGGCCGATAGGCCGAGAGCCTTCAGGGTCTTGTTAACTGGTTTTTGGAGTGCCCAGGGTTCAAAGATGTGAGATATTGAAGCTTAAGAGCCGATACCCATGGTGTTTTATAGTGGCAGCTTGAAGTAGAAGTTCCAAGTTGTGAGTGACAAACTCTTCGTGATAGTTGATTCAATGCTCGGATGTCCGTTAGGCGATATTCTTCAGAGTTAACGTGCTTCCTTCTTTGTGTTTGATGATGGAGAAATGGGTATTGTTTGCAATGTCTTGGCGTTCCACTCCGATGATAATTTATTAAAGGTAAAGGTTCCCGGTTTAAACCCAGCATCTTCCATTCTGCTTGAGAGTTTCAGTTGTTATCATATCTCTTGTAATGATTTCTGTGAACGCTTTCTTTTAACCATCCTCATGTCAATGGCAGGTACCTTTGTCGATGGCTTCTCAGCTTAATTTTTTGTAGCTGGCTCCTGCAATTAGACTGGTAAGCCTCGGTGGTTACCTTGTTACTCTGGTTAGGTGAATGTTGGGCCTTCGTGTGTGTTTTGCCGAGACTTCATGCTTTCTTTGAGGCTTGTTCTTCGTCAAAAGCCTATGTATTGTTGGTGGCTTGGGGAGGATAAGATCCTTGACCCTTTTGTCATCGTTTTTCAGTAGTATTTGTTTCCATTGTATAATCCTTAAGGGAAAATACTCAGGAGAGGGTTTCACCCTGCTATTGTTCTCGGTAAGTGAAAAAGATTTATGTTTTCATTAGACCTATGATTTTATGGATGATAGTGTGAGCGTTGCTCCCTTTTGTAAAGAGAAGTCAAAAATTAATGTTTTGTAGTTTACTGTGTTCTTGATAATAAAGTACTATGTTTTCTATATAAGCATTTGCGTTTAAAGAGAGCATTGCTCCAGTTGTATGCATTGAGACTCGTCGTTTTGCAACTAAAGTTTTCCTTTTAGTACGGTTCGAGGGTTAAGGGTTTAGCCGTGTGTTAACAACGATCAAACCCTAAAGTGCGATTCTCAGAATTGTCCTACTGTTATGATATCAATGTTTAGATTCCGAAAGTAGATGTCTATAGTGACTATTCATGGTTCTTATTTCCAGTCTTAAGGAAATGTAATTGGTAATCGTTTTTGTGCCTAAGTTTATGATTTTGAATGTGTTGCTCGTCATTCATGTCTGTCGATTTTAAGTATTGGCCGAGAGCCAATATCTTCTATTTGTAACTGTGTAATGAGGTTGTAACTGTTTTCTTGCTTTGATGTTGACTATAAATGTTTGAACCTTAGCGAAATTCTAAAACTGAGAGATGGATGTTGATACTTCTAGGGTTGGTCGATGAAAACTCTGTTTGGATAAACATAATGATTCTTTGTTTTAATAGTTGTGATTACTATGGGAAATAATAAAACCATAAGATAGGGTTTCGAATCCAATGTTAAATGTGAATGGGATTTAGCTGCAGTTTTTAAATAAATAAATAATGTGAAAGAAAAGAATGCAATGATGTGCATAAGGGTTTGTGCGAGATAATTATGCATTGTTTGTAATAGAAATAATTCTGTGTACTTAAGAAATAAATTATTTTGCAATTGTTATTTCAAATAAAAATTGTGAAATAAAAATACAGTAAACCTAAACATTTAACTCATAGAAAGAATGAATAATGAAAACATAGAATTATATTATTTAACACATAATGTAAATAGTAGGAGAAACGAATGAAATACAATAGTATTGATCTTTTCATTCATCTGTCAATCTGCCTATCAATTTATCTACCTTAATCCTTTCTCTGTACTAGAGTACGAGGCACATCCATTAGCATGGGGAAAAATGCAGAGAAACATTTACTTCAATTCATCTTACTTAATCATTACTAAACAAAATCCTAGTTAGATCAAACACTGAAATAAATGTATTTGTTTAATAATATTCTTGAAAATAGTAAATCAATATTTGCTGATAGAAACTTTAACTACTTATAATTTGAAAAGGCAAGTAAAACCTGTAAATGAAGATAGGGCCGACAAACACCCAAGGAGGCCTGTTGCTCCCAACCTTTTCCAGAAGAAGCAGCCAAAACTACTTGCTTCCTTTGGACACCCGATCTTGCTTATTGAACCACTAAGTAGATGGAATCTATGTAGAAGCAAGGCACTCGGAGATTTAACTTCTGCACTGAGCAGTGTAACTTCTGCACTCAAATATGCCTTATGCACTCAGCAATATAACTTCTGCACTCAAATATGCCTTCTCGACTCCGCAATATAACTTGTGTACTCAGCAGTAAATAGGCAGACTTACACCATGATCAAAAACTCAGCATATCCCCTCATCGAATCTCTTGGGTGCCAGCATAGCAAAACCCCAAGGTAAATTTCCTCGTCAGGAAAAGTGATGAACCTCAGTTCATAATTCGATGGCTTTTATATAGACTGCCTAGGTCTTTAGTGGTCAGTTTTTAATAAATGAGCCTCAAGCTCAAGTCCCACCTTCCAGGGCACTATGACCACATTTCAAGGGAGTTGTCCCATACCAACAACTAGTTAGTTGCATCATGATGCTGCCACTTGTCCATTGCCTTCTACCCCAGATTTAATTCCACCTAGTGGGTCAGTAAACTCTCTTTCAATAGTCCCCTTAGGTGTTTGTCTCCTATTTAATTTATTAAATAATAAAATATTTTGCAATTACAGTCATCTTTGGACACTTGTTCAATATAAAACTTTACAATAAAAGTTAACATAATGTTTTCAGCATAAAATGTTTTTAAGCAAAAAGGGTATGTTACAGCATCCCTTTAAAAAATCGCTCTGATGAGAGGTTAAGTTAGTTGTAATTATGAATGTCTGGCTTTATGGGATGGAATTTCAAAGTTCAAACTCATAACTACACATTCTCTAGTTAGAATGTTGAATGGGGATGCCATTCCACTTGTGATATGTGGTAGATCTATATAATTATTGACTACTATGCTTTTACTTTCAACCATACAAACAAAATACGGCTGTATTGACACTTGTTGTAAGGAAATTCGAACTAGGTTAAAAATAAGGCAAACATACAGTCAACTATTTATTTACCCAATTTTGAACTAACTTTAAAATACTTCTTAGTTTAATGTTAGTATATGTTATACCGTTAAAAGTTATATCATCTCCTTTATTACTATTACATGTAGTTTTTTTATTTAAGTTTTATTTTATTACATGTAATTTTTTTTATTTAAGTTTTATTTTATACAATTGCTATTTTTATTTTACATTTTAGTAATTATCATTTGATGTTAGTCTATGTTATACCGTTAAAAGTTATATCATCTCCTTTATTTTTTTCAACCGATATCATCTCCTTTATTACTATTACATGTAGTTTTTTTATTTAAGTTTTATTTTATTACATGTAATTTTTTTTATTTAAGTTTTATTTTATACAATTGCTATTTTTATTTTACATTTTAGTAATTATCATTTATCAAAAAGTAAATTTATGTAGTTTTTTTGTTTTAATTTTTTAAATTCATTTTATATAAAAATAGATTTGTGTAGTTTTAAGTTTTATTTTTAAAGTTATCAAGGAAAATTGAATGAGATGTTAAAATTTGGAATAATTATGTATAATTTTATTTTATTTTTAAATTAAAATTACATGTTTTTGTATTTATAAGATGTCTACTCCTGTATTTTAGTGGTACTTGATTATTTTATTACCTTTTTTTTCAGTATCGTATCCGAATCCTATTCGAATCCGTACTCGAATCTTGCTACTATGCTTTCAACTAGGACAATGTTTGGGAGGACCTCTGATAAGTGATTAATTTATTTGGGTAAATGAAAATGTATTTTCACATGTAATAGTTGGATGATATTCTTCATATTTTGGATTATAGGATGGATATTCCTTTTGTCTATGCATTTTGTGTAACACTATGTCTAATATTGGATGGTATGAGGAAAATCAAGCTGAGAAACATTACATATGATAGGTATTTTTTCAAAACATTTTAGGGGTAGTAGGGAAGCATGCAAAGGGATCTTTGTGATGGTGCTACTTATCGAGAGAAGTTGGTTCCATTTCCTTTTAGATGCTTTTAGGTGATCGTCTTGAGTTGAATTGTGTTTCATTTGTTTCTATCTTGAAGAGGAATCTTATGTCGTTATCATATATATCCTATATGATAGAGGTATAGCGGATATCGTAATGCATCATCAATGATTTTAGTTTAGATATTATAAGGACTTTGACTAGAGGTATGAGAGAGGGTGGCCTTTTCAAGTTTCTTTCAAATCCAATAAAACTTGTACATATTAGTGAGACTGGAAGTGAGTTCTATATTTTGAAGTAATATAAACTAAACATATTTAGAACTATTTTAAATGTTGAAATTGATCTTATTCTTATGGCATTATGATTTAAGACACTTTCTTACTAATTAATAATTCATTTTATAACTTGTAATTGTAAATACCATATCATATATCTTTTAACTACTCCATATATTTTAATTAATTTAATTTGATTTTTTAATATAGATTATCTATTTATACAAATTACACATTTATTTAAATATTTTAATTAATTTTCATGTATTCTTAAATCATACTATTAATATTATTAAATCATTATAAACATCTCATCAATTTCAACTAGCCACATTAAATAGTTAACAAGAGCAACAAGTTGCAATGTCAATGACAATAGCAAGGAATAAAAGAGAAAAAAGCCTCGAGAAATACGGGTTGCCTTTTTTTTTGCTGCTCACGTTATGTAACTAAAATGTCATGTCATGTGAATAGGAAGATGAATCTCTCTCACTCTCACTCTTTCTCTTTTGTATCTATATTTGGGTGTGCATTCGCTATTATGACTAAGCAACTTGCATCCAAAGAAGGCGCGCTAAGTTGATGGAGTCATGAAGAGAGGTGGCTAAGGAGAAAGAGGGTGACAACCAAAAGTGTGATGAGAATTAGCAACTATTTAGGTATCTATTTACAACACTCTCAAGAAGTTAGTTGATGAATATGTCAACAAACTCATATAGTTCTTACTAGAATGGTACAATCTCATTCAGAAATGGAGGAGATTCTACAAAATCAATAGAACTAGACAATTGAATCAATTAGGTGAGCATGACATGGAATACTCATCAAGAAGTGACTGTTGCTCAACATTTGATGAAGAATGTGCAAAGTGTTAGTGATTGGCTTGCAATTGGTCTAAAAGAATTATATAATATAATATGTTCACTATGGAGGATAATGAGAAGCAGGAACTAATATTGCGGTTCATGATATAACATTTTCTCCAAGAAAGAAAATATTAGTTCAATGGGATTGCCAAGTGAAGATCTCCAAAAAGTAATAAGAAAGAGCTTAAACGATATTCATGCACATAGAGAAAGAACATGATAAGTTCATTGGTTACATGATGCATTTCGACACTATGATGTCAAACCATTGGTTGACAAACAACATTAGCATGCCAAATTACAAGAGAAGATGCATTATGAACATTTTACCTATCATGAATCCATGCAAGGTCGTGTTTATTTTGTCATTGTTCATTTATAAAACACTTTGATTCATCATAAAGCTCATGAGTTATTTCCAGTGACATATGAAAGACAAACCCATTTATATATAAACATGAGTTGGCACTACATCTTATAGGTCAATGAAAACATTTAGCACTGGGTAATCTTTTAGTAAAGGATGAAAGATGAAATTACATTTGATTATTTATAATTAATGAAAACATCTAACATTGAATAATCTTCTAGTAAAGGATGAAAGTACATTTAATTATTTTTAATTCTTTAAAACTTTACATCATCTTCATTCACATTATCTCTGTTAGAGTTGATTTAGTGTAGTGTATATCAATATGTATGATTACATGAAAACAGTTATGATTATAATATTTATCTATTCTTAATATGTAAGATATCTATTAATACAATCATAGCATTTTGACTGCAACACATCTCTTCTAACCATTTAAATTTCTAAATGGATAGAGGTTTTTGAAAACTATGTGGAAAGCTAATTGTTTAGCCACTCTGTTCACCATGAACATGGGTCACCTATAATATTGGATTTACCTTGCTATTAGCATTTCTTCAACGATAAAATGCTTACATTAGGACTTGATGGTGATTTTCAGCCACATAATTATGTATTATTTTATTACTTGTTCCTTTCATTCTATAGATAATAAAATATTGTAATTCCATTCGAACTAGCTCGTTCTTTTCTAAGTTCCAAATCCATACGAAACAGCCTAATGAAATTGGAGGAAAGAAAAATTAAAAGGAAAAAATTGGGCTCTTTCCACTACTGTAACAATTAACTGAAAAAGTTCATTCAGTAGATATTGCTCGATCGATGGCTCCAGAATAACCGCTGAAATTGAAGACCATATGAATAGTTCAAGATAACAATTTTATTCGATCAGCAGAAACCGTCAGAACAGCTGAATTTAATACTATTCAGACCAAATAATTTTGATTAACAAATCAACCAACAAATTGAATTTAATACTATTCAGCCTAAAATTTACGTAGGTTCTACAAATTCATAGCTGCCAGTGGGAAACAGATGTCCCATTATCTTCGGCCATTTCAATCAGTCAACTCGTTGTCATATTCTCCATAATATAAGCAAATTCATTATGTGATACGAAATTCAATTCTCTAAAAAGTTTTGTATATTATATTTTACAGATAATCTGCTTTTCACTGTCTCATGTGCACATGATCATATGTGCACACAGAAACTCAACAAGTCAGCCTAAAAAATATAAATCTAAACTAACTTGCCAAATTTTCTCGACGTGAATTTTCTATTCTGGAAACTAAAATTCCTCTAAAATTTTGAACAAACTCTCTTTATACACTTCCACAGTCAATGGATTAATATTTATATATTCTATCAATGGATTAATGTTGGTCGTGAATAAAGTATATTTTCCTCATATAACGTATGACCAATTTAACTCTTGATTTTCTCTCTAGATCTGTACAGCTCTTTTTGTCACATTTCCACAGATTACGTTTCCAAAGCTCTTTTTGTCACATTTCCACAGATTACGTTTCCAAACCTATGCAATTTTTGTAACCACGGTCTTCAAGCCTCAACACATTGTCTCTTTCCAAATCGTTCAATTGGATGTATTCATCAAAAATGATGAAGCTGTTATCTCGATTACTGATTTCCTCTATCCAAATCCTAGATGTCCCCATGGGTCTTCCAATAATTTTGTCCTTATAACAAAAGTGAGAGGACTCATCCAGATACTCAGAGTCCCCACAATCTTGTTGAAGGTACGGATTACAATGAAATATCAGGGGCCTGCCGAGGTAGATTTAGCAAAGTGTGATCATGTTGTTGCATCCAGAGAGGAACACCTTATGCAACAACATCGTCAGAACCATGGTGAGAGTTGATGTTATGATGCAACAACATCGTCAGAACCATGGTGAGAGTTGATGTTATCAAGAACACATGGCCAGCTATTTCTCCACTCCAATGTTTGAAGTAGTTTAAACTTTACAAAACTTTGCATAATAAAAATTTGAGACATGTACTTTCAGATTAATATGTGGAAAATGAAAACGAGATGTCATCCACAAGAAACCGTAATGGTATTATTAAATCAAATTTTTATATTTATTAAACTTTTATTTTTTTATTTTTCTTAAATACTTCTGACAAGCATTCATAATGTTGTCATTTTTATCTTAAATTTATATAGAATATTTCTTATTTTCTTATTTTTTAAATAATAATAATTATATATCTATCTATTACATATTGATAATTCTTAAAATAGTGTAACCTCATTTTCTTCCATGTACATATATATTTTATTAACATTTATTTATTTATTTTCTTTAAAATAATTATAGAATCTTAATTCATTTAAACTTAATAGATTTTTATATTTAAAAATAAAGAGGGAAACATATAATCTTTAAAATATGGATAAAATCAATTTAAAAAAACATTAAAAATATGGACAAATAGTTTTTTAAAATATGGATAATTGTTTTCTTTATATATATATATATATATAAAGTTTAATATAGTTTTAACATTAATGCAAATCTCAAATAGACAAATCAGTGAACCAAATCATGGTCTTCATCTTCTTCTTTGTGCTGAGAATTGTTGATGGAAACTTCTTCATCATGGTGAGAATTGACAATCGAAACTTCATCATGGTAAGAATTGTCAATAGAAACTTTGTCATCATCATCTTCATTATGGTCAATCAAAAATCTACATTTACAATAATTAGGGAAGCTTCCATAATCATTAGAGAATCCACATTCATAACAAAAGCCAAAGACACACCTGAAAATACACACCCAATTTATTGTTTAAAAACTTTATAAAATTATTAAAAGCACTTACATAACCAAATAAAAAAATTGAAATCGTATAAAATATTTATAAAGAAAAATATAAATATAAATTATGAACATGTTTAAAAGAATTTACAAACTTTATTTAGCATTCTACGAAACGTTTCAACATCCGATTGGATTCTTACGAAAGATACGGATATTAGAAACAAATCTATAGAAAAATGAGTTGATTTTGGGGTAAAATACCTAACAAACAAAAACTGAAAACTAACCATTCTTTCAAATCTGGTCAAGCCTCGGAAATCCAATACCTGCAAATGATATCCTTGCAACCTTTGTTACGTTCAATCATGTGTTTGCACTTCAGACATTGTTTCCAGTTCTCTTTCTCAGCTAGCAATTTCAATTCTGCATCGACACCATGCAACTAAGAAGCATAGTCGTGACATGACATGTCGTTGTGCCAAGGAACCCTACACTCCATACAAAACAATATGTTGCATTTCTAACATTTTGTTGTCGTTGTTGTTAGAAAAGGTTGTGATGAAGACGAAGCAATCGATTGTGGGCACCTATCTAATCTTGATAGAGCCATCAAAGCAATCGATTGTGGGAAACTATCCCAGGTTATGTCCCTTAATTCTTGTCCTTTAGTGTGTTTCAAGTGCTGCCACCATATGGAAGCTTTACCATTTAGGCTGTAAATGGTGAGTCGGGCTTGCATTTCGCTGGAGTAATTATGAACCTTGAAGTATTTGATCATCCCTAGCAGCCACTCTTCAGCCTTCTCCCTAGAGTTGATCTCTCCATCATAGGTTGGGGCTCTTATCTTTCGGAATTCCCCTTGCATACTCTCGTCACTTCTTCTCCTTTTCTTGCAAGGAGATGGTGAACCCTTATCGTTGGAAGAGCTCTGACAATCTCTTTCCATTGTTTTAGTTATGTGTTCTCCCTGATCTTCTCCCTTAGGGATGGCAGTCCTTTTTGTGTGATTGTTTCCCTTTTTGGAGGTGTTGGCTGAGAGTGAGGGTTGTCCGAGAGGGTTAGCCTTTGTTAAGGTCTGAAGGAGTGCCTCATTTATGGCCTGTTGTTCTCTTCTTTCCTGCATATTTTCATCTCGGAAGCTTCGGAACTCTACTTGTAGGTTTTTCATAGATTGTCTCCAATCTGAGTTTAGTTCGACCACCACCTCTTGCTTTCGGGGTGGTGAGTCCATATTTCCATGAATGTTGCTACCCTGTTCTGCATTCATTCTTCTGGACAATGCTTGTACCCGAAATGTTATATAAGCATCGAGAACATAAAATTATGTTAGTTTATTCACAAAACAAAATAGAATGTAAATGTATATTTCTGCATGTTTGTATATCTACAGTGGATGTTTGTAATGAGCCCAATAGGTCACTTAGTTTTTGTAACTAGGCTCTCATACCACTTGTAATGTCCCTAAAAATAGTAAAAATAAAAAATAAAAATTCTTATACTAGAATAATTGGAAAAGATATGATGAATACTAGTTCAGCACTGATAAGTACTTACTATACTGATATTTGATTTCTACTTTCTGAAATGTCTTAGCTTCGAAAATATCATGGTTTGCTGATTATAAAGTTCTACAACTTTGCAGAAGTACTTTGAAATGGTTTAGATGTATGAACTGTCGTAAAAATTTTGAATGCAATAATGTGAATCTCCTTCTTATGGCTGTAAGGGTTTGTATGCACATGTATTAAAGTTTCACTAGTAATTCAAGTAGAATGGATCTGTTATTGGTGGTAGTTGATGTCCCTGGTGTGATACTTGATCTTGTTCTTTTAAGAGCAAGGTACTCTGGTAGGGCTGTCGAGGTAGGGGTAAGAGAGTGGAGGCTCTTGACTTACTTAGCGTTTGTGCTAATGCATTCACTTATTTCCCTGGTTTGCAGGTCTACTTCTGGTGATTCCTACCTATGGTGTACCTTTCGCAAGTTTCGCATTTACATAATACTACTAAATAAAAACATATATGGTGGTTGCCACTTTGAAAAGATTTGTGGTGAGTTTTGAGGTCCTTTTCATGGCATAATGACCTTGTCATTATTTTTGTTGATAAAGTACTCTATTTGGGTTTTTTTATCACCTTTATGTTTTAGTGATTCCATGGTCGTGGATGCCCTTATCACTATAGAGATCATGCCTTGTATCGAAATATTTGGGGGGTTGGTGGTGGCATTTAAATCCACCATACGATAACACATGCCAAAATCCTGCCAGGTAAGCCGTGTGTTGTTTCTTGGTTACTACCCCATCGAGGGTTTCGATGACTCGTTTATCTCCGTCTGTGTGTGGAATGAACCTAAGGGTTTGGTGGTCTGACCTGAGCTTGGATCATGGTCTTCCCACCACGAATGTCTCGCTATGCAGGCCTGGTGTTACAAGAAGGTAAGAAAATGTATCTCCCTTGTCTAATTACAACACTTATCTTTTGATAGTGACTAGAAAATGTCTAGCTTCTAACTGCAATTGTTTGTTGGCTTGACAGGGAAGCAGGTTTGGTCTCTTTTGTCTGCGTGAGTACTGGTTAATTTTCACGACATAATTTGGGAGGCGTCTTTCACTGGTAAGTCCAGAGACCACATTTACTTCTCTCCTCCTCTCGCCTCTATGGGGTGTCTTGCATTTTCTATGGGGAACTGGATGAACTCGATTGAGTTTATTGTAACCAATTTGGGTTTCCTGGAAATTGCCATTTGGCTGGACTGTTTGTGAATAAATGTATACTTTTGACATTTGCAGGCTCTACAGGCTTTAGTGGAATATTTTGGCCATCCGACTCTATGTTTGTATTTAAATGAAATCTCGGTGTTTATCAACAGTACCCAGATGTATTGGGGTGTACCTATGTTTGCGTGATGTATCTGGTATGGCACTGGGTTATCCTTCTGTATTATTTGGAAGGGTTGATACTCTATTAAGCTCTGCGTTTTAATTTAATGGATTATGTCTGTATCTAGAATTTTGATAGCTAAAGGTTTCTATGATGAATATATGCTGGCACAAATCGTGACCTATGGGTTTATTTTCTATGCGCCTGCCATACTCTGTCATTTGCGTGTTTTTCCTGTTTATGTCACTGGTGGGTAGATAGCTAAAGGGTTCTTTCTTTGAATGGAACGTTTATGGGAATAAATCCCTGATTCATCGTTATGGGTAACGCTTCTCAGCATGTTGTTATATAATTATTTTGGCTAGGGTCTGCTATGTAACCCTTCTGCATTTTGATTAGTGTCTATAGCCCTAGCTACTGCTTTGATCTATCTTTGGAGGGATATGGGTTGCTATACTATGGTTATGCTGGCATAATGACTTTTGAAATGTTTATCGTAGCTTTCTTTCAAAAGTATAGGTTGCAGAAATGAAATGTCTGATACTAAGTTTGTAATTTGTAGCGTTTGTGTGATGCGTTTAAATATTTGACTATGATTCTTTTGTGGTAGAGGTTTGACTGATGCGATGACAAAGAAAATGCTCAGGGAGCATACTGTATTTTGCTGTAATGCTTGGTGCTATAATTTTGATGACTTTTTTGGGTAGCTATTAGTCAAATCGTTGCTGTGTAAATTTCTAGGTTTTGATTGCCACGGTAGGTGGTAAGAATTGCGTTTATTCCTAAACAAAATTGATGCATGAAGTACTTGGTGATTTTGTAGCCTGAGCTTGTTTCCTGTAGGGTTAGTAGTTTTGAGAGGAATCGATGTTTTTAAATTGTGATAGGGTGTTAGTGGAAAAATAATCGAAATGCTATTTATTGATGTGAGCAGCATTCATAACTTAACCATACGAAGACTTAAGGAATTTAACATTGTTTTCAGAAAATGGAAACTACATTTATCAATAAAACATTTCTATCATGAAGGAGCAAATCTGAGATTCTTTAAATTCTTGAGAACAGATTTCAAGGATTTCTAGCACAGGATAGCATAGCTAGACCTGCTAGACATTCTGCTGAGCAAAACTTCACTAGATACGTAATTCCAACTTACACAAAGATTTCTATTTAATCCTATCAGAAAGTCTATATTTAAATGACACTAGGGTAAATGAAAGGCAAGTCAAAAGAATGCTGAGGAAGCACCCTATGTTACTTATCTAGCCATATAATTTGTTTAACATAAAATGGAGAGTTCATATTTAATACCTGATTGCTGGTAGCTAGCTCCCTTCCTGAAGTCACCTACACACTCAAACAATGATTAATGTAGAGCCTTCTAAACTTAGCTGACCTAGACAAATTACTTTGGGGCTACCACGTTCCTCCCAACCTTGACCCCTGAACCGTTCCCGATTCTATCTGGATCCCCCCGAGCTTGGTTCCAATATGCAATGAGAAAGAGAGAGCCTAGTTCCACTGTTGGTTCAAATCTAGAAAATTATTAGGTGAGGCTGCTTCAGTTTCTTGGAGCAGAATGCCTTTCTCTGATTACCATAAGAGAATGATAATAAAAGAAGATGATCCCCAAAACTTGGGACCTTCCCTCTTTAAGAAAGGGAGTCTTTAATTTGGACTATTGGAACAACAACTTCTTTAAATTAAATAATTGATATTTTTTAAAAAGAAGTTAAACTAATTAATAACTAGCTCTCTTGAACTAGGACTCTTCCTTTGTTTTAGTTAGGAATGGTTTTAATTTAAACTTTTCATAATAATTTAAATAACAGTAATTATCATAATAATAATTATACTCTACTTAATTATTAATACATTATTTATAATAACAATAAATAATAAACACAATAATAATAATCAATCTTGTTTCTTCACAAGATACTTGTTTAACAATTTAGGGATACGGTCCACTTCTTTGGATGGTCTTTCGGTGGCTTGGTTAGGCATCTCTAGTCTCTCTCTTGCATGTCGGATTCCCTCGTTTAACATGGTAGCTCCCGCAGTTGGTGATGATAGATAAAAGAGGAATCATTTAACCAGATTAAATAGATGTGATAAAAGTGCTCTTCAGATTCTTTCCGACTCAACACTTTGAAACTCCATAACCCCGAGTTCTCTTCAAAGCCATTTAACTCAACACTCTCATATGGGCGTTACTCTAGTGCAATTCTAGAGTCCCTGCTCAATACTAGTGCTACAATGTGGTTGTGAGGCACATCTAGAATATTTAAGTTGCCTCGGATCCGGTATTCGTTTATCAAGCTTGGAGTGCTCCAGGGCATATGCCCAACACTCAATGTACATCAAGGCTTACTCCCTGTACATCATATTTCCTCTAGCTACATCGTGGCTTTTGCCTATTACGTAGGTAATTTGTGTGTTTCTAAGTCCACGCTCAACACACCATATAAGTCAATTATGTCATTCACATCACTGCGCGGTATGTAAGAAAAGGTCATCTCAGTATATTAGGGTTTTGTACCCACATCAAAACATAATAAGAACATAATAACTCCAAGCACCATAGTATATGATCATAGGATTATATCAACGAATATGATAGTTTGCAAGCCATCTTTCCATAGTAGTACACCATCAAAATTTATAACATTACATCGTGGTTTTTAACCATAGCCATGTACACTAGGTCCTTAACATTTCTTATTGCTCCACACTTCAAACACATAACTTGCTAGTACATGGTGGTGGACTGACCAAAGAATAGTTTTCCCATAGAAATACCTATACATAAACAAGGAATAGATACATTAGAAAAATTCTAAGTAAGACCAGAGCCTTTCAAGCATACCCTTACCTCTCGGCAGCCCTGCCGGGGGACTCCTTCCCCTTTGTTGCAAACCATCAGTGCCCCACCATGGGCCTTCACTTTCATCAACAAGAGTCTGTATCACGTGAGGTAACAATGATATGTTTATAATATGCACATGGATCTTTAAAACAGTAAGCAGGAAGTTTCTATTAATAACACTCTAGTATTGGCATACCGATGATAGATTTACCTTACCGGTACTGTATATCGCTTCTGCAAAGCCAAAGAGACTAACAACCAAGTAATATTATATTATTCAAGAAGACTTAGACTATTTAAGATACCGCAAACAAGTACCGATGCATATCTTAACAATGTTGAAGTTAATTTACAAATCATAATCCTCAAAATAGCTTTTATTACATTAGCAGAAAATTTTAAATTTTTACTATTTTTAGGGACATTACAACTGGTATCAGAGCTCAGTTACAAAAAACTAAGTGACCTATTGGGCTCATTACAAACATAACATCCGCTACCGATACTTAGTAAATAGAAACATACATTTAAATTTTATTTTTGTTTTATGTGAAAATAAACTAACATATTTTTCTGCTCTTTATACTTATATAACATTTCAGGTACAGACATTGTCTGAAAATGAATGTAGAATAGGGTAGCAGAATACACGGAAATATGAACTCACCACCACGAGAGCAAGAAGTGGTGGTGGAACTAAACTCAGATTTGATGAAATCTATGCAAAATCTACAGGCAGAGTTCCAAAGTTTCCAATATGAAAATATGCAGGAAAGAAGAGAGCAGGAAGCCATAAATGAATCTCTACTTCAGACTTTAACAGGGACAAAACCTCACGGACAGCCCACACTCTCAGTCAACACTATTAAAAAAGGAAACATTCACACAAAAAGGACTACCAGCCCTAAGGGAGAAGTGCAGGGAGAACACATACCTGAATCAATGGAAGAGGACCATAAGAGCTCTTCCAACGATAAAGGTTCACCACCTCCTTGCAAGAAAAGGAGGAAAAGTGACGAGAGTTTGCAAGGAGAATTCAGAAAGATAAAAGCCCCAACCTATGATGGAGAGATTAAGTCTGGCTAAAAGGGTGAGGAGTGGCTACTAGGAATGTATAAGTACTTCAAAGTTCATAATTACTCCAGTGAAATGCAAGCACGACTAGCCATATACAACCTGAATGGTAAAGCAGCCAGATGGTGGCGGGACTTGAAACACACCAAAGGACAAGAATTGAGAGACATAACATGGGACACTTTGCGCAGAATATTTCAGGACAAATATATGTTTGAAAGATTCTTTGACAAGAAATTTAAGGAAGTTCATGAGCTGAAAATGGGCTCCCTCACCATGGAGGCATTCATAAACATATTTTTAGACTTGATGCATTATGTTCCATACATCAAAGATGAGAAGGTCAAAATACAACAGTTCTTGGGAGGGCTTCCACCAAACTTTAGAGAAAAGATAGAGCTTGACATGCCCAAAACCATTGATGTGACCTTACATAAAGCAAGACTGTGTTACGAACACGGACAGCTAAGGAATAATAACATCAACAGAAACAGAGATAGGTTAAGAACTTTCTCGGACAACCGCAAACTGAGTTTTAGACCTCCACCCTACCGGAAACATAACAATAGTTTTCCGCCCAATAGAGGCTTCAACTGACCTCAAGCACGACCAAGTGCACCCCACCACCTGTCAACAGGACAGCTTTCAACAAAGGGACAAAAGTTGTCCCATCAACTATTTCTTGTTGGAAATGCCAAGGGCCCCACTACTACAGAGACTACCCTAGCAAAACGGATGAAGTTTTACACAACGTCCAAGTAGAACCTACCATAGAAGACATGGAAAAGACACCTAGGATTTATGCCGCTCTTGATGGCCGATAGGTAGACCACCAAGCCACCATGTTGGAAATTGAGGGTAAGATCTCTAACACTGTCGTTTCAGTTTTAATAGATCCTAGTGCTTGCCGAAGTTATATCTCCCCTAAGTTAGTGGACACTTGTAAGTTTAACCGAGAGCCTCATGAGAAACTGTGGCTGGTACAACTAGCCACCGGTACCAAACGAAAGGTCTCTGAGTTAGTTAAAACTTGCGAGATAGACTTAAACGATTTCCAAACTAGGTGAGAATTAAACATTCTACCCCTAGGGTTGTATGATGTACTTATCGGCATGGATTGGTTAGAAGAACACCATGTCCTACTGGACTGCTTAAACAAATCCTTACTCTGCAGGGATGACCAAGGAAATCAGAAGATGATTCAGGGTATCCTTAAGAAAGTGTCGATACGACAGATCTCCGCCTTACAAGCAAAGAAGTGTATCAGAAAAGGTTGCAAACTCTTTGCCGTCAATATCCAAAACATAGAAACTGATAGGGAATAGAAGATCGAAGACTTCCCAGACCTCGTAGAGTTCAAAGATGTATTTCCCGAAGAAATACCTGGATTACCACCCAAACGAGGCTTAGACTTTTCCATCGAACTAACACCTGGGTCAGTACCATCTTCTAAAGCCCCGTACCCTATGAGCACACCAGAATTGGTGGAGCTCAAGCTTCAGTTATAAGAGTTAATAGACAAAGAGTACATTCGACCAAGTGTGTCCCCCTGGGGCGCACCAATACTCTTCATCAAGAAGAAAGATGGAACGATGCGGATGTGCATCGATTACCGCCAACTCAACAAGATGACCATTAAGAACCGCTACCCACTCCCTAGGATCGACGACTTGTTTGACCAAGTCAGAGGAGCGAAGATCTTCTCAAAGATCGACTTACGATCCAGATACCCTCAGGTGAGGATCTGTGATGATGATATCAAAAAGGCCAGAGCAAAATGATAAGTAAGACCAAAGCCTTTCAAGACTACCCTTACTTCTCGGCAGCCCTGCCGAGGGTACTCCTTTCCCTTTGTTACAAACCATCAGTGCCCCACCATGGGCCTTAACTTTCATCAACAAGAGTTCGTATCACCTGAGATAACAATGAGACGTTTATAATATGCACATGGATCTTTAAAACAGTAAGCAAGAAGTTTCTTTTAATAACACTCTAGTATTGGCATACCGACAATAGATTTACCTTACCGGTACTGTATATCGCTTCCGCAAAGCCAAAGAGACTTACAACCAAGTAAGATTATATTATTCAAGAAGACTTAGACTATTTAAGATACCACAAACAAGTACCAATGCATATCTTAATAGTGCTGACGTTAATTTATGAATCATAATCCTCAAAATAGCTTTTATTACATTAGCAGAAAATTTAAATTTTTACTATTTTTAGGGACATTACATGAATAGATGATGGGAAGGCAGAAATATTCTGCATCTTGCTAGAAAAGGGTTCTAGTGGTATCGAACCTCGAAGTAGATCAAGGAACAATGCCAATTAACTTGGACACTATGTGTAGGATCACGAGTTGTATAAGGGCTAACTAAAATTCCCCCGTCTCGCTGGAATCCGACAGAGCAATTCTTTCCAAAATTGCGATTTGGAGTGCTCAGATCGCAATTTCAACGATCTGGGTAGTTTTAAAATTGGACGATTAGTCTAGAACAAGCAATTCCAATTGTTGAAATTACAAAAATGCGAAAATAGCAATTTCCAGGAAGAATTTTGACTGGATTTTATCCCAAAATCACCGAAAAAGCGTGTCATTTTGGTTGCATTTTATCCTACGCAGTAGGATTATAGTAAACGATAAGAAAATGTTGTAGGAAGGAAGATTATGTCCTTGTGACGGAAGTGAGAGGACATATCTTGGAATAAATGAGCAGGAGGAAGAATCTTCGAATAAATAACTACCGATTTGAACGAAGAAGAACTAGGCCAGGGCATGGTTGGTCAAAGACTCAGAGTACCCACAATCCTATTGAAGAGGGTGTTGCTTGCATTGGATTGGATGTGTACATTGTACAGTCCACGGTACGGATTACGATGAAATGTCAGCGGCCGACAGAGGTAGATTTAGCAAAGTTTGATCATGTTGTTGGAAAATTCATTAAAAAACCACTGAAAAAATAGGGCGATTTAGTTTGTTTTTATCCTACGCGCTAAAGTACATCTCTCATACATCACAACCATGATGAGAGTTGAGGTAATCAGTAACACCTAGCTAGCGATTTCTCCACTCCAACAAAGTTTGAGGTAATTTAAACTTTACAAAACTTTGCATAATAAAAATTTGAGATGTATGTACTTTAAAATTAATACATGTGGAAAATAAAAACAAAATGTTATCGACATGATAAGAAACCAAACCATAATGATATTATTAAATCCAATTTTTATTTTAAATTTATATAGAATATTTTTTATTTTTTATTTTTAAATAATAATACTTATATCTCTATCTATTACATATATTATATATTGATAACTCATTAAAATATTCGATAACCTCATTTTTTTTAATGTACATATATTTTATTAACATTTGTTTATCTATTCCCTTTAAAATAATTATAAATTCTTATTTCATTTAAATTTAAACTTATTAGATTTTTATATTTAAATATAAACATGGGAACCGATAATCTTTAAAATATGGATAAAATTAATTAAAATAAATTAAAAATATGGATAAATATTTTTTTTAAATAATATTTAAAAAAATGGATAGTTATTTAGTTGTTTTTTATATATTTAAAGTTTAATGTAGTTGTAACATTTTGACTTAATTCAAATCTCAAATCGACAAATCAGTAAACCAAATCGTGGTCCTCATTTTCTTCTTCATGGTGAGAATTGTCAATCGAAACTTTGTTATTATTATTTTCATCATGGTGAGTATTGCACATTGTCATTGTCATCTTCGTCATGGTGAAGAATCCACTTTTACATTTTCATCATCTTTAGTATGATCAATGAAAAATCCACTTTTACATTTACAATAATCATCAGAATAAATACATACAGAAGAAACATTAGGGAAGAAACATTGAAGTCCACATTCATAACAAAAGACAAAGCCACACCTGAAAATACACACAGAATTTATAGTTTAAAAACTTTATAAAATTATTAAAAACACTTACATAACGAAATAAAAAAATTGAAATCTTAGAAAATATTTATAAAAAAAAATATAAATATAAATTCTTCACATGTTTTGGGTACAATACCTAACAACCAAAAACTGGAAACAAACTATTCTTTCAAAACTGGGAAATCCAATGCCTGCAAATTATGTCCTTGCAACCTTTGTTGCGTTCAATCATGTGTTTGCACTTCGTACACTGTTTCCATTTCTCCTTCTCAGCTAGCAATTTCAATTCTGCATCGACATCACGCAACTGAGAAGCATAGTCGTGACATGACATGTCGTTGTGCCAAGGAACCCTACACTCGATACAAAACAATCGGTTGCATTTCTGACATTTTGCTGCAGTTGTTGTTACAACAGAAGGCTGTGATGAGGAGGAAGAGATCGGTTGTGGGCACCTATCTAATCTTGTTGCCGCTGTTGTTAGAAAAGGCTGTGATGAAGACGAAGCAATCGGTTGTGGGCACCTATCTAATCTTGATAGAGCCATCAAAGCCGAGCAGCTAGAATAGGGGCAGTATACCTTCTCTGGGTGTGGAATTTTCGCTTCTTCCAACCTTTTTATAAAAATATGAAGCCAGTTGGACGACAAGAATTTCTCACGGTCATCTTTAGTGAGTTTGTTATTACACCCTGCATACGGGCATTTGAGTATTCTCCAGTCTTCTTCAGAGAGCTTGAACTCAACGTGTTTAGCCATACAAGAAAAACAATATCTATGATGGCAAAACATATTTTCGTGCATCTGATTCACATCAACATCAAAAAAGTTATGATTATAATATTTAAATCTAAATTCTTAGTTTGTAAGATATACTACCAATACAATCATAGCAGTTTGAGTACAACACATCTCTCCTAACAATTTATATTTCTAAATGGATTTACCCATGCTATGAGCATTTCTTCAACGACAAAATATAGGTCTAACTCTTTTACTAGAATAGATCAATATGATACATTTGAATCGTCCATAGTTTATAATAATAATAATTAATTGTGCTCTTTCCACTACTGTAACATTTGAATCGTCAATAGGACTCGATGTTGATTTTCAGCCACATAATTATAGTGAAAAAATTGTGCTCTTTCCACTACTGTAACAATTAACTGAAAAAGTTCATTCAGTTGTAAGGTTCTGTTTCGATTGAATATATTTTCACACATTATCAACAAATAACATAATGCTCTGAACTTTTCCAGCCATTCGAGTAGATATTACTCGATCGATGGCTCCAGAATAACCGCTGAAATTGAAGACCATATGAATAGTTCAAGATAATAATCTTATTCGATCAGCAGAAACCGTCAGAACAGCTGAATTTAATACTATTCAGACCAAATAATTTTGATCAACAAATCAACCAACAAATTTGGTAAATAGATAGATAGATAGGGAACACTTCAGCCTAAAATTTACGCAGGTTCTACAAATTCATAGTTGCTAGTGGCAAACAGATGTCCCAGCCCATTATCTTCGGCCATTTCAATCAGTCAACTGGTTGTCATATTCTCCATAATATAAACAAATTCATTATGTGATACGAAATTCAATTCGCTAAAAAGTTTTGTATATTAAATATTATACAGACAATTTACTTTTCACTGTCTTTGATCTTATGTGCAAATGATCATATGTGCACACAGAAACTCAATAAGTCAGCCTAAAAGAATATAAATCTAAACTAACTTGCCAAATTTTTTCGACGTGAATTTTCTATTCTTGAAACTAAATTTCCTCTGAAATTTGGAACAAACTCTCTTTATATACTTCCACAGTCAATGGATTCATATTTATATATTCTGTCAATGGATTAATATTGGTCGTGAATAAAGTATATTTTCCTCGTATAACGTATAACCAATTTAACTCTTGATTTTCTCTCTAGATCTTTACAGCTCTTGTTGTCACATTTCCACATATTACGTTACCAAATCTATGCAATTTTTCTAACCACGGTCTTCAAGCCTCAACCACATTGTCTCTTTCTAAATAGTTTGTCGGATGAAATTCAAAAATAATGAAACTGTTTATCTTGATTGCTGATTTCTTTCATCCAAATCTTAGATGTCTCCATGGGTCTTCCAATAATTTTGTCCTTATAACAGAAGTAAGAGGACTCATCCAAAATAATGAAACTATTATCTTGATTGCTGATTTCTTCCATCCAAATCCTAGATATCTCCATGGATCTTCCAATAATTTTGTCCTTGTAACAAAAGTAAGAGGACTCATCCAGAGACTCAGAGTCCCCACAATCCTGTTAAAGAGGGTGTTGCTTGCATTGGATGCGTACACTGTACAGTCCATGGTACTGATTACAATGAAATCTCAGGGCCTGCAGAGGTAGCTTTAGCAAAGTGTATTATTAAATCCAATCCACATAATAAGAAACCATAATAATATTATTAATTTCAATTTTTATATTTATTAAACTTTTATTTTTATAATTTTTTAAATACTTCTGAACAGCATTCATATTGTTATAATTTTATTTTAAATTTATATAGAAATTTTTTTATTTTTTTATTTTTTAAATAATATTACTTATATATCTATCTATTACATATCGATAACTCTTAAAGTATTGTGTAACCTCATTTTCTTCCATGTACCTATAAATTTTATTAACATGTGTTTATTTATTGTCTTTAAAATAATTATAAATTCTTATTTCATTTAAATTTAATAGATTTGTATATTTAAAAATAAAGAGAGCAACATAAAATATGGACAAATAGTTGTTTAAAATAATATTTTTAAAATATAGATAATTGTTTAATTTTTATATTCCTATATATATTTAAAGTTTAATATAATTTTAACATTAATGTAAATCTCAAATAAATAAATCAATAAACCAAATTGTCGTCATCTTCTTCTTTATGGTGAGAATTGTTAATGGAAACTTCGTCACCATCATCTTCATCATTGTGACTATTTTAGGTTGTCATCCTCATCTTCGTCATGATGAGAATTGTCAATACAAACTTGGTCATGGTGAAAATTGTCAATGGAAACTTGGTCATGGTGAGAATTGTCAATAAAAACTTCGTCGTGGTGAGAACTGTCAATGGAAACTTCGTCATCATCGTCTTCATCATAGTCAATCAAAAATCTACATTTACAATAATTAGGGAAACTTCCATCATCAAAGAAGCTTCCATAATCAATAGAGAATCCACATTCATAACAAAAGCCAGAGCCACACCTGAAAATACACACCCAATTTATTGTTTAATAACTTTATAAAATTATTAAAAGCATTTACATAACGAAATAAAAATATTGAAATCCTATAAAATATTTATAAAGAAAAATATAAATATAAATTATGAACATGTTTAAAAGAATTTAAAAACTTTATTTAGCATTCTACGAAACGTTCCAACATCCGGTTGGATTCTTACGAAATATACGGATATTAGAAACAAATCTATAGAAATATGAGTTGATTTTGGGGTAAAATACCTAACAAACAAAAACTGAAAATAAACCATTCTTTCAAATCTGGTCAGGCCTGGGAAATCCAATACCTGCAAGTGATGCCCGTGCAACCTTCGTTGCGTTCAATCATGTGTTTGCACTTCGGACACTGTTTCCAGTTCTCTTTCTCAGCTAGCAATTTCAATTCTGCATCGACACCATGGAACTTAGAAGCATAGTCGTGACATGACATGTCGTTGTGCCAAGGAACCCTACACTCCATACAAAACAATCTGTTGCATTTCTGACATTTTGTTGCCGCTGTTGTTAGAAAAGGCTGTGATGAAGACGAAGCAATCGGTTGTGGGCACCTATCTAATCTTGATAGAGCCATCAAAGCCGAGCAGTTAGAATAGGGGCAGTATACCTTCTCTGAGTGTGGAATTTTTGCTTCTTCCAACCTTTTTATAAAAATTTGAAGCCATTTGGACGACAAGAATTTCTCACAGTCATCTTTAGTGAGTTTGGTATTACACTCTGCATACGGGCATTTGGGTATTCTCCAGTCACCTTCAGAGAGCTTGAACTCAACGTGTTTAGCCATACAAGAAAAGCAATATCGATGATGGCAAAACATATTTTCGTGCATCTCATTCACATCAACATCGCTGCAGCAAATGTTGCATTTTTCCCCTTCGTCCCTTTTTATCTGAGTGCCTGAATTGCCACCAACATCAGCATTCGTTTTGTTAGTGGTTTCATGGTGGTCTCTGGTGCCTGCTTGTTCCATGCCCAAATTCTCCATCGTTCCTTCACTAATTTATAGATCCAAATTAAATTTATGAAGAGGCGTACTGAGTCTTTGCAAAATATGAATTTGCAAATCCAAATCTATCCGAAGCGTCGTGAGGCTTTGCACACTATCAAGATTGAAGTATTGAATTTATAGATGCAAATCTAACCGAGGCCGACGAAGATTGAATTTATAAATTCAAATCTATCGGAAGCTTCGTGATGCTTTCACACTATCAAATTAAAATTTATGTATAGATTTATAGCTATACGCGAGCCAGCCGACTTATAACTTGAATAATACAATGTCCATTTCATAACAATTTATGTTATGAAACATTGATGATAGAGAGTAATGATCCTGGCAAAGATGTTAGTAGCAGTGATATATATATGAAATGAATTATCAATTTCCAACTAAAGTCTTTTACACACTAAAAAAATTAAATGGGTGGACATTACGTCACTTCTTCAAAGTCTATTATTTGGGATTATACAATTTCCTCCTAGGTTCATAAGAAACTATTTTCATCGTCCTTCTAGTTTAAGGGAGGAAACTATTTTCATCGTCCTTCTAGTTTAAGATCTAGGTGGTATGACTTAGGTGATAATAGATGCCATAGAAGGATAAGCCAAATAAACATATCTTTATTTTGGTTTTCCTTGAATTGATAGAGAGAATTACACGACTTGTGTAGGTGGTGTTGGTGTGGCAAAATCATAGAAGCTTGGAACAAAATTAATGTACCAATGCAAGGAATAAGTATTTGAAGAACATTATTTAAAAGATTTTCATTACAAGGATTAACAATCAAATGTTTTTACATTTGGAAAAAAATGATTCAAAAGGATCCCTTACATAATGGCCATTGTGTTGCAAAAGAACAAGCTATATAAAATAGCATAAAGGACTATTTGGTAGAATCTTGAACTTGTATTAGGTCCCTTAGACTCTATATTTTCGAATAGCTCATAGAGTATGCCTAGATTATGAAGATGAAGATCATCCCATTCATGTAAATCCCAAAGTTATATGACGATATTAATCTTCTCATTTCCATGTTTAATAGGATGACGATGATAATCTTCTCATTTCCATTTCCATCTATGCAAGATAACTAATTTTGGACGATTTTCAAGTTAGAAATTGAATATAAATATATTGAATCAATCAATCTAAATCTACTAATCACTATTGAAACAAGAAGAATGTAAGGAACCCAAAGGTAGACTCCAATTGCTTTTCTATACTTTCTGTGTATGCCTTCACTATGTAAAATTTGTGTTGCATGTAGTACTAGATGAGGATGACAACATTGGCTTTCCCAACATCTACTAGACACATTTCAGAAGTTCAGTGTTTCATGCCTTTCACCACCCGCAAAGGTGGTCTGGGGTTTCATTTATATGGATGTTTGTCGCATGGTATCCCAGCTTCTCACAGCATGTCCGCAACACAAGGTTCTAGCAACTTCCATTGTTGATTTTTGCTTGCACGCCTAATCACTTGCAGACCTCATCCATTGCATCTCGGTATCTCTAGCTAACCAAATAATGGAAGATTGAGATCTTCATTCCACTCACGAATGATGTGGTATGGAGTTCAGGATGAAGCAGACCAATTTGCGATGGATCCACCACAGATCGTAAACTATGTTGGCAGTCGTTAATTCCTTCACCGCCACAGTTTGGAAAAGACAACCACCGCTCTGTTGAGTGACCGCCGAGATGTTGAAAATCCAAACCACCACCACATCGTTTGATTATGTCTTGTTGTCATAGTTTCGTATGAACAGCACATCACATTAATTTCTGAAGAAGCAATTGTAGACATCTGCCACAGTTCATAGAATGATTATTTGGGCTGTGTATTGCATTGATTTTTGAAGAGCCGAATCTGAAGAGTTATTCACTGACATGTTTAGACTGATCAGAAATAAAGGAGTTGCGTGTTCACTGTTGCAAGACATCCATCTCTGTTGCATCCTGTCAAAGATTGAAGTGGCATCCAGCGTTCCTGTTATAGCACATAAAAGGGCAGAGAATTAATTAAATTCTGAACAAACAATTTTGATTTAGATGTAGTGAAAGGTCAAGGTAATTAATGTGACCGACTATATTTCTGATGTATATATACCTATGTAATTCTCATGGAAAGACATGGTGAGGAAAACAAATTCTGAGTTGAATGAAAACAGACTCTCAACTCTGTACTTTTGATCCTATATGCTTATCTCTCTTTATGAGTTTGAAAACTCATTGTTGAATATTTAAGTTTAAGAATTTTTGCTGTAGCATGATGATTTTATGAGCGTATATGATTGACTGTGAAATGTTTAGTTTGTTGTAGCAAGTGTGGAGAATTGTGCTTATGTCTAAATTAATTATGTTTGATTGTTGAAACGGGGTATTAGTTAAATTTAAGAACACGGGGGTTATCAAAATATAGCTGAATCAGTCAGCTGCAGCAACAATCCTGTAGGTTACTGTTGAGTGAAACAGTCAACTGCAACTGTGTTGTAGATTGTTGTTAGCTGTAACAATCAGCTGCAACTCACCTAAAACTTAGCTGTAACAGTCCTGTAGATGACTGTTAGCTAAAATAGTCAGCTGTTACTGTGAGTTGTGACTATGATGAAGATTACAGTGAGTTGTTACAATGAGCTATGACTGTCCTGTAGGTGAAATTTCTGAGTTTGAAAATCTGAGTGTGTTGCTATGAGTTAATGCAACACCCCCCTGCCTTCCCTCAATTGGTATTAGAGCTTGGTGTTTATGATTTATGTTAGTGGGTTCTATGCTCACTTCATGAATGAGCCATATGATTGTATGTTGAACCTTTTGTATTTTGTTTGGAGATCTTGTTGTTGAGTTTTACTCTAGTGCCCTCTTTTTGCTATGTAGAAATAGCAGAAGTAAGTTCAGTTGAGCTCTGTGTTGGAAGAGAGCTCTCGTTCTCCCTTAAGTAAAAGGTTGAGTCATCATTTAGGAGCAGATGTCTGAATCTGTTGTGGATTGTGTAAAGAGAAGAAAGGGTTGTAGCCCGTGGAAGAAGTTGACTCTGTGTGTGTTCCCTCAGATAGAGGTTGAGAAATTGAAAGGAAGACATTCTTTCTGGTTGAGAGCTCCCATATAGTTTAATGGTAAAGCAGTTTGATTCCCACTGTTTGGAAAAGTTTGTTTGGTTTGAGTTGAAGCTCGTATGCGTGAAAGAGGACTCAGAGAGAAATTTAAAGTCTCTACAAGTAGTTATTTGAAGACGGAGACATGGGGAAAAACAGAAGGCTTAAACGAATTTAAAAAAATGTAGTTAATGCAAAAGAAGTTGGTTTTTCCATAGCAGAGGTATTAGGTGAAGCCATCGAGGAACCTAAAGTAGGAGAGGAATTTCAAGAGAAGGCAAAGGATATTGAAGAAAAAGAAGTTCAAGACAAGTTAGAAGATTCATGGTGCAACATCTATTATCCACCGCCATATTTCTCAGGTATAACGTATGATTCTTGGTCAGTTAATATGAAAAATTTATTGCATGATAGAGGTTTATGGTATTTTTTTGAGACTGGAGTTAAGAAATCCCAGGATGAGGCAAGAGATGCATTTTCCTTGTACTACATCCAACAAGCTCTAGATGATAATATTTCTTATGTAATTGCTGAAGCAAACACAGTTAGAGAAGCTTGGGAAACTTTGAAGAGAAAGTTTGATGTAAGGGAGAGACATATGACTGAGTCGCGGCCTGTTAATATTTCAGCTGATAAGCTTGCAGAAGTAGTAGAAGATAGTCAAATTATTTGTGAATCCAATTGTTGTGTTGATATACCAGTGAATGAAAATGTTGTTGAAACTGAAGAGGAAGATGAGGCTGTTGTATCTTGTGTAGCAACAGCATAATTTGAAGAAGTTGAAAGTGCTATTGATAAAGATGTTGATGTAGTTTTGAATTTAGAAGTCACTAAAGTGAATTGTGAAAATGATGGAATGGTTAACATGCAGAATGCTGATAAAAATGCTAAATTCCTCAAGTGCGAGGATAAAAAAGAATAATTTGCACAAGAAGAGTCTTTGTTGGACACGCCAATGAAGGTATTTAAATCATGTATTGAATCTAATGATTGTGTACATGTAGGTACAATGAATCAAGAAGACAAATCTGAAGATGTTGTAGAAGTCGAAAGCCGGGTTGGGCTTGAAATAATTTACAGTAGTTATGTTGCAGAAAATGAAAAGTGTTGCACTGATCCATTTGGTGCGCATAAGGAAGATGATGAAGTTGTTGGTGAAAAATACATTTCTGAAAATGATGTATCTACTGATGAAAAAAGTGTTGGTGATATTTTTTAAGAAGAATCTATAGCGATATTGAATGCTGTAGATAAGGACAGAAAAGAGAATGAGATGTTTTCTAATAATTTGTTTGATAGTGATTGTGCAAGTACAAAGGAAGAAAATGATGAGGTTTTGACTTGTAAGTCAAATATTGAGAGTGATGTAACTGCCAGTGTAGTAGTTCGTTCTTTGAATATTCCAGCGATGTCTATTGCTGATGACAACGATGAAAAAGGTGTCAATGAAGAAGCCAGTATTGGTAAAATTTCTCATGGAGAAGTAATGGTCAAAGATGATCATGATGATAGAATGAGGAATGCCATATCAGCAGTATGTGAAGCAACATCAGAAGTTAAGAAAGATAAAAGTGCACTGTGTTGAACTGCTTGAACCTGTTTGTGAGTTTTTTGAAAATATTGATGATTTTAATTTTGTTGATGAATTTGATAAAATTGTTGAAGATTGCACAGAAGTTGCAGCGATTGAAGCAGAACGAATCTATAAGGATGTTGAAAATAAAAAGGTTGATGATTTAGTGATTGCAGATGCAGTGATAGAAAATGAGTTGCATAATGATAGCACTCAAAATGTTATATGTTTTGCTGCAGACAGAGTAGCTGAAATAAGGAATGATATTCTTAATGAACAATTGAAATTTTTGGGAGAATGGCTTGAAAAGCCAAGATATGATGATAAAGATGATAGTCTTGTTGCAGAAGTAGATATGAAGAAAGTTGATTTCCTTGTTGCAGCAGCAGAGGCAAATTTGAATGAAGAGATAGTGACAGCTCTCAGAGAAGTGAAAAATGAAAAGAACCAATATGGTTCATAGTATGATAAATTATATAATGTTGACAAAATGTTTGAATGTGCAGATGAGAAACCAATCGAAGATGAAGGAGAATCCTTTGAAGATGATGATGAGTTTGATTTGAATGAAGACAATTGCAGCGAAGATGGACTGGTTGAAGAATCGGTTGAAAAGTTGAAGCTGATCATAATGGATTTGTGGAATCAAAGAAAACATTGAAGGTAAAGAAGAAATTCAAGATGAAGAATCAAAAGTATTTTTGGTATAAAGTTTGGCGTTCTAAGTCAAGTAATGATGAAGCTGAAGCTGAGAGTGACGTAATAAAAACTATGAATGATGATTGGTTTGTAAATTCCAAGAAGGTTGATAGAAATGGTCTTGGTGTTGAAGTAAAGGATGAAATATTATATTTTGAACAGCTAGCTAAAGCTGATAAGGACAAGTATTGTGGAGCCACTAAGCAAAAGGAGTTCAGATTATTAAAATCTAAAGTCAAGATGAAGAGATAATGGAAGCCACGAATGAAGCAAGAGTTGAAGAAGATCAAGGTGAAGATGAAGATAAAACAGAAAACAAAGTTTACATGTTTCAAAGTTTGGAGTCGAAAGAAAAAGAAATGCTCATGAAAGAGTTGAAGAAACGTTGCACCAGTATGTTGCAGCAAAGAATGTGAAACAAATTTTTGAGTTGTTTTGATACTGATGTAAGCCTTGCTGAAGCTTTAGACCAATAGGAATTTTAGTTGTTTTTGTTATGCTTGTAAAGTTGTAGTTGTTTAAGCATAATGTATTTTTGGGTGAAGTAATTAAGGGGGAGTATGTTGGCAGCTGTTAATTCCTTCACCGCCACAGCCTGGAAAAGACAACCACTGCTCTGCTGAGTGACCACTGAAATGTTGAAAAGCCAAACCACCGCCACACCGTTTGATTATGTCTTGCTGTCACAGTTTCGTATGAATAGCACATCACATTAATTTCTGAAGAAGTAGTTGCAGCCATCTACCACAGTTCATAGAATGATTATTTGGGCTGTGTATTCCATTGATTTTTGAAGAGCCGAATCTGAAGAGTTATTCACTAACATGTTCAGACTTATCAGAAATAAAGGAGCTACGTGTTCACTGTTGCGGGACATCCAGCTCTATTGCAGCCTGTCAAAGATTGAAGGGGCATCCAACGTTCCTGTTACAGCACATAAAAGGGAAAATAATTAATTAAATTATGAACAGACAATTTTGGTTTAGATGTAGTGAAAGGTCATGGTAATTAATGTGACCGACTATATTTCTCATGTATATATACCTATGTAATTCTCATGGAAAGACATGGTGAGGAAAACAAATTCTGAGTTGAATGAAAACAGAGTCTCAACTCTGTACTTTTGATCCTATATTCCTCTCTATCTTTATGAGTTTGAAAACTCATTGTTGAATATTTAAGTTTAAGAATTTTTGTCGTAGAATGATGATATTATGAGCGTATGTGATTGACTGTGAAATGTTTAGTTTGTTGTCAAGTGTGGAGAATTGTGCTTATGTCTGAGTTATTTGTGTTTGATTGTTGAAACAGGGTATTAGTTAAATTTATGAATGCAGGGGTTATCAAAATATAGCTGAATCAGTCAGTTGCAACAGTCCTGTAGGTTACTGTTGAGTGAAACAATCAACTGCAACTGTGTTGTAGATTGTTGTTAGTTGTAACAGTGAGCTGCAACTCACCTAGAACTTAGCTGTAATAGTCCTGTAGATGACTATTAGCTAAAATAGTCAGCTGTTACTGTTAGCTGTGACTGTGCTGAAGATTACAGTGAGCTATGACTGTCGTGTAGGTGAAATTTCTAAGTTTGAAAATCTGAGTGTGTTGTTGTGAGTTAATGCAACACCCCCCTGCCTTCCCTCAAACTCAGCATGTGTTTTTAACAAGGACTACTAATATATTCATTATGCATGTGGTTTTAATAAGTAGCTAATTGTGCATGTGATTGTTAAGCATAGTTAATCCCTAAGCATTAAATGTTATGTCCAAGTGAAAGGTTTGTTGGAAATGAGAATGTTTGAATTCAAAGAGAGTGAAAATATTGGGTTATAAGTTGTTATATTATTCATATGTGTGTTTTTCACAAGGTTAAGTTAATATTTATTTTTGGTTTGTTTTGCAAATAAAAAATATTAAATTTATTTTATTTTATTTTTATTTTATTTTTCAAAACAAAATAATCTCAAGCATGTATAGTCATAATCATTTCAAACAGAAATAATAAGCATTAGCATTCAAGGTTTATATAGGACTCTTATGGTTAGTCATAACATGTCTAAACTTGTGATTACTCAAACTTATGACTCTTCTGGTTAGTCATAACATTAAATAAGGTAAGACACATAATATGCATATGCCCATGATTATTCAAACCTATGACTTCATGAATAAACATCATCAATCATGTCATGCATACTTATATAATAGATCCTATGATATAAGAAACACATTCCTGGCCACCATATTTGCTAGTTATGTCTATCAATGTTTTCTTGTTCTCTTCAATGACCTGCATAACTCACAAGTTAACCTTTGCAAAAACAATTTATACATACCTCTATGTGATTCATGACTATGGATGAATCTTTGTCTTCATGTCACCATGGCATGTTCAGGTTGTCCCTTCAATTTGTACAATCCTCCCTCTTGCTCTCCAATCACCACTGCATCATCAATAGTTTTACCCTTTGGCCACATTAGGACTTGGCCATCTTCAAATGTAACCCTTATGCCTTTTGCATCCAATGTAGAGATGGAGAGAAGGTTATTCTTGAGCCCAGGTACATAAAGGACTTCTTTCATCTTCAAAGATTTTCCAAAATCTAGGTTGTAGGAGGTTTCACCACTTCCTTTGATGGGGAATTGATAATCATCCCCAAGTTTCACCTTATGGGGTGACTCATGTTCAGATAGGTTTACAAAAGGTTCCTTAAACCCAGTCATGTGTTTGGAAGCCCCACTGTCAATTAACCAATCATTACAACCATGGGAGATAGTACCCGTGAGAGAAGAGATTAGAACATATTCTTCTTCACTTGATGGGTCATCATCACTTCTGCCCTAGCCTTCTTCTTTGGAGGTTCATCATCCTCGGTAGCATGAGCATGGTACCTTCTTTTGTTGCCCTTCTTCTTCTTGTTGAAGTTGTTTTTGTTGTCCCTTTTGTTCTTGGGACAATCTGAAGCAAAGTGACCCTTCTCATTGCATGTGAAGCACCTTAGATCCTTCTTATTCTTTTGGTGATAGTGAGTGGACTTCTTGTAGTGAGAGTGCTCCTTCTTGGGCTTGCTTCTTTTGGTGTGAGTTGCGAGAGCTTGATCTTCACCTCCCATTTTCTCTTCTCAAGCTACAAGCCTAGATTCTTCTTGAGAGCATTCCTCCCATAGTTTATTGAAAGAGATCAATTTATTTTTTGCACAGATTCCTTGAATAAAGGAGTCCCATGACCTAGGTAGGCCATTCAAAGTGGTCATAACAATTTCACCATTGTCCACTACTTCATCCACAGCTTCAAGTTGTTCCTTGATCTGAGAGACCTTGGAGAAGTAAGATTGAATGGTCTCTCCATTCAACATCTTGACCCCTTTCAATTGATTCCGCAGGGTCATCTTTCGATTTATGTTCTTCCCTTCAAATAGCTTGGTCAAAGAGTCAAACATCTCCTTGGGTGTCTTCAGAGATAACACATGTGGTATGAGATGGTCTTTGATAGAATCAGCAATGATTCTCTTTTCCTTGACCAAGTTATTCTTATGCAATATCTTAGCCTCCTCATCCTCTGGGATAGGGATGTCTTCTTTTATATATGAGTCCAACTCATTCTCTTCCAGGATGAATCCTATACTTCCAGGATCGGAAGTTATCAGCCCCTTCAAGCTTATCCTCAAGCTTGGTGTGGTGAGACATCTTAAAGAGTACTTCAAATGGAAATAGAAAATTTTTAGGTCTTACCACTTGAATTGCTGAAAATTGGATCTCGTCACGGATTAGGGTTTGTCGAAAAAAAACCCTAAAAAATCAAAATGTGAATTTCAACTTTCTGAAATGATAGAAAGATGCGCCTTGATGAGATGATCAACCTGGTGTATTCAGAATTTGAGATCTGCAAAGCTACACCCTTCAAAACTGCCTTTCTGTCTTCCCGGATTCACTAAGGAGAGCCCTGAATTAGGGTTTGAGTTTCCCGAAGATCTACCCAGCCAAAAACCTCAATCCAAAGCTCTAAACTTCGATTTTTGCAAGGATCTTCCAGCTATGTCTTCATATTCCAGAAATTCCTATTTTTGAGGAAACCCTAATTTTCAAGGCCAATTCTGAAAATGCTCATAATTGAATTCTGATTGGACAAATAGATTGTCCTTGATGAGTAGAGTCAATATACTATACTTTTTTTCCAAAATCTGTGGAGAGAAACCCAATAAACAAGAAACCCTAGTTTCTGTCACTGCATAATGTCTTCTTCTCAGGTTAGCTCTGATACCATGTTAAATTTTGAGAATTAATTCACAATACTCTAGTATATTTAATGAGAGAATAAAATGTGCAGTATATCAATGCATAACAATCATAATAAGCATCACAAGAATCAAAAGCATGAGAGACAAGAGACACAGAGTTTCCGTGGGGAAAACCCTAAGGTGAAAAACCCCACAACTTCCTCAAAGATAGAGAGAGCAATGGCTCAACCAAAGTACAACCAAAATACACTGAGATAGTCTCCTAGTAGCAAATGATCCTCCTCCTCACTAGTGCGCCACTTTCTGAGTGAGAGAAGTGTGAGTTTCCGAGTGATCAAAATAGAGATCTCCCGATCTCTATTTATACTTGTTTGTTTGCCCAGTGACCTTATGGGGCTCACTTGTCTAGATAGGTACATCAACCATATAATATATATTTCTGGGTCGACCCCACAAATGGTGGTCTAATAACCCATCGGCAAGTACACACACTTGCGAAACTTGTCAATACACATGACGACACTTCCTTATAGAGGAATAACACATCTCTTATAAGGGTACAATAAATATATATGAAATACATTCCGAAGTTACATATACATCAACAACAGTATGGCTTCGGAAGCTACTGTCTAAGTTATTTGATCTCCCGTTGGATGCTACTGGTATCTTCTGTGATAACCAGAGTTGTGTGAAGCTGTCTGAGAACCCAGTGTTTCACGACAGGTCGAAACACATAGAGATCAAATATCACTATATCAGGGATATGGTGTAGAGAGGAGCAGTGAAGCTCCTGTATGTTGCGATAGATGAGCATATTGCAGATGTGTTGATGAAGCCACTAGCCAGAGTGAAGTTCGAGTACTTCAAAGAGAGGCTTGGTGTTATTTGGATCGACGACACTTCGAGGAAGAAGTGATGGAGATATTTGTTGTAGCCATTCCTAGCATGGTGGAAGGGGGATCCTTCACATGGTTGTGGATGTAAGTGTTGGATGATGAGCATCAGAATGATGTTCTAGTTTCTGCTCTGTATGATCAATTGGATCATTTACATTTTTATGTATGTACACATCATGTTGGATGCTGGACATGATTAGTTGGATCATTTATGTATGTACGCATCATGTTGGATGCTGTATATGATCAGTTGGATCATTTATGTATGTACGCATCATGTTGGATGTTGGATATGATCAGTTGGATCATTTATGTATATATGCATCATGTTGGATGCTTGGACCATGTATCTATATATGTATCAGGTATGATCACGCAGATCATGTATGTTGATGGATACATTGTGTGGATCATGTAACTATGTATGTATCAGGTAGATACATTGTATATGATGATATGCATCAGGTAGATACTTGGTATGCATCAGGTTGATGCACTGTATGATCAGGATGATCGTGGATGACGAGCTTCTCCAAATGACATGCATCAGGACGATGTACTGATGATGATCAAGATGATCATGTGTACATCAGATGATGTATGGTGACTATCAGGATGATACTTTGTGGTCGTGGATCAGGTTGTGCAGATGAGCATGTCTGGGAGATCCTATAGGTTGGATTTGTGTACCTATAACATCCTGGGATGCTCTTTCGAGACATTGCTCTGGGAGGACATGTAATTTGTGCCCTGGGAGATCTTCAGGTCGGAGTTGTGTACCCGTAACATCCTGAGATGCTCTTGTGAGGTTTTGTCCTATGGCATGTAATGTGCTCCTGGGAGATCTAAACAGGATGAAAAAGGCCTCAGATGCTTCAGCCAGGTTTTGCCATGACCACATGTAATTTTCTCCTGGGAGATCTGGACAGGATGAAAAAGGCCTCAGATGCTTCAGCCAGGTTTTGTGGTGGACCACATGTAATGTGCTCCTGGGAGATCCAACAGGTAGAGCTGTGTGCTCGTAACAGCTTGGGATGCTTCAGCCAGGTTTTGTGGTGAGATCACATGTAATGTGCTCCTGGGAGATCCGACATGTAGAGCTGTGTGCTCGTAACAGCCTAGGATGCTTCAGCCAGGTTTTGTGATGGGTCACATGTAATGTGATCCTGGGAGATCCGACAGGTAGAGTTGTGTGCTCGTAACAACCTGGGATGCTACCGCCAGGTTTTGTGACACACGTAATAAGTCCTGAGGATTCCACAGTATGGCCAGTGATGATGAAGACCTGCAGGTGGTGGGCCTACATCCAGCATGAAAAAGGACTAGCTCTGTAGAACTTCCTATGACGAGTAGATTCAGAGATTGATTGAGATAGCAGTAGCAGTGATGATGACAATGACTCGATGACGATTATCTAGTGACGATGATCCAGAGAAGAAGACTTGTGCTAGAAGACCTGTTTCAAGAAATACCTTCCTAGTTAAGAGGGAGTGTTGATGTATATGTAACTTCGGAATGTATTTCATATATGTATATTGTACTCCTATAGAGATGGTATTATTCCTCTATATGGAAGTGTCGTCATTTATATTGTAAGTGTCGTAACTTATACTTTATGGGTTATTAGACCACCTTGTTGGGGTCGGCCCTATATAAGTCATGTGGGTCGAAGTGTTATTAGACCACCCTATTGGGGGTTGGCCATGTCAGTCAAAGGGTTATTAGACCACCCTATTGGGTGTTGGCCCAGTCAGCATTATGTTATGTGGTTATGTTAAGGCCGACCTAGTAAAGGTTATTAGGCAAGTCAAGTCAAGTATAAATAGAGTGCGGGAGGCACTCTATTTCATCATTCTATTCTCTCTCACACTCTTGGGAGAGTGGCGCACTTGTGGAGGAGGAGAAGCTACTGCTAGGAGATGTCTATCTCTTATGCTTGGGTTGTATCATTGATCTATCTATCTCTGAGGAAGTTATTGAGGTTTTTCACCTTTATGGTTTTCCCCAAGTAAACTCTGTGTCTCTTGTGTGCTTGCATTATTGTGTCCATGATTGATATGCTGTAGATATGTTGTACATGTTGGTCTCTCAGTTAAGATCCTAGATCAGATTGAAGTAAATTCTAAAAAAATTAACAATACCTCAGAGGCAGGCTGCAGAGCATACACCCGGCTCAACTCAGACTTGCAGAGCGGCTCAACACATGAGCGGACACAAAAACCCACAGACACTTGCAGAGCTCTAACCACTAGAACGCTCAAACTCGAATGCCTAACTAAGGCCTCAAGCCTTTCTTTTATAGCATTACATCTGGTTAACCAGTGGCTTGGAACAGGAAACTAGAAGTCTAAAGCAAATATTTTGGGGTAATGGTGGGACCACACCATTATTATCTCGTCCCTTCAAGGCAGATCCATATGGGGACCCGGACTCATGACTCATCATGAATAAAACTACTGGTGGACAATTTTATTACAATGGGCCATCCAAACAAACTAAAGTGGGAGACATAGTCCCGACAAAGTACATCGTGGATGCTTTTAAAGGTCGGCCCACCATGGCTTTCATGATGCTTACAATAAAGCAAATATATATAAAAAGTGGAGATTCATGAAAGAACCCATAAAAGAAAAAATTAAACTTGTTAACCATAGTCAGGCGGACTATGATCTGAATCAAATCCCTCGGACCCAAATCCATCATGGTCAATTTTGTTGTCTTCTGAAGAATCTTGTAGAAAGTATTGGCGGTGATAATCAGTACCATAATGTATTACATCCTCCATCTAGTGAGGGGCATCTTCTCGGAAACATGCAAAGAAAGGAGACCGTCTGAAAAGTTCAGGTCTCATGTAGCTGGGAACAGAAACATCACCAAAGAAAAAGTGTTTGATAATGAGCTTGAATTCTTGTCCTGGAGTAACTGAGGGGTGGACAGTAGAACCTTTCCAAAGGATGTCGAACTGGAAAATACCATAGATGAGAGAGGCACCATATATTTCATCTTTCAGGACAGGAATGAAAACCTGGGGAGAGGCATGCTCTAAGGATGAGATTCTAGGAACATATAAAAAGAGTAAAATATTCATCCAGGGACTCCACTGGAAAGTATGAAGATCATCACAAAATAAACATACAATAAATTTTCCATTTGCTCTGGCAAGCTGGTGAATGGCATAAAAATCTATCCATCTAATAGCAGGGTCTAAAATATAAACAAAAAACTGTTGTTCTCCTGAAAGCAAATGAAAATGCCCAATAATCATATTGACATGGTTGACTCTGAGAAGGGGATTATTGAAATTGATATTGTAGCTGCGGCACCCCTCTGGAGAGTTTATCCGATCTTGAAGTATCTGCTGTTGGATTTCAAAAGGAAGAGTCTGGATTTTGTTGTGAAAACAATCGCTGCAATAACAGTAAATGCATTCATGACAAACAAGAACTGAGTTGTCTGCTGCTGAGGATGAAGACTCACCTTTTTCAAAAACTTTGATCTCTCGAAATTGTGATCCTTCTCGGGTTAACATATCAACAAGATGATTATCTTTGTCGGCTTTGTAGACAATCTCAAAATCAAAACCTTGAAGCCAGACTGCCCATCTTAGAACTCTGGCATTGAGATGTTCCAGAAGTCTTTTGTTACCAAGCATACCCTTCATATGCTTAAGATCTGTTCTAACTGTAAAACGGACACTTTTGAGGAAAAGTTTGAAATGTTGAATACCCTTCTTGACAGCAAGGATCTCTTTGTGTGATGATGGGTACTTGGATTCTGCTTCGGAAAATGTTCCAGAACTATAAGCACAAACCTCCTCTTTCTTTGAATGCTTTTGCAACAACACAGCTGCCCAAACTTGATTAGAAGCATCAGTCTCTAAAATAAAAGGTAGATCTAGGACTGGAAGAGCAAGGGGAGGAAGCTTTTGAATGTTTGCTTTAATTCTTTTGACTATGTCAGTCATAGCTGGTATCCATTCTGTGTTAGGCTTTAATTTTTTCTGTAACAGCTTTGTGTCTTTTGCGTGTGCTTGATAAAATTGTCTGATATAATTCAAGTAGCCGAGGAATCATTGAACCTGTTTAATATCTTGCAATCTGTCAGGAAACTCTAAGAGTTTCTGCAAAATATGTGGTTGCAGAATTATTCTTCCTTGTGAAATCTGAAGGCCCAAGAATTCAATGGAAGTCTTGGAAATAACAAACTTATCTAGGGATGACGAAAGTGCAATCCCATGCTTAAAAACAAAATTATGAAATTGTTCTAAATGGATCTTATGCTCAGTTATATCTCTGCTAAAAATGATCAAATCATCAATATATACAATAACAAAGTCTAAAGAACGAAAAATGTCTTCCATTCTTTTTTGGAACTCTGATGGAGCATTCTTCAGGCCAAAAGGCATTACTGTCCACTGATATTGGCCATGAAGGACTGCAAATGCAGTCTTGTACCTGTCTTCTGGTGCTATGCCTATTTTCCAAAAACCACTCTTAAGATCAAACTTACTAAAGACATTGGCTTTTGCTATTTTTGACAGAATTAAATCTTTATGAGGTAGAGGATACCTGATTAGTTCTAAAGCTTTGTTCAATTGTCCATAATTAACTACCAATATTTTCATTCCTCTTTTCTACTTAGAATGCTTATTTACATAAAATGTTGGGCAAGCCCAGGCACTTTTGCAAGGTTCTATCAGCTTCCTATCCAACAACAGTTGGATTTCTTCTTTGCATGCTTGCTGCTCCGTAGGACTCATATTATTTGTTGAGGCTTTCTGAGGTTTTATTTCTATATTCTGTTTGTATGGCAAAGTGACATAGTATTTTTCTCTCTTCCAGAAGGCATCTAGATGATCAGAAGTACATTCCTTTTGTAACTTCTGAGTTATTTCTGCAAGGATGTCTTGACCATGTAGATATACATGTTTGACAATATTTTTTATTTTTGCCAAATCCTTGACTGATTCTTCGACAATGTCTGCCTCTTCAGGAGAAATTATGATAGTGAAAGCAGACTTTACTATAATGGAAGTCATAGTTCCTTGGACTGTGAAATCAACTGAATCTTCTCTAACTAACATTGGCAGGTGTTTCTTGACAAAATCTTGTCCTAGTAATATGTCAGCTCCTGTGTCTAAACAATATAAAGTAACATATGTTTTAATTTTTCCTAACAAAACTGGAAAATCTGGAGCAATTTACCTTGATGAGTTCCTTGTTAACTGCTCTTAAGTGAATAGAGATAGGCTACCAAAACTATTCTGGAATGGATTTGTATTTACAACAACTGTTCATGGCGCCTGTATCTACTTGTGCATCCAAGTCGTAAGCTTTATACCCTTCCGTTTTGATCTGAATAGGTACAACCATCTGATCTCCTAAACTCTTTTGTTGAGGGAATGGTTCTTCTGCTGTTTCTAGAGCTGGGGTAAAGCTGTGAGGTTTTCTCATTGTTAGCTGGATATATTCAAAGTTCAGTTCATCGAGCTAATGTAGAGATCCTTGTATACTTGTAGCTAAGTTAGCTAATTGTTCTCTCTCCCTTTTTACTTTGTTTTCAAAGAAAACAATTTTTCTGAGAAGATCTGCCTCGCTTGGATCTGACCCTTCATATGTAGGGACACGCTGTGAAGGTTCTGGCAACTTTTTTGTCAACTCATCAATCTTTTCTTGTAGTCTTCTTCGTATTATGACCAGTCCTAGAGAAAGACTAGCCTTTTTTTCTTCTTACTCTTCTATCTGACTTTTGAGAGAAGAAAAAGAAAACATAAAACAATTACTGATAAAGGTTTGGTCATCATCAGAGCTATCCGAAGAATTAATGGAAATATTATGCAGATCTAACTCATCAGAAATAGAATTATATTCAGAGTCACCTGTAGACTCATGAATGGAGAATCCTTCATCTTCTGATTGTAACTCAGGGACTACATCCCACACAGCAGGATTGTACTCTGCTGTAAAAATCTCACAGATTTTATTCTGAAACTTTGTCTTCTTCTTTGGACACTTGTTTTCCCAATGGCCTTGCTCGCCACAGATGTAACAGGTAGAATTTTGAAGCATCTGGGTCCTTTTCTTAAAGACAAACCTATTCTTTCTATTTTGAAAAAAAGGTTTC
This sequence comes from Larix kaempferi, assembly GCA_027924585.1. NCBI lineage: Eukaryota > Viridiplantae > Streptophyta > Pinopsida > Pinales > Pinaceae > Larix > Larix kaempferi. Next base: position 23,247,759 of record BSBM01000316.1, on the reverse strand, counting down.
TTCGGATACTTCGAGATTCTTTTTGAGGAAGACCGGAAAATGGGATGGGATCGAGAACTGGATTCACCAGAATTTTTGGAATTGCAGGTGCATGCAGATGGTTTATGTGGATGAGGCTTGAAACAACCATAATTAGCAGTTTCACGAAATTGCTGACAGGCTGACTGAGAACCAAAAATTTGTTTTTTGAGATTTTTCTGTGTCTTCATGGCGACACATTCTTTTTGGAGGGCTGTGAGCACATGCTGATGTAAACCAGCAAGAGATAACTCTTCAATCTTGACTTGATGATCTAACAAATTGGTATTTACAAGAACTGGGATTTTGCCGGGAAGAGAGGCAAGATAATGGCGAAGGGAGGCAACATTCTGATGATCTGTAATTTTGTACAACATGGTCTGCATTGTACAAAAATATTCTTGAAGAATATTGATATCACATAACTTCTGGGACATGTACAATTAAGCAGTATGAGATGCATTAGGAGGTAATGCACCAAGAAATTCATGAGCAAGGGCTTGAAACAAAGCTTCTAAAGGATCATCATTCTCTAGTAAATGTTCTTTTTCTTCTTCTGAAAGTTTTTCCGACCAGAGCTTTGATATTCCTGTAAATGCCCAAGTAAGCTACGTAGCTATATCTTTCCAGGATGCTTTAGTTTCTGCTTTTCTTTGGAATTCCCATGCATTGATCTTTTGGAATAGATTTAGAATCTGATCATTTTGCAAGCAATCAAAATTTATAATCAGTGTGTTACCAAAGCCTTTCGACAGATCTTTGGAATCAATCTTGGTATCTACATTTTTTAATTCATTTGTCCATTTGCTAAATGGACTGCGAAACTTATTGTGGCTGACATCTTGACCTGAAACTCTTCTAGCTTGATTTTGGAAGAAATGTGACTCAGATCTGTTTCTTTTTGGGTTGCTAGAGGCTTCACCTATCTCAGAATCCATAGAGATAGTGGAGGATGCCATTTCAATGTCATGGAAACCAAGTGAGAGAACTCTTTGTTTCAACAATTCATACTTTTCTCTAGCCAATTCAGCACCATGCTGAATACTTTGTAGTCTATGTCGACTTAACTGTTTCAGGAATTTCTGGGGGCGTGAGCTACCAGAATGATATTTGAACTTATAGCCTTCTTGGTTGATTTGAATATAGTCAGGAAGAGAGGAAGAAGGAGCTAGAAGTGTTGGTTGTAGATTTTCTACAGATCTTGTAATAACATCGAGACCAGCTTCAATATCTAACAGCCTAGCTTTCTTCTCTTTTTGGTTCTTAACCAAAGAGTCAACAGTATCTGAAATATGATTTAAAGATCCATGCAGTGTCTGCAGATGAGCCTTGAGCTCAAGAACATCTCTAGCAACATCATCCAGGTTTTGAGCTATACATAAAGACTGGAAGTTAGCATAATTTTGTAACTGGATTTGTTCTGCAGGTTTAGGATCATTCGGGCTTCTCAAATTAACAAATTGAAAATATGACTATAAACTACCATCCTTAAAAGAAGGACTGGAATTTCCAGAATCTAATCTTCCTGTTGAAATCTGGGACAAGTTTCCATATTTTTCTTGAGGGAGAGACAAACTTTTAATATCTCGAAACAAAGAAGAATAATCAGGACAATCAGTATGCTGACCTTTATGATCAACAGAGGAAGAGGATGAAGAGGGTGAATTAATAGACTGAAATATTTTTTGTTTTTGTGGGGTATGTTTTTCTTTACAAAATTTGCAGGATGTAGAAGGAAACTGACTGTGGTTAACCATATGTTGGTGTAGCTGAGTATCATATGGTTGCATATGTGCAGATGAACGTAATGGGGTTTTTGTCCTGCGGCGTAAATACTGAGAATGGGAAACAGATCTACTAGTTGCAGGTGATGCTGGAGGAAATGATTGTGCAGGAGCAAATCTAAGAGAAGTGTTACCATCGGGATGTTGGACAACACGAAGTTGTTTGGAGGAAGCATCATGGAGTTCTGTATATCTCTAAGAAAGCAGTTGGTATGTGCTATTCCATTCTTCAGGTAAGGTTACCTGAGAAAATCCGAGTTGGAGGGGAGTAGTGTTTCCCGGACCAATAACAACTCCTTCCTGGAGCGCTCTCTTCTGCAACTTAGGATTAATTGCAGGCATAGTAGTAGAAATAAATCGGATACACAGAGAACAATGCAACTGAGCAATTTGGGATTGCGGAGCTACATCAAAACCAGAAAATTGTATATATGCTTGTAAAAATTCATTGATATAGGGGTCCGTGAGAGACACCTGATATCTGGGAACCAGGGAAGACCATGCAGGGCCATTATTTAACGGACTCTGAAAGCCTTCTAACAAGGCATCTTCAAACTTGTTTAGCCTGGAATCTAACACACATGATAAATAGGAAGTATCAATCCGGGACGGACAAGAGGATTGATACCGAACTATATTAAACCAATATGGATATATTTATATTCATGCTCCGAACCCCAAGCTATATCTTCAGATTTGATTAACGGGATCTGATATACAGACTGACCAACAGATATAGGAATATTCACAGAAGTGAAACGAAATAACTGAGCGGCACGAAACTTAAACATAGGAAGATCAGGGATAATTTTAAGAACCCCCCCTAAATTTATATGTATAAAAAATGGGCGAATCTCCCCGATATATAGGAAAACTTGAAGGCGATTTTATCAATAATATAATATGTATATATAATTTTTTGGCGAATATTTCATTTCAATTATATAATGCTGTAAAATCTTGGCGAATCTTTCACTAAATTATAAGATATTGTAAAATCCTGGCGAATATTTCACTTAATTATAAAAAATTGTAAAAACTTGGCGAATCTTTCAATGATTTATAAAATATAGTAAAAATTTGGCGAATATTTTGCCAATAAAACTCAAGCTTTTGATTATCTACATTACTAAGCTAGTGCGACAGAAGAGCATACACAGAAGCTCAACTTTTGACTCTCTTGACTCCTAGACTCTCGAATGAACAAGTGTATGAATGAGGAGAGGATGGATTTATTTATACATTTCACAAGCAATATTTAACCACTCACAACTAGAAGGTGTCGAAAAAACACGACTGCACTAACTAGATTCAGGGAAAGTAGGGACTGTACTTGTTATCTCATCCTTTAATGGTGCAATGCACATGTGGGGTCATGAATCTTGACAGGCCAACAAACTAATACAATTACGTGAATACCCTAGTAGCGGGCCACTTCCTTTATATAGAGAGATAGTTCTAGGACCAATTCCAAGCTTCCAACCAATATTCTCACCAAACTTTCTTCTGTTTGGTATCGAATGGTAGGAGAGTTGCATATTTGTCAATGAATACTTAAAATGGCTCAATCCACACAAATTTTCCTTGGCAAGTGATAACTTCACCCATCACTGTTTTAAAACATCCCAACACTATAAAAGCATCCATAAATTGATAAATAACAAACCCATGCACTTCTAAATTCACCCAGTGATGAGAATAACGCCCCATGCACTTCTAAATTCACCCAGTGATGAGAAAAACGCCCCAAACACTTCAATACTTGCCCCGGGCACTTCAAAATTCTCCCAAAGATGATAAAAATGCCCTAAGCACTTCAATATTTTCCCAGGAACTTCTAAATTCTCCCCAAGGATGATAAAAACTCCCCATGCACTTCAATAGTTTCCCCAAGCGCTTCAAAATTCCCTCGAGTCACTTCAATACTTATCCCATGCACTTCAAGATTGACCCAATGATGATAGAAGCACACCATGCACTTCAATACTTGCCTCAGCCACTTCAAAATTCTCCCAACAATGATAAAAACACCCAGACACTTCAATATTTGCCCCAAGCACTTCAAAATCCCCCCCGCAAAGATAAAAACACTCCCATCCACTTCCATGATTTCCCAGACACTTCATTACTTGCCCCGGACACTTCAAAATTCGTCCAATGATGATAAAGATGCCCTATGCACTTCGATAGTTTCCCTAGGCAAGGGAGAAAAATACCCAACAATGATATAATCACCTAGACAATCACACAAATGTCTCAATCCACACAAATTTTCCCTGGCAAGTGATAACTTTGCCCATCACTATTTTAAAACGTCCCAACACCATAAAAGCATTCATACATTGATTAATAACAACCCCAAGCACTTCTAAATTCATGCAGTGAGGAGAAAAACGACCCATGCACTTCTAAATTCACCTGGTGATGAGAAAAGTGTCCCATGCACTTCTAAATTCACCCAGTGACGAGAAAAACACCCTAGGCACTACAATACTTGCCCCGGGCATGTAAAATTTTCTGAAAGATGATCAAATTGCCCTAAGAACTTCGATATTTTCCCAAGTACTTGTAAATTCTCCCAAGGATGATAAAAACTCACCATGCACTTCAATATTTTCTCAAAGCACTTCAAAATTCCCCCGAGTCACTTCAATACTTGCCACATGCACTTCTAATTTGACCAAATGATGATAGAAATGCCCCATGCACTTCAACACTTGCCTTGACCACTTCAAAATTCTCCAAACGATGATAAAAACACTCAGACACTTCAATATTTTCCCTAGACACTTCAATATTTTCCCCATGCACTTCATAATTCTCGCAGCGAAGATAAAAAATGCCCCCATCCACTTCTAAATTTACCCTATGATGAGAAAAATGCACCATGCACTTTTAAATCCACCCAATGATGAGAAAAACACCCCATGCACTTCTAAATCCACCTAGTGATGAGAAAAACACCCCATGCACTTCTAAATTCACCCAATGAGGAGAAAAATGCCCCAGGCACTTCAATACTTGCCCTGGGCACTTGCACTTCAAAATTCTCCCAGAGAAGATAAAAATGCCCTAAGCACTTCAGTATTTTCCGAGGCACTTCAAAATTATCCCAAGGATGATAAAAACTCCCCAAGCACTTCAAAATCCCCCCAAGGCACTTCAATACTTGCCCCATGCACTTCTAAATTCACTCAGTGATTAGAAAAATGCCCCGCGCACTTCAATACTTTCCTCGACCACTTCAAATTGTCCCAACGATGATAAAAACACCCATACACTTCAATATTTTCCCCAGGCATTTCAAAATTCGCGCGGAGAAGATAAATAACGCCCCCATCCACTTCCATGTTTTCCCAGGCACTTCATTACTTTCCCTAGACACTTCAAAATTCATCGAATGACGATAAAGATGCCCTAGGCAAGAGAGAAAAACACCCGACAATGATATAATCACCCAAGCAATCACAAAAATTCCTCAATCCGCACAAATTTACCTCGGCAAGTGATAACTTTTCCCATCACTGTTTGAAAAAGTCCCAACACTATAGAAGCATCCATACATTGATAAACAACAACCGTAGGCACTTCTAAATTCATCTAGTGATACGCCCCATACACTTCTAAATTCACCAAGTGATGAGAAAAATGCCCCATGCACTTCAATACTTGCCCCAGGCACTTCAAAATTCTCCGAAAGATGATAAAAACACCCTAAGCACTTCAATATTTTCCCAGGCACTTCAAAATTCTCCCAAGGATGATCAAAACTCCCCATGCACTTCAATATGTTCCCCAAGCACTTCAAAATTCCCTCAAGGCACTTCAATACTTGCCCCATGCACTTCTAAATTCACCTAGTGATGAGAAAAACGCCCCGCACACTTCAATACTTTCCTCAGCCACTTCAAAATTCCACCAACGCTGATAAAAACACACATACACTTCAATATTTTCCCCAAGCACTTGAAAATTCTCACGGCAAAGATAAAAATGCCTCATCCACGTCCATGTTTGCCCATGCACTTCATTACTTGCCCTAGACACTTCATTATGTTCTGAAAGGATATAAAGACAACATTAACACAATGACCCAAACTTCCAAGCATTAACAACATGTAATATATATTTGCAAACACAATGACCCAAACTTTCAAGCATTAACAACATGTAATATATATTTGCAAACACAATGACCCAAACTTCCAAGCACTAACAACATTTATTTATATACTTGCAAATATTTCAAATAAACTTATATTTACACCACTACTACTTAAAAGGAATATTTCAATGTTTATGAAGCCTTCCCTTCATAATGGGATTCTTATCCATGTCAGATAAAGTCTAATGCAAAAGCCAGAAAATGAATACCACTAAGCTGTAAACAAGAATACAAATCCAATTTTTAAAAGAGCAATTAGTTGGCTGAGATTTAAATCGTATCATAGCCATGACAATCTACGGCTATTGGCATATATAGAAGCCTATATACAAAGACATTGCAAAATCTGACTTGCAGCCCACTTATCTTCACTATTGTTTGGAATATCAGCATACATTGACAAATACATAATGTTATAGAAGATAAATATAGCTGAGGCACCTATAAAATTTACAAGGGATGACCTGCATTAAGGAGAATATGGGGCTGACCTGTCCTGTGCACAGAAATGTTGGGCCAACATGTTAATCATTTGTCATAATGAGTATTTATACGTTCATTTAAGGCATTTCTTTTGATGTATTTTCTGGAAAATTTGAGGTAGTAGTAGAGTAAGGAATAGATCCATGGTTAGGAGACAACAATAACCTGGACCAACACTTAGCATAGGTTGTCTTACATCATTAAAAATTGTCCTAACATAAGAAAAAATAAAGATACCCACCTGTAGCAGATGGAGCTGCCTTAAGGAAGGCATGTCTCAAACCTGTAATAGTCATCTACAACAACAAAACTTTATTGTAGCATATATGGAGTCATAAGGGAGGCGAAAAACATTTTAAAACAATCCTAATCAGTCCATAGAAGCATGCAAAGGAGAGTTTCCAGGAGTTCCAGGTTGGTCGCATCCCTAAATAAGATGGTCAGACAAATAGCTACCCTGTAGCAGCTTGGAGAGAAGTTGTTATCTTGTTTTGGGGTTTTACTCTATCCTGGTGATTTCTATGTTGAGGAAGTTTTGCGGGATTTTCTCCCTTGTGGTTTCCCCGAGGAAAATCTTGTGTTCTCTGTGTTGTTGTGCTTGTCTTTGTTTCAGTGATCCTATTGTTGCAAATGTTTTAAATGTTATTATGCTAAACAAGTAAAAACTTAACAATTGTCAGCATGGAAATATTCAGAGGACTACAACAAAGAAGTTTGGTAGGGATACAAGCATCAGTCAGCTCTGTTTTTGGGATCGAGCACACAGAAAACAAAGCAAATTACAGGAATTCCTGGGTGTGTGAGAATATATGCATATCCTTGTGTAGGCTTGCCACGAATAAATGTCCATTGTCCATGTTGAATCTGTATCATGATCTTCCAAGGAGGTTGTTGTTTGTGAGGGCCACTATAACTATACAACATATAGCTTTTGTTGAATCTGTATCATGATCTTCCAATTAGGTTTTTGTTTGTGAGAGCCACCATACCTATACATCAGTTAGCTTTCCCTGAGGATCAATCAGTCTCGAATATTGATTGTGCATGCTATATTCAGAATCCCCTTAGTGGTGACATCAAAAGCTGATGAAATGTCTCCTGTAGCATTACTCCAATTAAATTATTAATAACCCATTGAAGATGAGCCTCTTGATTATAACACAAACTATCACCTTTGTATGCCACATTGTCCCAATATTTACCAATAGCAACATCCGGATGTGATTTTTCATTCCACCTCATAAATATCCTAACAACAACTATTCCTCTGACCCACAACTAAGTCGGGGCTGCCTCCTTTGAGGCAGATTGTGTGTTAACACTTTCCAAGAATGTTCTAATGATATACACGATACAACAAGCTATGCTATATTTCACACGTGTTAATGTGGCTTGGTTTAATATCAAAAGTTGAAAACCTATACTGAATTGCTTTCAGAGTTGCAAATTCACAGTTGGAATTTGCTTAGCTTCTAACTGACTAGGTGTCATAGGTTTACCACTTAATTTGGAATCTTAATTTTTGTTTTGAAATCAAAATATAAGGACTCATGTACAAAACCAGACGATTAATATATTGATAGATTAGTCTGAATTATGTCAAGTACAAAGTTGGTTAAAAGATCTACATTTCTTGCTATAAAAGTTGCTTTTAAGAATGTATTGCTTCTTTTGATGCCTGTGTGCAAACAACATTTTGGAAAAACAGGAAGAATTGACATTTTGTCTTGCAAGACAGATATCCTTACTCTATGGTTAACTAAATTACATACCATGATATTTCTGTAGAGCAAGATGCAACTTTTCATATGTTCCCAAGGCTCTTCACATATACATCAAATTAATATATATAGTTTCCAAAACTTTTCATGGAATCTGTGACAGCATTCAACTAACATACATATCTCCATAGTCCTTCAATTTGATAAGTCTTCCCTCTCATTCTCCAAGGTCAAAATTCAACTAAGGAACACCCCACCACTTTTGACATCATAGAAGAGGTATCCAATGGACGTGTTTTGAGGAGATTACCACATTGTTAAGCCCTGGAAACATTTCAACCCAAAACAAGTTGTTCAGAAACACTAGTTCTGGAGGTAACAAGGCTGACTCAGACTTGAGGATCTAACTCAACTTGGTTTCCTTGCATGCAAAGAATTGCAGTTAATTGTCAGAAGTTAGAACTGTTACTTCAAAATGCACATGTCCTTTGTATTTCCATTATTGAAAACAAGATACCTAATATCTAATCAATTGAAACATGATACATCTTCTAGTGATGTTGAAAGGTTAAAGACTATAAAATCAACACAACAACAATGACAAGACAAGTAATTCAAGCTGAATACAAATAGGCTTTTCCCAGAATGTGCTGGCATAAACAATGTTCATATATATATATAGCCACACTAAAGCAAGTGTATAAGCATAGCATAGAGAGAAGAAAAATAATAAATATATATTAAATTTTAATGTTTTTGAATAGCCACAAATAAGCAATGTCAAAAGCAGGTGAACTGCAATGAAAGAAATTTGTAAGCAGCCAATGTAGATCTCCCAAGCCATGGTGAGAACACAGGTTCCCAATAAAGAGCAAAGTAACTTTTGTGCCCTGAGCTTTACCAGCTCAAAATCAAAAGTTAGAGAAACTTGAAGGTACAACAAATATTCCTAAAGCAAAAGAGTGCATAAGGCAATTCCGGAGTAGTTTCCTTATCACTCATTTCACCAATCATATGCACCATTGAAGCACTTTGAATAAGCATAAATAAGGTGTGACAGATACAACCTTATTGCATACATAAGCACTACTGGCATAATCCTAAATGGATAAAAGCCTTTGACACCGTATAAGAAAGGTCTCATTCTCTTCTCTTCCCAATGCCCACGGGGTAATAATGGAGAAAAGCAAGCTAATGTTGCAGAATAAATCAAGGGTGAATCTATTGAAAAATTCCCAGTCCTGAAACGTTTAAATCCCTAAAACTTTTAAACCCACATAATTTTTTATGGGATATGAAAATCTACTTTCTTCATATGAAGTGCTATGAGGTTGGAACCACTCTCAAACATACTGGAATAATTAATGGCAATATTAAATTATTAATATATTTAAGTATACAGATAGAAAAGGAAAGATAAAAGAGAACGCTAACTTTTACTTTAAAAAATTATTATTACCAATTATGGCTTCCAGCATATTCAACAGACAAATATGCCTCGCTTTTCCCTTTATATTTTTTGTCCAAATTGGCAAGGTGGGTTTGCAAGCTGGTGACTGGTAAAGGTTGGAACTGACTGGTGTGGGACAGAATGAGATTGTTGGTTCTACAACAGGTCTGGGTCCTACCTCACAAGAATGGTATAATTTCTAGCAATTGACAAAACTTATATGCTAATTTAATTATTTTCCTTGGATCCTTATGATAGGCTAGGTAAGCCTTACTAGACATTCACAAACAAGAGCATCGGATTTTGTTGAGAAAAGCAAGCAACCCTCCCCTATTTAGGCATGACTAAAATCAAACTTTGAAAACTATAGTTAGGCATGTTTTTGATAAAGTTCTTTTTGGAGAAGCCAAAAACAATATAAGCCAGTTGATACTGCAACAACAGGAAAATACAAATGCAAACCAATTGTATGCATTACTGATTTCTGAACTCAATCATAGTTCATGAACTGATTATATACCTTTTTGGTGCCACCACATTGCTTCAGAGTCCATTGAAACTATTGCAAACTATTGCCACCACATTGCTTCACAGTTTTCATTGAAACTATTGCAGCATTACTAAATCCGATTTCAGCATTCAGAAACTCAGTCGGCTTCTCAGCATTGGAATACGGTTTAAAATCTATGATTTCAGCATTTCCTAAACCTAAACGGATTCGCAGCTTTCAAACACGGTTTCCCCCCTTTTTTGGGGATCACTTTCGCTCTTAAATGCCACTCAACGTGGTTGTAGAATATTTATTGATCTCTGGAGTGGTGAGAGTGATTTCCGGAGCTTGGCGATTCTCTTGGAAAAAAGTCGAGCCACACCTGTCATGGTGACTATCTTCCCATCGTAATCATCGAAGTGATGGAGGAAAAGGTGCATCGAGAGATGATAGTAGGGATGCCTATTTGAGGGTGAGGCTCGTCCATCAGAGGGGATGCAGGGAGAGGGGCTCACAATTCGGTGTTTAGGACTGCAAATATGAAAGCTCAGGGAAAAAGAAAGACTGGGTTTTTGAGATGGCGGATCCACTGCATAAAGGAATGCAAGCCTATGCGATCTGGTTTGGGGAATGGAAGGAGTTGCGGGGAAAGTTTTTGGAAAAATGGCAATTCGATGGAGAGTCTCATCATTGACGCAGCGAGTGCTTCCTCATTTCATCCTCCTCGCGGCTTACAAATTGGGAAACAATATTTCATGGCTACTTGCGATCTGAAACCGCCCATGACAGTGACTACATCGGTAACTAGATATCTCCCTGCTGTTGCTTTAGTTGGGAAAAATTAGTGATTGCTGCAGAAAGATAGATGTCATCCTCTGCATGAGAACATTTTTCTTACCTATTGCGTTTGAAATTATTATCGATTTATACAGTGATTCTCCCTGGCTGAGTGTGAACGATTTTGATAGTTGGATCTCAATTTTTTTTGTATCTGCTGCATTGGTATTATTTCCTCACCTCCGGATTCGATTTCACATAAATTGGTACCTATTTATTTAGTACTTGCATAGCTATTGAGGATCTCAGAACTTGTTGTTCTGCGTTGATATTATTTCCTCACCTCGATATTCGATTTCACATAAATTGCTACCTATCTATTTAGTACTTGCATAGTTGCTGAGGATCTCAGAACTTGTTGTTCTTATGTTCGATTTAAGATTTGGATACTATATATATATATATATATATATATAATATAGGATGAATCCGTATACAGTTCCACGGACAGAGTTTTAAATTACTCATTATGGTTTAAAATCGAGAAAAATGACCCCTGTATTTGGGATTAGATATTCTACCTCTCAGAGCCGTAGTTATAACTTGTTGTCATCACCGTCTCTATGTATGGGTAAAAGTTTCCTTTCATAGTATATGCGTGGTGGTTATCTCTGATGTTGGTTTATACGATCTCAGCCCTTCTGTCATTTTTATATTTAGTTAAATATTGTATGAATGGATGGGATCACAGCCCTTGCCCGTATTTAATTGATCACCAGAGTTGGGCTTGTCCCAAGCTCAAACCAGATCTGCATTTTGTAAATATAGTGATCACGGCCTACCGATTCGATCTGCATCCTGTAAATATAGTGGTCACGGCCTACCGATTCGATCTGACCCGCGTGGCTTTGGTAATAACTATTATCCCTTTCTAAATTCCGGAGTCTCACACTCTGCAAGAGGTGACTTGCATTTACAGAGTATGTCTGTTATGATAAACCTCAGTGTAGTTCGGTTATGGTACCCTTATTCAAGGCGATCTCAGGTGTTGTTTGCCATCGATGTTTTAGCTCTGCCAATATCGCTTTGTAGACTAAATATGATGCAGATTTCTTTTACCATAGTATCCCTACAACTCGTGTTGGGTGTATCGAAGGGCTAGATCTTAAGCTGGAAATCCCTTTTGAGTTTCGATTATAATTATCCCTGCATGATGTCGAGTTCGTGTAGTTATATGCTAGTTGGAGTCGTTATGCTTAGTTGGAGTTTCAGTGTGATACTAGTGGCGTAAACCTTGTAGGGTTAAATAGATTGATGTTTATGAGAATAGATCTCTATGTGTTCGTTTATGTAAAGTTGAAAGGACTTGCTAAGTTATTTTACTTGAGATAGATCTTATCTTTGAAGTATTAAAATAGATCTTTGTCTTTGTTTATGTAAAAGTTGAAAGGTCTTGTTAAATTAATTCACTCGAGATAGAGATTTGAAATAAGAGGATAGATCTCTGTGTTCGTTTATCTAATTTCGAAAGGACTTGTTAAGTTCTACCAGATAATCGATCTCTGCATTATGTTTGACTATTTGAAGGTTCTAGTTTTTTCGAGGCTCGGAGCTAGTGGAAATTGAGTAATGCAACAATTTTGTTGCCATTGTAAACCTCCTTGAACTAATAAAATATGTTGCATATGATGCAACCTTCTTGGTGGACGTAGCCCAGAGTTTTGGGTGAACCACGTGTATATTGGACTTTGTCTTATGTGTACTTTATGTTATGTGTACTTTATGTGATGTTTATGATGGTTGTCCATGTATGAATGTAGGTGTGACAAGTGGTATATCGAGGATTATGCATGTATTGTGAAACAATCATATCGGAATATATATATTGTTGCATATGTAGGATATAGCAATTTGTAATCTAAATAGTAAGAGGTTTTCATGTAGGGATGAGAAAACCTAATCCTTGCATAAGTAAGCTAGGTTATTTATGCTTATAATCTTGTTGGAATAAGTCAATGGGGTAAAGTCGCATAGGAGAATTCATTTTAAAGATTTATAAAAGACGGTGCTAGGCATCTTTTGGACATGTTACAATAGATGTTACACATAATGATAGAAAGATATTTTGAGGGGTATAGATGACTTAAGAGAGATGACTATGCATGTCTTTTTAAAATAATCGTTATCAATTGTTCTGGAAATATTGTCGGACTAATCAATGATATTTCCTTGTGCAAATCGTTTTTCTTTTACCGTTGAATAAATTTCAGTATTTTCTAATTTTTCTATTTGGGGATGTCACAAGAACTTTCAGTTGACTGAACATAGGTAGAGGATTTTTTCAATTTAGGATGAGACATAGTACTTTTGGCTTCCAACATTTTAAAAAATGAGCATAGGGAAGTGCTCCTACGTGTATTTTATGTATCACCTATTGATATTTTTACTACAGCAGGGGGTATTAGACCATCGACATTGGGTAATCTATCATTGGTTTAATGGGTGATTGTTACACACCAAGGGTTCTCCTTCAACCCTTGAAATTTTGAACAAGCACAAACTACTGGGTTGTGATAAAATAGTTCCAACTCACGATGAATTGCCGTCAATGAACTAGGATGGTGGCTTGAATATGGCATGTTACAATTGGTAGGCTGAAGCGGCTTCCCAATGTCATCCACGAACTGCTTGATGTATCTTGCTCGTAATAAGATCTTACAACGTTTTGAAACTGGTGGAATGTCTTGTGCATCCAAACTTGAACTTGAATCGAGATCTTCCAATAAGAATAGATCGATATGTAGATTCACATGGATAAGTAACATAAATTCAAATAAGTAGTCAAAATATAAATAAAGCCTGAAGTTACTAGGGATGGAAAGGGAGAACTCGTCACACTTTGAACAAGATGGAATAAGCTAGAATATGGAGAATTGCCCATTTGATACTACAAATGTTTCTCCCTGCATTTGATCCAAATCAACAATCAATATATGTCTCTACAATCCTAAAATATTTTCAAGAACTATAGTTTGGAAACCATTTTGTAAGAACAAGGTGAGTTTAAGAAAGATATATATACTATGAAATATTGTAATTGGTGTGGTTAAATACTAAAAGAACGTTTGGGATGAATATATAATTCTAAGTGGACACATACAACTAGAGGATTTTCAAATTAAATCGGTGTGTCTATTCATATACAAAACACACCGTAAAATAACATCCGCAAAATCCCCCACAGTAGAAAATATATGCTACATTTGGTAGTGGATATTTCTACATGCATTTTTACAACATAATCTAGAACATTGCATTTCATACATACAAGTGCACCGAGGTGTCCGAATTATACACGCATCGTGGCACGAGTTTTTAAATTGTTGTTTTCCGATGCATTTTACTTATGTATGCACCGGTTCGACATGACAACATGTGCACTAAAATGTCGAAAATCAAAATTAAAAAAAAATCGCACCAACTCTTTTTTCCCTAAATTGAAAAAAATGCAGAAATTTTAAGTTCAAAAAGTAATTCTAAATTAAATAGTGTTTAAAACAAAAAAACCTAAACATTAATTCATTATTTTGCTGAAAATTTCAAGGGAAAGTTTTGGAAGAGAGACTTATGTGGAAGGAGTTTGGAGCAACTAGAAGGAGTTCTTAGGGCCGCAATTTGTTAGGTATGGTGAATCAAACAAAACCCTACATAATAGAAATTTCAAGTATGTAAATATTACTATTGATATTATTATCTTATTTAGAGTTTAACTAGATTTAGGAAAAAAAAATTCATACTTACCTTCCATGTTGCAACCCTTACTTATTGCTGCTTCTTTTCGTTTTATGTGGCTGCAAAATTTTATATTAGGGTTTAAACCTCTCTATTATTATATAGAATTACGATTTCACCTTCTAGGGATTTTGGATTTGCTAAGCTTGTGATTATATATAGAAAGTGTAGTGTGAGATGGGGCCACTTTCTTGGTCGAATGTGTGACCATGTCGGACCTCTTAAGTTTTTTAATTTTTTTTTCAATAAAAATGCATGCGTCAATAACATTGCATTTGTATTACGGGAACGCACAGGTGTGGTCCTAAACTTAGCGCACCAGATATGACCTGCGTCATGTCATTTTTTATTTTATAACAACGCAAAAGTCAATCTTTGTTTCTCGATTCTTTGTGCACGGCATGTCTGATTTATTTTAACACACCCGTGCATTGTTGTTATGAACACACCGGGGAATTTCACATATTTGAGTGCACCGATATAAGATTTATTTATTTATTTTCATATTTTGAAGTTTTGTAATTTATTTGTATAATGTATTGATAGATTATGTATTTAATGGTACAGGTTGTTTATAGATAGAAAATGTTTGGTACGACTTCAATGAATAACAACTTTTGTCAACATGATGGGAGCACATCCAAAATTACGAAGAAGGCAATTGGTTTTAATTAATTTGTGTATTTAAATCAATTTGTTTGAATTTTTTGTAAAGTTCACTAATATGTATTGGTTAATGTGTGACATTCAAATCCAAAAAATGAGGAATCTCGATAATATTCTTACCAAACTAAGTCGAGAAGAGCATAAAATGTTGACTGAAAAGTTGCAAAGGGATGAATCAGGTAAAAAAAAAGTCAATATGAATTATTTCTTCAAATTTGAGTAATAATATATTTAAGAATATTCATTAATATGTTTCAAATAATGTAATTCAAATATGTTTAATGTTATGCAAGGACTAACAACAATAGAAGTCAATGTCATCATAAGAAAACAAAATTATGAAAGATGCAAATGATGAATAATTGTTTCTTAGCTCATATGGATTGGTGTTTTAAAGTACATAGATAGGGCAAGGAATTTTATAATATTGTGAGGATTTAGTGGAAAGAACTTGCAGTCGTACTTTTCACTTACAATACAGAAACCAATCAAATTATTCCAAGAATCGGTTCATATGTAAACTACAAGAGGTGTTCCTAGAGCAATGGTCAATGAGACCCATCAAGCTTGCTAATAGAAAAAACATACAACAACAAAAAAGAATCATTCAAAAAGTAATATTCCTAAACATGTTTATGTAGAATATGTATCTATAACTGCTACATGTTGTAAATAGTGCAACTTCGGAAGTTATTCTTGTACGTCCTACAGGAGAAGATATTAATGTATTTGATCATGTAAAAACCTTAAAGGAATCAATGCAAAGCTTGAGGTGAAATCACAAAGAAAAGATTTATTAAATGTAGTTTTTGTATTCCCCCAACACAACTCGTCCCAGTGGGTAAACTGCTCCAAAACAGTGGGTATTCTACCCCAAACAATGGGTTGAATTGCCCCAGTCAGGTTGGACCAGTTAGGGAAAGTCAGGTCGGCCCTATAAGGGAAAAAGTCACTTTTTGATGTGTATAAATAGGGAGTTCAACCTCTCATTTGGTCATTCACTCAAGCAAGTTCTCTCTAGTCAAGAGAGGTTCTCTACTACACCTAGGAGACTGATTTTTTGGGGTTCTCCATTATTGGAGAAGTTTCTCTCTTATTTTTCTTGGGTTTGAGATACTACTATTTGGATGTACATCGTTCTCTATTGGAAGGTGTGAGCTTGGGGGATACGAATATATTTGTTTATGGTTGCGAGATGACTGTTCTTATCATCATGGTTAAACGAGCTCCACGCTCATTATGTTTATGTGCTTTTCCATTCTTGTAGTGATCCTAGTTATGTTGCTATAAATTCTAACATGGTATCAAAGCAATACTAGAAGAATCCATTTTTGGAAACTAGGGTTTCACTTTTCGGGGCCTTCCCTGAACAATTTTACTTGAAAAGAGCATTAGAAATTTCTCCCTATGGAAGGCGCATCTTTTGGTGAAGGAAAATTCCAGTTATAAGAGGTTTCATTTTTTAACCTAATTATGGAGCTGCTAGAGTTAGTGCATAAATTAGGGTTTCAATTTTTGTGTTGTTCCCTCCATAGATTTGGCTCGACCCTACTGTTGGCTCGGTTTTGCAACCAAGCTTAGTGCTATGGGCACCTGCTAACTAGTAGCAGCAGTTTCAATAGAAATAAAAACAATAAACTAAATAAACAATACTTTTCATGGATCTAAGCAAGAATCTAATCAAATAATTTAAATATTTCAAAAATCAAGAACAAGAAAATAAGAAATAATTTTTGTATTGAAAAGTGGGGGGCAAGCAAGTGCTTGCGATATTACCTTCAATGGTGAAGGTTGATGTTGAGCAACTCCCAAGATGAGTAGCTCCAAACTCCAATAGGTCTCTTTCTCCAAGGTTGCTTCAATGGCTAAAAGTGCTCAGGGGAGATTTCAGCAGCATAAGGATGAGATAATGGAAGGATTTGAAATGAGGAGCCCCTACCACCTTTTTATAGGTTTTGGTGGTGAGGAATACCATTTGTGGTTTTGTGGAAACCAATGGTATTGACCAACATGGTTTAGGTTCTTTTCCCTCCTTTTTCCTTTTTTGAATAAAAATAATATTTTAATTCCCTTTTTAATATTTTTGGGAATTTGGACCCTTTTTGAGGGTTTTTTATGATTTTCTTGGAAAAATAATCTTTTTTAATGGAAAAAGGGGTGTACCAAGGTCTTTTGGTGACCTTTTGTTGGTTTCAGAGGCTCAGATGGTGAAAAAGTGGGCAAATGGGTCATGTGAATAGGGGAATGAGCTAGTGAGCACTTTTTAGGTGTTAACAGATTGCCCCCTGATGTGTGAGGGCAGGAGCTCATCGTATGGCCGATAGACATCATAGTTCTTTTGTCCTTTTTCTGGGTTTTAGGGGAGAGAAGAGACCGTTTGGAGACTGGAGCCACGGCCCTTGGAAGCTGCAAAAACAAAAAATATTACATGGCCTCAATATGAATGAGGTATAATCTCTGATAAAGGACGAGGCGGGCATTCCCATGCTCGTATCAAGGCATATACAAAACAATTAGTCCCAAGAAGGGGGATCTAATACGTGAAGAAATATAATGTATCATCATAATGGTCCAGAGGGGACATGATGGTGGGATATACTCAGGATCATGAATGATCTCAATAAGAATGATCTCAATAAGAATGATCTCAATAACTGATACACTGGATCAACTGTGGAACTGCTGAAACTGAAGGTGTCCAACATCTGTAGGGACTTAAAGACTATGAGTCAAATCTGGGAATAAATGTAACTGTATACTCAAGGGAGTATGAAACAGATGTAAATCTGAATATTGTCGCCATGCGCAGCCCGGATAACTATAGGAAAAGTGTAACTGATATTATCCATAGGAAGACTCTCAAATGTGGAGGAGTCAGGAGGTATCCGGGGTCTTCGACTAATAAGTGAACGGACCAATACCCTGTGCGAGTCTCAACGATGCGATCAAGGTGTTGAAGTCGAGCATGTGAGAAACAACCATTGGGAGAGGCACTGAGGATTCCTCTCGAAATGATTCGTAGGCACTCATCATAAATGGTAATGAGTCCAAGACACAGGGGCCTCTAGGTCTATCCTCTGGAATCAATGTGGTTGTCGTCGACAGAGGGAGACCAGCAACTAACAAGGCAATGATGTTTCCTTGCTGGGAGCGCGAGGTGTAAACTGAAGTGATGTAGTACTGCTGGTAGGACTGACATACTTGTGGGGATGGGAAATAACTGGGTCAAAAATGGGTAGACTCAAGCTTCCTTTGTTCAGAGCATGATGACGTGGTTGACCTGGCAGCGTAGGGAACTGACTTGTAGGTGTGGGGATCATCTTTTAGGGACTGAAGGGTATGTACTGACTCTGGGGGGGTGAAGCTGATGGTAGCTGTCGAGGGATTTTTCGGGTGACATACTGCAGAATACTCTGAACAAAGGCGACCAGAATGGGGAAGCTGCTATGTGAGTAGACATGATCTGTCGTGGCGCCAAGAGGCACCATTCTTCCTTCTTCGTAGTTTTAATGAGCTCCAAGAAGGGATAAAAGTGTGCTCTGAAATGGTACGGTCCTGTGGATTTTGTGAGCCCAGGACGGCGCATGCTCATGGTTGCTTTCATGTTTAGAGAGTCTGAAAACGGTAAGTGGACTCTGTTGGTGTTTCTTTTTCGTAAGTTTAGTCTCCAAGGCCCGAAAAAGGATAAAATGATGCGGATGGAGAACTCTTCTAGCCGATGTGACTAGAGTATACCTTTTTCGTAATTAGTCTACGAGGTCCGGAAAAGGGGTAAACTTATACCAGGTAGACGCCCTTTCAGATACGTTTATCGAGCATGAAAGGAAGCAAGATTGCTCGGCGATCTTTTCATTGTTTTAGGAGTCAGAAAAGAGCTTAACAGAAACTCCCTAAGTGCCTTTTTCGTAAAAAGGGGTTGCTCGGCCCGAAAAAGGGATAAAATTATACCGAACAAAAAATGGATTGATGAGGGCGAGAAAAGGTCTCAAGCATCGTCATCAGTGCAGAAAACTGGATCCGGTGACATAAGGATTGTCGGAAACGGAGAACGGCCGATGTGGCACGCAAGCCGAGGGTGACGAGGGGGCATGGAAAAAATGCCCGGGAAATCGAAAGGTGAGAGCGAGAAATGATCTCAAGCATCATCACGAGCGTGGAAAACTGAATCCGGCGATATAAGGCACGTCAAAAATGGGCTATGACCGATGTGGCACGCAAACCGAGGTGACAAGGTGTCGGGACACAATGTTGATATTGGTCCTGGTGAGAGCGAGAAATGATCTCAAGCATCATCACGGGCACGGAAATATGAATCCGGCGGTGCACATGGTGCGAAAAACGGAGGTCATAAGGACTCCAGAATGGTGAAAGGAAATAACTAAGTTAAAAAATGGTTGTAAATAAAGGTGAGCCCACCAAGCCAAGGATGTAATGGTGGGGAGAAATGATTACCCGTGGGGGAAAAATACTAGGTGTATCAAATCAACTGAAATATACAAGTGACACGTGACCTCAAAAATGGTTGAGATCACGAATATGAAAAAGTGAGCAGGGTTAATGGTCTGCCCCCATGCTATGTGCATGGGGTTTGTGATTGTGGATCACATATGTGTTGGTTTGAACGATGGGCTCATTGAGGTGTTGAGATAGAGATGATGGGGAAGGTTCAAAATGATTGATCATGCCCCCTATCCCGGGGTCGAGGTAATCTATTATGCCCCCTAACTCAGAGGTGTCAATGTGGTGCAGATGTTGTCTCATAGAGAGATCAATAGGGCATTGAGCAACTGCTGGCGGGGTGTTATACATGAGGTTGTGGGTCGTGGTGGCATACTGAAGTGATGATATGATAATGGGGGATTCCCTTTGTGGGGTGGATGCCCCCAGTATCTCCGACGAGGATCACGGTGATGATGAGTAGGCAAGGTTTTGGGCATGCCCCCATGTTGTGGACATGTGGTTTCCTGGTTGATTTGAAAGGGTTCAACCCGTGTGTCAAAGGGATCAATGGAAGGGGCCGACCGGACAGAGGGGTATCTAGTGGAGATCATATAAATGGCGGGGTCAAGGCCAGGCATTTCGGTATCTGACCAAGTAAAGACATCAGTGAATTCTTGGAACAGTTGTTGGTATTCTCCGATCTCATGCTCACTGTGGGAGGTTCCTAATGTGATGGTATGAAGGGCACCAAGTGGGTCAGAGATGTCAATGTGGATGACGGGAGAAATATCGGCCATGGGATCCATTAACCAGTCGATTTTAGTAGGAAGGAAATCCTTGGACTCAACCGCGGATTGGGTAGCGGTGGTGGATGAAGTCTCTTCCAGGAGGAAGTATGGACGATGGTGCATGTCTTCCCCGGGATAATCAAAGGTAGTAGGAGTCTCGAGAACCTCTTCATCATTGCGGGACCTTTGAGTGGTCAAATCGAGTGATGAGGTAGTGGTAGTCGAAGAGATCATGTAGATGGTGTTAATCTCTCCGGATGAGGATGATGCGGGAGGGTAGATCTCCTCGATAGTAGAGGGTGCCGTCTCTAGGTCCAAATTGTTCATCTCGTAGAGAGCTGCTCTGTAGTCTGGGATGTCAGGACAGTTATGCGAGTAGTGGCCATAAATACCGCATATCGCACATGGGTGGTTGGTACGCAGTGATTTATCACGAGGCATAGGGTTTGGATCTAGTTTGACCACCGGGATGTTGGGGTCGTCGTCCAACATTTGCATGTGTTCCTGCAATGCAGGTAACTGTGGGCACTGATGGGTTGGATGGCCTAACTCATCACGCAGCGAGCATTTTGGAGGAGCATGAAATATGGGGGGAGGTTTAACTGCCTTGGGTGGGGGAACCGCAGTGTATGGTTGTGGGCCTCTGCCCCCAGTGGGCCTGACGAATGGAGGGGGATTCGTCGACGACGAAGGAGTCGTGATACCGGGAGGTGGTTGGGTAGAAGTAACAATGGGTTGCACCGGTTGTAGGATGACATTTGGTGTCGGTGGAGGAACGGGAGGCGTAATATACCACACGGGTAATCCCAATGTTAACCCGGGGAGACTAAGGGTAGCCATAACCGGGGCGCTTACTACACCCGAAGGAGGAAATAGAAAGGGGATTGTGTGGATAGGTGTAACACCGATGTGACTAGGGACCAATGGTGGTTTGGGTAACAAGGAGGGTTGATTACCGGGTGTTTGTGAAAGAGTGCAGAGGTTAGCGACCTGGGTCTCCGGTGACGGTGGTGGAATGGCCTGGAATGTAGAGGTTATCGACGCCTCGGAGTAAAGTCTGGGTCCTACTGAGGAAATGAATGAGGTAGTTGCACCACAAACAGGTTGTTCAACCATGGTGAGACCATTTTTAGGTGTGGTAGGGGCCTTGGGATCGTAATAGGTGAGCTGGTCGACCTTGACCACGCGTCCCTCATGGGGGAACATCATGGTACGAAAAACGGAGGAGGCAACCGCTTTCATGGCGTACATGTAGTTGCGACCAAGTAAAAGGTTATAGTCTAGTGGGGCATTGATGACCTCAATGTCAATGAGCACGGTTTTACCCGCCAGCTGGACAGGGACATTGGCTAAAAGACCTAGGGGTTGAGCCGAACGGCCGTCATAAGCTCGTAATGCAGTGGTGGACTGCTGGAGAGTAGGGGATCCCAACTTCTTCCAAACAAATGTGGACATGACGCATGTGGAGGCCCCTTCATCGATAATGCACCGATGGATGACAAGATTCCGAACAGAAACGGAAACTTGGAATGCTAAAGAGGAAGGCAGGCGGGGTTCAGACTGGTCTAAATCGAATGCGATCAACTGTGAATCATTGGGGTCAATGGCGCCAATGGCAGAGAGCAAAGTTTTGCGCTGCGAAGGACAGTTTTGCAAAACTTCTAAAGCAGACATGGCTGCAGGAGACTGGGCTAAGTCATCTACGATGTTGTAATTCGACGCAGCGCGAGCATTGGGATTACTGTTGATGCGACAAAGTGGGAAGCGAGGTGCTTTGGAAGCGCCATCAAGTGAAGCCGGAGGTATACGTAACGTTTGATCTGTGGGATTAACGTTAGTGTTCTTGTCGGTGGGAGGGGCTTCAGAGGTGGAGCCATATTGGTTCCAACGAGTTTGGAGGTTAGCATCGGCAGTCGACATCATCAACAAATGGTGAGTACCTGAATCGAACATGGGTTGATCAGGGGCTGCATAAGTGATCTGCTGTGGTGGCACGTTTCCCTGAGGGGGGGATAACGGCTGAGTGTTCACTACACCCTGGTTTGGAAAGGGGTTTTGCAGCACCAAAGGTTGATGTTGAGGTGGTGGAGGGTTGGGTGGTGGCTGAGGAACCGCTTGCCCTTGACGATGGGCATCGTTGGTCCAGAGTTGCCGAGCTCGCTCCAAATGTGGGCAAGAATGCGTGTAATGACCATAGACCCCGCAAATAGAACAAGGGTGGTTTGTTCTGAGGTTATTATTTCTAGGCTGCTTAGGATTCCGATCCGGATTGCGGTTGGGAGGAGCAGCATTGTTATTTTGCGGAGGATTGGGAGGTGGAGGACCTTGCTGATGTTGTTGGTTATTACCATGGTTATGACCTCTACCACGGTTCTGTTGCGCACCTTGGTTGCGCTGGTTGTTTTGGTATTGGGGCTGATGTTGTTGTGCGTACACGTGCCCTTGAGCATTGGGGGGATTTTGGGGAGCCGCAGGTGCGGGAGCAGGTTGCGGTAGATAGTATGCAGGTGGAGGTGGAGGTGGTCCAGTTGCCTGTTGGGGTTGTTGGTACCCCTGAGCTGGTGGAGGTGTGAGGTTAGCTAGTGCAACCGGTTGTGGGTAATGCATGGGCTGTTGTGGGAACTGCATGGGGGTCTGTACCGTAGGTTGAGCATAGTATGTAGGAGGTACATATGCTGATGGCGCTTGGCCATAACAATGTTGTGGACAAGAGGGTCCATGAACGTGATGGGTCTGGTTTGTTGGAGCATAGGAAGTCGTCGCTCCGGAACTAGATGTAGCCCTAGAAAGGTCTGGGGCGGGCATGGTGCTCACCATACTGAAAGGTTTTGCTTGCGGTGTAATTTGGCCAATAATGCCATCAGCGGCATGTGATACCCCCGGTGTGTCACCGCGTGCAGAGTCGCATCGTGGGGCGTCAGGTATGATGGTGTATAGGTATCCTGACTGGGCATAGATAAGGTCAAACTGTTGGGCCTTAAGGATGGCCTCCTCTTCAGACTGGGGTCTTTCAGAAGCTACATCCTTCGCAATGAGGGGAAGGAGGGATTTAAGGAACCAGTCTAAAAAGATTCGGTCGTCTAATTTGATCTTGCATAGGCTTCGGCGCCGACGCCAATCATGGATATGGTCAGTGATGTGCGTGGCCGTGTTCTGTCTGCAAGACAGTAGGATCTCGACGCCCGCATCATAGCGGACCGGTAGCTGAAAGAACTGCAGGAAGGTCGAGGCAAGGGAGGTAAATGAGGAATGCGTCCCGTGGGGTTGCTCGATATACCATTTGGCTGCAGAGCCAGTGAAGGTGCGCTGTAATAAACGGAGGCGGATAGAGTCGTCCACTATGGAGTTGGAGGAACACCATAAGTGGAAAGACATGATGTGGTTCTGGGGGTCTTCTCCGGCCTTTCCCTCAAACTTAGGGATGTCAGAGGGAAGCTTAGTGGGCATGTGGGGCCAAGCAGGGTCATGCCTAATGGGGTCATTCGTAAGCCTAGCTAAATCTGGCAAGTTGAGACTTGCCATGTATGGTAGACTAGCGGATGTGGTGATTGGAACCGGGATTGGTCTAGCCATTGTGGTATGGTGTAGGGGTCCAGTAGCTCCTATAGGTATGCTAGGTATGGCGGGTATGTGCCCTCCAACAGGTGTGGCCTGATATGGGTTAGTACTCCCAAGTGCAACTTGGGTTACACTTGGGTTAGGAATCGCACTAGGGATTCCTGGTATATTACTACCGAGTGCAACGTGGGTTACACTTGGGTTAGGAATCGCACTAGGGATTCCTGGGATAGCATTCCCAAGTGCAACAGGAGTGACACTTGGGTTAGGAATCGTACTAGGGATTCCTGGGATAGGGTTTGTGGAAACCGAAGGGGGTATGACCCCCATGTTGGGCATGCCCATGACAGGTTGTGGTCCTGTGCTAGGCATTCCTAAATGTGGAGTGTTACCCATATTGGGCATACCCAAGGGGGTGGGTGTTGTCATGGATGGTATCCCCGCAGAAAGGTCTGCGGATGTCTGACCTATGGTTAATGTAAATTGTGGATCTTCTGGTGTTCCAGACATAATTGTGGTAGGTGGTAACTCTGTGGGGTTTTCGGATTCTACCTCCAAATCAAAGGTGAAGTGGGGTATGTCAGAATCGGATGACCGTCTAGATGATCGACGATGTGTCGAATCAAGGGATAATGCTCTGCGTCCGTGACGTGGAGAGCCAAGTGGACTAAACTCTGGGAGTTCGCCCTGTAGACGACGAGAACGTCTAGAATTCTCAATGGTGAGAATATGGTTTTTATGTAAAAATTGTTTTAAGTATCAGGTGGTGATATATATGTAAAAGACTCAAAACCCTAATGCAACCAAGGGTGCAAAAAGGGGAGTGAAAAAAGAAGGCTCACAGGCCAAAAAATCAATCCTCAAAAAATGCACTTATTCTAGCAGCTGTGCTACAATAAGTGGAGGAATGCAACAACCGGTCAGAATACCAACATGCAAGCGGCTCCTAGAAAAAATAGGTGTAACTAGACTCAAAAGGTGGTAAAGATCATGCAAACACCTAATCTAAAAGTATTGTGACTCAAACAGACGATATCCCCTGCAAGGTGATGAAATCCAAGTCAGACAATATGAATGTAGAGACAACGGCTAGATATCCCCCTACCGGGAGGGACACCGGGTAATCAATCCTAAAAAGACAGGCTACTAGGATACTCCGTTCATGACGCGTCGAGAAAAGGTAAATCTGCCGTTTGGTCCTTTGATCGCAATATCCCAATACAGGGATATCCCGAGAACTGCGAATGGTAGCCCTTCGGTTACTGAATGGGTTTCGGTATCCCACTCAGGCTTCCGGAACCATCCTCGCGACTTCAACCCTCCTAGGGGAGAGGCCTTCCCACAAACCGGTTGTGACCGCGCCAAAAAGTACTAAGAGATTTTAGCTCCCTAATTGGACAACTTCTATGTCTCAGATGTATGAACTGAGGGGTGTTATTGGAACACCTATCCCCCCAATACTACCTAGCTACAAGAATTCTTTTCGTGTTCCCCAAGTGGGGTTAAGAGTGTGTTCAAATTAGGGTAAGTTTTAAGTCTTAGTTCAATTTAAGTGATCGTGTGAGTGCACGTGAGGTGTTATAAACTGAACTTGAAAAAATTAAATGCTTTAAGGGAAATTTTTCAAAAAATAAAGGACTTTTCGAAAAATAACGAGCAAATATTTAAGACTTTTTTCACTAAAAAGAAATTAATTTGTTTTTTCAAAAATAACTCAAAAAATAATGGATTTTTTGGATTTGTGAAAGCAAATAATAAACTTCTAACAGAAATAAATGGATTTCTTCGTTTCAATAAAATTTGCTAAGGGCAAGATTCTAAAGAAGTAAACAAGAAAAAATTTGAATCTAGATAAAGAATGCAAAATGAATCTTTCTTTCACTTTCTTGAAAATTTTTAAAAAGATTTCTAGATATGCACTTTAAATAGTAAAAAAATTTTCTATGGCTGTAAAATATGAAGAATCAATACTGTAAAAAATGAGCCAAAATGGGTGAACTGAAGTGATAAATAACACTAAAATACAATATTAGATAAATTTCTATGGAAAATTTCTTAAATCTAATAGCATATTTGGATTCCTTGATCGAAAACACCCAATTTGAAAAAAAAAATCGTTTCAAACGGAGTTCGGGAGAGGGAGATATGGTCGTTTGAAAATTGAGCTGCGCGGCCAAAAAATGACATGGACCGCGCGGGTTTTGGACCAAAAGTCGCGATGGACCGCGCGGGTTTTGGGCCAAAAGTCGCGATGGACCGCGCGGGTTTCTGTCGCACAGTCGCGATGGACCGCGCGGGTTTCTGGCAAAAAGCCGCGATGGGCCGCGCGGAAAAACGCAGAAAAGTCGCGATGGACCGCGCGACTGTCTGGCAAAAAGCCGCGATGGGCCGCGCGGAAAAACGCAGAAAAGTCGCGATGGACCGCGCGACTGTCTGGAAAAAGGCCGCGATGGACCGCGCGGGAAAACGCAGAAAAGTCGCGATGGACCGCGCGACTGTCTGTCAAAAAACCGCGAGGCGGAAGCCGTGCACGGAAACCGAGAAACGAACCCGAAAATTGAAAATTTCGGGCTGTTTATGGGGCCAAATCTCAGAACAGCAATGGATCTGCTGTCTAAGATGGCAGATCTATGGATCTAAAGGTTAAAAACTCATAAAAACTAAGATTTAAAGGTAAAACTAGAGATCTAAAGTTCAAACCAAAGCGGAGTCGCCAAAAACTGTTGGCTCGGTTTTGCAACCAAGCTTAGTGCTATGGGCACCTGCTAACTAGTAGCAGCAGTTTCAATAGAAATAAAAACAATAAACTAAATAAACAATACTTTTCATGGATCTAAGCAAGAATCTAATCAAATAATTTAAATATTTCAAAAATCAAGAACAAGAAAATAAGAAATAATTTTTGTATTGAAAAGTGGGGGGCAAGCAAGTGCTTGCGATATTACCTTCAATGGTGAAGGTTGATGTTGAGCAACTCCCAAGATGAGTAGCTCCAAACTCCAATAGGTCTCTTTCTCCAAGGTTGCTTCAATGGCTAAAAGTGCTCAGGGGAGATTTCAGCAGCATAAGGATGAGATAATGGAAGGATTTGAAATGAGGAGCCCCTACCACCTTTTTATAGGTTTTGGTGGTGAGGAATACCATTTGTGGTTTTGTGGAAACCAATGGTATTGACCAACATGGTTTAGGTTCTTTTCCCTCCTTTTTCCTTTTTTGAATAAAAATAATATTTTAATTCCCTTTTTAATATTTTTGGGAATTTGGACCCTTTTTGAGGGTTTTTTATGATTTTCTTGGAAAAATAATCTTTTTTAATGGAAAAAGGGGTGTACCAAGGTCTTTTGGTGACCTTTTGTTGGTTTCAGAGGCTCAGATGGTGAAAAAGTGGGCAAATGGGTCATGTGAATAGGGGAATGAGCTAGTGAGCACTTTTTAGGTGTTAACACCTACCTTCTCTCAACTCACCTTTCTAGGGCGCATTTTCCTATGGAGTCAGTTTTGGAAGATTCCAAACCTCATTTTTGACCTAGATCCTACTAGGGTTTCTGGTCCAATTGTGTAGTCAAGATGATTGGAATGAAGTTTGAAGATCGACTTGATGGGGCTTCCAATTTCATTTCTTGGAAGTCTAGGGTTCTTCCAATTTTAGAAGAAAATGATCTTTTGAATTTCTTCATATGAAGGTCCCAGAACCGGAACCAGAAGATGACAAGTCTCAATGGAGAAAGAATGATGCTAGGGAAAGAAGAATCTTGGTGTATTCAGTAAAGGTGTTCTAGTATGTTGAGGTGATGTTATGAATATCGAGACTGCGATGATATTCCTAGCAAGAAAATGAAGAAAAAAGGACTCTCATGGTTCCCACAAGGAGGAAGTGGGAGCCCACCCACAAAAAAACAATAAAAGATAAGTAGCTGGATTTATTGCTCTTATAGATTAGATATGTTAACTTTGAATATGTTTCTATAACAATTTGCATGCAGATATATATTCCTAGAATTAGGAAGGATGTAGAGCAATGTGATATAGTTCCTTTATTGATGAACACTAGGCTCATATAACATTTTTTATGTATATGGTTGGTTAAATAGTTGTAATGCTACACAACGTTTATGAACCTATCTCCTTCTAGGTTCTCAGCCATGTATGGGAGGATCCCATTGAAAAATGAGATAGACAGGTAGCAGATGGTAAAGTAGATGGTAAATCTTATCTCTCGGACATCCAGATAGGATGGAGAGGCCACTGTATTCTCTAGATGAATCTAGGATAGAGGAGATCTCTTGGACATCTAGATAGAATGGAGAGGCCACTATATTCTCCGTATCACTCTAGGATATAGTGAGGAGATCTATCGGACATCTATATAGGATGGAGAGGCAACTGAATTCTCCGTATCACTCTAGGATAGAGAGAGGATATATCTCGGGCATCTAGATAAGATGGAGAGGCCACTGCATTATCTGGATCACTCTAGGATAGAGTAAGGATATCTCTTGGACATCCTGATAGGATGGAGAGGCTAGCGCACACTCCTAGACACTCATTAGAGTGGGGATATCTCTTGAACATCATGGGACATGATGGAGAGATTTAGTCCATTCTCTAGATCACTCTTTATATTTAATTGATTGATTGATTTAATTTAATTTACTTCACTTTATTTTTATTTAATTTAATTTAGTTTATTTTTATTTCTTTATTTTACTTTATTTTATTTCTTTTGTTTTTTTTTTCAATATATTTTATTTATTTATTTTAATTAATTAATTAATTTAATTTAATTTAATATTTTAACTTTATTTACTATACTTTACATTTATTTAATTTTTTTACTTTATTTACTTTACTTTACTTTAATTTAATTTAATTTATTTTTATTATATTTTTAATTTACTTTTGTTTTACTTTACTTACTTTTATTTACTTTACTTTTAATTTAGTTTAATTTATTTTTAAACTTTACTTTACTTTTATTCTATTTCTTTATTTTACTTTATTTCTTTTTTAGTTTAATTTATTTTAATATTACTTTATTTAATTTTTTTTGTTAAATTTAATTTAGTTTATTTTGATATGTATTTCTTTTCATTTTTATTTCCAAATAACATTTTTATTAATATTTTAATTTAGTTATTTCTTCCCTGGATCGGTTGTCTACTAGCAACAACCACATTTTTAAATGTGGTTGATATTTTTCGATCGATTGAATATCAACCACTTTTAAATGTGTCGTCATGGTTGATATACGCGGATCGAGGAATATCAACCATATTTTAAAAATGTGGTTGTTGCTAGTTCTAACCACAGTCTTCAAGCCTCAACCACATTGTCTCTTTCCAAATCATTTGATCAGATGAAATCCAAAGATGACGAAGCTGCCATTATTGTGCCATTTGCAAAACTATTGGAAGACTGAATGACATGATTTTCTAGTAGTATTGTTTCTTTCATTACCATGCATTCGGGATCTTTGGGTGGACGCAACAACTAGATGGGTTGCCCCGAATTATTTATTCCCCACCACAAACTAGATAATGTTGACATGAGGACAAGAAGGATTGGAATCCAGCCATGCATCTATGCAATTTACGTGGAAATTGTGACAACATTCTTGTAATATTGTCACCTTTTCACCTTCCACGAATTCTTCCAAGTAGATGGGCCAATCCATGCCATCAAAAAGCGACCCTTTTGTGGTACACCATGGTCGCGAGTGCTTTTATAGATGTTTTCTTGCAGGTCTCACCTTTAACTCCTTCGACACTAACATCAATTTTTCGCACCGACAACACTTGTCATCGTCTGTTATGCATTCTATAGTGTACCACTACACTCACGCTCAACGCACAAAGGACGGAAAAGAGAAACACCCCGAGTATAATTGGTAAGCTTGAGTCAAAAGTAACTATTCCCATGTTGTTAACTGATGTCGATCCCTCTCAAATCTCCATGGATGGGCTAATGGGAGTGGATGAATGCAATAGTTTTCGATATTCGAACAATCCCTTGTAATGAATAGATGATGGGAAGGTAGAAATATTTTGCATCTTTCTAGAAAAGGGTTCTAGTGGTATCGAACCTCGAAGTGGATCAAGGAACATTCGAAATTAACTTGGACACTATGTGTAGGATTAGGAGTTGTATAAGGGATAACTAAAATGCCCTCAACTCGTTCGAATCTGGTAGAGAAATTCTTTCTAAAATCGCGATTTGGAGTGATCAGACCACAATTTTGGCGATCAAAGTAGTTTAAAATTGGACATTTAGTCTAGAACAGGCAATCCCAATTGCTAAAATTAAAAAAATGGGAAAATAGCAATTTCCAGGAAGAATTTTGGCCATTTTTATCCCAAAATCGCCAGAAAAGAAGAGTGTTTTGGTTATGTTTTATCCTACGCTGTAGGATTATAGTAAACAATAGGAAAATGTTGGAGGAAGGAAGACTATGTTCTTGTGACGGAAGTGAGAGGACGCATCTTGGAATTAATGAGCAGGAGGAAGAATCTTGGAATAAATAACTACCGACTTGAACAAAGAAGAACTGGGCGAGGGCATGGTTGGTTAGAGACTCACAGTCCCCACAATCTTGTTGAAGAGGGTGTTGTTGTAACATCCCAAAAATCGCTAAAAATTTAAAAATTTTGATATAGCACAATCATAGAGAAAATGCTAACCGCGGAATGAAGATGTTTAAATATTTATCGAATGGGAGCTTCACAATATTATTTCTAAACATAAAAGACAGTAAATTTATAAATTAAATGCAATATAACAATATCTATCTTTTCATGTTATAATGGTTCTAGTAATAAATACTGATGACTTGTTTGCATATTTCTGAAGGGGTTCCTATAGGGTGCCCTTGGGTTTACTTAGTTTTGATAGCTAAAGCATTGGATTCTTTTCTTTCGCAGATCTGCAGGTAAGGTAATAGAGTAATTCCATTATTTCATGACAAGATATAAGCTTCAGCTAGTCGTCTCTGTTTTTAAGATAGATGTATATACTGCCGTGCATGAAGATGTCGATAGTATGTAATTCTAGTTTATCTTTAACAATCTGTACAATTTTTATCCTAACACTTGTAAGTGTAACTAGAGATATTTTGCATTGTACTTCTGCTGAAATCTGTAACATCTCCAAGATTTGCCAGTTAATATTTTGGTGAAAATTAAAAAATTTCTTCCCTTAAAGATCTTCACAATAAAACATTATAAGAAAAAGCCAACATGTAATTAATCCTTGTGCATACACTTGACATTGTTATAAAAGTCAATTTGCTTATGTTATTAAGTATTACCATTTGCAGCTCCTTGGGTCTCCCTTCAACCATACATTTAATCTCGTGACATCAAAGAATTCCCATAAAAAATACATATCAACCACAATAACACACATACACATAAACAGAAAACAATTTCAGGTGGTTCACCCCTATTGGGCTACGTCCACAAAGGAAGGTCATTTCTTTTATTACTCAACAAGAAGAGGGGGGTTTTACATCTGCAACCAATTGTTGCGTTCTTCAACTTCCAACATTTTATAAACATAGCCGAGCCTTTCAGTATAAAAATGATTTATGACCCTATCAACGTTTACCACAATTGGGCGTTACCCTTTCTACTGCCGATATGTAACATACTTACATACTTCCATATGATGATAAAAATCAAAAGTACTCAATCGGTGGCATGGGTATTGGCTAACACAATTTCGACAGAGATCAACTCTGTACCAATCGCTGGCATGTGCACTTGTTAGCGCAAAAATATAAAAATAGAACATACTAGCGACATATGTCAAACTTACATCAAACGCAAGTATATACATTTGTCAGTATAATAAGATATCACAAAAATCAAAACTATATCAAATACTTCCATATGATGATAAAAATCAAAAGTACTCAATCGGTGGCATGGGTATTGGTTAACACAATTTCGACAGAGATCAACTCTGTATCAATCGCTGGCATATGCACTTGTTAGCACAAAAATATAAAAATAGAACATACTAGTGACATATGTCAAACTTACATCAAACGCAAGTATATACATTTGTCAGTATAATAAGATATCACAAAAGTCAAAACTATATCGAATACTTCCATATGATGATAAAAATCAAAAGTACTCAATCGGTGGCATGGGTATCGGCTAACACAATTTCTACAGAGATCAACTCTGTATCAATCACTGGCATGTGCACTTGTTAGCACAAAAATATAAAAATAGAAAATACTAGTGACATATGTCAAACTTACATCAAACGCAAGTATATACATTTGTCAGTATAATAAGATATCACAAAAATCAAACTATATCGAACGATCCTTAGCATCAATATGATGGAGATCATTGCCCAATGTTGACAAATGGACATATTAGCAACCAATGACATAGATCACATCTATATCAACTGATGGTCAAAATGTGTTCATCTCAAAATGCCACGAGTGGACAGGTCGAGAGGAAACTGGTGGCAGAGGATGATAGAAGCATCATAATGGAACCATCGACTTCAAGAATGAATATTACGGCTAAACGTAATCACCATGACATAATCAAGAAGATGCAGAAGAGATTTCATAAGGGATATCATCATTTAATTTGAAAGGGCGATAGAAGACAGGCATCACCAAAAACTCATAAATATTCAAATACCCAGCAGATGGTGGATTTTTTACTCTAAATGGTAAATCCAACAAAATATAAACTGGAACAAAAGTAGGGCGTTCGATAATGGCATCAATAAGTGTTAAAATAAAACAAAATAGAGATCATCAGGTAGCTCTTTATCTAGCAAAACCCCAAGGATTTAGATCCATGGTTTAGTTCCAGCATGTAGAACTAAAATAGAACAGAAATAATATTTTCAGTATAGAGAAATAAGATCTCTATCCTAGAGGCCTGTGCGTTTTCACTAGCAATCTAGATCTACAAATGCTTAGTATATAATCATAAATTTAACCAGACAAAATACCATTCAGCATACAGTAAAACATTCACAGGGATCGGGCACCCAAGGCCGTCTTCTCCCTTTCCTAGATTTCAAAAAAACCAATTCAGAAAACAGGGGGGTATTCGTTTTCATACAGGGAGGCAAGAAAGGTAACACCATTCCCATATTCCAATACACAGAGAGCTTTTGACTTCCTTTCCAATGGCTACACAAAGATATACGATCTCAGAAAGGGAGACTATCGTTTTCTTGCAGACATGAGCAAAGGAAAGTAATACGATTTTTCAATAGAGAAACTGTGGTCCAGCATCTCTATATCTTTCCTCCACAACGAATCTCTAATTAACAGAGTTCTGGTAAAACTACTAAAACGCAATCAAAGGAAATCGAGAGGATCAAGCTCCTTCCGAGCTATCCCTTCCCATCCCACACCGATGCAAGGCAAAGAGAAAGAAAACAATACAAAACCGTTGAAGCATCATAGCGCATCAATTAAAATTTCAGAGATCAGCTATCAACCATAGATCTAAGGCTGCAGCAAACCATACCTTCCGATCACACGACTGTAGAAAGGATTCATATACCTTTAGAAATTTGCGGTAATGAACCAACATGGAGATCCCAGAAGGTATACATCGACTTTGTGGCAGCAACATATGAGGAAAGGGCCGGGATCGGCTTGATTCAGAGGAGGAGAGACCCCTCGTCTTCCACCATAAGTTTCCAAAAAAACAGAACCCCCCACACTTGATTTTCGCTCCTCCTTAAGAAAGAGGAATTTCACTCTAATAACTTGACAAGTGGTATCCTTCGAAGTTGGTGTGGCGACAAGTGGTATCCTTCGAAGATGGTGTGGCGACAAGTGGAATTTCGAAATGCCAGGGAGACATCCTCCCGATAAAACCCTCAACTACCCACTCTTTAATTTAAACCCACTACGCTTGTCATTAGGGAGTGCGATTTTGTTGATAGTATGTCAAATACAAGTTTTGACGTCAATCAATTATTTATAATGACCCAAATCTTTAGGTAGGTAGTTACATAACCCGTTTTATATGGATTTTTCCATATATTTCCTTTTTTTAATGGTATCCAACCATAATCTAACGTGAACTTTGCAATATGTTTCCCCTTGTAATAGTATACAAAGGTATGTTAATATTGTTAGGTGAGTATTTGTCATATATGTCTTACTTTTTTGTCTTTTTGTATTCTCTTAATAACCTATTCACTTTATGATAGGTTATATACTTCCACCTAATATGAAGTAGTAATACAATAGTATATTAAACGTTTGCTCGAGCAATATTAGCTAGAGAGATATTAGGTGGAGAAAACATAATAACTTCTACCCCCTTTCTCCAACTTATTTCATAGCCGTAAGTTTCATCTTAGGTTTTCTTAGGGAGGGTCTTCAATATCCCCTACCACTTATTATGGTTCTCATATTAGTTTAAGAATAATATTAGTATATCCTCCTGTGACTTTAGGTTATCGAGAGGACAACTTTAGCTTAAACTTCATGTAGTGCCGGGGTACTAAGATGACAGTTTGTCATCCATTCATGGTCTAGCTATCCATTTCCTCTCCCTTAGAAGATTTAATTTCCCTTCGTTTAGTTGCAACTTACAATTTAGGAAAATAAATAACGATACTTTCAAGGTACGTTGGTGGGGCCTTGGCCTTGAGCTCCTCCCAAGGGTCTCATATATAGTTTACAATATACAATTTTAATCTGATGGGGATAAAAGGAGGGATATTACAAAATCAATGTTGTCGTTCATTAGGAAATAATTGATATGATCGTCACGTGAGATTCTACAATCTAAATGTTGTGACAAGCATGTGATAATGTTATCAATATGTCAGGGTTGAACAATAAGCGACTTCAATGTTAAATGCTATGTTAGATTTTAATGGGACCTTTAGAATTCTAGTCTATCATTGTTCAATTAAAAAATGCAAATGTATAGTAATAATAGCCTTACTATAAAGCTATGGCTTGTAATAACGATGATCTTCAAAGCCTACATGACATATTTCATGTGCTTAAATCATAAATGCTCCTATAATACGTATTCAACTATATCACTGCATTGACAGGATAATAGTTTGATGTGTATTAGTGACCCATATTGAATTGTTATAATACTTCTATGGAATAATTGCGAGGGTTACAATGCCTAGTCATATGCAAAATGAAACTTAGCACTATAATCTATTGTGTTCATAATAAACAAATGATAATTTAATATCTGAATTTGAAATGGATGCGCCCTAAGCAATTGGGGACTTAACGTTTATAATGCATGAAACATAGACATTATGTTATAAGGTTTGGACTCGATTCATATCATGGTTATAAGAATACAACATATGGTTTGGAAATTATAGAATATAGTTATGTTGCAATATATATTTGTTATGCAAATTTTAACATAGTTTAGAAACTTTATACATGGTTGTAATACCGTATATGATAATACCCTATGGTTTTGAAACTATACAACGGTTGTATGACAGTGGTGATAATAATATCCGAAACCATGCTATAAGCCATAACTTCATTGCTGACATGAATTAAATGCAGCTGCAGGTAATGGCCTGGCAGGTGATACGTAAGATTCGGCATTAAATGCAAACCCTGTGTGATAGTAGTGGTTTGCCTCGATGGCTCCTACGTGTATCTGACTCCATGTGATGTAGTTGTATAATTGTTGAGAACTTACCGAGCTGTAAGCTTTGCCCTGGTGATATGGAACTCCAACTGTGCTAGTTATTTATTGATGTTATTA
Organism: Larix kaempferi; assembly: GCA_027924585.1. Lineage (NCBI taxonomy): Eukaryota > Viridiplantae > Streptophyta > Pinopsida > Pinales > Pinaceae > Larix > Larix kaempferi. The sequence continues at coordinate 23,211,868 of BSBM01000316.1, read as the reverse complement.
ATGGTGATTGATCGAAATCTCTGCCTTGGTACTATCGTGGCTTGGCTGGCCAATTCTTTATCGTTGATCTATCTTCCTCGATCATTTAGATCTTAAACCCTAAGGCAGTCTCACATTTTTGTTTGTTGTTTTCCTTGATGCATTCATTTGGAATTTTTGTTTGGGGAAGAGGCCGACAGGCCGCTGGATAGCAGGGCTCGACCCTGGGTGGTTTGTGATGGCTATGTAACTGTAATCTCTATTATTTTGTATGGTGAAACTTACTATATAAGTTTCTTGGGTTCGAAGGGTGTAAGGAAATGAAGCCCTGTGGCTTTCTTCGTGTGACAGGTTAGGCTTTCGTTGAGTTATCCTTTCAGTTCGATAATTGTTTAGCTGCATGATACTCCTGTTGCATCGGTGGAGGAACTGGAAGCATGAAGCATTCCATCGGACTATCACTGTGAAGGTAAACTTTGCTCGTAAGACTACTTGTTAAATACGGTTTTGGTTTACTATGTATTCGTTATAACTTCTAGGTGATTGTGTGGCAGGTACTGCCTCCCTTGTTGATTTTACAGTGCTGGGGTTTGTTGGCAATGGATGGCACGCTAAAAAATGGTAAGCCCCGATGGCAAAACTCTCCGTAGGTTCTCCTGGCTGATTTGTGGCCAACGTTTGAAGTTGTAACAACTTTGTCCTGGAAATCGTGGTTCAAAACCCATGTTGTTTTGTGTTATGTCTATCTTAGGATGCATCTCGTCTTGCAGAGTCGATGTAATAGTTTTGAAGGTTACTGTACAGTGTTTTGGGTTCTGAGTTTGAACTGGACAATGTACCTCTGTCAACGAGGGTTTCAATCTCTCTCAAGTTTTTAATATAAAAGAATAATTACAAGTTTATGTTGTTGTAGTTTTTTTGTTTCGTCATTTTCGGGCTTGGCCCATGAACAAAACCTGTGACTCCTTGATTTAAAATGTGGAAATGAAACTTGTATTTTAGCAGACCTCTGCATTTGAATTCGATGTAATACGAAGATGTAGTTTTATAACTCGGTTAATATACACTTGCTGCTATCGCTTTCTTTTATGGTCTGTGAAGTTATGAAATGTAAACAATGAATGATTTATAAATTGGGTTTCATTATCTCTGTTGCTATCGTTTCTTTGTGAACGGCGAAACTTGGAAATGTGTATCGATGGAAACGGGTACTGGGTGATGTTTGTGAATAATGAAAAGACAGTGATTCCACTAAACAATGTGTGAATGCTTATAACTAAGGAAGACTTCAATCTGTATGTAGTTCAATGATTTATAAGTGATGCTGCATTTTCATTTTAAGTACAAGGATTTGTCTTTGTGTGGATAATATGGCTTGGTCCTGCTCTTTGATTTGATATCGACGACCCACTATTTCTCTGTCACTATTGTTTAGAGTTGTTTCAAGCACAATGTAATATCTGATAATTTTAATGTTGGTGCCGAGACTTTAACTATGTCGATTTATGGAAAGATAACAATGGTTTGTCATAAGTTTTAAAATCATTGGCTATATGCCGAGAGATAATAATACTATTTATAGTTATAGAATGAACTGATAAATGTTTTGATTGAAAGGGTTTAGGGTTTTTCTACTGCATGTTTTGAAAACATTTACAAAATTAAAATAGACTCTGTTTACTTGTCTATTCTGTACGTATAGTAGTGAAAATTACAGTAGACTATAGTAAACTATTGAGAAGGAAAATATGGAAAACTATAAACCTTGAATTGAGACTTGAAAATGACATAATAGTTCTATACAATGAGATTATGCAATCTTCTTTAATTTCTGTATCAGCAATGACATCAATAATAAATCTAAATCACAGTGATAATATTTAAGATAGTAAACTTCTATTTGATGAAGTGAAAACAATACTGTAACGAATTATAGAAATCAATATTAATTACTTAACAGTATAAAATTAACAATTTATACAGAGTTATTCTTTTCATCATCTTGGCAAATTGCCTATCATAACCATCTATCTTAATTTGTCTCTGTACTAGAGTACGATGCAGTTCCTATAGCATGGGGAAAAATGCAGAGATTATTTATTTCATTCATCATTTCTATTTATAATTTTATCTTGGTTCATAAAACTAAAAGTAGGGGTATATAGACCAGAACTCATTCTGTAAATAAAAATTAAATACTTGTAAATAAACAGATTTAACTAGTCAATAACAAATAAACAGATAGAACCTATAGATTTAGATAGGGCCGACAAACACCCAAGGAGGCCTGTTGCTCCCAACCTATTCCAGAAGAAGCAGCTCAACTGCTAGCTTCTTGTGAACCCCCGAGCCTGCTTACTAAACCACTAAGTAGATGGAATCTGTGTAGAACCAATGCACTCAAAATGCCTTCAGCACTCAGCATCAACCTCCTGAAATAACATACCTTCTCCACTCAACATCAACCTCCTGAACTCAATAAGAGTTTGGCAGACTCACAACATGATCAACAACATAGCATATCCCCTCATCAAATATCTTGGCTGCAAACACAGCAAAACCCCAAGGTAAATTTCCTCATCAGGAAAAGTGATGAAACTCAGTTCAATATTTGATGGCTATTATATAGAATGCCTAGGTCTTTAGTGGTGAGTTTGGAATAAATGAGCCTCAAGCTCCAGTCCCATCTTTCAGGGCACTATGACCACATTTCAAGGGAGTTGTCCCATACCAACAACTAGTTAGTTGCATCATGATGCTGCCACTTGTCCATTGCCTTCTACCCCAGATTCTACTCCACCTAGTGGATAAGTAACCACTCTTTCAACAGTCCTCTTAGGTGTTTGTCTCCTATTTTATTTATTTAATAATAATATATTGGGAAAATTACAGTCATCCTTGGACACCTATCCAACATAAAACTTTACAATAAAATTTATCATAATGTTTTCTAACACAAAATGTTTTCCAACAAAAAGGGTATGTTACAAATGCCCCCACTTAAGCTCAACATCATCCTAGATGTTGCTTATTCATCATCAAGTTCCTCTTGGAACAAAACTGGATATGTTTCCCGCATATTACTTTCCAGTTCCCAAGTAGCTTCATCCGGGCTAAGGTGCTTCCATTGCACCTTTACCTTCCCTATGGTGCAATTCCGAAGCATAATTTCCCTCCGGTCGAGAATACAGTACGATCCCACCTGAAAATCTCCTTCGGGTTCCACCTGTATGTCATTCCAATTCAGCACATGAGTAGCATCGTGCACATACTTCTTTAAAACAGAAACGTGAAAAACATTGTGGATTTTTAAATTATATGGCAATGCCAATTGATATGCAACAGCTCCAATCCTTGATAGGATTTCGAATGGTCCACAATACCTTGGTGCTAATTTAGCACAGCTCCCAAGCTTCAAAGAACTTTTCTTGGGCTTTACCTTTATAAAAACATGGTCTCCTACCTGAAATTCTCTTTCAGTGCATTTCAAATCAGCATAGCTTTTCTACCGATCTTGGGCAACCTTTAGGTTACCTTGAACCTGTTTCTTGGTTAGCTCCATTTCTTTCAATAAATCTGGTCCTAACATCAATCTATCTATGGGATTATCCCAAGAAATTGGAGTACAACATTTTCTTCCATACAAAATCTCAAATGGGCTTAACTTAGCAGATGCTTGATAAATTTTATTGTAGGCAAATTCTGCTAAGTGTAAGAAATATTCCCATTTTGATGGCTGATCTTTAACATACAATCTTAACATGTTTTCTAAAATCTGATTTACCCTCTCTGTTTGACCATCAGTTTGTGGGTGAAAAGAAGTGCTGAAATTCAATTTAGTATTTAATCCTTTAAACAATGCTATCCAAAAATTACTGGTGAACTTAGAGTCCCGGTCTGAAATAATTACCTTTGGAATTCCGTGTAAACGAAAAATTTGCTTCATGAAAATATCTGCAATGTTAGAAGCCTTGAAAGTAGTTTTAGCAAGTATAAAATGAGCAGCTTTACTAAGTTTATCAACAACAACCATGATTGAGTCATTCTGCTTTTGATTTTTAAGCAAACCTATAATAAAATCAATGCTTATAATTTTCCATTTCCATTCTGGAACTGGTAAAGGCTGCAATACTCTAGATGGATGTTGGTGTTCATCTTTGATAGTCTGACATTCGGAACATCTAGTTATATATTCAGCAACTTCACTCTTCATGTTGGGCCAAAAATACTCCTTTCTTAACATAGTTATCATTTTCTGATATCCAGGATGTCCTGAATAAGGACTCTTATGAACTTCATCTAAAATCAGCAACTTAACCTTCGAAAAATTAGGTACAAAAATTCTACTTTTACATGTTAAGAAGCCTTTTTCATTAATATAGTAGTCTGTTATAACATTTTCAGATGAATTTTCAGCCACTTTATCATGTAATTTTTGGTAATTTTCGTCTTGTTTAATTCCTTCTTCAATCTGATTTTCCAGATCAATTTTAAAAGTACTCATTGCTGCTACAAAACTCAATCTAGCATTTCTACTCAATGCATCAGCAACCTTATTCTCCTTTCCATTAATGTGATGAATCTCAAAATCGTACTTGCTAAGGAAAGCTAACCACCTAGTTTTCCTTGCGTTAAGATTTGTTTGATCCAATAAATACTTTAAGCCCTTATTATCAGTCAGTAAAATGAATTTTATTCCAATCAAGTGATGGCACCACATTTTTAATGCACGTATCACGGCTGCAAACTCAAGATCATAAGTAGCATAATTCTTTCCATGTACTTTTAACTTCCTTGAATCAAAAGCAATTGCATGACCTTTTAGACTTAAGACCCCTCCAACTCCATCATTGCATGCATCAGTGCATACGACAAAATCCTTATTGGGATTTGCAATTTTTAAGATGGGTTCCGTAGTTAATAACCCTTTTAACTTATTAAAACTTTCTTGACACTTTTGATCCCATACGAATTTCTTCCCTTTCTTCTGCAAAGAAGTAATGGGGTTAGCAATTCTAGAGAACCCTTCAATAAACTTTCTATAATAACCCGTTATTCCTGTAACATCCCAAAAAATGCAAAAAAAAAAAATTGATGTAGTCTAATCTATAAGATAAATGCTAATTGTGGAATGATAATAATCAACTAACAATGATAACTGTCCCATACAATTTGTCTTAATTGTTCTAAACATGATTATGTACTTAGTTATAAGTATGATGCAACAGAACGAGGTTTTTATTTTGTTAGGTGTAAGGATCTGGTACAAAGATGATGATGTTGTTTGCATATTTCTGAAGGGGTTCTTATCGGGTTCCCTTGGGTTTACTTAGATTTGAAAGCTAAAGCATTGGATTCTTCCTTCACATATTTGCAGGAAAGGTCATAGAATAATTCCAGTTTAAGATGATTATAAAATCTGTCGTGCATGAAGATGTCGATGGTATGTATCTTCAGTTTAACTTTGTCGCTTGTATCATCTTTTATGGTTATGATTGCATGTGTCATCAACAATTTTTAAGCACTAGACTCGTTGTAACTATTGGTGAGATCAGTAGTAATATAGCCTAGTTTAACTATCTGAATTTGTAACATGTTTGGTTTTTTGTGAAAGATAGTGTCATCCATATAATAAATGACTCTTCTGTAAATGATGGCTGTAAACAATAAGTCTTGGAATGCTAATGATAATGTGTCTATTGCGTCCATATGTGAATCGAGATGCGATTGAGCTACTAACATCCGACATTATAGAGTTAATGTCACACCCTCGCTTTCAATTAATGTGTGAAAGTTTTGATTCTCCTTACAACATTCTTATGTAGGTGACATAGCTTAAAAATGTAATGTGGCCTAGCTTATATAATGAAAAGTGGCCTAGCTATGAATATAATGCATTTTTATTAAATTGCCTAAGTTAAAAGTGAACCTTGTGATAGCTTCTTTTATGCTATGGCGTTGTATGGTTTTATAATATATAGTTGATATATTAATTATATCGATTCCAAGTTTGGTAACTTATGGAAACTATAATAATAACATGGTTGAATGTTATGTAAATGGATCTCATGGCGTAAATGTGCAATGTATAAGCGTTAAGTGTGCTTAGAACAAACCTTATACTTATGGTGTAAATGAAAGGTCGTGATGCTACCTTATGAACAAAACTATACATCGTTGTTATGGTTTTGATATAGCATTATCCTATGGTTTGATGGCTTTATAACATGGTTGTAACAGTTGTAAGGCGTTGTTAAAAACCCGAGGCCTTCGCTGTCACAAGACTTGCACTCTGATATGGATTAAATGTTTGGTGTAGTCGAGGTTCTGGCTTAAATCTACGTGAGATCTTTAGCATTGAATTTGACCCTGTTGTGATGTCAGATGTTGCAATGTTGGCATCTACGTGTCTAGCTTCATGTGATAACCAAGGTAAGGAAGGGTCATACACCACCGAGTTGTAAGCTTAGCTCTGGTGATAAGGAAACCGAAAAGTTCTGAGTAATAAATGTAATTCAATGATCAATACTTGATCGTATATTTGCCTTGGTACCTCCGTAGTTTTCTGGCTTGATCTCGATCATTGATCTCAATACCTCGATAGTGGAGATGTATTAACCCTAGCTAGACTTGTCTTAACGTAAATTTTTCCTTCGTGTTTTCACTTTGTGGTTTTCGTTCTGGAGGAGAAGGCCGACAAGCCGCTGGTTTACAGGGCTCGACACTGGGCGGTTGTGGATGGCACAGTGCTTCAAAAACTCTGTAATTTTTATTATGGAATAATGTATAAGTGCTTAAGTGTTTGCTGAGAGTGTAATATTGAGCTGCTGTGACTTATTTCGGTGGCAAATAAGTTAATAGGGTGGTCTTGACTTCGAGTTCAGTTATGATTCAGTTGCATGGAAACATTGCTGCATTAGAGAAAGGATTTGGAAGCTGAACACATTCCAATCAGTTGTTTAACAACTCAGTAAGTATCTCTGGTTTATCTGTTCTACAATGTATTTCTTCTTTTGTTAACAGTCATGTGATAATAATACTAACTCCTCATAGTTTTCTTTTGGCAGGAAATGCCAAGGTTCTGTACTCCATGCTCTGGTTTGGTGGCAATAGGGTTAGGTTATCAATGGATAGCAATGCGGCTAAAATGGTAAGCCTAGTGGCAAACCCTCGTAGGTTCTCCTAGCAGAAGTCATGGCAAACAGTTTATCGTCAAACCTGGAAGTCGTGGTTATAAAACCCTCGGTTGCTGTTTTAGTTTGAACAGTTGATGTAATAGCTGGTAATTGCATAGGTTTTGAGTTTAGGGTTTCGATCTTGGCAATGATTCTTTGTTTCAAAATTGGGGTTTCAAACTCTGTTGACATACTAGAATAACCGTTATCAATCCTGTGCTATCATAGTTGTTTTTTTTTAAATGTGTTGGGCCTTGGCCCGTGAACAAAACTATGTCTCGTCTTTTCAAAAAGTGGATGTAATACTAAGTATTTCAACAGACCTCTGCGTTTGAAAACAATGTGATACGAAAAGTGTAACTGTGTAGGTAAATTTATGAACACCGTGACATGATTTTATTTAATGTCTATGAGGTTATGAAATATATATGATGAATATTTTAAAACTGGGTTTCGAATAATGCTACTGCTATTGTTTCTATAGGAAATGTGAGTTTAATAAAAATGTTTATACAAATCAGGAAAAGAAAATGCATGTTACTATCATTTGATTTTTAACTAAGTGTTGAAACTATGTGACATGCTTCAGCCAATGCCTCGTCTTCATCTATGTAAAAGATTAAGTAATACAACTGTAATTCTATCAGGGTTTAGGGTTGTAGTTAAGTTTAGATTGGATGAAATGATGATGACTATTGATACTTTGGTCACCAAGTGGAATTTGTGTGTACTGTTTGACTTTTGCTCCTTCAGTCATTGAAATGTCTTAACTTTGTATTGATATTTGAAAATAATGAGTTCGATCTACAGTGATGATTTATGATGTGAAAATAAACTAAATTTGTCTACTATGAGTAAAACAAGAAAATGACAAAGAGCTTAATCATTTTAGCTCAATCCTATAACAACATTTCAATTGTGTATTTGTAATTATATGTGCATGTAAAAAGAGAAACATTAAACCCTAACTATATAATAAAAGACTTTGTTTGCTTAACTACTCTGTGTGTACAATAATAGGAACATTAGTAATAACAGTAAACTTTGAAAGTATTTAAATGTAGGATTACAAACCCTAACTTAGAAATGCGATGCTTCTTATTTGTCTAACTGTTCTATATGTACAATAATGATATTAACAGTAAACTATAGTTATTCTTTTGAAACTAAACATTGGGAAAACAAAATGAAAGGAATGGAAATAAAACTAGTGTTGTGAGTAGAATACAGTAAATATTACTAAATAATAACAGCAGATAATTTTAGCAAAATATAAAAAAATAGTACTTCCATCACCATGGCAGTTTTCCTATCTTATCTTATCTATCTAAATATGTTTATGTACTGGAGTACGATGTTGTTCCTTTTTGCATGGGGAAAAATATAGAAACACTTTTATTCAATCATTTCATAATTATACAAAATTATTAACTTATACAGGAAACTAAAATAACTTATAAATTAAACAGTGAAAGTTTAATAAACAACAGAACTTTAATATGCAGAATAGATAACAGAACTTAAAAATAAAACAGATAAGACAATAGAACCTATAACTGACGATAACACCGACAAACACCCAAGGAGGCATGTTCCTCCCAACCTGCTTCAGAAGAAACAACTCAACTGCTGACTTCTAATAAACCCCCGAGCCTGCTTACTGATCCAGTAAGTGGGTGGAATCTGTGTAGAAGCAAGGCACTCAAAAATACCTTCTCCACTCGGTATCAACCACCTGAAACAAATGCCTTCTCCATTCAGCATCAAACTCCTGAACTCATTAAGAGTTTGGCAGACTCACAACATGATCAACAACAGCATATCCCCTCATCAAATCTCTTGGGTGCAAACACAACAAAACCCCAAGGTAAATTTCTTTGTCAAGAAAAGTGATGAACCTCAGTTCAATATTTGATGGCTATTATATAGACTGCCTAGATCTTTTAGTGGTCAGTTTGGAATAAATGAGCCTCAATCTCCAGTCCCATCTTTCAGGGCACTATGACCACATTTCAAGGGATTTGTCCCATACCAACAGCTAGTTAGTTGCATCATGATGCTGCCACTTGTCCATTGCCTTCTACCTTAGATTCCATTCCACCTAGTGGATTGGTAACCACTCTTTCAACAGTCCTCTTAGGTGTTTGTCTCCTATTTTATTTATTAAATAATAATATATTGTGCAAATTACAATCATCCTTAGACACCTGTCCAATATAAACTTTACAATAAAAGTTATCATAATGTTTCTAAACATAAAATGTTTTCCAGCTTAAAGGGTATGTTACAAACACCCCCTCTTAAGCTCAACATCATCCTCGATGTTGCTTATTCATCATCAAGTTCCTCATGGAACAGAACTAGATATGCTGCCCGCATATTACTTTCCAGTTTCCAAGTAGCTTCATCAGGGCTAAGGTGCTTCCATTGCACTTTTACTTGCCCTATGGTGCGATTCCAAAGCATAATTTCCCTCCTGTCTAAAATATAGTCCGATTCCACCTGTATGTCATTCCAATTCAGCACATGAGTAGCATCGTGCACATACTTCTTTAAAACGGTATGTGCTTCATTCCAATTCAGCACATGAGTAGCTTCATCAGGGCTAAGGTTCTTCCATTGCACCTTTAATTGCCCTATGGTGCGATTCCAAAGCATAATTTCCCTCCTGTCTAAAATATAGTCCGGTTCCACCTAAAATCGCCTTCAAGTTCCACCTGTATGTCATTCCAATTCAGCACATGAGTAGCATCGTGCACATACTTCTTTAAAATAGAAACATGAAAAACATTGTGGATTTTTAAATTGTATGGCAATGCCAATTGATATGCAACAACTCCTATCTTTGATAGGATTTCAAATGGTCCACAATACCTCGGTGCTAATTTAGCACAGCTCCCAAGCTTCAAAGAAATTTTCTTGGGCTTTACCTTTATGAAAACATGGTCCCCTACCTGAAATTCTCTTTCTGTGCATTTCAAATCAACATAGCTTTTCTGTCGATCTTGGGCAACTTTTAAGTTACCTTAAACCTGTTTCACAGTTAGCTCCATTTCTTTCAATAGATCTGGTCCTAACATCAATCTATCTACAGGATTATCCCACGAAATTGGAGTACAACATGTTCTTCCATACAAAATTTCAAATGGACTTAACTTAGCAGATGCTTGATAATTATTATTGTAGGAAAATTTTGTTAAGTGCAAGTAATCCTCCCATTTAGATGGCTTATCTTTAACATATAATCTTAACATATTTTCCAAAATCTGATTTACTCTTTCTGTTTGACCATCAGTTTGCGGATGGAAAGAAGTACTAAAATTCAACTTAGTATTTAATCCTTTAAATAGTGTTGTCCAAAAGTTATGAGTAAACTTAGAGTCTCGGTCTGAAATAATTACCTTTGGAATTCCATGCAAGCGAAAATTTTGCTTCATGAAAATATCTGCAATGTTAGAAGCCTTGAAAGTAGTTTTAACAGGAATAAAATGAGCATCTTTGCTAAGTTTATCTATAACAACCATAATTGAGTCATTCTGCTTCTGATTTTTACGCAAACCTGTAATAAAGTCAATGCTTATGATCTCCCACTTCCATTCTGGAATTGGTAAGGGCTTCAATAGCCCAGCTGGATGTTGATGTTCAACTTTAATATTCTGACAGTCAAAGCATCTAGCTATATATTCAGCAACTTCACTCTTCATGTTAGGCCAAAAGTACTCATTTCTTAGCATAGTTATCATTTTTTGATAATCGGGATTCCCGGAATAAGGACTCTTGTGAACTTCATCTAAAATCAGCAACTTAACTTTCGAAAAATTAGGACCATAATTTTTTTTTTTGTAAGTTAAGAAGCCTTTTTCATTAATACTATAATCTGTTATAACATTTTCAGATGAATTTTCAGCCACTTTATCATGTAATTTTTGGTAATTTTCGTCTTGCTTAATTCCTTCTTCGATCTGATTTTCCAGATCAGTTTTAAAAGTACTGATTACTGCCACAAAACCTAATCTAGCGTTTCTGCTCAACACATCAACAACCTTATTTTCCTTTCCATTAATGTGATGGATCTCAAAATCGTACTCGCTAAGGAAATCTAACCACCTAGCTTGCCTTGCGTTAAAATTTGTTTGATCCAGTAAATACTTTAACCCCTTATTATTAGTCATTAAAATGAATTTTCTTCCAATCAAGTGATGGCGCCACATCTTTAAAGCATGTATCACGGCTGCCAACTCAAGATCATACATTGCATAATTCTTTTCATGTATTTTTAACTTCCTTGACTCAAAAGCAATTGAATGACCCTCTTGACTTAAGACCCCTCCAAGTCCTTCGTTGCATGCATCTGTGCATACGACGAAATCCTTATTAGGATCTGCAATTTTTAAGATGGGTGCAGTAGTTAACAATTCTTTTAACTTATTAAAGTTGTCTTGACACTTTTGATCCCATATGAATTTCTTCCCTTTCTTCTTCAAAGAAGTTATGGGGTTAGCAATTCTAGAGAACCCTTCAATAAACTTTCTATAATACCCCGTTATTCCCATGAATGACTGTACATCAATTACATCTTTTGGAACAGGCCATTCATTAATTGCTTTAATTTTATCAGGATCAATAGAAATACCATCTTTTGAAATTATATGACCCAAATACTGAATTTTATCTTTATAGAAATCACACTTACTGAACTTAGCGTAAAGCTGGTGATCTCTAAGTACATGTAAAATTATTTTTAGATGTTCATCATGCTCTTCTTTAGTCTTTGATTAAATCGGGATATCATCAATGAATACCACTACAAACTTATCCATATATTTATGCAGAACGTTGTTCATTAAACACATGAACACTGTCGGTGCATTGGTTATCCCAAAAGGCATAACTACGAACTCGTAGTGTCCATAACGTATTCTGAATGCAGTTTTGAATATGTCCTTGTCTTTTATCCGGACTTTATGATAACCCGACCTTAAGTCAATTTTAGTGAATACCTCTGCTCTGCGTACTTGATCAAATAGATCATCTATGCGGGGTAAGGGATACCAGTTCTTGATTGTAATTTTATTAAGCTGACGGTAGTCAATGCACACACGCATGGTACCGTATTTCTTCTTAACAAATATTACTTGTGCTCCCCAAGGGTTCACACTGGGCCTTATGTAGTTTTTATCTATTAATTCTTTCAGCTGAGACTTTAACTCATTTAACTCCAGAATATTCATCCTATAGGGGTCCTTTGAGTTTGGTACCGCACCGGGTACTAACTCAATGGTGAAGTCAAGTTCTCTTTTCGGAGGTAATCCTGGAATTTCTTCCGGGAATACATCAGAAAAGTCCATAGGGATGGGAATATCCTCTAGTTTTAACTTGTCTTCTTTAGATGTACATTCGTCATTAACAACATTAACAGCAAACAATTTACAACCTTTTCTAGCAGCTCTCTTTACTTGTAAGGCATAAATCTGTCTTACTGAAATCTGCCTATGAATTCCTTTTACTGTTTCTGAATTACCTTCATTATTTATACAAGTAAAAGATTTATCATAACAATTCAATATAACTCTATGTCGTTCAATCCAATCCATGCCAATTAATAGATCATATGAACCTAAGGGTAAAACATTCAGATTAACTTGCGTTTTCAGCTGATTTAAAAATACTTCACAATTCTGAACATCATCTGTAACCTTTCTTTTAGTTCTTGTTGCAAGATGAACTAACCATGCATTATCGAATTTTTCTGTTTTTAGCTTGCAACGGTTTACTAAAGTAGGTGAAATATAACTTAGATTTGCACCAGGATCTATTAAAATAGAAATAGAATTGTTTTGTATCATACCTTCAATTTCAACCATGGATGTTTGATGGTCCACTTGACAATTCTCCAATGTTGCATTTACCCTCGGCATTTCTCTTGTGATGTCTCCAACTGTAGGTTCTGCTTGCATAGTATGTATGTTGTTGCCTTTCCTCTTGTTGCTTGGGAAATCTGCTCTCTTGTGTGGTCCGCCACATTCATAACACTTTATGGGTCCTTTTTGTTTAGCATACCCGTTGTTATTGTTATTATTATTATTGTTGTGATTATTAGGTACATTTCTTGCAACAGTAGTGTTCTGAGATGTATTATTCCGATAATTATTAGGAAAATTTCTGTTATTAAGTTTTTTCTTAAAAATTCTATCATTCTGATTAAAATTCTTCTTTTTATAGTCATACTGATTAGTTTTACTGTTCGTCCAGCCAGTTGTTCCTTCTCTTTTTCTGTTTTGGTCAAAACAAAAATTTTCCTTCCTCATGGCCTCTTCCCAAGTGGAAGGATTGTCATACTCAATACGATCTTTTATATTAAACGGTAAACAACTGAGAAACCTTTGCACTTTAGGATTTTCCTCAACCATATAGGGTACATACCACAGCAAGCTAAGAAACTTGCTGCAAATTTCTTTCATGTTCATTGTACCCAATTTTAAGTCGTAAAACTCCTTCGATTTATCCTCAAAATACTGTTCAGACAAGAACTTCTTTTTAAACAAACTTTTAAACATAGTCCAAGTTACTTCTTTTTCTTTTATGCTCTTGATTCTTTTAAGATCCTACCACCAAATATCTGCCTTTCCGGTCAGATGGTAAATAGCCATCTTGGCTTTCAGTTGAGAAGAGTAGTCATAAATATTAAAGTACTTCTTCATTCCAGACAGCCAAGCTTCTGCTATCTCACCCTTCTCACTTTCGCCATTAAAAGTAGGTGGCTTAATCTTTTTAAATTCACTGGTAATATATTCATGATGCTTATGTTTTCTCCTTTTAGAGCAGGACTCACTGTTATTGCTATCATAATTTACAACATCATTACCTGAATCAGACTTAGAAGATGAGTAACTGTTCCTTTTATCGTTTCTTGTTTTCTTATGCTTATGTTGGTGGGACATTATTCTAGAATCAGCTCTAAATTCTGATTTTCTGCCTCTTTCATCACTGTGACAATTTCCTTTTAAATTCTGCTGTAACTCTTCCTGTGCCTTTAGGATCCATTCATTTTCTTCTTTAACAGCTTTTAACTCAGATTTTAAATCCTGTACAATGCGTAAAATTTCAGAAGACTGGTTGTTTAACTCAACATAAATTCATTCAATGTTATTATGATTAATTCGTTCATTACAAGGAGATCTATCCTCTGTTGATTCCTCTGGTATTTCCATACCTGCAATTAAAAGTAAATCTATTCTGTGCAAAAATGAAATTAAATTGCAAAAGTTAGTAACATAAACTTTCTTATTTATTTTTTTGTTTTGCACACATAAGCCTCATTCAATCCTAGAGTTTGAACTTGTGCTCTGATACCACATGTAACATCCAAAAAATCGCAAAATAAATTAAAAAAATGATGTAGCCTAATCTATAAGATAAATGCTAACTGCGGAATGATAATAATCAGCTAACAATGATAACTGTCTCATAGAATTTGTCTTAATTGTTCTAAACATGATTATGTACTTAGTTACAAGTAGGATGCAACAGAATAGGGTTTTTATTTTGTTATGTGTAAGGATCTGGTACAAAGCTGATGATGTTGTTTGCATATTTCTGAAGGGGTTCCTATCGGGTGCCCTTGGGTTTACTTAGCTTTGAAAGCTAAAGCATTGGATTCTTCCTTCGCAGATCTGCAAGTAAGGTCATAGAATAATTCCAATTTAAGATGATTATAAAATCTGGCGTGCATGAAGATGTTGATGGTATGTATCTTCAGTTTAACTTTGTCACTTGCATCGTCTTTTATGGTTATGATTGCACATGTCGTCAACAATATTTAAGCACTAGACTCGTTGTAACTATCGGTGAGATCAGTACTAATATAGCCTAGTTTAACTATCTGAATTTGTAACATGTTTGGTTTTTTGTGAAAGATAGTGTCATCCATATAATAAATGACTCTTCTGGAAATGACGGCTATAAACAATAAGTCTTGGAATGCTAATGATAATGTGTGTATTGCGTCCATATGTGAATCGAGATGCGATTGAGCTTCTAACATCCGGCATTATAGAGTTAATGTCACTCCCTAGCTTTCAATTAATGTGTGAAAGTTTTGATTCTCCTTACAACATTCTTATGTAGGTGAAATAGCTTAAAAATGTAACGTGGCCTAGCTTATATAATGCAAAGTGGCCTAGCTATGAATATAATGCTTTTTTATTAAATTGCCTAAGTTAAAAGTGAACCTTGTGATAGCTTCTTTTATGCTATGGCATTGTATGGTTTTATAATATATAGTTGATAAATTAATTATATTGATTCCAAGTTTGGTAACTTATTGAAACTATAATAAGAAAATGGTTGAATGTTATGTAAATGGATCTCATGGCGTAAATGTGCAATGTATAAGTGTTAAGTGTACTTAGAACAAACCTTATACTTATGGTGTAAATGAAAGGTCGTGATGCTACCTTATTAACAGAACTATACATCGTTGTTATGGTTTTGATATAGCACTATCCTATGGTTTGATGGCTTTATAACATGGTTGTAACAGTTGTAAGGTGTTTTTAAAACCCTGAGGCCTTCGCTATCACAAGATTTGCACTCTAATATGAATTAAATATTTGGTGCAGTCGAGGTTCTGGCTTAAATCTACGTGAGATCTTCAGCATTGAATTCGACCCTGTTGTGATGTCAGATGTTGCAACGTTGGCATCTACGTGTCTAGCTTCATGTGATAACCAAGGTAAGGAAGGGTGATACACCAACGAGTTGTAAGCTTAGCTCTGGTGATAAGGAAACCGAAATGTTTTGAGTTATAAATGTAATTCAATGATCAATACTTGATCGTATCTCTACCTTGGTACCTCCGTAGTTTGCTGGCTTGATCTCGATCGTTGATCTCAATACCTCGATAGTGGAGATGTATTAACCCTAGCTAGACTTGCCTTAACGTAAATTTTTCCTTCGTGTTTTAACTTTGTGGTTTTGGTTCTGGAGGAGAAGGCCGACAGGCTGCTGGTTTACAGGGCTCGACCCTAGGCGGTTGTGGATGGCACAGTGCTTCAAAAAATCTGTAATTTTTGTTGTGGAATAATGTATAAGTGCTTAAGCGTTTGCTGAGAGTGTAATATTGATCTCCTGTGGCTTCTTTCAGTGGCAAATAAGTTAAAAGGGAGGTCTTGACTTCGAGTTCGGTTATGATTCAGTTGCATGGACACTTTGCTATGTTGGAGAAAGGATTTGGAAGCTGAACACATTCCAATCGGCTGTTTAACAACTGGGTAAGTTTCTCTGGTTTATCTGTTCTACAATGTATTTCTTCTTTTGTTAACAGTCAAGTGATAATAATACTAACTCCTCATAGTTTTCTTTTGGCAGGAAATGCCAAGGTTTTGTACTCCATGTTCTCGTTTGATGGCAATAGGTTTCGGTTATCAATGGATAGAAATGTAGCTAAAACGGTAATCCCGGTGGCAAACCCTCGTAGGTTCTCCTGGCAGAAGTCATGGCAAACAGTGTATCGTCAAACCTGGAAGTGGTGGTTGTAAAACCCTGGGTTGTTGTTTTAGTTTGAACAGTCGATGTAATTGCTGGTAATTGCATAGGGTTTGAGTTTAGGGTTTCGATCTTGGCAACAATCCTTTTTTTCAAAATTGGGGTTTCAAACTCTGTTGAGATAATAGAATAATCGTTATCAATCCTGTGCTATGATAGTTGTTTTTGTTTAAATGTGTTGGGGCTTGGCCCGTGAACAAAACTATGTCTCATCTTTTCAAAAAGTGGATGTAATACTAAGTATTTCAATAGACCTTTGCATTTGAAAACAATGTGATACGAAAAGTGTAACTGTGTAGGTAAATTTATGAACACCGTGACATCGTTTTATTTAATGTCTATGAGGTTATGAAATATATATGATGAAGATTTAAAAACTGGGTTTCGAATAACGCTGTTTCTATTGTTTATTTAGGAAATGTGAGTTTAATAAAAATGTTTATACAAATCGGGAAAAGAAAATGTATGTTACTTTCATTTGATTTTTAACTAAGTGTTGAAACTATGTGACATGCTTAATCCAATGCCTCGTCTCCGTCTGTGTAAAAGATTAAGTAATACAAGTATAAGTCTGTCACAATTTAGGGTTGTAGTTAAGTTTAGATTGGATGAAACGATGATGACTATTGATACATTCGGTTATCAAGTGGAATTTGTGTGTACTGTTTGACTTTTGCTCCTTCAGTCATTTAAATGTGTTAACTTTGTATTGATATTTGAAAACAATGAGTTCAATCTACAGTGATGATTTATGATGTGAAAATAAACTAAATTTGTCTACTGTGAGTAAAACAAGAAAATGACAGAGAGCTTAATCATTTTATCTTGATCCTGTAACAGCATTTCAATTGTGTATTTGTAATTATATGTGCATGTAAAAAGAGAAACATTAAACCCTAACTCTATAATAAAAGACTTTGTTTGCTTAACTACTATGTGTGTACAATAATAGGAACATTAGTAATAACAGTAAACTTTGAAAGTATTTAAATGTAGGATTACAAACCCTAACTTAGAAATGTGATGCTTCTTATTTGTCTAACTGTTCTATATGTACAATAATGATATTAACAGTAAACTATAGTTATTCTTTTGAAACTAAACATTGGGAAAACAAAATGAAAGGAATGGAAATAAAACTAGTGTTGTGAGTAGAATACAGTAAATATTACTAAATAATAACAACAGATAATTTTAGCAGAATATAAAAAAATAGTACTTCCATCACCATGGCAGTTTGCCTATCCTATCTTATCTGTCTTAATCTGTTTCTGTACTGGAGTATGATGTTGTTCGTTTTTGCATGGGGAAAAATACAGAAACCCTTTTATTCAATCATTTCATAATTATACAAAATTATTAACTTATATAGGAAACCTAAATAACTTATAAATTAAAGAGTGAAAGTTTAATAAACAACAGAACTGTAATATGACAAATAGATAACAGAACTTAAAAATAAAACAGATAAGACAATAGAACCTGTAACTGACGATAGGGCCGACAAACACCCAAGGAGGCCTATTCTTCCCAACCTACTTCAGAAGAAACAACTCAACTGCTGACTTCTAATGAACCCCCGAGCCTGCTTACTGATCCAGTAAGTGGGTGGAATCTGTGTAGAAGCAAGGCACTCAAAATACCTTCTCCACTCGGTATCAACCACTTGAAACAAATGCCTTCTCCACTCAGCATCAAACAACTGAACTCAATAAGAGTTTGGCAGACACACAACATGATCAACAACAGCATATCCCCTCGTCAAATCTCTTGGGTGCAAACACAGCAAAACCCCAAGGTAAATTTCCTCGTCAGGAAAAGTGATGAACCTCAGTTCAATATTTGATGGCTATTATATAGACTTCCTAGGACTTTTCGTGGTCAGTTTGGAATAAATGAGCCTCAAGCTCCAGTCCCATCTTTCAAGTCACTATGACCACATTTCAAGGGAGTTGTCCCATACCAACAGCTAGTTAGTTGCATCATGATGCTACCACTTGTCCATTGCCTTCTACCCCAGATTCCATTCCACCTAGTGGATCAGTAACCACTCTTTCAACATTCCTCTTAGGTGTTTGTCTCCTATTTTATTTATTAAATAATAATATATTGTGCAAATTACAGTCATCCTTGGACACCTGTCCAATACAAACTTTACAATAAAAGTTATCATAATGTTTCTAAACATAAAATGTTTTCCAACTTAGATTAATTGCTTTTATTTTATCAGGATCAACAGAAATACCATCTTTAGAAATTATATGACCCAAATACTGAATTTTATCTTTATAAAAATCACACTTACTAAACTTAGCGTAAAGCTCATGTTCTCTAAGTACTTGTAAAATGATTTTTAAATGTTCATCATGCTCTTCTTTTAGTTTTTGAGTAAACAAGAATATCATCAATGAATACCACTACGAACTTATCCAAATATTTATGCAGAACGTTATTCATTAAACACATGAACACTGTCGGTGCGTTGGTTAGCCCAAAAGGCATAACTACGAACTCGTAGTGTCCATAATGTGTTCTGAATGCAATTTTGAATATGTCATCGTCTTTTATCCATACTTGATGATAATCCGACCTTAGATCAATTTTAGTGAATATCTCTGCTCTGCGTACTTGATCAAATAGATCGTCTATGCGGGGTAAGGGATATCGGTTCTTAATCGTCATTTTATTAAGCTGACAGTAATCAATGCACAAACAGATGGTACAGTCCTTCTTTTTAACAAAAATTACTTGTGCTCCCCAAGGAGACACACTCGGCCTTATGTAGTTTTTATCTATTAATTCTTCCAACTGATATTTTAATTCATTTAACTCTAGAATATTCATCCTATAAGGGGCCTTCGAGTTTGGTACTGCACCTCGTACTAACTCAATGGTGAAATCAAGTTCCCTTTTCAGAGGTAATCCTGAAATTTCTTCCGGGAATACGTCAGAAAAGTCCCTAAGTATGGGAATATCCTCTACTTTTAACTTGTCTTCTTTATATGTATACTCGTCATTAATGACATTAACATCAAACATTTTACAGCCTTTTCTGGCAGCTCTCTTTACTTGTAGAGTAGAAATCTACCTTACTAAAATTTTTCTATGAATTCCTTTTACTGTTTCTGAATCACCTTCATTATTTACACATGTAAAAGATTTATCATAACAATTCACTAAAACTCTATGATGTTCAAGCCAGTCCATACCAATCAACAAATCATATGACCCTAAGGGTAAAACAATCAGATTAATTTTCGTTTTCAACTGACTTAAAAATACTTCACAATTCTTGACATAATCTGTAACCTTTCTTTTAGTTCCTGTTGCAAGCTGAACTAACCATGCATTATCAAATTTCTTTGTTTTTACCTTGCAACGGTTTACTAAAGTAGGTGAAATATAACTCAGATTTGTACCTAGATCTATTAGAATAGAAATAGACTCGTTTTGTATCATACCTTCAATTTCGACCATGGATGTTTGATGATCCGCTTGACGGTTCTTAGGTGTTGCATTTATCCTGGGCATTTCTCTTGCAATATCTCCAACTCTAGGTTCCGCTTGCATAGTGTGAATATTGTTGGTTGTCCTCTTGTTGCATGGGCAATCTGCTCTCTTATGTGGTCCGACACATTAATAGCACTTTATGGGTCCTTTCTGTTCAGCATACCTGTTGTTGTTGTTAGTGTTATTGATGTGATTATTATTACTAGGTACATTTCTTGCAGTAGTAAAGTTCTGAGGTGCATTATTCCGGTAATTATTAGGAAAATTTATGTTATTAAAATTTTTCTTAAAACCTTCAGCATTATGATTAAAATTCTTCTTTTTATAGTCATATTGATTATTCTTACTATTCTTCCAGCCAGTTGTTCCTTCTCTTTTTCTGTTTTGATCACAACAAAAATTTTCCTTCCTCATGGCTTTTTCCACAGTGGAAATATTATCATACTCAATACGGTCTTTTATATTAAAAGGTAGACAACTGAAAAAACTTTGCACTTTAGGCTTTTCCTTGACCATGTAGGGCACGTACCTCAGCAAGCTAAGGAACTTGCTGCACAGTTCTTTCATGTTCATTGTACCCAACTTTAAATCGTAAAAATACTTTGACTTATCTTCAAAGTATTATTCCGACAAAAACTTCTTTTTAAACAAACTTTTAAACATAGTCCAAGTTACTTCTTTTTCTTTTATACTCTTGATTCTTTTAAGATCCTGCCACCAAATATCTGCCTTCCTAGTCAGATTGTAAATAGCCATGTTGGCTTTTAGTTGAGAAGAGTAGTCGTAAATATTAAAGTACTTTTTCATTCCAGACAACCAAGATTCTGCTATCTCACCCTTCTCACTTTCGCCGTTAAAAGTGGGTGGCTTAATCCTTTTAAATTCCCCAGTAATATGTTCATGATATTTATGTTTTCTCTTTTTAGAGTAGCATTCACTATTACTGCCATCATAATTTAAGTCATTATTACTTGAATCAGATTTATAGGATGAGTAACTGTTCCTTTTATCATTTCTTGTTTTCTTATGCTTATGTTGGTGGGACATTATTTCAGAATCAACCTTCAATTCTGATTTTCTGCCTCTTTCATCACTATGACAGTTTCCTTTTAAATTATGTTGTAACTCTTCGTGTACCTTAAGGATCCATTCATTTTCTTCTTTAATAACTCTTAACTCATATTTTAAATGTTGTACAGTGCGTAAAATTTCAGAAGACTGGTTGTCTAATTCAACATAAATTCCTTCAGAATTATTATGATTAATACGTTCATTATGAGGAGATTTGTCCTCTGCTAATTCTTCTCGTATTTCCATACCTGCAATTTAAAGGTCAATTTGTTTTGTACAAATTAAATTAAATTACAAAAGTTACTAATATAAACTTTTGGATTTATTTATTTTTTGCGCGCATGAGCCTAAATCAGGCCTAGAGTTTGAACTTGTGCTGTGATACCACATGTAACATCCCAAAAATCGCTAAAAATTTAAAATTTTTTATATAGCACAATCATAGAGAAAATGCTAACCGTGGAATGAAGATGTTTAAATATTGATCTAATGGAAGCTTCACAATATTATTTCTAAACATAAAAGACAGTAGATTTATAAATTAAATGCGATATAACAATATCTATCTTTTCATGTCATAATGGTTCTAGTAATAAATACGGATGACTTGTTTGCATATTTCTGAAGGGGTTCCTACAGGGTTCCCTTGGGTTTACTTAGCTTTGATAGCTAAAGCATTGGATTCTTTTCTTTCGCAGATCTGCAGGTAAGTTAATAGAGTAATTCCAGTATTTAACAACAAGATATAAGCTTCAGTTAGTCGTCTCTATTTTTAAGATAGATGTATATACTGTCATGCATGAAGATGTTGATGGTATGTAATTCTAGTTTATCTTTAACAATCTGTACCATTTTTATCCTAACACTTGTAAGTGTAACTAGAGATATTTTGCACTGTACTTCTGTTGAAATCAATGTTGTCATTCATTAGGAAATAATTGATATGATCGTCATGTGAGATTCTACAATTTAAATGTTGTGACAAGCATGTGATAATGTTATCAATATGTCAGGGTTGAACAATAAGCGACTTCAATGTTAAATGCAAGGTTAGATTTTAATGGGACCTTTAGAATTCTAGTCCATCATTGTCCAATTCAAAAATGCAAATGTATAGTAATAATAACCTTACTATAACATTATGTCTTGTAATAACGATGATCTTCAAAGCCTACACGACATATTTCATGTGCTTAAATCATAAATGCTCCTATAATACTTATTCGACTATATCACTGCATTGAGAGGATAATAGTTTAATGTGTATTAGTGACCCATATTGAATTGTTATAATACTTCTGTGGAATAATTGCTAGGGTTACAAGGCCTAGTCATATGCAAAATGAAACTTAGCACTATAATTTATTGTGTTCATAATAAACAAATGATAATTTAATATTTGAATTTGAAATGGATGCGCCCTAAGCAATTGGGGACTTAATGTTTATAATGCATGAAACATAGACATTATGTGATAAGGTTTGGACTCGATTCATATCATGGTTATAAGAATACAACATATGGTTTGGAAATTATAGAATATAGTAATGTTGCAATATATATTTGTTATGCGAATTTTAACATAGTTTAGAAACTTTATACATGGTTGTAATATTGTATATGATAATACGCTATGGTTTTGAAACCATACAATGGTTGTATGACAGTGGTGATAATAATGTCTGAAACCGTGCTATAAGCCATAACTTCGATGCTGACATGAATTAAATGCAGTTGCAGGTAATGGCCCGGGAGGTGATACGTAAGATCCGGAATTAAATGAAAACCCTGTGTGATGGTAGTGGTTTTCCTTGATGGCTCCTACGTGTATCTGACTCCACGTGATGTAGTTGTATAATTGTTGAGAACTTGTCGAGCTGTAAGCTCTGCCGTGGTTATATGGTACTACAACTGTGCTGGTTATTTATTGATGTTATTAATGGTGATTGATTGAAATATCTGCCTTGGTACTATCGTGGCTTTGCTGGCCAATTTTTGATCGTTGATCTATCTGCCTCGATCATTGAGATCTTAAACCCTAAGGAAGTCTCGGATTTCTTTTTGTTGTTTTCCTTAACGCATTCATTTGGATTTTTTGTTTGGGTAAGAGGCCAACAGGCCACTGGATAGCAGGGCTCGACCCTGGGTGGTTTGTGATGGCTCTGTAACTGTAATCTCTGTAAATTTTATGGCCAAACTTACTTTATAAGTTGCTTGGGTTCGAAGGGTGTAAGCAAATGAATCCCTATGGCTTTCGTCGTGCGACAGGTTAGGTTTTTGGTGGGTTATCCTCCGAGTTCGATAATGGTTCAGCTGCATGATACTCCTGTTGCATCAGTAGAGGAACTGGAAGCATGAAGCATTCCATCTGACTGTCACTATGAAGTTAAACTTTACTCGTAACACTACTTGTTAAATATGGTTTTGGTTTACTATGTATTCGTTTGGAATTCGCTATAACTTCTGGGTGATTGTGTGGCAGGAAATGCCACCCTTGGGGATTTTACAGTGCTTGGGTTTGTTGGAAATGGATGGCACGCTAAAAAATGGTAAGCCCCAGTGGCAAAACCCTCCGTAGGTTCTCCTGGCATATTTATGGCCAACGTTTGAAGTTGTAACAAATTTTTCCTGGAAATCATGGTTCAAAACCCATGTTGTTTTGTGTTATGCCTGTGTTAGGATGCCTCTCCTCTTGCAGAGTCGATGTAATAGTTTTGTAGGTTACTGTACAGTGTTTTGGGTTCTGAGTTTGAACTGGGAAATGTACCTCTGTCAACGAGGGTTTCAATCTCTGTCGAGTTTTTAATATAAAAGAATCGTTACAAGTTTATGTTGTTGTAGTTGTTTTGTTTCGTCATTTTGGGGCTTGGCCCATGAACAAAACCTGTGACTCGTTGATTTAAAATGTGGAAATAATACTTGTGTTTTAGTAGACCTCTGCGTTTGAATTCAATGTAATACGCAGATGTAGTTTGTATAACTAGGTTAATATACACTTGCTTCTATCGTTTTCTTTTATGGTCTGTGAAGTTATGAAATGTAAACAATGAATGATTTATAAACTAGGTTTCAAGATCTCTGCTGCTATCTTTTCTTTGTGAACGACGAAACTTGGAAATGTGTATCGATGGAAACAGGTACTGGCTGATGTTTGTGAATAATAAAAAGATTGTAATTCCACTAAACAATGTGTGAATGCTTGTAACTAAGGAAGACTTCAATCTGTATGTCGTTCAATGATTTATAAGTGATGCTAAGTTTTCATTTTAAGTACAAGGGTTTGTCTTTGTGTGGATAATATGGCTTGGTCCTGCTCTTCGATTTGAGATCGACAACCCACTATCTGTCTGTCACTATTGTTTAGAGTTGTTTCAAGCACAATGTAATATCTCATAAGTTTAATGTTGGTGCCGAGACTTTCACTATGTCGATTTATGGAAAGATAACAATGGTTTGTCATAAGTTTTGAAATCGTTGGCTATATGCCGAGAGATAATAATACTGCTTATAGTTATAGAATGAAATGATAAATGTTTCGATTGAAAGGGTTTAGGGTTTTTCTACTGCATGTTTGGAAAACATTTACAAAATTAAAATAGATTTTGTTTACTTGTCTATTCTGTATGTACAGTAGTGAAAATTACAGTAGACTATAGTAAACTTTTGAGAAGGAAAATATGGAAAACTATAAACCCTGAATTGAGACTTGAAAATGACATAATAGTTCTGTATGATGAGAGTATGCAATCTTCTTTAATTTATGTATCGGCAATGACATCAATAATAAATCTAAATCACAATGATAATCTTTAAGACAATAAACTTCTATTTGATGAAGTAAAAATAGGACTGTAACAAATTACAGAAATCAATATTAATTACTTAACAGTAGAAAATTAACAATTTATACAGAGTTATTCTTTTCATCATCTTGGAAAATTGCCTATCATAACTATCTCTCTTAACTTTTCTATGTACTAGAGTACAATGCAGTTCCTATAACATGGGGAAAAATGCAGAGATTATTTATTTCATTCATCATTTCTATTCATAATTGTATCTTGGTTCAAAAAACTAAAAGTAGGGGTATCTAGACCAGCACTCATTCTGTAAATAAAAATTAAATACTTGTCAATAAACATATTTAACTATTCAATAAAAAATAAACAAATAGAACCTATAGATGAAGATAGGGCCGACAAACACCCAAGGAGGCATGTTCCTCCCAACCTATTCCAGAAGAAACAGCTCAACTGCTGGCTTCTTGTGAACCCCCAAGCCTGATTACTGAACCATTAAGTAGATGGAATCTGTCTAGAAGCAAGGCACTCAAAATTCCTTCAGCACTCAACATCAACCTCCTGAAATAACATGCCTTCTCCACTCAGCATCAACCTCCTAAACTCAATAAGAGTTTGGCAGACTCACAACATGATCAACAACATAGCATATCCCCTCATCAAATCTCTTGGGTGCAAACACAGCAAAACCGCAAGGTAAATTTCCTCGTCAGAAAAAGTGATGAACCTCAATTCAAAATTTGATGGCTATTATATAGACTGCCTAGTTCTTTAGTGGTCAGTTTGGAATAAATGAGCCTCAAGATCCAGTCCCATCTTTCAGGGCACTATGACCACATTTCAAGGAAGTTGTCCCATACCAACAGCTAGTTAGTTGCATCATGATGCTGCCACTTTTCCATTGCCTTCTACCCCAGATTCCATTCCACCTAGTGGATCAGTAATCACTCTTTCAAAAGTCCTCTAAGGTGTTTGTCTCCTATTTTATTTATTTAATAGTAATATATTGTGCAAATTACAGTCATCCTTGGACACCTCTACAACATAAAACTTTACAATAAAAGTTATCATAATGTTTTCTAACACAAAAATTTTTCCAGCAAAAAGGGTATGTTACAAATTCCCCCACTTAAGCTCAACATCGTCCTCGATGTTGCTTATTCATCATCAATTTCCTGATGGAACAAAACTGGATATGCTGCCCGCATATTACTTTCCAGTTCCCAAGTAGCTTCATCAGGGCTAAGGTGCTTCCATTTCACCTTTACCTGCCCTATGGTGCGACTCCAAAGCATAATTTCCCTTCGGTGGAGAATACAGTCGAGTTCCACCTAAAAATAGCCTTCGGGTTCCACCTGTATGTCATTCCAAATCAGCACATGAGTAGCATCGTGCACATACTTCTTTAAAATAGAAACATGAAAAACATTGTGGATTTTTAAATTATATGAAAATGCCAATTGATATGCAACAGCTCCAATCCTTGATAGGATTTCGAATGGTCCATAATACCTTGGTGCTAATTTAGCACAGCTCCGAAGCTTCAAAGAACTTTTCTTAAGCTTTACCTTTATAAAAACATGGTCTTCTACCTGAAATTCTCTTTCAGTGTGTTTCAAATCAGCATAGCTTTTCTGCCGATCTTGGGAAACCTTTAAGTTACCTTGAACTTGTTTCACGGTTAGCTCCATTTCTTTAGATAAATCTTGTCCTAACATCAATCTGTCGATAGGATTATCCCAAGAAATTGGAGTACAACATTTTCTTCCATACAAAATCTCAAATGGGCTTAACTTAGTAGAAGCTTGATAATTATTATTGTAGGCAAATTCTGCTAAGTGTAAGAAATCTTCCCACTTTGATGGTTGATCTTTAACATACAATCTTAACATGTTTTCTAAAATCTGATTTACCCTCTCTGTTTGACCATCAGTTTGTGGGTGAAAAGAAGTGTTGAAATTCAATTTAGTATTTAATCCTTTAAACAGTGCTGTCCAAAAATTATTGGTGAACTTAGAGTCCCGGTCTGAAATAATTACCTTCGGAATTCCGTGTAAACGAAAAATTTGCTTCATGAAAATATCTGCAATGTTAGAATCCTTGAAAGTAGTTTTAACATGTATAAGATGAGCATCTTTACTAAGTTTATCAACAACAACCATGATTGAGTCATTCTGCTTCTGATTTTTAGGAAAACCTGTAATAAAATCAATGCTTATAATTTTCCATTTCCATTCTGGAATTGGTAAAGGCTGCAATAGTCTAGCTGGATGTTGGTGTTCAGCTTTGATAGTCTAACATTCAAAACATCTAGCTATATATTCAGCAACTTCACTCTTCATGTTGGGCCAAAAATACTCCTTTCTTAACATAGTTATCATTCTCTGATATCCCTGATGTCCTGAATAAGGACTCTTATGAACTTCATCTAAAATCAGCAACTTAACCTTCGAAAAATTAGGTACATAAATCTTTCTTTTTATATGTTAAGAAGCCTTTTTCATTTATACTGTAGTCTGTTATAACATTTTCAGATGAATTTTCAGCCACTTTATCATGTAATTTTTGGTAATTTTTGTCTTGTTTAATTCCTTCTTCGATCTGATTTTCCAGATCAATTTTAAAAGTACTGATTGCTGCTGCAAAACTCAATATAGCATTTCTGCTCAATGCATCAGCAACCTTATTCTCCTTTCCATTAATGTGATGAATCTCAAAATCGTACTCGCCAAGGAAATCTAACCACCTAGCTTGCCTTACATTAAGATTTGTTTGATCCAATAAATACTTTAAGCCCTTATTATCAGTCATTATAATGAATTTTCTTCCAATCAAGTGATGGCGCCACATTTTTAATGCATGTATCACAGCTGCCAACTCAAGATCATAAGTAGCATAATTATTTTCATGTACTTTTAACTTCCTTGACTCAAAAGCAATTGCGTGACCTTCTTGACTTAAGACCCCTCCAATTCCATCGTTGCATGCATCAGTGCATACGACGTAATCCTTATTGGGATCTGCAATTTTTAAGATGGGTGTTGTAGTTAATAACTCTTTTAACTTATTAAAACTTTCTTGACACTTTTGATCCCATACAAATTTCTTCCCTTTCTTCTGCAAAGAAGTAATGGGGATAGCAATTCTAGAGAACCCTTCAATAAACTTTCTATAATAACCCATTATTCCCATGAATAACCATACATCAGTTACGTCTTTAGGGAAAGGCCATTCATTAATTGCTTTTATTTTATCAAGATCAACAGAAATACCATCTTTAGAAATTATATGACCCAAATAATGAATTTTATCTTTATAAAAATCATACTTAGTGAACTTAGCGTAAAGTTGATGTTCTCTAAGTACTTGTAAAATGATTTTTAAATGTTCGTCATGCTCTTCTTTAGTTTTTTAGTAAACCAGAATATCATCAGTGAATACCACTACGAACTTATCCAAATATTTATGCAGAACGTTGTTCATTAAACACATGAACACTGCCGGTGTGTTGGTTAACCCAAAAGGCATAGCTACAAACTCGTAGTGTCCATAACGCGTTCTGAATGTAGTTTTGAATATGTCCTCGTCTTTTATCCGTACTTGATGATAACCCAACCTTGGATCAATTTTAGTGAATATCTCTGCTCCGCGTACTTGATCAAATAGATCGTCTATGGGAGGTAAGGGATATCGGTTCTTAATCAACATTTTATTAAGCTGACAGTAATCAATGCACAAATGCATGGTACCGTCCTTCTTTTTAACAAAAATTACTGGTGCTCCCCAAGGAGACACACTCGTCCTTATGTAGTTTTTATCTATTAACTCTTTTAGCTAAGAGTTTAACTCATTTAACTTTAGAATATTCATCCTATAGGGGGCCTTCGAGTTTGGTTTCGCACCTGGTACTAACTCAACGGTGAAATCAAGTTCCCTTTTCGGAGGTAATCCTCGAATTTCTTCCGGGAATACGTCAGAAAATTCCCTAAGGATGGGAATATCCTCTAGTTTTAACTTGTCTTCTTTAGATGTATAATCGTCATTAACGACATTAACAGCAAACATTTTACAGCCTTTTCTGACAGCTCTCCTTACTTGTAGAGCAGAAATCTGCCTTACATAAATCTTTCTATGAATTCCTTTTACTGTTTCTGAATTACCTTCATTATTTACACATGTAAAAGATTTATCATAACAATTCAGTAAAACTCTATGTTGTTTAAGCCAGTCCATACTAATCAACAAATCATATGACCCTAAGGGTAAAACATTCAGATTAATTTGTGTTTTCAACTGACTTAAATATACTTCACAATTCTTGACATAATCTGTAACCTTTCTTTTAGTTCCTATTGCAGGCTGAACTAACCATGCATTATCAAATTTCTCTGTTTTTAGCTTGCAACGGTTTACTAAAGTACGTGAAATATAACTCAAATTTGCACCTGGATCTATTAGAATAGAAATAGACTCGTTTTGTATCATACCTTCAATTTCAACCATGGATGTTTGATGGTCCGCTTGACGGTTCTCCAGTGCTGCATTTATCCTGGGCATTTCTCTTGCGATATCTCCAACTGTAGGTTCTGCTTGCATAGTGTGAATATTGTTGGTTGTCCTCTTGTTGTGTGGGCAATCTGCTCTCTTATGTGTTCCACCACATTCATAGCACTTTATGGGTCCTTTCTGTTCAGCATACCTGCTATTGTTGTTAGTGTTATTGTTGTGATTATTATTATTAGGTACATTTCTTGCAGCAGTAAAGTTCTGAGGTGCATTATTCCGGTAATTATTAGGAAAAATTCTGTTATTAAATTTTTTCTTAAAACCTCGAGCATTATGATTAAAAATCTTCTTTTTATAGTAATATTGATTAGTCTTACTATTCTTCCAGCCAGTTGTTCCTTCTCTTTTTTTGTTTTGATCAAAACAAAACTTTGCCTTCCTCATGGCTTCTTCCAAAGTGGAAGGATTATCATACTCAATACGGTCTTTTATATTAAAAGGTAGACAACTGAGAAAACTTTTCACTTTAGGCTTTTCCTCGACCATGTAGGGCGCGTAACTCAGCAAGATAAGGAACTTGCTGCACAGTTCTTTCATGTTCATTGTACCGAGCTTTAAATCGTAAAATTCCTTTGACTTATCTTCAAAGTATTCTTTCGACAAAAACTTCTTTTTAAACAAACTTTTAAACATAGTCCAAGTTACTTATTTTTCTTTGATACTCTTGATTCTTTTAAGATCCTGCCACAAAATATTTGCCTTCCCGGTTAGATTGTAAATAGCCATCTTGGCTTTCAGTTGAGAAGAGTAGTCGTAAATATTAAAGTACTTTTTCATTCCAAACAACCAAGCTTCTGCTGTCTCACCCTTCTCATTTTCGTCGTTAAAAGTGGGTGGCCTAATCTTTTTAAATTTCCCAGTAATCTATTAATGATATTTATGTTTTCTCTTTTTAGAGCAGCATTCACTGTTACTGCTGTCATAATTTAAGTCATTATTACTTGAATCAAATTTAGAGGATGAGTAACTGTTCATTTTATCATTTCTTGTTTTCTTATGCTTATGTTGGTGGGACATTATTTCAGAATCAACCTTCAATTCTGATTTTTTGCCTCTTTCATCACTATGACAGTTTCCTTTTAAATTCTGTTGTAACTCTTCCTGTACCTTAAGGATCCGTTCATTTTCTTCTTTAACAGCTTTTAACTCAGATTTTAAATCCTGTACAGTGCGTAAAATTTCAGAAGACTGGTTGTTTAATTCAACATAAATTCCTTCAGAATTATTATGATTAATACGTTCATTACGAGGAGATCTGTCCTCTGCTAATTCTTCTGGTATTTCCATACCTGCAATTTAAAGGTCAATAGGTTTTGTACAAATTAAATTAAATTACAAAAGTTAGTAATATAAACTTTCTGATTTATTTTTTATTTGCACGCATGAGCCTAAATCAGGCCTAGAGTTTGAACTTGCGCTCTGATACCACATGTAACATCCCAAAAATTCTAAAATTTTAAAATTTTTGATATAGAACAATCATAGAGAAAATGCTAACCGCGGAATGAAGATGTTTAAATATTTATCTAATGGCAGCTTCATAATATTATTTCTAAACATAAAAGACAGTAGATTTATAAATTAAATGCAATATAACAATATCTATCTTTTCATGTTATAATGTTTCTAGTAATAAATACTAATGACTTGTTTGCATATTTCTTAAGGGGTTCCTACAAGGTGCCCTTGGGTTTACTTAGCTTTGATAGCTAAATCATTGGATTCTTTTCTTTCGCAGATCTGCAGGTAAGGTAATAGAGTAATTCCAGTATTTCACGACAAGATATAAGCTTTAGCTAGTCGTCTCTGTTTTTAAGATAAATGTATATACTCCCATGGAGGAAGATGTCGATGGTATGTAATTCTAGTTTATCTTTAACAATCTGTACCATTTTTATCCTAACACTTGTAAGTGTAACTAGAGATATTTTGCGTTGTACTTCTGCTGAAATCAATGTTGTCGTTCATTAGGAAATAATTGATATGATCGTCATGTGAGATTCTACAATCTAAATGTTGCGACAAGCATGTGATAATGTTATCAGTATGTCAGGGTTGAACAATAAGCGACTTCAATGTTAAATGCTAGGTTAGATTTTAATGGGACCTTTAGAATTCTAGTCCATCATGGTTCAATTCAAAAATGTAAATGTATAGTAATAATAGCCTTACTATAACGCTATGGTTTGTAATAACAATGATCTTCAAAGCCTACATGACATATTTCATGTGCTGAAATCATAAATGCTTCTATAATACTTAATTGACTATATCACTGCATTGACAGGATAATAGTTTGATGTGTATTAGTGACCCATATTGAATTGTTATAATACTTCTATGGAATAATGGCTAGGGTTACAATGCCTAGTCATATGCAAAATGAAACTTAGCATTATAATCTATTGTGTTCATAATAAACAAATGATAATTTAATATTTGAATTTGAAATGGATGCGCCCTAAGCAATTGGAGACTTAACGTTTATAATGCATGAAACATAGACATTATGTGATAAGGTTTGGACTCGATTCATATAGTGGTTATAAGAATACAACATATGGTTTGGAAATTATAGAATATAGTTATGTTGCAATATATATTTGTTATGCGAATTTTAACATAGTTTTGAAACTTTATACATGGTTGTAATACCGTATATGATAATACCCTATGGTTTTGAAACTATACAACGATTGTATGATAGTGGTGATAATAATATCTGAAACCGTGCTATAAGCCATAACTTCGATGCTCACATGAGTTAAATGCAGTTGCAGGTAATGGCTTGGCAGGTGATACGTAAGATCCGGCATTAAATGCAAACCCTATGTGATGGTAGTGGTATGCCTCGATGGCTCCTACATGTATCTGACTCCACGTGATGTAGTTGTATAATTGTTGAGAACTTGCCGATCTGTAAGATCTGCCCTCGTGATATGGCACTCCAACTATGCTAGTTATTTATTGTTGTTATTAATAACGATTGATCGAAATCTCTGCCTTGGTACTATCGTGGCTTGGCTTGCCAATTCTTGATCATTCATCTATCTGCCTCGATCATTGAGTTATTAAACCCTAAGGCAGTCTCGCATTTTTGTTTGTTGTTTGCCTTAACGCATTCATTTGGAGTTCTTTTTGGGGGAAGAGGGCGACAGGTTGCTGGATAGCAAGGCTCGACCCTGGGTGGTTTGTGATGGCTCTATAACTGTAATCTCTATAATTCTTATGGTGAAACTTACTGTATAAGTTGCTTGGGTCCGAAGGTTGTAAGGCAATGAAGCCCTGTGGCTTTTGTCATGTGACAGGTTAGGTTTTCGTTGAGTTATCCTCCGAGTTCGATAATTGTTCAGCTACATGA
Organism: Larix kaempferi; assembly: GCA_027924585.1. Taxonomy (NCBI): domain Eukaryota; kingdom Viridiplantae; phylum Streptophyta; class Pinopsida; order Pinales; family Pinaceae; genus Larix; species Larix kaempferi. The sequence continues at coordinate 23,178,860 of BSBM01000316.1, read as the reverse complement.
TACTCCTGTTGCGTCGGTGGAGGAACTAGAAGCATGAAGCATTCCCTCTGAATGTCACTGTGAAGGTAAACTTTACTCGTAACACTACTTGTTAAATACGGTTTTGGTGTACTATGTATTCGTTTGGAATTCGTTATAACTTCTGGGTGATTGTGTGGCAGGTACTGCCTCCCTTGTGGATTTTACAGTGTTGGGGTTTGTTGGCAATGGATGGCATGCTAAAAAATGGTAAGCCCCGGTGGCAAAACCCTCCGTAGGTTCTCCTGGCAGATTTGTGGCCAACGTTTGAAGTTGTAACAACTTTGTCCTAGAAATCGTGGTTCAAAATTATGTTGTTTTGTGTTACGCCTGTGTTAGGATGCCTCTCGTCTTGCAAAGTCGATGTAATAGTTTTGTAGGTTACTGTATAGTGTTTTGGGTTCTAATTTTGAACTGGGCAATGTACCTCTGTCAACGAGGGTTTCAATCTCTGTCGATTTTTTAATATAAAAGAATAATTACAAGTTTATGCTGCTATAGTTGTTTTGTTTTGTCGTTTTGGGGCTTGGCCCTTGAACAAAACCTGTGACTCGTTGATTTAAAATGTGGAAATGAAACTTGTGTTTTAGCAGATCTCTGTGTTTGAATTCGATGTAATAGAAAGATGTAGTTTGTATAACTAGGTTAATATCCACTTGCTGCTATCGTTTTCTTTTCTGGTCCATTAGAGAGATTTTGAGGTCAAAAAAGGGCCTCCTAAGAGATGTACTACAAAAATATGAGATATATTAAAATATTATGAATTGGGGGTTTTATGGGGTAGGTATATATGACAAGTCACCTCCCACACTATTTTCTATGCACAATATAAATAACCATGGTTGAGTTACTTTTTAAAATTCACTAGAAATAAAATTAATAAAATAAGTCTACATTGATGTGACTAAGATTCATTGTAAATTCCCAAAAATGTATTGTCCTTTAACATTTATTTGTCTTGAACTTGCAAATGAAATTAAATAATAAAAAACAATTTTAAGAGCTTTTTTTTTAATTTTATGTTGACTTTTTATATTTAGTACTTTTCTCATGAATTTAATAATGTAATTTAATTGAGAATTTATTTACATGTAAATTGTCAATAATATTATTATAATCCACATTGGATTATTATTATTATTATTATTTATTAAATCTATTATTATTCTTTATTAGTTTGACATTATGTTATTAAATAGAATGGAGTGAATATATAATTTAAAATTAAAAACATAAAAATGATAATATATTATTTTATAAAAAAATGTGAAAGGACTTTCTTTATGAATTAAGAGTACTTCACTTGAAAATGACAATAATATTATTTTATGTGAAAGTGTGAAAAGACATTCATTATGAGTACTTTACTTGAAAATGACAATAATATTATTTTATGAAAAGACTATCATTATGAGTACTTTACTTTAAGACTTAAAAGTACTTACACCACTACCTTGGTTAACTATGTGTTTTCATCCACCATAGAAAATTTGACAAATAAGCATTCTTAACTCATGCAATGCCACCTCACCAAGGGGGATGATGTCATCTACTAGAATGTGATTGGTTGTATTTTATAGTACGTTTTCTTTGTTTTGAGGCCCTTTTTTGACCTCAAAATTTCTCTAATGGTATGAAGTTATGAAATGTAAACAATGAGTGATTTATAAACTGGGTTTCATTATCTCTGCTACTATTGTTTCTTTGTGAACGGCGAAACTTGGAAATGTGTATCGATGGAAACGGGTACTGGGTGATGTTTGTGAATAATGAAAAGACTGTGATTCCACTAAACAATGCGTGAATGCTTGTAACTAAGAAAGACTTCAATCTGTATGTAGTTCAATGATTTATAAGTGACGCTGCGTTTTAATTTTAAGTACAAGGGTTTGTCTTTGTGTGGATAATATGGCTTGGTCCTACTCTTCGATTTCATATCGGCGACCCACTATTTGCCTATCACTATTGTTTAGAGTTGGTTCAAGCACAATGTAATATCGGATAAGTTTAATGTTGGTGCCGAGACTTTAACTATGTCAATTTATGGAAAGATAACAATGGTTTGTCATAAGTTTTAAAATCGTTAGCTATATGCCGAGAGATAATAATATTGTTTATAGTTATAGAATGAACTGATAAATGTTTCGATTGAAAGGGTTTAGGGTTTTTCTATTGCATGTTTGGAAAACATTTACAAAATTAAAATAGACTCTGTTTACTTGTCTATTATGTATGTATGATAGTGAAAATTACAGTAGACTATAGTGAACTTTTGAGAAGGAAAATATGGAAAACTATAAACCCTGAATTGAGACTTGAAAATGACATAATCGCTCTGTATGATGAGATTATGCAATCTTCTTTAATTTTTGTATTAGCAATGACATCAATAATAAATCTAAATCACAATGATAATCTTTAAGATAGTAAACTTCTATTTGATGAAGTAAAAACAGTACTGTAACGAATTACAGAAATCAATATTAATTACTTACAAGTAGAAAATTAACAATTTATACAAAATTATTCTTTTCATCATCTTGGCAAATTTCCTATCATAACTATCTATCTTAATTGTCTCTGTACTAAAGTACGATGCAGTTCCTATAGCATGGGGAAAAATGCAGAGATTATTTATTTCATTCATCATTTCTATTCATAATTTTATCTTGGTTTAGAAAACTAAAAGTAGGGGTATCTAGACCATAACTCATTCTGTAAATAAAAATTAAATACTTGTAAATAAACAGATTTAACTATTCAATAACAAATGAACAAATAGAACACGTGGATGAAGATAGGGATGACAAACACCCAAGGAGGCATGTTCCTCCCAACCTATTCCAGAAGAAGAAGCTCAACTGCTAGCTTCTTGTTAACCCCCGAGCCTGATTACTAAACCACTAAGTAGATGGAATCTGTGTAGAAGAAAGGAACTCAAAATGCCTTCAGCACTCAGCATCAACCTCCTGAAATAACATGCCTTCTCCACTGAGCATCAACCTCCTAAACTCAATAAGAGTTTGGCAGACTCACAACATGATCAACAACATAGCATATCCCCTCATCAAATCTCTTGGGTGCAAACACAGCAAAACCCCAAGGTAAATTTCCTCGTCAGGAAAAGTGATGAACCTCAGTTCAAAATTTGATGGCTATTATATAGACTGCCTAGGTCTTTAGTGGTGAGTTTGGAATAAATGAGCCTCAAGCTCCAGTCCCATCTTTCAGGGCACTATGACCACATTTCAAGGGAGTTGTCCCATACCAACAGCTAGTTAGTTGCATCATGATGCTTCCACTTGTCCATTGCCTTCTACCACAGATTCCATTCCACCTAGTGGATCAGTAATCACTCTTTCAACTGTCTTCTTAGGTGTTTATCTCCTATTTTATTTATTTAATAATAATATATTGTGCAAATTACAGTCATCCTTGGACACTTGTCCAACATAAAACTTCACAATAAAAGTTATCATAATGTTTTCTAACACAAAATGTTTTCCAGCAAAAAGGGTATGTTACAGTTGCTTGCATTGGATTGGACGTGTACACTGTATAGTCCACGGTATGGATTACGATGAAATGTCAGTAGCCAACAGACGTAGATTTAGCAATGTGTGATCATGTTGTTGGGAATTCATTAAAAAACCACCGAAAAAACAAGGCGTTTTAGTTTTTTTTATCCTACGTGCTAAAGGACATCTCTCGTACATCATAACCATGATGAGAGCTGATGTAATCAGTAACACATGGCTATGTTACTAGTGATTTCTTTGCTCCAACAAAGTTTGAGGTAATTTAAACTTTACAAAACTTTGCATAATAAAAATTTGAGACATGTACTTTCAGATTAATACATGTAAAAAATGAAAACAAGATGTCATCGACATAACAAGAAACCATAATAATATTATTAAATCCAATTTTTATATTTATTAAATTTTTACTTTTATATTTTTCTTAAATATTTTTAAAAGGCATTCATATTGTTATCATTTTTATTTTAAATTTATATAGAATATTTTTTATTTTCTTATTTTTTAAATAATAATACTTATATCTCTATCTATTACATATTGATAACTCGTTAAAATATTCGGTAACCTCATTTTCTTTAATGTACATATATTTTATTAACATTTGTTTTTTATTTCCTTTAAAATAATTATAAATTCTTATTTCATTTAAATTTAAATTTATTAGATTTTTATATTTAAATATAAACATGGGAACCGATAATCTTTAAAATATGGATAAAATTAATTAAAATAAATTAAAAATATGGATAAATATTTTTTAAATAATATTTAAAAAAATGGATAATTATTTAGTTTTTTTTATATATTTAAAGTTTAATGTAGTTTTAAGATTTTGACTTAATGCAAATCTCAAGTAGACAAATCAGTAAACCAAATCGTGGTCCTCATCTTCTTCTTCATGGTGAGAATTGTCAATCGAAACTTTGTTATCATCATTTTCATCATGGTGATTATTGTACATTGTCATCGTCATCTTCGTCATGGTGAGAATTGTCGCTACACGTTTCATCCTCTTCATTATGATCAATGAAAAATCCACATTTACATTTACAATAATTAGGAAATAATTAGGATAAATAAATAAGGAAGCTTTTATAATTAGGGAAGAAACATTGAAGTCCACATTCATAACAAAAGACAAAGCCACACCTGAAAATACACACAGAATTTATTGTTTAAAAACTTTATAAAATTATTAAAAGCACTTACATAACGAAATAAAAAAATTGAAATCTTATAAAATATTTATAAATAAAATATAAATATAAATTCTTCACATGTTTAAAGTAATTTAAAAACTTTATTTAGCATTCTACCAACTTTCCAACATCCGATTGGATTCTTACTAAAGATATCGATATTACAAACAAATCTATAGAAATCTAAGTTGATTTTGGGGTACAATACCTAACAACAAAAAACTGAAAACAAACCATTCTTTCAAACTCAAATCCAATACCTGCAAATGATGTCCTTGCAACCTTTGTTGCGTTCAATCATATCTTTGCAGTTCGGACACTGTTTCCATTTCAATTCTGCATCGACATCACGCAAATGAGAAGCATAGTCGTGACATGACATGTTGTTGTGCCAAGGAACCCTGCATTTGATACAAAACAATCTGTTGGATTTTTGACATTTTGTTGCCGTTGTTGTTAGAAAAGGCTGTGATGAAGACTAAGCAATCGGTTGTGGGCACCTATCTAATCTTGATAGAGCCATCAAAGCCAAGCAGTTAGAATAGGGGCAGTATACCTTCTCCGAGTGTGGAATTTTTGTTTCTTCCAACCTTTCTATAAAAATATGAAGCCAGTTGGACGACAAGAATTTCTCACAGTCATCTTTAGTGAGTTTGGTATTACACCTTGAATACGGGCATTTGGGTATTCTCCAGTCATCTTCAGAGATATACACTCAACGTGTTTATCCATACAAGAAAAACAATATCTATGATGGCAAAACATATTTTCGTGCATCTGATTCACATCAACATCGTTGCAGCAAATGTTGCATTTTTCATATTCGTCCCTCTTTCTTTTCCTGTTTATCTGAGTGCCTGAATTGCCACCAACATCAGCATTCGTGTTGTTAGTGGTTTCATGGTGATCTCTGGTAGTGCCTGAATTGTCACCAACATCAGCATTCGTGTTCTTAGTGGTTTCATGGTGATATCTGGTAGTGCCTGAATTGCCACCATCATCAGCAATCGTGTTGTGGTTTCATGGTGATCTCTAGTAGTGCCTGAATTGCAACCAACATCAGCATTTGTCTTGTTAGTGGTTTCATGTTGATCTCTGGTAGTGCTTGAATTGCCACCAACTGCATTCAAGGGAGAAGCACACTGCGCAGTAAATAAATTTTTTACTGCGCAGTAGATGAATACCTTATTTTCTTCTCTTTGGACTTCGTGGTCCATATAATAGAGAACCCCAAATTTTACTTTGCGGAACACTTTCCTCACTAAGAATTAACTTTGCAGTTTTAACAATTTTCAACTACTTTCTTTCACTCTTACTCCGCTTAATTTCTTCCTTACACATCTCTCCTTGAGTTTTAACTATAAGTTTCTACTTATAGAGTTTCAATCAACCCACTTAAGATGTCTTCGCTTTGAAGGTATAAGATTGCATTAAACACTGTAATAAATTATATCCTAAGATTTCTTGACTTGCGAACTAATAATGCCGTGAAGTAAATACAAACAAGACGTGCACGGGATTGGTTCCGAACTCACTGACAGACTGACGTTGCAGACTGCAAACTGACACAAAATGGCTGAGAGGATGACTAACAGAGCCCGCGCAGTTCTCATATGCGATCAACTCATTAATTACATATTTTCCAATATGCATCAGCATTCGTGTTGCAGTTAGTGGCTTCAAGGTGATCTCTGATAGTGCCTAAATTGCTACCAACTTCAGCATTCGTGTTGTTAGTGGTTTCATGGTGATCTCTTCTAGTGCCTAAATTGCCACCAACATCACCATTCGTGTTGCTAGTGGTTTCATGGTCGTCTCTAGTGCCTGCTTGTTCCATGACCAAATTCTCCATCGTTCCTTCACTAATTTATAGATCCAAATTAAATCTATCATAGCACTATTGAGGGGGACAGAAAACAGGGACAGTTTATGTAGAGAGCAATGTAGAGAATCTAGTAGGATGATGGATGACATCTCTCGTACAATGGAAGACTCTTCCTATTCTATGATTGTTCATATTTACATGAACGCAATCCCAAAGGATTACATTTCCAATAGTTTTATACTATGAATATTACAATTTTATGCATCATATGTGTGTGAATTTTATATTACAATTTTATGCATCATATGTGTGTGAATTTAGTTGTGTTCCATTGCATTTTAATTTCTGTACTCTCAGATGCATCTGTAACATCCCGAAATTTACAAAAATTTAAATTTTTACATATAGCTTTTAATACTAAATTTAAATGTGCGAAAAATATCATAAATGTCTAAATGTTGGCTTGCTGTACTAAATGTTGTTGTTAGTTGTAAGTGAAATGTTGCGACTAGATAATTAATATTTTTACTTTGATGTTAAGCTTACTCAAGTGTACTTTCAAAATATTTCGTTTTTGTTCATAAGATTAAAGTTTATATGTGTTAACTATTGTTTCTTCTTGTTTGATGATGAAGGGGTCCTACGGATGCCTCGAGGCTTACTTAGAATTCATGCTAAAGTATTTGAATCGTCCTTTTTGCATATTATAGGTATAATGTTTACGGCATGTGACCGAAGAGTTCTAAACAGTTTCCGTGTCTCCCAAGTGTTAATGATTTAAGAGACATATTGTCGTAAGTGTTGTTGGTGAGATCTTCAGTTAGCCTAGTTTGTAAAAATCAGACGTAGGTAAGTTGTAATAATCAAAATCTCTGTATTCACCTTTATTAATTTGTCGAGACAAAAGAATAGGATTCATAAACCAAGTTTAACTCTATGTATAAAGTCATTGTGAGTTTCTATTTGATGTATATTAGGAGATTTCCCAATTTCTAAATATGATGGCTAAGTGCAATTGAATGCAACATCGATATGCAATTTCTTTTATATAATTTAGAGCCTAGGAATTACATGCAAGGTTTGATTATGTTCTAATCTAGGAATTATTGAAAAGTCATATCATAGTCACTTGCTAACTTATGAATTATGACGATTCATAATCAAATGTAAACCTATGAACTATATGCAATTTCTTATTTGATTTTTATATTATATGAAATATGCATATGCCAAACCCTATGCAAGGTCCTATGAACAATAACTATATGGTGATGTGTGTGCGTATCTATGTGTCCCTATATAACATTGTGATTTCCTAACTATGCATTCGGCATCTCCTTGACTTACCACAAGGTGTTAATACCAAGTGAAATGTCACACTTTTACCAATAACACGATATATTGTATGAAATATGTGATACCAACACTATTAATGTATCGTGGCAGGCACTTGGGCTTCCTTGGCATTTAATACTGTAACATCCCCAAATAACCTGTTTAAGAATAACGGTGAAATATGGAGTATAACAAAATTGTTCTTCTTGTTTGTTTTGTAACGGATAGAAACCATAACACTTAACTTCCATCAAGTTAACGAGACTACATATACTAACATAAGTACCACCTATTACACTATTTATCACAACTATAACCAAGTATTTTCTTCATCATATGCATATATATCTACACATATGTAACTAGAAACATATCCTTACATAAGTACCCAATCCTTCATGGCACTCAAGATAACTATATATACACATATGTATATATATCTGTTTTTACCATTCGCATTCTAGAAACAACATAATAATACTAAAGTCTATAAATTGCATTAATCATTTTTCCTGACATTTAAGACGAAGGTACACTTTCACAATTTCATACTCGACAATAATAATAATGTCAATTCTTGTCAACAAAGTAGGGCGACAATTAACACTTTCTTTTCATTTCATACATAGAGTTTAGTTGACCCTTTTTACAAAATATTCTACCTTTATTCAAAGAAGTTCACGCAAGATTAAATTAATCATACCCTTGTGCTTTACCTTCACTGCTCTATTGATCATTTCTCGTCTACTATACTAAGTCATATTTAACACACAAACCACATGCTTAAACCAATATCAAGTACCCACGAGTTTAAATATTTTATCAACATCATGTACATGTAAACCTAGTCCACAAAACCGTATAAAAAAAATATGAGATTCAATCATATAAGGGCACAAGAGACAAAACCATATTACCGTGGTTCACCCCAAATCGGGGCTACGTCCACAAAAGATGTTGCATATATTATTTATCAAAAGTTACATTTAGCAACGCAATTGCGGCCATAATCACTTTCTCTTTTCTCAGAAATATAAAGACGGATTGAACTACCGTGCACTATTCCTTTTCTGATATTCTATTAAGGGATTTTTGACGTTATTTAAATACAGGTTTAACCATTGCCTCCTTCTCTTTCCTAGACATCTTATTAGCAGAGTTTAATATTAATTAAACTCAGACTTAGCTACTGCATTTCCTATCTACGCAGACTTTTAATTATTACATGATCCAAAGCTCAAGCATGGATCAAAATCATTTACCCGGGGCCATCTCAGGACAGTACAACACTATCACGCCCAGATACCCTACTCGCACACAGATAAGATTTGTTGAATGCTTACTGTGTTGAAGGCAGAGAACCCAAAAGAAAAATGCAGAAGTAATCTAAATCTAGAATACAAGGTTACTGCACTTACCAAGAGGCTGGTTAAGCTAGAGGCTAACCCTGTTCATGCAATGACCCAGATGAAAATGAGAGTGTCTACAAACAAAGGTAAAAATACTCACCCCGATAACTGGTGAATCCAAGCTAATGCTCGCAGGTGAATCCAAGCTAATGCTCGTCTATTATATATGTTTAATAAAAGTATGCAACATAACAACTATTGTTGTGCATCTTTAGCTTTTCTCTTAATAGGCTTTCGTTAACTTCTATATAGCATAAGAGTAATGTTCGCTTTCAATCTTGTCCTATCTTTTATTATTAACCTACTCAATTTCATGAGAGTTATCGTAAGGTTCCAAAACTCAAGGCTATACCCTTAGTTCAAATGTTTGATGCTTTCGTGCATTAATCCCATAACGTAAAAAGAGACCATGTCCCTTCGAGTATATATATATATATTTAGTCCACTTACATCTATCTAAGAGGTAATTATTCCTTCATTAAAGAAGGAAACCTTTAACTCGTCCTTGTCTAGGATTATTAGATCTAGGGAATATTATCTTCATACTTAAAAGATGAGTCTTATCTCTTAGTAGGGATTTTGATGGAAGTTAGTTCTTCCTAGTCAGACGACCCCTATCCCTTAGCGGATTTTGTATCCTGTCCCAAAATCACTTCCATACAGCAATAACTATTACAACATAGAAAAATAAAAATGATATTATTAAGGTCCTCTCGTGGGGCCTTGGCCTTGAGCTCCTCACCATGGCCTCGTACTTTCTTTACAATATACAGTTAGTTTCTTTTCTTTTTCTTTTTCTTTTTCTTTTTATTTCTGAAGGAAAGGAGGGATATTACAAATACTCACCATTGTCGAGATAGTGGAATGTATTCATGGACATCTTCGTGGCACTAGGCACGTGATAGAGTGGTGATGGTTGGAATGATGTGACGAGCTGTAAGTGATATGGTTCGAGCTTGATCTAGCTATCCTCCTTGGTGTCTATGGTAATGATGGTGTCATTAATGTGGTTGATGCTTGGTTTTATGTGACAACCCTCTGGTGATCTCGACCGTTGATCCAACAAGGGTTTTGGGATTTGGGTCCTAACCCTAACCACCTCTATGTTTTATGGAGTTATTGTTTTCCTTAGCATTCAGGTAGTGGCTCTGAGGAGAGGCCAATAGGCCAAGAGCCTTTAGGGTCTTGTTAACTGGTTTTTGGAGTGCCCACGGTTCGAAGATGTGACATATTGAAGCTTAGGAGCCGATACCTATGGTGTTTTACAGTGGCAGCTTGAAGTAGAAGTTCTGGGTTGTGAGTGACAAACTCTTCGTGATAGTTGATTCAATGCTCGGATGTTCGTTAGGTGATATTCTTCAGAGTTAACGTGCTTCCTTCTTTTTGTTTGATGGTGGAGAAATGGGTATTGTTTGCAATGTCTTGGCGTTCCACTTCGATGATAATTTCTTAAAGGTAAAGGTTCTCGGTTCAAACCCAGCATCTTCCATTCTGCTTGAGATTTTGAGTTGTTATCATATCTCCTGTAATGATTTATGTGAACACTTGCTTTTAACCACCCTCATGTCAATGGTAGGTACCTTTGTCGATGGCTTCTGAGCTTAAGTTTTTGTAGCTGGCTCATGCAATTAGATCGGTAAGCCTCGGTGGTTACCTTGTTACTCCGGTTAGGTGAATGTTGTGCCTTCGTGTGTGTTTTGTCAAGACTTCATGCTTTCTCTAAGGCTTGTTCTTCATCGAAAGCGTATGTACTGTTGGTGGCTTGGGGAGGATAAGATCCTTGACCCTTTTGTCATCATTTTTCAATAGTATTTGTTTCCATTGTATAATCCTTAACAGAAAATACTCAGTAGAGGGTTTCACCCTGCCATTGTTCTCGGTAACTGAAAAAGATTTATGTTTTCATTAGACCTGTGATTTTGTGGATGATACTGTGAGCGTTGCTCCCTTTTGTAAAGAGAAGTCGAAACTTAATGTTTTGCATTTTACTGTGTTCTTGATAATAAAGTACTATGTTTTCTATATAAGCATTTGAGTTTAAAGAGAGCATTGCTCCAGTTGTATGCACTGAGACTCGTCGTTTTGCAACTAAAATTTTCCTTTTAGTAGGGTTAAGGGTTTAGCCATGTGTTAACAACGATCAAACCCTAAAGTGTGATTCTCAAAATTGTCTTGTTGTTATGATATCAATGTTTAGATTCCGAAAGTAAATGTCTATAGTGACTATTCATGTGGATTTAATGTTTATGGTTTTAAATTAAAAACTGATGATGTAGGATCATGTTAGTGCTGAGATGGTTCTTATTTCCAGTCTTAAGGAAATGTAATTGGTAATCGTTTTTGTGCCTAAGTTTATGATTTTGAATGTGTTGCTCGTCATTCATGTGTGTCGGTTTTAAGTATTGGCCGAGAGCCAATGTCTTCTATTCGTAACTGTGTAATGAGGTTGTAACTGTTTTCTTGTTTTGATGTTGACTATAAATGTTTGAACCTTAGCGAAATTCTAAAACTGAGAGATGGATGTTGGTACTTCTAGGGTTGGTCGATGAAAGCTCGGTTTGGATAAAAATAATGATTCTTTGTTTTAATAGTTGTGATAACTATGGGAAATAATAAAACCATAAGATAGGGTTTCGAATCCAATGTTAAATGTGAATGGGATTTAGCTGTAGTTTTTAAATAAATAAATAATGTGAAAGAAAAGAATGCAATGTTGTGCATAAGGGTTTGTGCGAGATAATTATGCATTGTTTGTAATAGAAATAATTTTTTGTACTTAAGAAATAAATTATTTTGCAGTTGTTATTTCAAATAAAAATTATGAAATAAAAATATAGTAAACCTAAACATTTAACTCATAGAAAGAATGAATAATGAAAACGTAGAATTATATTATTTTAACACAGAATGTTAATAGTAGGAGAAACTAATGAAATACAACAGTATTGATCTTTTCATTCATCTATCAATATGTCTATCAATTTATCTACCTTAATCCTTTCTCTGTACTAGAGTACGATGCAGATCCATTAGCATGGGGAAAAATGCAGAGAAACATTTACTTCAATTCATCTTACTTAATCATTACTAAACAAAATCCTAGCTAGATCAAACACTGAAATAAATGTATTTGTTTAATAATATTCTTGAAAACAGAAAATCAATATTTGCAGATAGAAACTTTAACTACTTAGAATTTTAAAAGACAAGTAGAACCTGTAAATGAAGATAGGGCCGACAAACACCCAAGGAGGCCTGTTTCTCCCAACCTTTTCTAGAAGAAGCAACCAAACCTACTTGCTTCCTTTGGACACCCGATCTTGCTTACTGAACCACTAAGTAAATGGAATCTGTGTAGAAGTAAGACACTCAGTGATTTAACTTCTGCACTCAGCAATGTAACTTCTGCACTCAAATATGCCTTCTGAACTGAGCAATATAACTTCTGCACTCAAATATGCCTTCTGCACTCAGCAATATAACTTCTGCACTCAAATATGCCTTCTGGACTCAACAATATAACTTATGTACTCAGCAGTAAATAGGCAGACTTACACCATGATCAAAAACTCAGCATATCCCCTCATTGAATCTCTTGGGTGCCAGCATAGCAAAACCCCAAGGTAAATTTCCTCGTCAAGAAAAGGGATGAAACTCAGTTCATATTTCGATGGCTTTTATATAGATTGCCTAGGTCTTTACAGGTAAGTTTTTAATAAATGAGCCTCAAGCTCTAGTCCCACCTTCCAAGGCACTATGACCACATTTCAAGGGAGTTGTCCCATACCAACAACTAGTTAGTTGCATCATGATGCTGCCACTTATCCATTGCCTTCTACCCCATATTTCATTCCACCTATTGGGTCAGTAAACTCTCTTTCAACAATCCCCTTAGGTGTTTGTCTCCTATTTAATTTATTAAATAATAAAATATTGTGCAATTACAATCATCTTTGGACACTTGTCCAATATAAAACTTTACAATAAAAGTTAACATAATGTTTTCAGCATAAAATGTTTTTCAGCAAAAAGGGTATGTTACAGCATCCCTTTAAAAATGGCTCTAATGAGAGGTTAAGTTAGTTGTAATTATGAATGTCTCGCTTTATGGGATGGAATTTCAATGTTCAAACTCATAACTACACATCCTCTAGTTAGAATGTCGAATGGGGATGCCATTCCACTTGTGATATGTGGTAGATCTATATAATTATTGACTACTATGCTTTTACTTTCAACCATACTAACAAAATACAGTTGTATTGACACTTGTTGTAAGGAAATTTGAACTAGGTTAAAAATAAAGCAAACATATAGTCAACTATTTATTTACCCAATTTTGAACTAACTTTAAAATACTTCTTAGTTTAATGTTAGTATATGTTATACCGTTAAAAGTTATATCATCTCCTTTATTACTATTACATGTAGTTTGTTTATTTAAGTTTTATTTTATTACATGTAGTTTTTTTTATTTAAGTTTTATTTTATACAATTGCTATTTTTTTTTACATTTTAGTAATTATCATTTATCAAAAAGTAAATTTATGTAGTTTTTTTGTTTTCATTTTTTAAATTCATTTTATATAAAAATAGATTTGTGTAGTTTTAAGTTTTCAAGGAAAATTGAATGAGATGTTAAAATTTGGAATAATTATGTATTATTTTATTTTATTTTTAAATTAAAATTACATGTTTTTGTATTTATAAGATGTCTACTCCTGTATTTTAGTGGTACTTGATTATTTTATTACCTTTTTTTCCGTATGGTATCCAAATCCTATTCAAATCCGTACTCGAATCTATGCTTTTAACCAGGACAATGCTTGGGAGGACCTCTGATAAGTGATTAATTTATTTGGGTAAATGAAAATGTATTTTCACATGTAATAGGTGGATGATCTTCTTCATATTTTGGATTATAGGATGGATATTCCTTTTGTCTATGTATTTTGTGTAACACTATGTCTAATATTGGATGCTATGAGGAAAATCAAGCTAAGAAACATTACATATGATAGGTATTTTTTCAAAACATTTTAGGGGTAGTAGGGAAGCATGCAAAGGGATCTTTGTGATGGTACTACTTATCAAGAGAAGTTGGTTCCATTTCCTTTGAGATTCTTTTAGGTGATCGTCTTGAGTTGAATTGTGTTTCGTTTTTTTCTATCTTGAATAGGAATCTTATGTCATTATTATATATATCCTATATGATAGAGGTATACTGGATATCATAATGCATCATCAATGATTTTAGTTTAGGCATTATAAGGACTTTGAATAAAGGTATGAGAGAGGGTGGCCTTTTCAAGTTTCTTTCAAATCCAATAAAAATTGTACATATTAGTGAGACCAGAAGTGAGTTCTATATTTTGAAGTAATATAAACTAAACATATTTAGAACTATATTTTAAATGTTGAAATTGATCTTATTATTATGGCATTATGATTTAAGAAACTTTCTTACTAATTAATAATTCATTTTATAACTTGTAATTGTAAATACCATATCATATATCTTTTAACTACTCCATATATTTTAATTAATTTAATTTGATTTTTTAATATAGATTATTTATTTATACAAATTACACATTTATTTAAATATTTTAATTAATTTTAATGTATTCTTAAATCATACTATTAATATTATTAAATCATTATAAACATCTCATCAATTTCAACTAGCCACATTAAATAGTTAACAAGAGCAACAAGTTGCAATGTCAATGACAATAGAAAGGAATAAAAGAGAAAAAAGCCTCGAGAAATGAGGGTTGCCTTTTTTTTTGCTGCTCACGTTATGTAACTAAAATGTCATGTCATGTGAATAGGAAGATGAATCTCTCTCACTCTCACTCTTTCTCTTTTGTATCTATATTTGGGTGTGCATTTGCTATTATGACTGAGCAACTTGCATCCAAAGAAGGCGTGCTGAGTTGATGGAGTCATGCAGAGAGGTGGCTAAGGAGAAAGAGGGTGACAACCAAAAGTGTGATGAGAATTAGCAACTATTTAGGTATCTATTTACAAGACTCTCAAGAAGTTAGTTGATGAATATGTCAACAAACTCATATAGTTCTTACTAGAATGGTACAATCTCGTTCAGAAATGGAAGAGATTCTACAAAATCAATAGAACTAGACAATTGAATCAATTAGCTGAGCATGACATGGAATACTCATCAAGATGTGATTGTTGCTCAACATTTGATGAAGAATGTGCAAAGTGTTAGTGATTTGCTTGCAATTGGTCTAAAAGAATTATATAATATAATATGTTCACTATGGAGGATAATGAGAAGTGGGAACTAATATTGCGGTTCATGATATAACATTTTCTCCAAGAAAGAAAATATTAGTTCAATGGGATTGCCAAGTGAAGAAGATCTCCAAAAAGTAATAAGAAAGAGCTTAAACGATCTTCATGCACATAGAGAAAGAACATGATGAGTTCATTGGTTACATGATGCATTTCGACACTGTGATGTCAAACCATTGGTTGACAAACAACATTAGCATGCCAAATTACAAGAGAAGATGCATTATGAACATTTTACCTATCATGAATCCATGCAAGGTTGTGCTTATTTTGTCATTGTTCATTTATAAAACACTTTGATTCATCATAAAGCTCATGAGTTATTTCCAGTGACATATGAAAGACAAACCCATTTATATATAAACATGAGTTGGCACTACATCTTGTAGGTCAATGAAAACATTTAGCACTGGGTAATCTTTTAGTAAAGGATGAAAGATGAAATTACATTTGATTATTCATAATTAATGAAAACATCTAGCATTGGATAATCTTCTAGTAAAGGATGAAATTACATTTAATTATTTTTAATTCTTTAAAAGTTTACATCATCTTCATTCACATTATCTCTGTTGGAGTTGATTTAGTGTAGTGTATATCAATATCTATGATTACATGAAAAAAGTTATGATTATAATATTTATGTATTCTTAATATGTAAGATATCTATTAATACAATCATAGCATTTTGACTGCAACACATCTCTCCTAACCATTTAAATTTCTAAATGGATAGAGGTTTTTGAAAACTATGTGGAAAGCTAATTGTTTAGCCACTCTGTTCACCATGAACATGGGTCACCTATAATATTGGATTTACCTTGCTATTAGCATTTCTTCAACGATAAAATGCTTACGTTAGGACTTGATGGTGATTTTCAGCCACATAATTATGTATTATTTTATTACTTGTTCCTTTCATTCTATAGAGAATAAAATATTGTAATTCCATTCGAACTAGCTCGTGCTTTTCTAAGTTCCAAATCCATACGAAACAGCGTAATGAAATTGGAGGAAAGAAAAATTAAAAGGAAAAAATTGGGCTCTTTCCACTACTGTGACAATTAACTGAAAAAGTTCATTAAGTAGATATTGCTCGATCGATGGCTCCAGAATAACCGCTGAAATTGAAGACCATATGAATAGTTCAAGATAACAATTTTATTCGATCAGCAGAAACCGTCATAACAGCTGAATTTAATACTATTCAGACCAAATAATTTTGATTAACAAATCAACCAACAAATTGAATTTAATACTATTCAGCCTAAAATTTACGCAGGTTCTACAAATTCATAGCTGCTAGTGGGAAACAGATGTCCCATTATCTTCGGCCATTTCAATCAGTCAACTGGTTGTCATATTCTCCATAATATAAGCAAATTCATTATGTGATACGAAATTCAATTCGCTTAAAAGTTTTGTATATTATATTTTATAGATATTTACTTTTCACTGTCTTATGTGCACATGATCATATGTGCACACAGAAACTCAACAAATCAGCCTAAAAAATATAAATCTAAACTAACTTGCCAAATTTTCTCGACGTGAATTTTCTATTCTGGAAACTAAAATTCCTCTAAAATTTTGAACAAACTCTGTTTATATACTTCCACAGTCAATGGATTAATATTTATATATTCTGTCAATGGATTAATGGTGGTCGTGAATAAAGTATATTTTCTGTTAGAATAATAATGTTGGTCGTGAATAAAGTATATTTTCTATTTATGTTGTTTGTGTACGTGTAGTTCCAGATTCACTATTGTAGGAGTCTGTTGAAGGCTCTCTAAACCTATATATCTGTAACTATTACCTATAAATAATCGAGCTGTGTTGAGTGTTAATCTCACCTTCAGTCTATGCTGCTGTGCATGCTTTGTTTCCTTCGGTGTAACTTAATTTGGAATCAAAGCCATAGTGGCCTGTTGTGAGAGCCCACTGTGGCATGCTGTGAGAGAGCCTGTTGGGCCTGCCTGTGTGTGGAGTAGAGTTGAGTGTATCTCCTCCTGTTGTCTGTCTGGTGGCCTGCCTGCGTGAAGGGAGATCACCCGTGGAATTGTTGAGATCGTTGGTTGTGAAGATTCGTTGGCCATACACTGTCAGATCACTTCCTGTAGGTTGAGAGGAACTGAGATAACCTGAAGGATGGGCACACCGTGTTGATGTATGAAGATCGCTGCTCAATATAAGAAGCTGCCGCTTGATTGCTACCATCGCAGTCAAGATTCAAAATCCGACGAGAATATAGTGAAGGAAGCTGATACTGGAGTCATTGCTACCTGTAATCGCTGATTGCTGAAGGAGTTGACTGCGTAGTAGATCCACTACCTGTCTGCCAGTGGAATTACTGGAGATAAATGCCAAATTGGAATCGTGATCTATGTGGTGGAGATCGCTGAAGTACTGGAGTATATCGTGAAGTTTCTCTCTGGAAGTTTCATAAAGATTCTTGCTTGCAGAAAACTATTCGCTGCCGGAGATCGAGGAAATCGCTGCCGTGAGCAGACCGCTGTGGATTGGCTGTGAATTGCTGAGATCTGTGGTTGCAGTTAAAAGTGGACCCGACCCTGTGAGAGATATATACGCTGCTGTAGCTGTGTGAAGAAGCCACCATGGATCTATCTTACACGCTGTTCAGAGCTGGCTGTGTAGAAAAGAAGGGATCGCCCAGAAATTGCAGAGGGAGAAATCGCAGAGGAATGAGATCACTGCCAGTAGTGGGATCTAGTGTGGGAGAAATTGCACATGCCTCTTTCACACATGCCTGCGTGTTGAGGTGGAGTCGCTGATGCCTGTGTGAAGGAGAACTGTTGTTTGCAGAGTTTGTTTCCTGTTGACTAGAGGAGGTAAATATTTTCTCTTGAAAAATAGATTTTTTTAATGAGACTTGCTTTTGAAATGAGACTTGCTTTTGAAAGCATTTTTGAAGACGAAGAGGAAGATGATTACTTCAGCCAAGTTCATGTAAATGATGAAGGAGACAAAGAGATCTGGCTGGAATCAGATCCACCTTTGCATGATAACCCTATAGCTATTGATATGGATGACGAAAGTAAACTGGAGCAAGAGCAGGCTATTGAAGATATGGAGAACGTAAATGCATTTGATGAGATGCTCATCGATTCAGTTCCATTGGTCTCTGATATTACATTAGCTGAAGCACCATATTTCCAGAATGTAGAGAGTAGTGCACCTACTAATATCACTATTGGAATTTCCAAGCTTAATGGTCAATTGACATTTGATGAAAAGGTTTGGGATAATGAGTTTGGACGCATACTTGCCGATTCTAGTGTGAATGATCCACCTATCAGAAAATTAGCCAGCATAAGTGATAGAATGCCTCATGGAAGAATTTTTGCCAGCATTTATTTGCCTACTGTAAGAAGATTCCTCCTGAGCGATGTTTGTTGATCAATCTTGTTGCTTCTAATGACAACGCATTACTCTCAATTGAGAATAATTTCCTGTCATGGTTATCTGCATGATTCAGAGAAGGAGTTGCACGACTCAGAGGAGGAACTACAAATCATGCAAGCATATTTGCTAAAAGTTTATTTCTCCATTAAGGGGGAATGTTAAAATAATAATGGATAAATACTTATGTTAGTATATTGTTATGTTGTTTGTGTACGTGTAGTTCCATATCCACTATTGTAGGAGTCTATTGAAGGCTCTCTAAACCTATATATCTGTAACTATTACCTATGAATAATCAAGCTGTGTTGAGCATTAGTCTCACCTTCAGTCTATGCTGCTATGCATGCTTTGTTGCCTTCTGTGTAACTAAAATTTTTCCTCATATAACATATGACCAATTTAACTCTTGATTTTCTCTCTAGATCTATACAGCTCTTGTTGTCACATTTCCACAGATTACATTTCCAAACCTATGCAATTTTTCTAACCATGGTCTTCAAGCCACAACACATTGTCTCTTTCCAAATCGTTTAATTGGATGTATTAAAAAATGATGAAGCTGTTATCTCGATTACTGATTTCCTCTATCCAAATCCTAGATGTCCCCATGGGTCTTCCAATAATTTTGTCCTTGTAACAAAAGTGAGAGGACTCATCCAGATACTGAGAGTCCCCACAATGTTGTTGAAGGTACGGATTACAATGAAATCTCAGGGGCCTGCCGAGGTAGATTTAGCAAAGTGTGATCATGAGAGTTGCTATTATCAGGAACACATGGCCAGCCATTTCTCCACTCCAATGTTTGAAGTAGTTTAAACTTTACAAAACTTTGCATAATAAAAATTTGAGACATGTACTTTCAGATTAATATGTGGAAAATGAAAACGAGATGTCATCCACAAGAAACCATAATGGTATTATTAAATCCAATTTTTATATTTATTAAACTTTTTATTTTTTTATTTTTCTTAAATACTTCTGTTATCATTTTTATTTTAAATTTATATAGAATATTTCTTATTTTCTTATTTTTTAAATAATAATAATTATATATCTATCGATTACATATTGATAACTCTTAAAATAGTGTAACCTCATTTTCTTCCATGTACATATATATTTTATTAACATTTATTTATTTATTTTCTTTAAAATAATTATAAATTTTTAATTCATTTAAACTTAATAGATTTTTATATTTAAAAAGAAAGAGAGAAACATATAATCTCTAAAATATGGATAAAATCAATTTAAAAAAACATTAAAAATATGGACAAATAGTTTTTTAAAATATAGATAATTGTTTACTTTATATATATATATATATATATAAAGTTTAATATAGTTTTAACATTAATGAAAATCTCAAATAGACAAATCAGTAAACCAAATCGTGGTCTTCATCTTCTTCTTTATGCTGAGAATTGTTGATGGAAACTTCTTCATCATCATCTTCATCATGGTGAGATTTGACAATGGAAACTTCGTCATGGTAAGAATTGTCAATAGAAACTTTGTAATCATCGTCTTCATTATGGTGAATCAAAAATCTACATTTACAATAATTAGAGAAGCTTCCATAATCATTAGAGAATCCACATTCATAACAAAAGCCAAAGCCACACCTGAAAATCCACACCCAATTTATTGTTTAAAAAATTTATAAAATTATTAAAAGCACTTACATAACCAAATAAAAAAATTGAAATCGTATAAAATATTTATAAAGAAAAATATAAATATAAATTATGAACATGTTTAAAAGAATTTTAAAACTTTATTTAGCATTCTACGAAACGTTCCAACATCTGGTTGGATTCTTACGAAAGATATGGATATTAGAAACAAATCTATAGAAATATGAGTTGATTTTGGGGTAAAATACCTAACAAACAAAAACTGAAAACTAACCATCCTTTCAAATCTAGTAAGGCCTGGGAAATCCAATACCTGCAAATGATATCCTTGCAACCTTTGTTGCGTTCAATCATGTGTTTGCACTTCAGACACTGTTTCTAGTTCTCTTTCTCAGCTAGCAATTTCAATAGTGTTCAATCATGTGTTTGATTTCTACTTTCTGAAATGTCTTAGCTTCGTAAATATCATGGTTTGTTGATTATAAAGCTCTACAACTTTGCAGAAGTACTTTGAAATGGTTTAGATGTATGAACTGTCGTAAACATGTTGAATACAATAATGTGAATCTCCTTCTTATGGCTGTAAGGGTTTGTATGCACATGTATTAAAGTTTCACTGGTAATTCAAGTAGAATGGATCCGTTATTGGTGGCAGTTGATGTCCCTGGTGTCATACTTGGTCTTGTTCTTTTAAGAGCAAGGTACTCTAGTAGGGCTACCGAGAGGTAGGGGTAAGAGAGTGGAGGCTCTTGACTTACTTAGCACTTGTGCTAATGCATTCACTTCTTTCCCTGGTTTGCAGGTCTACTTCTGGTGATTCCTACCTATGGTGTACCTTTCGCAAGTTCCGCATTTACATAATACTACTAAATAAAAACATATATGGTGGTTGCCACTTTGAAAAGATTTGTGGTGAGTTTTGCGGTCCTTAAGAGTTTTCATGGTATAATGACCTTGTCGTTATTTTTGTTGATAAAGTACTCTATTTGGGTCTTTGTATCACCTTTATGTTTTAGTGATTCCATGGTCGTGGATGCCCTTATCACTATAGAGAACGTGCCTTGTATCGAAATATTTGGGGGGTTGGTGGTGGCATTTAAATCCACCCTACGATAACACATGCCAAAAGCCTACCAGCTAAGCCATGTGTTATTTCTTGGTTACTACCCCATCGAGCGTTTCGATGACTCATTTATCTCTGTCTGTGTGTGGAATGCACCTAAGGGTTTGGTGGTCCGACTTGAGCTTGGATCATGGTCTTTCCACCACGAATGTCTCGCTATGCAGGCCTGGTGTTACAAGAAGGTAAGAAAATGTATCTCCCTTATCTAATTACAACACTTATCTTTTGATAGTGACTAGAAAATGTCTAGCTTCCGACTGCAATTGTTTGTTGGCTTGACAGGGAAGCAGGTTTGGTCTCTTTCATCTGCGTGAGTACTGGTTAATGTTCACGACATAATTTGGGAGGCGTCTTTTACTAGTTAGTCCAGAGACCACATTTACTTCTCTCCTCCTCTCGCCTCTGTGGGGTGTCTTTCATTTTCTATGGGGAACTGGATGAACTCGATTGAGTTTACTGTAACCAATTTGGGTTTCCTGGAAATCGCCATTTGGCTGGACTGTTTGTGAAGAAATGTATACTTTTGACATTTGCAGGCTCTACAGGCTTTAGTGGAATATTTTGGCCATCCGACTCTATGTCTGTATTTAAATGAACTCTCAGCGTTTATCAATAGTACCCAGATGTATTGGGGTGTACCTATGTTTGCGTGATGTATTTGGTATGGCACTGGGTTATCCTTCTATATTATTTGTAAGGGTTGATACTCTATTAAGCTTTGTACTTTAATTTAATGGATTATGTATGTATCTAGAATTTTGATAGCTAAAGGTTTCTATGATGAATATATGCTGGCACAAATCATGACCTATGGGTTTATTTTCTATGCACCTGCCATACTCTGTCATTTGGGCGTTTTTCCTGTTTATGTCACTGGTGGGTAGATAGCTAAAGGGTCCTTTCTTTGAATGGAACATTTATGGGAATCGATCCCTGATTCATCGTTATGGGTAACGCTTCTCAGCATGTTGTTATATAATTATTTTGGCTAGGGTCTGCTATGTAACCCTTCTCATTTTGATTAGTGGTCGTATCCCTAGCTACTTTTTTGATCTATCTTTAGAGGGATATGGGTTGCTATACTATGATTATGCTGGTCTGATGACTTCTGAAATGTTTGTCGTAGCTTTCTTTCAAAAGTATAGGTTGCAAAAATGAAATGTCTGATACTAAGTTTGTAATTTGTAGCGTTTGTGTGATGTGTTTAAATATTTGACTGTGATGCTTTCGTGGTAGAGGTTTGACTGATGCGATGACAAAGAAAATGCTCAGGGAGCATACTGTATTTTGCTTTAATGCTTGGTGCTATAATTTTGATGATTTTTTTGGGTAGCTATTGGTCAAATCGTTGCTGTGTAAGTTTCTAGGTTTTGATTGCCACGGTAGGTGGTAAGAATTGCGTTTATTCCTAAACAAAATTGATGCATGAAGTACTTGGTGATTTTGTAGCCTGAGCTTGTTTCCTGTAGGGTTAGTAGTTTTGAGAGGAATCGATGTTTTTAAATTGTGATAGGGTTTTAGTGGAAAAATAATCGAAATGCTATTTATTGATGTGAGCAGCATTCATAACTTAACCATATGAAGACTTAAGGAATTTAACATTGTTTTCAGAAAATGGAAACTACATTTATCAATAAAACATTTCTATCCTGAAGGAGCAAATCTGAGTTTCTTTGAATTCTTGAGAATAGATTTCAAGGAGGTCTAGCACAGCATAGCATAGCTAGACCTGCTAGACATTCTGCTGAGCAAAACTTCACTAGATACGTAATTCCAACTTACACAAAGCTTTCTATTTAATCCTATCAGAAAGTCTATATTTAAATGACACTAGGGTAAATGAAAGGAAATTCCAAAGAATGTTGAGGCATCACCCTGTGTTACTTATCTAACCATATAATTTTTTTAACATAAAATGGAGAGTTCATATTTCATACCTGATTGATGGTAGCTTGCACCCTTCCTCAAGTAACCTACACACTCAAACAATGAATAGTGTAGAGCCTTCTAAACTCAGCTGACCTAGACAAATTACTTTGGGGCTACCACGTTCCTCCCAACCTTGACCCCTGAACCGTTCCCAGTTCTATCTGGATTCCCCTGAGCTTGGTTCCAGCATGCAATGAGAGAGAGAGAGAGAGAGAGCCTAGTTCCACTGTTGGTTCAGATCTGGAAAATTATTAGGTGAGGCTGCTTCAGTTTCTTGGAGTAGAATGTCTTTCTCTAATTACCATAAGAGAATGATAATAAAAGAAGATGATCCCCAAAACTTGGGATTTGCCCTCTTTAAGTAGGGCAGTCTTTAATTTGGACTGTTGGAACAACAGCTTCTTTAAATTAAATAATTGATATTTTTAAAAATGAAGTTAAACTAATTAATAACTAGTTCTCTTGAACTAGGACTCTTCCTTTGTTTTAGTTAGGAATGGTTTTAATTTAAACTTTTCATAATAATTTAAATAACAATAATTATTATAATAATTATTATACTCTACTTAATTATTAATACATTATTTATAATAACAATAAATAATAAAGATAATAATAATAATAAATCTGGTTTCTTCACAAGATACTTGTTTAACAATTTAGGGATACGGTCCACTTCTTTGGACGGTCTTTTGGTGGCTTGGTTAGGCATCTCTAGTCTCTCTCTTGCATGTCGGATTCCCTCGTTTAACATGGTAGCTCCCGCAGTAGGTGATGATAGATAAAAGAGGAATCATTTAACTAGATTAAATAGATGTGATAAAAGTGCTCTTCAGATTCTTTCCGACTCAACACTTCGAAACTTTGTAACCCCGAGTGCTCTTTAGAGCCATTTAACTCAACACTCTCACATGGGCATTACTCTAGTGCAATTCCAGAGTCCCTGCTCAACACTAGTGCTAGAATGTGGTTGTGAGGCACATCTAGAATATTTAAGTTGCCTCGGATCCAGTATTCGTTTATCAAGCTTGGAGTGCTCCAGGGCTTATGCCCAACACTCAATGTACATCAGGGCTTACTCCCTGTACATCATATTTCCTCTAGGTACATCGGGGATTTTTCCTAGTACATAGGTAATTTGTGTGTTTCTGAGTCCACGCTCAACACACCATATAAGTCAATTATGTCATTCACATCACTGCACGGTATGTAAGAAAAGGTCATCTCAGTATGTTAGGGTTTTGTACCCACATCAAAACATAATAAGAACATAATAAATCCAAGCACCATAGTATATGATCATAGGATTATATCAACGAATATGATAGTTTGCAAGCCATCTTTCCATAGTAGTACAACATCGAAATTTATAACATTACATCGTGGTTTTTAACCATAGCCATGTACACTAGGTCCTTCACATTTCTTATTGCTCCACACTTCAAACACATAACTTGCTAGTACATGGCGGTGGACTGACCAAAGAATAGTTTTCCCATAGCAATACCTATACATAAACAAGGAATAGATACATTAGAAAAATTCTAAGTAAGACCAGAGCCTTTCAAGAATACCCTTACCTCTCGGTAGCCCTGCCGGGGGACTCCTTCCCCTTTGTTGCAAACCATCAGTGCCCCACCATGGGCCTTAACTTTCATCAACAAGAGTCTGTATCACCTGAGGTAACAATGAGATGTTTATAATATGCACATGGATCTTTAAAACAGTAAGCAGGAAGCTTCTTTTAATAACAATCTAGTATTGGCATACCGACGCTAGATCTACCTTACCAGCACTGTATATCGCTTCCGCAAAGCCAAAGAGACTAACAACCAAGTAAGATTATATTATTCAAGAAGACTTAGACTATTTAAGATACTGCAAACAAGTACCGATGCATATCCTAACAGTGTTGAAGTTAATTTACAAATCATAATCCTCAAAATAGCTTTTATTACATTAGCAGAAAATTTTAAATTTTTACTATTTTTAGGGACATTACAAGTGGTATCAGAGCCCAGTTAAAAAAAACTAAGTGACCTATTGGGCTCATTACAAACAGAACATCCGCTACCGATACTCAGTAAATAGAAGTAAGAAATAAGAGGACTCATCCAGAGACTCAGAGTCCCCACAATCCTGTTAAAGAGGGTGTTGCTTGCATTGGATGCGTACACTGTACAGTCCATGGTACTGATTACAATGAAATCTCAGGGCCTGCAGAGGTAGCTTTAGCAAAGTGTATTATTAAATCCAATCCACATAATAAGAAACCATAATAATATTATTAAATCCAATTTTTATATTTATTAAACTTTTATTTTTATAATTTTTTAAATACTTCTGAACAGCATTCATATTGTTATAATTTTATTTTAAATTTATATAGAAATTTTCTTATTTTTTTATTTTTTAAATAATATTACTTATATATCTATCTATTACATATCGATAACTCTTAAAGTATTGTGTAACCTCATTTTCTTCCATGTACCTATAAATTTTATTAACATGTGTTTATTTATTTTCTTTAAAAAAATTATAAATTCTTAGTTCATTTAAATTTAATAGATTTGTATATTTAAAATAAAGAGAGCAACATAAAATATGGACAAATAGTTGTTTAAAATAATATTTTTAAAATATAGATAATTGTTTAATTTTTATATTCCTATATATATTTAAAGTTTAATATAATTTTAACATTCATGTAAATCTCAAATAAACAAATCAATAAACCAAATTGTCGTCATCTTCTTCTTTATGGTGAGAATTGTTAATGGAAACTTTCGTCACCATCATCTTCATCATTGTGACTATTTTAGGTTGTCATCCTCATCTTCGTCATGATGAGAATTGTCAATAGAAACTTGGTCATGGTGAAAATTGTCAATGGAAACTTGGTCATGGTGAGAATTGTCAATAAAAACTTGGTCGTGGTGAGAACTGTCAATGGAAACTTCGTCATCATCGTCTTCATCATAGTCAATCAAAAATCTACATTTACAATAATTAGGGAAGCTTCCATCATCAAAGAAGCTTCCATAATCAATAGAGAATCCACATTCATAACAAAAGCCAGAGCCACACCTGAAAATACACACCCAATTTATTGTTTAATAACTTTATAAAATTATTAAAAGCATTTACATAACGAAATAAAAATATTGAAATCCTATAAAATATTTATAAAGAAAAATATAAATATAAATTATGAACATGTTTAAAAGAATTTAAAAACTTTATTTAGCATTCTACGAAACGTTCCAACATCCGGTTGAATTCTTACGAAATATACGGATATTAGAAACAAATCTATAGAAATATGAGTTGATTTTGGGGTAAAATACCTAACAAACAAAAACTGAAAACAAACCATTCTTTCAAATCTGGTCAGGCCTGGGAAATCCAATACCTGCAAGTGATGCCCGTGCAACCTTCGTTGCGTTCAATCATGTGTTTGCACTTCGGACACTGTTTCCAGTTCTCTTTCTCAGCTAGCAATTTCAATTCTGCATCGACACCATGGAACTTAGAAGCATAGTCGTGACATGACATGTCGTTGTGCCAAGGAACCCTACACTCCATACAAAACAATCTGTTGCATTTCTGACATTTTGTTGCCGCTGTTGTTAGAAAAGGCTGTGATGAAGACGAAGCAATCGGTTGTGGGCACCTATCTAATCTTGATAGAGCCATCAAAGCCGAGCAGTTAGAATAGGGGCAGTATACCTTCTCTGAGTGTGGAATTTTTGCTTCTTCCAACCTTTTTATAAAAATTTGAAGCCATTTGGACGACAAGAATTTCTCACAGTCATCTTTAGTGAGTTTGGTATTACACTCTGCATACGGGCATTTGGGTATTCTCCAGTCACCTTCAGAGAGCTTGAACTCAACGTGTTTAGCCATACAAGAAAAGCAATATCGATGATGGCAAAACATATTTTCGTGCATCTCATTCACATCAACATCGTTGCAGCAAATGTTGCATTTTTCCCCTTCGTCCCTTTTTATCTGAGTGCCTGAATTGCCACCAACATCAGCATTCGTTTTGTTAGTGGTTTCATGGTGGTCTCTGGTGCCTGCTTGTTCCATGCCCAAATTCTCCATCGTTCCTTCACTAATTTATAGATCCAAATTAAATCTATGAAGAGGCGTACTGAGTCTTTGCAAAATATGAATTTGCAAATCCAAATCTATCCGAAGCGTCGTGAGGCTTTGCACACTATCAAGATTGAAGTATTGAATTTATAGATGCAAATCTAACCGAGGCCGATGAAGATTGAATTTATAAATTCAAATCTATCGGAAGCTTCGTGATGCTTTCACACTATCAAATTAAAATTTATGTATAGATTTATAGCTATACGCGAGCCAGCCGACTTATAACTTGAATAATACAATGTCCATTTCATAACAATTTATGTTATGAAACATTGATGATAGAGAGTAATGATCCTGGCAAAGATGTTAGTAGCAGTGATATATATATGAAATGAATTATCAATTTCCAACTAAAGTCTTTTACACACTAAAAAAATTAAATGGGTGGACATTACGTCACTTCTTCAAAGTCTATTATTTGGGATTATACAATTTCCTCCTAGGTTCATAAGAAACTATTTTCATCGTCCTTCTAGTTTAAGGGAGGAAACTATTTTCATCGTCCTTCTAGTTTAAGATCTAGGTGGTATGACTTAGGTGATAATAGATGCCATAGAAGGATAAGCCAAATAAATATATCTTTATTTTGGTTTTCCTTGAATTGATAGAGAGAATTACACGACTTGTGTAGGTGGTGTTGGTGTGACAAAATCATAGAAGCTTGGAACAAAATTAATGTACCAATGCAAGGAATAAGTATTTGAAGAACATTATTTAAAAGATTTTCATTACAAGGATTAACAATCAAATGTTTTTACATTTGGAAAAAAATGATTCAAAAGGATCCCTTACATAATGGCCATTGTGTTGCAAAAGAACAAGCTATATAAAATAGCATAAAGGACTATTTGGTAGAATCTTGAACTTGTATTAGGTCCCTTAGACTCTATATTTTCGAATAGCTCATAGAGTATGCCTAGATTATGAAGATGAAGATCATCCCATTCATGTAAATCCCAAAGTTATATGACGATATTAATCTTCTCATTTCCATGTTTAATAGGATGACGATGATAATCTTCTCATTTCCATTTCCATCTGTGCAAGATAACTAATCTTGGACGATTTTCCAGTTAGAAATTGAATATAAATATATTGAATCAATCAATCTAAATCTACTAATCACTATTGAAACAAGAAGAATGTAAGGAACCCAAAGGTAGACTCCAATTGCTTTTCTATACTTTCTGTGTATGCCTTCACTATGTAAAATTTGTGTTGCATGTAGTACTAGCTGAGGATGACAACATTGGCTTGCCCAACATCTACTAGACACATTTCAGAAGTTCAGTGTTTCATGCCTTTTCTGAAGGTGCACCACCCGCAAAGGTGGTCTGGGGTTTCATTTATATGGATGTTTGTCGCATGGTATCCCAGCTTTTCACAGCATGTCCGCAACACAAGGTTCTAGCAACTTCCATTGTTGATTTTTGCTTGCACGCCTAATCACTTGCAGACCTCATCCATTGCATCTCGGTATCTCTAGCTAACCAAATAATGGAAGATTGAGATCTTCATTCCACTCACGAATGATGTGGTATGAAGTTCAGGATGAAGCAGACCAATTTGCGATGGATCCACCACAGATCGTAAACTATGTTGGTAGCCGTTAATTCCTTCATCGCCACAGTCTGGAAAAGACAACCACCGCTCTGTTGAGTGACCGCCGAAATGTTGAAAATCCAAACCACCACCACATCGTTTGATTATGTCTTGTTGTCACAGTTTCGTATGAACAGCACATCACATTAATTTTTGAAGAAGCAGTTGTAGACATCTGCCACAGTTCATAGAATGATTATTTGGGCTGTGTATTGCATTGATTTTTGAAGAGCCGAATCTGAAGAGTTATTCACTGACATGTTTAGACTGATCAGAAATAAAGGAGCTGCGTGTTCACTGTTGCAAGACATCCATCTCTGTTGCAGCCTATCAAAGATTGAAGTGGCATCAAGCGTTCCTGTTATAGCACATAAAAGGGCAGAGAATTAATTAAATTCTGAACAAACAATTTTGATTTAGATGTAGTGAAAGGTCAAGGTAATTAATGTGACCGACTATATTTCTGATGTATATATACCTATGTAATTCTCATGGAAAGACATGGTGAGGAAAACAAATTCTGAGTTGAATGAAACAGACTCTCAACTCTGTACTTTTGATCCTATATTCTTATCTCTCTTTATGAGTTTGAAAACTCATTGTTGAATATTTAAGTTTAAGAATTTTTGCTGTAGCATGATGATTTTATGAGCGTATATGATTGACTGTGAAATGTTTAGTTTGTTGTAGCAAGTGTGGAGAATTGTGCTTATGTCTAAATTAATTATG
This sequence comes from Larix kaempferi, assembly GCA_027924585.1. Taxonomy (NCBI): domain Eukaryota; kingdom Viridiplantae; phylum Streptophyta; class Pinopsida; order Pinales; family Pinaceae; genus Larix; species Larix kaempferi. The sequence continues at coordinate 23,148,601 of BSBM01000316.1, read as the reverse complement.
TTTGATTGTTGAAACGGGGTATTAGTTAAATTTAAGAACACGGGGGTTATCAAAATATAGCTGAATCAGTCAGCTGCAGCAACAATCCTGTAGGTTACTGTTGAGTGAAACAGTCAACTGCGACTGTGTTGTAGATTGTTGTTAGCTGTAACAATCAGCTGCAACTCACCTAAAACTTAGCTATAACAGTCTTGTAGATGACTGTTAGCTAAAATAGTCAGCTGTTACTGTGAGTTGTGACTATGATGAAGATTACAGTGAGTTGTTACAATGAGCTGTGACTGTCCTGTAGGTGAAATTTCTGAGTTTGAAAATCTGAGTGTGTTGCTATGAGTTAATGCAACACCCCCCTGCCTTCCCTCAATTGGTATCAGAGCTTGGTGTTTATGATTTATGTTAGTGGGTTCTATGCTCACTTCATGAATGAGCCATATGATTGTATGTTGAACCTTTTGTATTTTGTTTGGAGATCTTGTTGTTGAGTTTTACTCTAGCGCCCTCTTTTTGCTATGTAGAAATAGTAGAAGTAAGTTCATTTGAGCTTTGTGTTGAAAGAGAGCTCTCGTTCTCCCTTAAGTAAAAGGTTGAGTCATCATTTAGGAGCAGAAGTCTGAATCTGTTGTGGATTGTGTAAAGAGAAGAAAGGGTTGTAGCCCGTGGAAGAAGTTGACTCTGTGTGTGTTCCCTCAGATAGAGGTTGAGAAATTGAAAGGAAGACATTCTTTCTGGTTGAGAGCTCCCATATAGTTTAATGGTAAAGCAGTTTGATTCCCACTGTTTGGAAAAGTTTGTTTGGTTTGAGTTGAAGCTCGTATGCGTGAAAGAGGACTCAGAGAGAAATTTAAAGTCTCTACAAGTAGTTATTTGAAGACGGAGACATGGGGAAAAACAGAAGGCTTAAACGAATTTTAAAAAATGTAGTTAATGCAAAAGAAGTTGGTTTTTCCATAGCAGAGGTATTAGGTGAATCCATCGAGGAACCTAAAGTAGCAGAGGAATTTCAAGAGAAGGCAAAGGATATTGAAGAAAAAGAAGTTCAAGACAAGTTAGAAGATTCATGGTGCAACATCTATTATCCACCGCCATATTTCTCAGGTATAACGTATGATTCTTGGTCAGTTAATATGAAAAATTTATTGCATGATAGAGGTTTATGGTATTTTGTTGAGACTGGAGTTAAGAAATCCCAGGATGAGACAAGAGATGCATTTTCCTTGTACTACATCCAACAAGCTCTAGATGATAATATTTCTTATGTAATTGCTGAAGCAAACACAGTTAGAGAAGCTTGGGAAACTTTGAAGAGAAAGTTTGATGTAAGGGAGAGACATATGACTGAGTCGCAGCTTGTTAATATTTCAGCTGATAAGCTTGCAGAAGTAGTAGAAGATAGTCAAATTATTTGTGAATCTCATTGTTGTGTTGATATACCAGTGAATGAAAATGTTGTTGAAACTGAAGAAGAAGATGAGGCTGTTGTATCTTGTGTAGCAACAGCATAATTTGAAGAAGTTGAAAGTGCTATTGATAAAGATGTTGATGTAGTTTTGAATTTAGAAGTCACTAAAGTGAATTGTGAAAATGATGGAATGGTTAACATGCAGAATGCTGATAAAAATGCTAAATTCCTCAAGTGCGAGGATAACAAAGAATAATTTGCACAAGAAGAGTCTTTGTTGGACACGCCAATGAAGGTATTTAAATCATGTATTGAATCTAATGATTGTGTACATGTAGGTACAATGAATCAAGAAGACAAATCTGAAGATGTTGTAGAAGTCGAAAGCCGGGTTGGGCTTGAAATAATTTACAGTAGTTATGTTGCAGAAAATGAAGAGTGTTGCACTGATCCATTTGGTGCGCATAAGGAAGATGATGAAGTTGTTGGTGAAAAATACATTTCTGAAAATGATGTATCTGCTGATGAAAAAAGTGTTGGTGATATTTTTTAAGAAGAATCTACAGCGATATTGAATGCTGTAGATAAGGACAGAAAAGAGAATGAGATGTTTTCTAATAATTTGTTTGATAGTGATTGTGCAAGTACAAAGGAAGAAAATGATGAGGTTTTGACTTGTAAGTCAAATATTGAGGGTGATGTAACTTCCAGTGTAGCAGTTCGTTCTTTGAATATTCCAGCGATGTCTATTGCTGATGACAACGATGAAGAAGGTGTCAATGAAGCAGCCAGTATTGGTAAAATTTCTCATGGAGAAGTAATGGTCAAAGATGATCATGATGATAGAATGAGGAATGCCATATCAGCAGTATGTGAAGCAACATCAGAAGTTAAGAAAGATAAAAGTGCACTGTGTTGAACTGCTTGAACCTGTTTGTGAGTTTTTTGAAAATATTGATGATTTTAATTTTGTTGATGAATTTGATAAAATTGTTGAAGATTGCACAGAAGTTGCAGCGATTGAAGCAGATCGAATCTATAAGGGTGTTGAAAATAAAAAGGTTGATGATTTAGTGATTGCAGATGCAGTGATAGAAAATGAGTTGCATAATGATAGCACTCAAAATGTTATATGTTTTGCTGCAAACAGAGTAGCTGAAATAAGGAATGATATTCTTAATGAACAATTGAAATTTTTGGGAGAATGGCTTGAAAATCCAAGATATGATGATAAATATGATAGTCTTGTTGCAGAAGTAGATATGAAGAAAGTTGATTGCCTTGTTGCAGCAGCAGAGGCATATTTGAATGAAGAGATAGTGACAGCTCTCAGAGAAGTGAAAAATGAAAAGAACCAATATGGTTCATAGTATGATAAATTATATAATGTTGACAAAATGTTTGAATGTGCAGATGAGAAACCAATCGAAGATGAAGGAGAATCCTTTGAAGATGATGATGAGTTTGATTTGAATGAAGACAATTGCAGCGAAGATGGACTGGTTGAAGAATCGGTTGAAAAGTTGAAGCTGATCGTAATGGATTTGTGGAATCAAAGAAAACATTGAAGGTAAAGAAGAAATTCAAGATGAAGAATCAAAAGTATTTTTGGTATAAAGTTTGGCGTTCTAAGTCAAGTAATGATGAAGCTAAAGCTGAGAGTGACGTAATAAAAACTATGAATGATGATTGGTTTGTAAATTCCAAGAAGGTTGATAGAAATGGTCTTGGTGTTGAAGTAAAGGATGAAATATTATATTTTGAACAGCTAGCTGAAGCTGATAAGGACAAGTATTGTGGACCAATAGGCATTTTAGTTGTTTTTGTTATGCTTGTAAAGTTGTAGTTGTTTAAGCATGATGTATTTTTGGGTGAAGTAATTAAGGGGGAGTATGTTGGCATCTGTTAATTCCTTCACCGCCACAGCCTGGAAAAGACAACCACTTCTCTGCTGAGTGACCACTGAAATGTTGAAAATCCAAACCACCGCCACACCGTTTGATTATGTCTTGCTGTCACAGTTTCATATGAATAGCACATCACATTAATTTCTGAAGAAGTAGTTGCAGCCATCTACCACAGTTCATAGAATGATTATTTGGGCTGTGTATATCATTGATTTTTGAAGAGCCGAATCTGAAGAGTCATTCACTAACATGTTCAGAATGATCAGAAATAAAGGAGCTACGTGTTCACTGTTGCAGGACATCCAGATCTATTGCAGCCTGTCAAAGATTGAAGGGGCATCCAACGTTCCTGTTACAGCACATAAAAGGGAAAATAATTAATTAAATTATGAACAGACAATTTTGGTTTAGATGTAGTGAAAGGTCATGGTAATTAATGTGACCGACTATATTTCTTATGTATATATACCTATGTAATTCTCATGGAAAGACATTGTGAGGAAAACAAATTCTGAGTTGAATGAAAACAGAGTCTCAACTCTGTACTTTTGATCCTATATTCCTCTCTGTCTTTATGAGTTTGAAAACTCATTGTTGAATATTTAAGTTTAAGAATTTTTGTCGTAGAATGATGATATTATGAGTGTATGTGATTGACTGTGAAATGTTTAGTTTGTTGTCAAGTGTGGAGAATTGTGCTTATGTCTGAGTTATTTGTGTTTGATTGTTGAAACAGGGTACTAGTTAAATTTATGAACGCAGGGGTTATCAAAATATAGCTGAATCAGTCAGTTGCAACAGTCTTGTAGGTTACTGTTGAGTGAAACAATCAACTGCAACTGTGTTGTAGATTGTTGTTAGTTGTAACAGTGAGCTGCAACTCACCTAGAACTTAGTTGTAACAGTCCTGTAGATGACTGTTAGCTAAAATAGTCAGTTGTTACTGTTAGCTGTGACTGTGCTGAAGATTACAGTGAGCTATGACTGTCCTGTAGGTGAAATTTCTGAGTTTGAAAATCTGAGTGTGTTGTTGTGAGTTAATGCAACACCCCCCTGCCTTCCCTCAAACTCAGCATGTGGTTTTAACAGGGACTACTAATATATTCATTATGCATGTGGTTTTAATAAGTAGCTAATTGTGCATGTGATTGTTAAGCGTAGTTAATCCCTAAGCATTAAATGTTATGTCCAAGTGAAAGGTTTGTTGGAAATGAGAATGTTTGAATTCAAAGAGAGTGAAAATATTGGGTTATAAGTTGTTATATTATTCATATGTGTGTTTTTCACAAGGTTAAGTTAATATTTATTTTTGGTTTGTTTTGCAAATAAAAAATATTAAATTTATTTTATTTTATTTTTATTTTATTTTTCAAAACAAAATAATCTCAAGCATGTATAGTCATAATCATTTCAAACAGAAATAATAAGCATTAGCATTCAAGGTTTATATAGGACTCTTATGGTTAGTCATAACATGTCTAAACTTGTGATTACTCAAACCTATGACTCTTATGGTTAGTCATAACATTAAATAAGGTAAGACACATAATATGCATATGCCCATGATTATTCAAACCTATGACTTCATGAATAAACATCATCAATCATGTCATGCATACTTATATAATAGATCCTATGATATAAGAAACACATTCCTGGCCACCATATTTGCTAGTTATGTCTATCAATGTTTTCTTGTTCTCTTCAATGACCTGCATAACTCACAAGTTAACCTTTGCAAAAACAATTTATACATACCTCTATGTGATTCATGACTATGGATGAATCTTTGTCTTCATGTCACCATGGCATGTTCAGGTTGTCCCTTCAATTTGTACAATCCTCCCTCTTGCTCTCCAATCACCACTGCATCATCAATAGTTTTACCCTTTGGCCACATTAGGACTTGGCCATCTTCAAATGTAACCCTTATTCCTTTTGCATCCAATGCAGAGATGGAGAGAAGGTTATTCTTGAGCCCAGGTACATAAAGGACTTCTTTCATCTTCAAAGATTTTCCAAAATCTAGGTTGTAGGAGGTTTCACCACTTCCTTTGATGGGGAATTGATAATCATCCCCAAGTTTCACCTTATGGGGTGACTCATGTTCAGATAGGTTTACAAAAGGTTCCTTAAACCCAGTCATGTGTTTGGAAGCCCCACTGTCAATTAACCAATCATTACAACCATGGGAGATAGTACCCGTGAGAGAAGAGATTAGAACATATTCTTCTTCACTTGATGGGTCATCATCACTTCTGCCCTAGCCTTCTTCTTTGGAGGTTCATCATCCTCGGTAGCATGAGTATGGTACCTTCTTTTGTTGCCCTTCTTCTTCTTGTTGAAGTTGTTTTTGTTGTCCCTTTTGTTCTTGGGACAATCTGAAGCAAAGTGACCCTTCTCATTGCATGTGAAGCACCTTAGATCCTTCTTATTCTTTTGGTGATAGTGAGTGGACTTCTTGTAGTGAGAGTGCTCCTTCTTGGGCTTGCTTCTTTTGGTGTGAGTTGCGAGAGCTTGATCTTCACCTCCCATTTTCTCTTCTCAAGCTACAAGCCTAGATTCTTCTTGAGAGCATTCCTCCCATAGTTTATTAAAATAGATCAATTTCTTTTTTGCACAGATTCCTTGAATAAAGGAGTCCCATGACCTAGGTAGGCCATTCAAAGTGGTCATAACAATTTCACCATTGTCCACTACTTCATCCACAGCTTCAAGTTGTTCCTTGATCTGAGAGACCTTGGAGAAGTAAGATTGAATGGTCTCTCCATTCAACATCTTGACCCCTTTCAATTGATTCGGCAGGGTCATCTTTCGATTTATGTTCTTCCCTTCAAATAGCTTGGTCAAAGAGTCAAACATCTCCTTGGGTGTCTTCAGAGATAACACGTGTGGTATGAGATGGTCTTTGATAGAATCAGCAATGATTCTCTTTGCCTTGACCAAGTTATTCTTATGCAATATCTTAGCCTCCTCATCCTCTGGGATAGGGAGGTCTTCTTTTATATATGAGTCCAACTCATTCTCTTCCAGGATGAATCCTATACTTCCAGGCTCGGAAGTTATCATCCCCTTCAAGCTTATCCTCAAGCTTGGTGTGGTGAGACATCTTAAAGAGTACTTCAAATGGAAATAGAAAATTTTTAGGTCTTACCACTTGAATTGCTGAAAATTGGATCTGGTCATGGATTAGGGTTTGTCGAAAAAAAACCCTAAAAAATCAAAATGTGAATTTCAACTTTCTGAAATGATAGAAAGATGCGCCTTGATGAGCTGATCAACCTACTGTATTCAGAATTTGAGATCTGCAAAGCTACACCCTTCAAAACTGCCTTTCTGTCTTCCCGGATTCACTAAGGAGAGCCCTGAATTAGGGTTTGAGTTTCCCGAAGATCTACCCAGCCAAAAACCTCAATCCAAAGCTCTAAACTTCGATTTTTGCAAGGAGCTTCCAGCTATGTCTTCAGATTCCAGAAATTCCTATTTTTGAGGAAACCCTAATTTTCAAGGCCAATTCTGAAAATGCTCATAATTGAATTCTGATTGGACAAATAGATTCTCCTTGATGAGTAGAGTCAATATACTATACTTTTTTTCCAAAATCTGTGGAGAGAAACCGAATAAACAAGAAACCCTAGTTTCCATCACTGCATAATGTCTTCTTCTCAGGTTAGCTCTGATACCATGTTAAATTTTGAGAATTAATTCACAATACTCTAGTATATTTACTGAGAGAATAACATGTGCAGTATATCAATGCATAACAATCATAATAAGCATCACAAGAATCAAAAGTATGAGAGACAAGAGACACAGAGTTTCCGTGGGGAAAACCCTAAGGTGAAAAACCCCACAACTTCCTCAAAGATAGAGAGAGCAATGGCTCAACCAAAGTACAACCAAAATACACTGAGATAGTCTCCTAGTAGCAAATGATCCTCCTCCTCACTAGTGCGCCACTTTCTGAGTGAGAGAAGTGTGAGTTTCCGAGTGATCAAAATACAGATCTCCCGATCTCTATTTATACTTGTTTGTTTGCCCAGTGACCTTATGGGGCCGACTTGTCTAGATAGGTACATCAACCATATAATATATATTTGTGGGTCGACCCCACACATGGTGGTATAATAACCCATCAGCAAGTACACACACTTGCGACACTTGTCAATACACATGACGACACTTCCTTATAGAGGAATAACACATCTCTTATAAGGGTACAATAAATATATATGAAATACATTCCGAAGTTACATATACATCAACAGCAGTATGGATTCGGAAGCTACTGTCTAAGTTATTTGATCTCCCGTTGGATGCTACTGGTATCTTCTGTGATAACCAGAGTTGTGTGAAGCTGTCTGAGAACCCAGTGTTTCACGACAGGTCGAAACACATAGAGATCAAATATCACTATATCATGGATATGGTGTAGAGAGGAGCAGTGAAGCTCCTGTATGTTGCGATAGATGAGCATATTGCAGATGTGTTGATGAAGCCACTAGCCAGAGTGAAGTTCGAGTACTTCAAAGAGAGGCTTGGTGTTATTTGGATCGACGACACTTCGAGGAAGAAGTGATGGAGACATTTGCTGTAGCCATTCCTAGCATGGTGGAAGGGGGATCCTTCACATGGTTGTGGATGTAAGTGTTGGATGATGAGCATCAGAATGATGTTCTAGTTTCTGCTCTGTATGATCAATTGGATCATTTACATTTTTATGTATGTACGCATCATGTTGGATGTTGGACATGATTAGTTGGATCATTTATGTATGTACGCATCATGTTGGATGCTGGATATGATCAGTTGGATCATTTATGTATGTACGCATCATGTTGGATGTTGGATATGATCAGTTGGATCAGTTATGTATATATGCATCATGTTGGATGCTTGGACCATGTATCTATATATGTATCAGGTATGATCAGGCAGATCATGTATGTTGATGGATACAATGTGTGGATCATGTAACTATGTATGTATCAGGTAGATACATTTTATATGATGATATGCATCAGGTAGATACTTGGTATGCATCAGGTTGATGCACTGTATGATCAGGATGATCGTGGATGACGAGCTTCTCCAGATGACATGCATCAGGACGATGTACTGATGATGATCAAGATGATCATGTGTACATCAGGATGATGTATGGTGAGTATCAGGATGATACTTTGTGGTCATGGATCAGGTTGTGCAGATGAGCATGTCTGGGAGATCCTATAGGTTGGATTTGTGTACCTATAACAGCGTGGGATGCTCTTTCGAGACATTGCTCTGGGAGGACATGTAATTTGTGCCCTGGGAGATCTTCAGGTCGGATTTGTGTACCCGTAACATCCTGAGATGCTCTTGTGAGTTTTTGTCCTATGGCATGTAATGTGCTCCTGGGAGATCTAAACAGGATGAAAAAGGCCTCAGATGCTTCAGCCAGGTTTTGTGGTGGACCACATGTAATGTGCTCCTGGGAGATCCGACAGGTAGAGCTGTGTGCTTGTAACAGCTTGGGATGCTTCAGCCAGGTTTTGTGGTGAGATCACATGTAATGTGCTCCTGGGAGATCCGACATGTAGAGCTGTGTGCTCGTAACAGCCTAGGATGCTTCAGCCAGGTTTTGTGATGGGTCACATGTAATGTGCTCCTGGGAGATCCGACAGGTAGAGTTGTGTGCTCGTAACAACCTGGGATGCTACCGCCAGGTTTTGTGACACAAGTAATAAGTCCTGAGGATTCCACAGTATGGCCAGTGATGATGAAGACCTGCAGGTGGTGGGCCTACATCCAGTATGAAAAAGGACTAGCTCTGTAGAACTTCCTATGACGAGTAGATTCAGAGATTGATTGAGATAGCAGTAGCAGTGATGATGACGATGACTCGATGACGATTATCTAGTGACGATGATCCATAGAAGAAGACTTGTGCTAGAAGACCTGTTTCAAGAAATACCTTCCTAGTTAAGAGGGAGTGTTGATGTATATGTAACTTCGGAATGTATTTCATATATGTATATTGTACTCCTATAGAGATGGTATTATTCCTCTATATGGAAGTGTCGTCATTTATATTGTAAGTGTCGTAACTTATACTTTATGGGTTATTAGACCACCTTGTTGGGGTCGACCCTATATAAGTCATGTGGGTCGAAGGGTTATTAGACCACCCTATTGGGGGTTGGCCATGTCATTCAAAGGGTTATTAGACCACCCTATTGGGTGTTGGCCCAGTCAGCATTATGTTATGTGGTTATGTTAAGGCTGACCTAGTAAAGGTTATTAGGCAAGTCAAGTCAAGTATAAATAGAGTGCGGGAGGCACTCTATTTCATCATTCTATTCTCTCTCACACTCTTGGGAGAGTGGCGCACTTGTGGAGGAGGAGAAGCTACTGCTAGGAGATGTCTATCTCTTATGCTTGGGTTGTATCATTGCTCCATCTATCTCTGAGGAAGTTATTGAGGTTTTTCACCTTTATGGTTTTCCCCAAGTAAACTCTGTGTCTCTTGTGTGCTTGCATTATTGTGTCCATGATTGATATGTTGTAGATATGTTGTACATGTTGGTCTCTCAGTTAAGATCCTAGATCAGATTAAAGTAAATTCTGAAAAAATTAACAATACCTCAGAGGCAGGCTGCAAAGCATACACCCGGCTCAACTCAGACTTGCAGAGCGGCTCAACACATGAGCGGACACAAAAACCCACAGACACTTGCAGAGCTCTAACCACTAGAACGCTCAAACTCGAATGCCTAACTAAGGCCTCAAGCCTTTCTTTTATAGCATTACATCTGGTTAACCAGTGGCTTGGAACAGGAAACTAGAAGTCTAAAGCAAATATTTTGGGGTAATGGTGGGACCACACCATTATTATCTCGTCCCTTCGAGGCAGATCCATATGGGGACCCGGACTCATGACTCATCATGAATAAAACTAGTGGTGGACAATTTTATTACAATGGGCCATCCAAACAAACTAAAGTGGGAGACATAGTCCCGACAAAGTACATCGTGGATGCTTTTAAAGGTCGGCCCACCACGGCTTTCATGATGCTTACAATAAAGCAAATATATATAAAAAGTGGAGATTCATGAAAGAACCCATAAAAGAAAAAATTAAACTTGTTAACCATAGTCAGGCGGACTATGATCTGAATCAAATCCCTCGGACCCAAATCCATCATGGTCAAGTTTGTTGTCTTCTAAAGAATCTTGTAGAAAGTATTGGCGGTGATAATCAGTACCATAATGTATTACATCCTCCATCTAGTGAGGGGCATCTTCTCGGAAACATGCAAAGAAAGGAGACCGTCTGAAAAGTTCAGGTCTCATGTAGCTGGGAACAGAAACATCACCAAAGAAAAAGTGTTTGATAATGAGCTTGAATTCTTGTCCTGGAGTAACTGAGGGGTGGACAGTAGAACCTTTCCAAAGGATGTCGAACTGGAAAATACCATAGATGAGAGAGGCACCATATATTTCATCTTTCAGGACAGGAATGAAAACCTGGGGAGAGGCATGCTCTAAGGATGAGATTCTAGGAACATATAAAAAGAGTAAAATCTTCATCCAGGGACTCCACTGGCAAGTATGAAGATCATCACAAAATAAACATACAATAACTTTTCCATTTGCTCTGGCAAGCTGGTGAATGGCATAAAAATCTATCCATCTAATAGCAGGGTCAAAAATATAAACAAAAAACTGTTGTTCTCCTGAAAGCACATGAAAATGCCCAATAATCATATTGACATGGTTGACTCTGAGAAGGGGATTATTGAAATTGATATTGTAGCTGCGGCACCCCTCTGGAGAGTTTATCCGATCTTGAAGTATCTGCTGTTGGATTTCAAAAGGAAGAGTCTGGATTTTGTTGTGAAAACAATCGCTGCAATAATAGTAAATGCATTCATGACAAACAAGAACTGAGTTGTCTGCTGCTGAGGATGAAGACTCGCCTTTTTCAAAAACTTTGATCTCTCAAAATTGTGATCCTTCTCGGGTTAACATATCAACAAGATGATTATCTTTGTCGGCTTTGTAGACAATCTCAAAATCAAAACCTTGAAGCCAGACTGCCCATCTTAGAACTCTGGCATTGAGATGTTCCAGAAGTCTTTTGTTACCAAGCATACCCTTCATATGCTTAAGATCTGTTCTAACTGTAAAACAGACACTTTTGAGGAAAAGTTTGAAATGTTGAATACCCTTCTTGATAGCAAGGATCTCTTTGTGTGATGATGGGTACTTGGATTCTGCTTCGGAAAATGTTCCAGAACTATAAGCACAAACCTCCTCTTTCTTTGAATGCTTTTGCAACAACACAGCTGCCCAAACTTGATTAGAAGCATCAGTCTCTAAAATAAAAGGTAGATCTAGGACTGGAAGAGCAAGGGGAGGAAGCTTTTGTATGTTTGCTTTAATTCTTTTGACTGTGTCAGTCATAGCTGGTATCCATTCTGTGTCAGGCTTTAATTTTTTCTGTAACAGCTTTGTGTCTTTTGCGTGTGCTTGATAAAATTGTCTGATATAATTCAAGTAGCCGAGGAATCATTGAACCTGTTTAATATCTTGCAATCTGTCAGGAAACTCTAAGAGTTTCTGCAAAACATGTGGTTGCAGAATTATTCTTCCTTGTGAAATCTGAAGGCCCAAGAATTCAATGGAAGTCTTGGAAATAACAAACTTATCTAGGGATGACGAAAGTGCAATCCCATGCTTAAAAACAAAATTATGAAATTGTTCTAAATGGATCTTATGCTCAGTTATATCTCTGCTAAAAATGAGCAAATCATCAATATATACAATAACAAAGTCTAAAGAACGAAAAATGTCTTCCATTCTTTTTTGGAACTCTGATGGAGCATTCTTCAGGCCAAAAGGCATTACTGTCCACTGATATTGGCCATGAAGGACTACAAATGCAGTCTTGTACCTGTCTTCTGGTGCTATGCCTATTTTCCAAAAACCACTCTTAAGATCAAACTTACTAAAGACATTGGATTTTACTATTTTTGACAGAATTAAATCTTTATGAGGTAGAGGATACCTGATTAGTTCTAAAGCTTTGTTCAATTGTCCATAATTAACTACCAATATTTTCATTCCTCTTTTCTGCTTAGAATGCTTATTGACATAAAATGTTGGGCAAGCCCAGGCACTTTTGCAAGGTTCTATCAGCTTCCTATCCAACAACTGTTGGATTTCTTCTTTGCATGCTTGCTGCTCCGTAGGACTCATATTATTTGTTGAGGCTCTCTGAGGTTTTATTTCTATATTATGTTTGTATGGAAAAGTGACATAGTATTTTTCTCTCTTCCAGAAGGCATCTAGATGATCAGAAGTACTTTCCTTTTGTAACTTCCGAGTTATTTCTGCAAGGATGTCTTGACCATGTAGATCTACATGTTTGACAATATTTTTTATTTTTTCCAAATCCTTGACTGATTCTTCGACAATGTCTGGCTCTTCAGGAGAAATTCTGATAGTGAAAGCAGACTTTACTAGAATGGAAGTCATAGTTCCTTGGACTGTGAAATCAACTGAATCTTCTCTAACTGACATTGGCAGGTGTTTCTTGACAAAATCTTGTCCTAGTAATATGTCAGCTCCTGTGTCTAAACAATATAAAGTAACATATGTTTTGATTTTTCCTAACAAAACTGGAAAATCTGGAGCAATTTACCTTGATGAGTTCCTTGTTAACTGCTCTAAAGTGAATAGAGATAGGCTACCAAAACTATTCTGGAATGGCTTTGTATTTACAACAACTGTTCATGGCGCCTGTATCTACTTGTGCATCCAAGTCGTAAGCTTTATACCCTTCCGTTTTGATCTGAATAGGTACAACCATCTGATCTCCTAAACTCTTTTGTTGAGGGAATGGTTCTTCTGCTGTTTCTAGAGCTGGGGTAAAGCTATGAGGTTTTCTCATTGTTAGCTGGATATATTCAAAGTTCAGTTCATCGAGCTAATGTAGAGATCCTTGTATACTTGTAGCTAAGTTAGCTAATTGTTCTCTATCCCTTTTTACTTTTTTTTCAAAGAAAACAATTTTTCTGAGAAGATCTGCCTCGCTTGGATCTGACCCTTCATATGTAGGGACACGCTGTGAAGGTTCTGGCAACTTTTTTTTCAACTCATCAATCTTTTCTTGTAGTCTTCTTCTGATTATGACCAGTCCTAGAGAAAGACTAGCCTTTTTTTCTTCTAACTCTTCTATCTGACTTTTGAGAGAAGCAAAAGAAAACATAAAACAATTACTGATAAAGGTTTGGTCATCATCAGAGCTATCCGAAGAATTAATGGAAATCTTATGGAGATCTAACTCATCAGAACTAGAATTATATTCAGAGTCATCTGCAGACTCATGAATGGATAATCCTTGATCTTCTGATTGTAACTCAAGGACTACATCCCACACAGCAGGATTGTACTCTGCTGTAAAAATCTCACAGATTTTATTCTGAAACTTTGTCTTCTTCTCTGGACACTTGTTTTCCCAATGGCCTTGCTCGCCACAGATGTAACAGGTAGAATTTTGAAGCGTCTGGGTCCTTTTCTTAAAGACAAACCTATTCTTTCTATTTTGAAAAAAAGGTTTCTTCGGATACTTCGAGATTCTTTTTGAGGAAGACCGAAAAATGGGATGGGATCGAGAACTGGATTCACCAGAATTTTTTGAATTGCAGGTGCATGCAGATGGTTTATGTGGATGAGGCTTGAAACAACCATAATTAGCAGTTTCACGAAATTGCTGACAGGCTAACTGAGAACCAAAAACTTGTTTTTTGAGATTTTTCTGTGTCTTCATGGCGACACATTCTTTTTGGAGGGCTGTGAGCACATGCTGATGTAAACCAGCAAGAGATAACTCTTCAAGCTTGACTTGATGATCTAACAAATTGGTATTTACAAGAACTGGGATTTTGCCAGGAAGAGAGGCAAGATAATGGCGAAGGGAGGCAACATTCTGATGATCTGTAATTTTGTACAACATGGTCTGCATTGTACAAAAATATTCTTGAAGAATATTGATATCACATAACTTCTGGGACATGTACAATTGAGCAGTATGAGATGCATTAGGAGGTAATGCACCAAGAAATTCATGAGCAAGGGCTTGAAACAAAGCTTCTAAAGGATCATCATTCTCTAGTAAATGTTCTTTTTCTTCTTCTGAAAGTTTTTCCGACCAGAGCTTTGATATTCCTGTAAATGCCCAAGTAAGCTACGTAGCTATATCTTTCCAGGATGCTTTAGTTTCTGCTTTTCTTTGGAATTCCCATGCATTGATCTTTTGGAATAGATTTAGAATCTGATCATTTTGCAAGCAATCAAAATTTATAATCAGTGTGTTACCAAAGCCTTTCGACAGATCTTTGGAATCAATCTTGATATCTACATTTTTTAATTCATTTGTCCATTTGCTAAATGGACTGCGAAACTTATTGTGGCTGACATCTTGACCTGAAACTCTTCTAGCTTGATTTTGGAAGAAATGTGACTCAGCTCTGTTTCTTTTTAGGTTTCTAGAGGCTTCACCTATCTCAGAATCCATAGAGATAGTGGAGGATGCCATTTCAATGTCATGGAAACCAAGTGAGAGAACTCTTTGTTTCAACAATTCATACTTTTCTCTAGCCAATTCAGCACCATGCTGAATACTTTGTAGTCTATGTCGACTTAACTATTTCAGGAATTTCTGGGGGCGTGAGCTGCCAGAATGATATTTGAACTTATAGCCTTCTTGGTTGATTTGACTATAGTCAGGAAGAGAGGAAGAAGGAGCTAGAAGTGTTGGCTGTAGATTTTCTACAGATCTTGTAATAACATCGAGACCAGCTTCAATATCTAACAGCCTAGCTGTCTTCTCTTTTTGGTTCTTAACCAAAGAGTCAACAGTATCTGAAATATGATTTAAAGATCCATGCAGTGTCTGCAGATGAGCCTTGAGCTCAAGAACATCTCTAGCAACATCATCCAGGTTTTGAGCTATACATAAAGACTGGAAGTTAGCATAATTTTGTAACTGGATTTGTTCTGCAGGTTTAGGATCATTCGGGCTTCTCAAATTAACAAATTGAAAATATGACTATAAACTACCATCCTTAAAAGAAGGACTGGAATTTCCAGAATCTAATCTTCCTGTTGAAATCTGGGACAAGTTTCCATATTTTTCTTGAGGGAGAGACAAATTTTTAATATCTCGAAACAAAGAAGAATAATCAGGACAATCAGTATGCTGACCTTTATGATCAACAGAGGAAGAGGATGAAGAGGGTGAATTAATAGACTGAAATATTTTTTGTTTTTGTGGGGTATGTTTTTCTTTACAAAATTTGCAGGATGCAGAAGGAAACTGACTGTGGTTAACCATATGTTGGTGTAGCTGAGAATCATATGGTTGCATATGTGCAGATGAACGTAATGGGGTTTTTGTCCTGCGGCGTAAATACTGAGAATGGGAAACAGATCTACTAATTGCAGGTGATGCTGGAGGAAATGATTGTGCAGGAGCAAATCTAAGAGAAGTGTTACCATCGGGATGTTGGACAACACGAAGTTGTTTGGAGGAAGCATCATGGATTTCTGTATATCTCTAAGAAAGCAGTTGGTATGTGCTATTCCATTCTTCAGGTAAGGTTACCTGAGAAAATCCGAGTTGGAGGGGAGTAGTGTTTCCCGGACCAATAACAACTCCTTCCTGGAGCGCTCTCTTCTGCAACTTAGGATTAATAGCAGGCATAGTAGTAGAAATAAATCGGATACACAGAGAACAATGCAACTGAGCAATTTGGGATTGCGGAGCTACATCAAAACCAGAAAATTGTATATATGCTTGTAAAAATTCATTGATATAGGGGTCCGTGAGAGACACCTGATATCTGGGAACCAAGGAAGACCATGCAGGGCCATTATTTAACGGACTCTGAAAGCCTTCTAACAAGGCATCTTCAAACTTGTTTAGCCTGGAATCTAACACACATGATAAATAGGAAGTATCCAATCCGGGACGGACAAGAGGATTGATACCGAACTATATTAAACCAATATGGATATATTTATATTCATGCTCCGAACCCCAAGCTATATCTTCAGATTTGATTAACGGGATCTAATATACAGACTGACCAACAGATATAGGAATATTCACAGAAGTGAAACGAAATAACTGAGCGGCACGAAACTTAAACATAGGAAGATCAGGGATAATTTTAAGAACCCCCCCTAAATTTATATGTATAAAAAATGGGCGAATCTCCCCGATATATAGGAAAACTTGAAGGCGATTTTATCAATAATATAATATGTATATATAATTTTTTGGCGAATATTTCATTTCAATTATATAATGCTGTAAAATCTTGGCGAATCTTTCACTAAATTATAAGATATTGTAAAATCTTGGCGAATCTTTCACTTAATTATAAAAAATTGTAAAAACTTGGCGAATCTTTCAATGATTTATAAAATATAGTAAAAATTTGGCAAATATTTTGCCAATAAAACTCAAGCTTTTGATTATGTACATTACTAAGCTAGTGCGACAGAAGAGCATACACCGAAGCTCAACTTTTGACTCTCTTGACTCCTAGACTCTCGAATGAACAAGTGTATGAATGAGGAGAGGATGGATTTATTTATACATTTCACAAGCAATATTTAACCACTCACAACTAGAAGGTGTCGAAAAAACACGACTGCACTAACTAGATTCAGGGCAAGTAGGGACTGTACTTGTTACCTCATCCTTTAATGGTGCAATGGACATGTGGGGTCATGAATCTTGACAGGCCAACAAACTAATACAATTACGTGATTATCCTAGTAGCGGGCCACTTCCTTTATATAGAGAGATAGTTCTTGGACCAATTCCAAGCTTCCAACCAATATTCTCACCAAACTTTCTTCTGTTTGGTGTTGAATGGTAGGAGAGTTGCATATTTGTCAATGAATACTTAAAATGGCTCAATCCACACAAATTTTCCTTGGCAAGTGATAACTTCACCCATCACTGTTTTAAAACATCCCAACACTATAAAAGCATCCATAAATTGATAAATAACAAACCCATGCACTTCTAAATTCACCCAGTGATGAGAATAACGCCCCATGCACTTCTAAATTCACCCAGTGATGAGAAAAACGCCCCATGAACAAAACCTGTGACTCCTTGATTTAAAATGTGGAAATGAAACTTGTATTTTAGCAGACCTCTGCATTTGAATTCGATGTAATACGAAGATGTAGTTTTATAACTAGGTTAATATACACTTGCTGCTATCGCTTTCTTTTATGGTCTGTGAAGTTATGAAATGTAAACAATGAATGATTTATAAATTGGGTTTCATTATCTCTGTTGCTATCGTTTCTTTGTGAACGGCGAAACTTGGAAATGTGTATCGATGGAAACGGGTACTGGGTGATGTTTGTGAATAATGAAAAGACAGTGATTCCACTAAACAATGTGTGAATGCTTATAACTAAGGAAGACTTCAATCTGTATGTAGTTCAATGATTTATAAGTGATGCTGCATTTTCATTTTAAGTACAAGGATTTGTCTTTGTGTGGATAATATGGCTTGGTCCTGCTCTTTGATTTGATATCGACGACCCACTATTTCTCTGTCACTATTGTTTAGAGTTGTTTCAAGCACAATGTAATATCTGATAATTTTAATGTTGGTGCCGAGACTTTAACTATGTCGATTTATGGAAAGATAACAATGGTTTGTCATAAGTTTTAAAATCATTGGCTATATGCCGAGAGATAATAATACTATTTATAGTTATAGAATGAACTGATAAATGTTTTGATTGAAAGGGTTTAGGGTTTTTCTACTGCATGTTTTGAAAACATTTACAAAATTAAAATAGACTCTGTTTACTTGTCTATTCTGTACGTATAGTAGTGAAAATTACAGTAGACTATAGTAAACTATTGAGAAGGAAAATATGGAAAACTATAAACCTTGAATTGAGACTTGAAAATGACATAATAGTTCTATACAATGAGATTATGCAATCTTCTTTAATTTCTGTATCAGCAATGACATCAATAATAAATCTAAATCACAGTGATAATATTTAAGATAGTAAACTTCTATTTGATGAAGTGAAAACAATACTGTAACGAATTATAGAAATCAATATTAATTACTTAACAGTATAAAATTAACAATTTATACAGAGTTATTCTTTTCATCATCTTGGCAAATTGCCTATCATAACCATCTATCTTAATTTGTCTCTGTACTAGAGTACGATGCAGTTCCTATAGCATGGGGAAAAATGCAGAGATTATTTATTTCATTCATCATTTCTATTTATAATTTTATCTTGGTTCATAAAACTAAAAGTAGGGGTATATAGACCAGAACTCATTCTGTAAATAAAAATTAAATACTTGTAAATAAACAGATTTAACTAGTCAATAACAAATAAACAGATAGAACCTATAGATTTAGATAGGGCCGACAAACACCCAAGGAGGCCTGTTGCTCCCAACCTATTCCAGAAGAAGCAGCTCAACTGCTAGCTTCTTGTGAACCCCCGAGCCTGCTTACTAAACCACTAAGTAGATGGAATCTGTGTAGAACCAATGCACTCAAAATGCCTTCAGCACTCAGCATCAACCTCCTGAAATAACATACCTTCTCCACTCAACATCAACCTCCTGAACTCAATAAGAGTTTGGCAGACTCACAACATGATCAACAACATAGCATATCCCCTCATCAAATATCTTGGCTGCAAACACAGCAAAACCCCAAGGTAAATTTCCTCATCAGGAAAAGTGATGAAACTCAGTTCAATATTTGATGGCTATTATATAGAATGCCTAGGTCTTTAGTGGTGAGTTTGGAATAAATGAGCCTCAAGCTCCAGTCCCATCTTTCAGGGCACTATGACCACATTTCAAGGGAGTTGTCCCATACCAACAACTAGTTAGTTGCATCATGATGCTGCCACTTGTCCATTGCCTTCTACCCCAGATTCTACTCCACCTAGTGGATAAGTAACCACTCTTTCAACAGTCCTCTTAGGTGTTTGTCTCCTATTTTATTTATTTAATAATAATATATTGGGAAAATTACAGTCATCCTTGGACACCTATCCAACATAAAACTTTACAATAAAATTTATCATAATGTTTTCTAACACAAAATGTTTTCCAACAAAAAGGGTATGTTACAAATGCCCCCACTTAAGCTCAACATCATCCTAGATGTTGCTTATTCATCATCAAGTTCCTCTTGGAACAAAACTGGATATGTTTCCCGCATATTACTTTCCAGTTCCCAAGTAGCTTCATCCGGGCTAAGGTGCTTCCATTGCACCTTTACCTTCCCTATGGTGCAATTCCGAAGCATAATTTCCCTCCGGTCGAGAATACAGTACGATCCCACCTGAAAATCTCCTTCGGGTTCCACCTGTATGTCATTCCAATTCAGCACATGAGTAGCATCGTGCACATACTTCTTTAAAACAGAAACGTGAAAAACATTGTGGATTTTTAAATTATATGGCAATGCCAATTGATATGCAACAGCTCCAATCCTTGATAGGATTTCGAATGGTCCACAATACCTTGGTGCTAATTTAGCACAGCTCCCAAGCTTCAAAGAACTTTTCTTGGGCTTTACCTTTATAAAAACATGGTCTCCTACCTGAAATTCTCTTTCAGTGCACTTCAAATCAGCATAGCTTTTCTACCGATCTTGGGCAACCTTTAGGTTACCTTGAACCTGTTTCTTGGTTAGCTCCATTTCTTTCAATAAATCTGGTCCTAACATCAATCTATCTATGGGATTATCCCAAGAAATTGGAGTACAACATTTTCTTCCATACAAAATCTCAAATGGGCTTAACTTAGCAGATGCTTGATAAATTTTATTGTAGGCAAATTCTGCTAAGTGTAAGAAATATTCCCATTTTGATGGCTGATCTTTAACATACAATCTTAACATGTTTTCTAAAATCTGATTTACCCTCTCTGTTTGACCATCAGTTTGTGGGTGAAAAGAAGTGCTGAAATTCAATTTAGTATTTAATCCTTTAAACAATGCTATCCAAAAATTACTGGTGAACTTAGAGTCCCGGTCTGAAATAATTACCTTTGGAATTCCGTGTAAACGAAAAATTTGCTTCATGAAAATATCTGCAATGTTAGAAGCCTTGAAAGTAGTTTTAGCAAGTATAAAATGAGCAGCTTTACTAAGTTTATCAACAACAACCATGATTGAGTCATTCTGCTTTTGATTTTTAAGCAAACCTATAATAAAATCAATGCTTATAATTTTCCATTTCCATTCTGGAACTGGTAAAGGCTGCAATACTCTAGATGGATGTTGGTGTTCATCTTTGATAGTCTGACATTCGGAACATCTAGCTATATATTCAGCAACTTCACTCTTCATGTTGGGCCAAAAATACTCCTTTCTTAACATAGTTATCATTTTCTGATATCCAGGATGTCCTGAATAAGGACTCTTATGAACTTCATCTAAAATCAGCAACTTAACCTTCGAAAAATTAGGTACAAAAATTCTACTTTTACATGTTAAGAAGCCTTTTTCATTAATATAGTAGTCTGTTATAACATTTTCAGATGAATTTTCAGCCACTTTATCATGTAATTTTTGGTAATTTTCGTCTTGTTTAATTCCTTCTTCAATCTGATTTTCCAGATCAATTTTAAAAGTACTCATTGCTGCTACAAAACTCAATCTAGCATTTCTACTCAATGCATCAGCAACCTTATTCTCCTTTCCATTAATGTGATGAATCTCAAAATCGTACTTGCTAAGGAAAGCTAACCACCTAGTTTTCCTTGCGTTAAGATTTGTTTGATCCAATAAATACTTTAAGCCCTTATTATCAGTCAGTAAAATGAATTTTATTCCAATCAAGTGATGGCACCACATTTTTAATGCACGTATCACGGCTGCAAACTCAAGATCATAAGTAGCATAATTCTTTCCATGTACTTTTAACTTCCTTGAATCAAAAGCAATTGCATGACCTTTTAGACTTAAGACCCCTCCAACTCCATCATTGCATGCATCAGTGCATACGACAAAATCCTTATTGGGATTTGCAATTTTTAAGATGGGTTCCGTAGTTAATAACCCTTTTAACTTATTAAAACTTTCTTGACACTTTTGATCCCATACGAATTTCTTCCCTTTCTTCTGCAAAGAAGTAATGGGGTTAGCAATTCTAGAGAACCCTTCAATAAACTTTCTATAATAACCCGTTATTCCTGTAACATCCCAAAAAATGCAAAAAAAAAAAATTGATGTAGTCTAATCTATAAGATAAATGCTAATTGTGGAATGATAATAATCAACTAACAATGATAACTGTCCCATACAATTTGTCTTAATTGTTCTAAACATGATTATGTACTTAGTTATAAGTATGATGCAACAGAACGAGGTTTTTATTTTGTTAGGTGTAAGGATCTGGTACAAAGATGATGATGTTGTTTGCATATTTCTGAAGGGGTTCTTATCGGGTTCCCTTGGGTTTACTTAGATTTGAAAGCTAAAGCATTCGATTCTTCCTTCACATATTTGCAGGAAAGGTCATAGAATAATTCCAGTTTAAGATGATTATAAAATCTGTCGTGCATGAAGATGTCGATGGTATGTATCTTCAGTTTAACTTTGTCGCTTGTATCATCTTTTATGGTTATGATTGCATGTGTCATCAACAATTTTTAAGCACTAGACTCGTTGTAACTATTGGTGAGATCAGTAGTAATATAGCCTAGTTTAACTATCTGAATTTGTAACATGTTTGGTTTTTTGTGAAAGATAGTGTCATCCATATAATAAATGACTCTTCTGTAAATGATGGCTGTAAACAATAAGTCTTGGAATGCTAATGATAATGTGTCTATTGCGTCCATATGTGAATCGAGATGCGATTGAGCTACTAACATCCGACATTATAGAGTTAATGTCACACCCTCGCTTTCAATTAATGTGTGAAAGTTTTGATTCTCCTTACAACATTCTTATGTAGGTGACATAGCTTAAAAATGTAATGTGGCCTAGCTTATATAATGAAAAGTGGCCTAGCTATGAATATAATGCATTTTTATTAAATTGCCTAAGTTAAAAGTGAACCTTGTGATAGCTTCTTTTATGCTATGGCGTTGTATGGTTTTATAATATATAGTTGATATATTAATTATATCGATTCCAAGTTTGGTAACTTATGGAAACTATAATAATAACATGGTTGAATGTTATGTAAATGGATCTCATGGCGTAAATGTGCAATGTATAAGCGTTAAGTGTGCTTAGAACAAACCTTATACTTATGGTGTAAATGAAAGGTCGTGATGCTACCTTATGAACAAAACTATACATCGTTGTTATGGTTTTGATATAGCATTATCCTATGGTTTGATGGCTTTATAACATGGTTGTAACAGTTGTAAGGCGTTGTTAAAAACCCAAGGCCTTCGCTGTCACAAGACTTGCACTCTGATATGGATTAAATGTTTGGTGTAGTCGAGGTTCTGGCTTAAATCTACGTGAGATCTTTAGCATTGAATTTGACCCTGTTGTGATGTCAGATGTTGCAATGTTGGCATCTACGTGTCTAGCTTCATGTGATAACCAAGGTAAGGAAGGGTCATACACCACCGAGTTGTAAGCTTAGCTCTGGTGATAAGGAAACCGAAAAGTTCTGAGTAATAAATGTAATTCAATGATCAATACTTGATCGTATATTTGCCTTGGTACCTCCATAGTTTTCTGGCTTGATCTCGATCATTGATCTCAATACCTCGATAGTGGAGATGTATTAACCCTAGCTAGACTTGTCTTAACGTAAATTTTTCCTTCGTGTTTTCACTTTGTGGTTTTCGTTCTGGAGGAGAAGGCCGACAAGCCGCTGGTTTACAGGGCTCGACACTGGGCGGTTGTGGATGGCACAGTGCTTCAAAAAATCTGTAATTTTTATTATGGAATAATGTATAAGTGCTTAAGTGTTTGCTGAGAGTGTAATATTGAGCTGCTGTGACTTATTTCGGTGGCAAATAAGTTAATAGGGTGGTCTTGACTTCGAGTTCAGTTATGATTCAGTTGCATGGAAACATTGCTGCATTAGAGAAAGGATTTGGAAGCTGAACACAT
The DNA here is from genome assembly GCA_027924585.1 of Larix kaempferi. Lineage (NCBI taxonomy): Eukaryota > Viridiplantae > Streptophyta > Pinopsida > Pinales > Pinaceae > Larix > Larix kaempferi. The sequence continues at coordinate 23,125,136 of BSBM01000316.1, read as the reverse complement.
TCCAATCAGTTGTTTAACAACTCAGTAAGTATCTCTGGTTTATCTGTTCTACAATGTATTTCTTCTTTTGTTAACAGTCATGTGATAATAATACTAACTCCTCATAGTTTTCTTTTGGCAGGAAATGCCAAGGTTCTGTACTCCATGCTCTGGTTTGGTGGCAATAGGGTTAGGTTATCAATGGATAGCAATGCGGCTAAAATGGTAAGCCTAGTGGCAAACCCTCGTAGGTTCTCCTAGCAGAAGTCATGGAAAACAGTTTATCGTCAAACCTGGAAGTCGTGGTTATAAAACCCTCGGTTGCTGTTTTAGTTTGAACAGTTGATGTAGCTGGTAATTGCATAGGTTTTGAGTTTAGGGTTTCGATCTTGGCAATGATTCTTTGTTTCAAAATTGGGGTTTCAAACTCTGTTGACATACTAGAATAACCGTTATCAATCCTGTGCTATCATAGTTGTTTTTTTTAAATGTGTTGGGCCTTGGCCCGTGAACAAAACTATGTCTCGTCTTTTCAAAAAGTGGATGTAATACTAAGTATTTCAACAGACCTCTGCGTTTGAAAACAATGTGATACGAAAAGTGTAACTGTGTAGGTAAATTTATGAACACCGTGACATGATTTTATTTAATGTCTATGAGGTTATGAAATATATATGATGAATATTTTAAAACTGGGTTTCGAATAATGCTACTGCTATTGTTTCTTTAGGAAATGTGAGTTTAATAAAAATGTTTATACAAATCAGGAAAAGAAAATGCATGTTACTATCATTTGATTTTTAACTAAGTGTTGAAACTATGTCACATGCTTCAGCCAATGCCTCGTCTTCATCTATGTAAAAGATTAAGTAATACAACTGTAATTCTATCAGGGTTTAGGGTTGTAGTTAAGTTTAGATTGGATGAAATGATGATGACTATTGATACTTTGGTCACCAAGTGGAATTTGTGTGTACTGTTTGACTTTTGCTCCTTCAGTCATTGAAATGTCTTAACTTTGTATTGATATTTGAAAATAATGAGTTCGATCTACAGTGATGATTTATGATGTGAAAATAAACTAAATTTGTCTACTATGAGTAAAACAAGAAAATGACAAAGAGCTTAATCATTTTAGCTCAATCCTATAACAACATTTCAATTGTGTATTTGTAATTATATGTGCATGTAAAAAGAGAAACATTAAACCCTAAATATATAATAAAAGACTTTGTTTGCTTAACTACTCTGTGTGTACAATAATAGGAACATTAGTAATAACAGTAAACTTTGAAAGTATTTAAATGTAGGATTACAAACCCTAACTTAGAAATGCGATGCTTCTTATTTGTCTAACTGTTCTATATGTACAATAATGATATTAACAGTAAACTATAGTTATTCTTTTGAAACTAAACATTGGGAAAACAAAATGAAAGGAATGGAAATAAAACTAGTGTTGTGAGTAGAATACAGTAAATATTACTAAATAATAACAGCAGATAATTTTAGCAAAATATAAAAAAATAGTACTTCCATCACCATGGCAGTTTTCCTATCTTATCTTATCTATCTAAATATGTTTATGTACTGGAGTACGATGTTGTTCCTTTTTGCATGGGGAAAAATATAGAAACCCTTTTATTCAATCATTTCATAATTATACAAAATTATTAACTTATACAGGAAACTAAAATAACTTATAAATTAAACAGTGAAAGTTTAATAAACAACAGAACTTTAATATGCAGAATAGATAACAGAACTTAAAAATAAAACAGATAAGACAATAGAACCTATAACTGACGATAACACCGACAAACACCCAAGGAGGCATGTTCCTCCCAACCTGCTTCAGAAGAAACAACTCAACTGCTGACTTCTAATAAACCCCCGAGCCTGCTTACTGATCCAGTAAGTGGGTGGAATCTGTGTAGAAGCAAGGCACTCAAAAATACCTTCTCCACTCGGTATCAACCACCTGAAACAAATGCCTTCTCCATTCAGCATCAAACTCCTGAACTCATTAAGAGTTTGGCAGACTCACAACATGATCAACAACAGCATATCCCCTCATCAAATCTCTTGGGTGCAAACACAACAAAACCCCAAGGTAAATTTCTTTGTCAAGAAAAGTGATGAACCTTAGTTCAATATTTGATGGCTATTATATAGACTGCCTAGATCTTTTAGTGGTCAGTTTGGAATAAATGAGCCTCAATCTCCAGTCCCATCTTTCAGGGCACTATGACCACATTTCAAGGGAGTTGTCCCATACCAACAGCTAGTTAGTTGCATCATGATGCTGCCACTTGTCCATTGCCTTCTACCTTAGATTCCATTCCACCTAGTGGATTGGTAACCACTCTTTCAACAGTCCTCTTAGGTGTTTGTCTCCTATTTTATTTATTAAATAATAATATATTGTGCAAATTACAATCATCCTTAGACACCTGTCCAATATAAACTTTACAATAAAATTTATCATAATGTTTCTAAACATAAAATGTTTTCCAGCTTAAAGGGTATGTTACAAACACCCCCTCTTAAGCTCAACATCATCCTCGATGTTTCTTATTCATCATCAAGTTCCTCATGGAACAGAACTAGATATGCTGCCCGCATATTACTTTCCAGTTTCCAAGTAGCTTCATCAGGGCTAAGGTGCTTCCATTGCACTTTTACTTGCCCTATGGTGCGATTCCAAAGCATAATTTCCCTCCTGTCTAAAATATAGTCCGATTCCACCTGTATGTCATTCCAATTCATCACATGAGTAGCATCGTGCACATACTTCTTTAAAACGGTATGTGCTTCATTCCAATTCAGCACATGAGTAGCTTCATCAGGGCTAAGGTTCTTCCATTGCACCTTTAATTGCCCTATGGTGCGATTCCAAAGCATAATTTCCCTCCTGTCTAAAATATAGTCCGGTTCCACCTAAAATCGCCTTCAAGTTCCACCTGTATGTCATTCCAATTCAGCACATGAGTAGCATCGTGCACATACTTCTTTAAAACAGAAACATGAAAAACATTGTGGATTTTTAAATTGTATGGCAATGCCAATTGATATGCAACAACTCCTATCTTTGATAGGATTTCAAATGGTCCACAATACCTCGGTGCTAATTTAGCACAGCTCCCAAGCTTCAAAGAAATTTTCTTGGGCTTTACCTTTATGAAAACATGGTCCCCTACCTGAAATTCTCTTTCTGTGCATTTCAAATCAACATAGCTTTTCTGTCGATCTTGGGCAACTTTTAAGTTACCTTAAACCTGTTTCACAGTTAGCTCCATTTCTTTCAATAGATCTGGTCCTAACATCAATCTATCTACAGGATTATCCCACGAAATTGGAGTACAACATGTTCTTCCATACAAAATTTCAAATGGACTTAACTTAGCAGATGCTTGATAATTATTATTGTAGGAAAATTTTGTTAAGTGCAAGTAATCCTCCCATTTAGATGGCTTATCTTTAACATATAATCTTAACATATTTTCCAAAATCTGATTTACTCTTTCTGTTTGACCATCAGTTTGCGGATGGAAAGAAGTACTAAAATTCAACTTAGTATTTAATCCTTTAAATAGTGTTGTCCAAAAGTTATGAGTAAACTTAGAGTCTCGGTCTGAAATAATTACCTTTGGAATTCCATGCAAGCGAAAATTTTGCTTCATGAAAATATCTGCAATGTTAGAAGCCTTGAAAGTAGTTTTAACAGGAATAAAATGAGCATCTTTGCTAAGTTTATCTATAACAACCATAATTGAGTCATTCTGCTTCTGATTTTTACGCAAACCTGTAATAAAGTCAATGCTTATGATCTCCCACTTCCATTCTGGAATTGGTAAGGGCTTCAATAGCCCAGCTGGATGTTGATGTTCAACTTTAATATTCTGACAGTCAAAGCATCTAGCTATATATTCAGCAACTTCACTCTTCATGTTAGGCCAAAAGTACTCATTTCTTAGCATAGTTATCATTTTTTGATAATCGGGATTCCCGGAATAAGGACTCTTGTGAACTTCATCTAAAATCAGCAACTTAACTTTCGAAAAATTAGGACCATAATTTTTTTTTTTGTAAGTTAAGAAGCCTTTTTCATTAATACTATAATCTGTTATAACATTTTCAGATGAATTTTCAGCCACTTTATCATGTAATTTTTGGTAATTTTCGTCTTGCTTAATTCCTTCTTCGATCTGATTTTCCAGATCAGTTTTAAAAGTACTGATTACTGCCACAAAACCTAATCTAGCGTTTCTGCTCAACACATCAACAACCTTATTTTCCTTTCCATTAATGTGATGGATCTCAAAATCGTACTCGCTAAGGAAATCTAACCACCTAGCTTGCCTTGCGTTAAAATTTGTTTGATCCAGTAAATACTTTAACCCCTTATTATTAGTCATTAAAATGAATTTTCTTCCAATCAAGTGATGGCGCCACATCTTTAAAGCATGTATCACGGCTGCCAACTCAAGATCATACATTGCATAATTCTTTTCATGTATTTTTAACTTCCTTGACTCAAAAGCAATTGAATGACCCTCTTGACTTAAGACCCCTCCAAGTCCTTCGTTGCATGCATCTGTGCATACGACGAAATCCTTATTAGGATCTGCAATTTTTAAGATGGGTGCAGTAGTTAACAATTCTTTTAACTTATTAAAGTTGTCTTGACACTTTTGATCCCATATGAATTTCTTCCCTTTCTTCTTCAAAGAAGTTATGGGGTTAGCAATTCTAGAGAACCCTTCAATAAACTTTCTATAATACCCCGTTATTCCCATGAATGACTGTACATCAATTACATCTTTTGGAACAGGCCATTCATTAATTGCTTTAATTTTATCAGGATCAACAGAAATACCATATTTTGAAATTATATGACCCAAATACTGAATTTTATCTTTATAGAAATCACACTTACTGAACTTAGCGTAAAGCTGGTGATCTCTAAGTACATGTAAAATTATTTTTAGATGTTCATCATGCTCTTCTTTAGTCTTTGATTAAATCGGGATATCATCAATGAATACCACTACAAACTTATCCATATATTTATGCAGAACGTTGTTCATTAAACACATGAACACTGTCGGTGCATTGGTTATCCCAAAAGGCATAACTACGAACTCGTAGTGTCCATAACGTATTCTGAATGCAGTTTTGAATATGTCCTTGTCTTTTATCCGGACTTGATGATAACCCGACCTTAAGTCAATTTTAGTGAATACCTCTGCTCTGCGTACTTGATCAAATAGATCATCTATGCGGGGTAAGGGATACCAGTTCTTGATTGTAATTTTATTAAGCTGACGGTAGTCAATGCACACACGCATGGTACCGTCTTTCTTTTTAACAAATATTACTTGTGCTCCCCAAGGGTTCACACTGGGCCTTATGTAGTTTTTATCTATTAATTCTTTCAGCTGAGACTTTAACTCATTTAACTCCAGAATATTCATCCTATAGGGGTCCTTTGAGTTTGGTACCGCACCGGGTACTAACTCAATGGTGAAGTCAAGTTCTCTTTTCGGAGGTAATCCTGGAATTTCTTCCGGGAATACATCAGAAAAGTCCATAGGGATGGGAATATCCTCTAGTTTTAACTTGTCTTCTTTAGATGTACATTCGTCATTAACAACATTAACAGCAAACAATTTACAACCTTTTCTAGCAGCTCTCTTTACTTGTAAGGCATAAATCTGTCTTACTGAAATCTGCCTATGAATTCCTTTTACTGTTTCTGAATTACCTTCATTATTTATACAAGTAAAAGATTTATCATAACAATTCAATATAACTCTATGTCGTTCAATCCAATCCATGCCAATTAATAGATCATATGAACCTAAGGGTAAAACATTCAGATTAACTTGCGTTTTCAGCTGATTTAAAAATACTTCACAATTCTGAACATCATCTGTAACCTTTCTTTTAGTTCTTGTTGCAAGATGAACTAACCATGCATTATCGAATTTTTCTGTTTTTAGCTTGCAACGGTTTACTAAAGTAGGTGAAATATAACTTAGATTTGCACCAGGATCTATTAAAATAGAAATAGAATTGTTTTGTATCATACCTTCAATTTCAACCATGGATGTTTGATGGTCCACTTGACAATTCTCCAATGTTGCATTTACCCTCGGCATTTCTCTTGTGATGTCTCCAACTGTAGGTTCTGCTTGCATAGTATGTATGTTGTTGCCTTTCCTCTTGTTGCTTGGGAAATCTGCTCTCTTGTGTGGTCCGCCACATTCATAACACTTTATGGGTCCTTTTTGTTTAGCATACCCGTTGTTATTGTTATTATTATTATTGTTGTGATTATTAGGTACATTTCTTGCAACAGTAGTGTTCTGAGATGTATTATTCCGATAATTATTAGGAAAATTTCTGTTATTAAGTTTTTTCTTAAAAATTCTATCATTCTGATTAAAATTCTTCTTTTTATAGTCATACTGATTAGTTTTACTGTTCGTCCAGCCAGTTGTTCCTTCTCTTTTTCTGTTTTGGTCAAAACAAAAATTTTCCTTCCTCATGGCCTCTTCCCAAGTGGAAGGATTGTCATACTCAATACGATCTTTTATATTAAACGGTAAACAACTGAGAAACCTTTGCACTTTAGGATTTTCCTCAACCATATAGGGTACATACCACAGCAAGCTAAGAAACTTGCTGCAAATTTCTTTCATGTTCATTGTACCCAATTTTAAGTCGTAAAACTCCTTCGATTTATCCTCAAAATACTGTTCAGACAAGAACTTCTTTTTAAACAAACTTTTAAACATAGTCCAAGTTACTTCTTTTTCTTTTATGCTCTTGATTCTTTTAAGATCCTACCACCAAATATCTGCCTTTCCGGTCAGATGGTAAATAGCCATCTTGGCTTTCAGTTGAGAAGAGTAGTCATAAATATTAAAGTACTTCTTCATTCCAGACAGCCAAGCTTCTGCTATCTCACCCTTCTCACTTTCGCCATTAAAAGTAGGTGGCTTAATCTTTTTAAATTCACTGGTAATATATTCATGATGCTTATGTTTTCTCCTTTTAGAGCAGGACTCACTGTTATTGCTATCATAATTTACAACATCATTACCTGAATCAGACTTAGAAGATGAGTAACTGTTCCTTTTATCGTTTCTTGTTTTCTTATGCTTATGTTGGTGGGACATTATTCTAGAATCAGCTCTAAATTCTGATTTTCTGCCTCTTTCATCACTGTGACAATTTCCTTTTAAATTCTGCTGTAACTCTTCCTGTTCCTTTAGGATCCATTCATTTTCTTCTTTAACAGCTTTTAACTCAGATTTTAAATCCTGTACAATGCGTAAAATTTCAGAAGACTGGTTGTTTAACTCAACATAAATTCATTCAATGTTATTATGATTAATTCGTTCATTACAAGGAGATCTATCCTCTGTTGATTCCTCTGGTATTTCCATACCTGCAATTAAAAGTAAATCTATTCTGTGCAAAAATGAAATTAAATTGCAAAAGTTAGTAACATAAACTTTCTTATTTATTTTTCTGTTTTGCACACATAAGCCTCATTCAATCCTAGAGTTTGAACTTGTGCTCTGATACCACATGTAACATCCAAAAAATCGCAAAATAAATAAAAAAAATGATGTAGCCTAATCTATAAGATAAATGCTAACTGCGGAATGATAATAATCAGCTAACAATGATAACTGTCTCATAGAATTTGTCTTAATTGTTCTAAACATGATTATGTACTTAGTTACAAGTAGGATGCAACAGAATAGGGTTTTTATTTTGTTATGTGTAAGGATCTGGTACAAAGCTGATGATGTTGTTTGCATATTTCTGAAGGGGTTCCTATCGGGTGCCCTTGGGTTTACTTAGCTTTGAAAGCTAAAGCATTGGATTCTTCCTTCGCAGATCTGCAAGTAAGGTCATAGAATAATTCCAATTTAAGATGATTATAAAATCTGGCGTGCATGAAGATGTTGATGGTATGTATCTTCAGTTTAACTTTGTCACTTGCATCGTCTTTTATGGTTATGATTGCACATGTCGTCAACAATATTTAAGCACTAGACTCGTTGTAACTATCGGTGAGATCAGTACTAATATAGCCTAGTTTAACTATCTGAATTTGTAACATGTTTGGTTTTTTGTGAAAGATAGTGTCATCCATATAATAAATGACTCTTCTGGAAATGACGGCTATAAACAATAAGTCTTGGAATGCTAATGATAATGTGTGTATTGCGTCCATATGTGAATCGAGATGCGATTGAGCTTCTAACATCCGGCATTATAGAGTTAATGTCACTCCCTAGCTTTCAATTAATGTGTGAAAGTTTTGATTCTCCTTACAACATTCTTATGTAGGTGAAATAGCTTAAAAATGTAACGTGGCCTAGCTTATATAATGCAAAGTGGCCTAGCTATGAATATAATGCTTTTTTATTAAATTGCCTAAGTTAAAAGTGAACCTTGTGATAGCTTCTTTTATGCTATGGCATTGTATGGTTTTATAATATATAGTTGATAAATTAATTATATTGATTCCAAGTTTGGTAACTTATTGAAACTATAATAAGAAAATGGTTGAATGTTATGTAAATGGATCTCATGGCGTAAATGTGCAATGTATAAGTGTTAAGTGTACTTAGAACAAACCTTATACTTATGGTGTAAATGAAAGGTCGTGATGCTACCTTATTAACAGAACTATACATCGTTGTTATGGTTTTGATATAGCACTATCCTATGGTTTGATGGCTTTATAACATGGTTGTAACAGTTGTAAGGTGTTGTTAAAACCCTGAGGCCTTCGCTATCACAAGATTTGCACTCTAATATGAATTAAATATTTGGTGCAGTCGAGGTTCTGGCTTAAATCTACGTGAGATCTTCAGCATTGAATTCGACCCTGTTGTGATGTCAGATGTTGCAACGTTGGCATCTACGTGTCTAGCTTCATGTGATAACCAAGGTAAGGAAGGGTGATACACCAACGAGTTGTAAGCTTAGCTCTGGTGATAAGGCAACCGAAATGTTTTGAGTTATAAATGTAATTCAATGATCAATACTTGATCGTATCTCTACCTTGGTACCTCCGTAGTTTGCTGGCTTGATCTCGATCGTTGATCTCAATACCTCGATAGTGGAGATGTATTAACCCTACCTAGACTTGCCTTAACGTAAATTTTGCCTTCGTGTTTTAACTTTGTGGTTTTGGTTCTGGAGGAGAAGGCCGACAGGCTGCTGGTTTACAGGGCTCGACCCTAGGCGGTTGTGGATGGCACAGTGCTTCAAAAAATCTGTAATTTTTGTTGTGGAATAATGTATAAGTGCTTAAGCGTTTGCTGAGAGTGTAATATTGATCTCCTGTGGCTTCTTTCAGTGGCAAATAAGTTAAAAGGGAGGTCTTGACTTCGAGTTCGGTTATGATTCAGTTGCATGGACACTTTGCTATGTTGGAGAAAGGATTTGGAAGCTGAACACATTCCAATCGGCTGTTTAACAACTGGGTAAGTTTCTCTGGTTTATCTGTTCTACAATGTATTTCTTCTTTTGTTAACAGTCAAGTGATAATAATACTAACTCCTCATAGTTTTCTTTTGGCAGGAAATGCCAAGGTTTTGTACTCCATGTTCTCGTTTGATGGCAATAGGTTTCGGTTATCAATGGATAGAAATGTAGCTAAAACGGTAATCCCGGTGGCAAACCCTCGTAGGTTCTCCTGGCAGAAGTCATGGCAAACAGTGTATCGTCAAACCTGGAAGTGGTGGTTGTAAAACCCTGGGTTGTTGTTTTAGTTTGAACAGTCGATGTAATTGTTGGTAATTGCATAGGGTTTGAGTTTAGGGTTTCGATCTTGGCAACAATCCTTTGTTTCAAAATTGGGGTTTCAAACTCTGTTGAGATAATAGAATAATCGTTATCAATCCTGTGCTATGATAGTTGTTTTTGTTTAAATGTGTTGGGGCTTGGCCCGTGAACAAAACTATGTCTCATCTTTTCAAAAAGTGGATGTAATACTAAGTATTTCAATAGACCTTTGCATTTGAAAACAATGTGATACGAAAAGTGTAACTGTGTAGGTAAATTTATGAACACCGTGACATCGTTTTATTTAATGTCTATGAGGTTATGAAATATATATGATGAAGATTTAAAAACTGGGTTTCGAATAACGCTGTTGCTATTGTTTATTTAGGAAATGTGAGTTTAATAAAAATGTTTATACAAATCGGGAAAAGAAAATGTATGTTACTTTCATTTGATTTTTAACTAAGTGTTGAAACTATGTGACATGCTTCAGCCAATGCCTCGTCTCCGTCTGTGTAAAAGATTAAGTAATACAAGTATAAGTCTGTCACAATTTAGGGTTGTAGTTAAGTTTAGATTGGATGAAACGATGATGACTATTGATACATTCGGTTATCAAGTGGAATTTGTGTGTACTGTTTGACTTTTGCTCCTTCAGTCATTTAAATGTGTTAACTTTGTATTGATATTTGAAAACAATGAGTTCAATCTACAGTGATGATTTATGATGTGAAAATAAACTAAATTTGTCTACTGTGAGTAAAACAAGAAAATGACAGAGAGCTTAATCATTTTATCTTGATCCTGTAACAGCATTTCAATTGTGTATTTGTAATTATATGTGCATGTAAAAAGAGAAACATTAAACCCTAACTCTATAATAAAAGACTTTGTTTGCTTAACTACTATGTGTGTACAATAATAGGAACATTAGTAATAACAGTAAACTTTGAAAGTATTTAAATGTAGGATTACAAACCCTAACTTAGAAATGTGATGCTTCTTATTTGTCTAACTGTTCTATATGTACAATAATGATATTAACAGTAAACTATAGTTATTCTTTTGAAACTAAACATTGGGAAAACAAAATGAAAGGAATGGAAATAAAACTAGTGTTGTGAGTAGAATACAGTAAATATTACTAAATAATAACAACAGATAATTTTAGCAGAATATAAAAAAATAGTACTTCCATCACCATGGCAGTTTGCCTATCCTATCTTATCTGTCTTAATCTGTTTCTGTACTGGAGTATGATGTTGTTCGTTTTTGCATGGGGAAAAATACAGAAACCCTTTTATTCAATCATTTCATAATTATACAAAATTATTAACTTATATAGGAAACCTAAATAACTTATAAATTAAAGAGTGAAAGTTTAATAAACAACAGAACTGTAATATGACAAATAGATAACAGAACTTAAAAATAAAACAGATAAGACAATAGAACCTGTAACTGACGATAGGGCCGACAAACACCCAAGGAGGCCTATTCTTCCCAACCTACTTCAGAAGAAACAACTCAACTGCTGACTTCTAATGAACCCCCGAGCCTGCTTACTGATCCAGTAAGTGGGTGGAATCTGTGTAGAAGCAAGGCACTCAAAATACCTTCTCCACTCGGTATCAACCACTTGAAACAAATGCCTTCTCCACTCAGCATCAAACAACTGAACTCAATAAGAGTTTGGCAGACACACAACATGATCAACAACAGCATATCCCCTCGTCAAATCTCTTGGGTGCAAACACAGCAAAACCCCAAGGTAAATTTCCTCGTCAGGAAAAGTGATGAACCTCAGTTCAATATTTGATGGCTATTATATAGACTTCCTAGGACTTTTCGTGGTCAGTTTGGAATAAATGAGCCTCAAGCTCCAGTCCCATCTTTCAAGTCACTATGACCACATTTCAAGGGAGTTGTCCCATACCAACAGCTAGTTAGTTGCATCATGATGCTACCACTTGTCCATTGCCTTCTACCCCAGATTCCATTCCACCTAGTGGATCAGTAACCACTCTTTCAACATTCCTCTTAGGTGTTTGTCTCCTATTTTATTTATTAAATAATAATATATTGTGCAAATTACAGTCATCCTTGGACACCTGTCCAATACAAACTTTACAATAAAAGTTATCATAATGTTTCTAAACATAAAATGTTTTCCAACTTAGATTAATTGCTTTTATTTTATCAGGATCAACATAAATACCATCTTTAGAAATTATATGACCCAAATACTGAATTTTATCTTTATAAAAATCACACTTACTAAACTTAGCGTAAAGCTCATGTTCTCTAAGTACTTGTAAAATGATTTTTAAATGTTCATCATGCTCTTCTTTTAGTTTTTGAGTAAACAAGAATATCATCAATGAATACCACTACGAACTTATCCAAATATTTATGCAGAACGTTATTCATTAAACACATGAACACTGTCGGTGCGTTGGTTAGCCCAAAAGGCATAACTACGAACTCGTAGTGTCCATAATGTGTTCTGAATGCAATTTTGAATATGTAATCGTCTTTTATCCATACTTGATGATAATCCGACCTTAGATCAATTTTAGTGAATATCTCTGCTCTGCGTACTTGATCAAATAGATCGTCTATGCGGGGTAAGGGATATCGGTTCTTAATCGTCATTTTATTAAGCTGACAGTAATCAATGCACAAACAGATGGTACAGTCCTTCTTTTTAACAAAAATTACTTGTGCTCCCCAAGGAGACACACTCGGCCTTATGTAGTTTTTATCTATTAATTCTTCCAACTGATATTTTAATTCATTTAACTCTAGAATATTCATCCTATAAGGGGCCTTCGAGTTTGGTACTGCACCTCGTACTAACTCAATGGTGAAATCAAGTTCCCTTTTCAGAGGTAATCCTGAAATTTCTTCCGGGAATACGTCAGAAAAGTCCCTAAGTATGGGAATATCCTCTACTTTTAACTTGTCTTCTTTATATGTATACTCGTCATTAATGACATTAACATCAAACATTTTACAGCCTTTTCTGGCAGCTCTCTTTACTTGTAGAGTAGAAATCTACCTTACTAAAATTTTTCTATGAATTCCTTTTACTGTTTCTGAATCACCTTCATTATTTACACATGTAAAAGATTTATCATAACAATTCACTAAAACTCTATGATGTTCAAGCCAGTCCATACCAATCAACAAATCATATGACCCTAAGGGTAAAACAATTAGATTAATTTGCGTTTTCAACTGACTTAAAAATACTTCACAATTCTTGACATAATCTGTAACCTTTCTTTTAGTTCCTGTTGCAAGCTGAACTAACCATGCATTATCAAATTTCTTTGTTTTTACCTTGCAACGGTTTACTAAAGTAGGTGAAATATAACTCAGATTTGTACCTGGATCTATTAGAATAGAAATAGACTCGTTTTGTATCATACCTTCAATTTCGACCATGGATGTTTGATGATCCGCTTGACGGTTCTTAGGTGTTGCATTTATCCTGGGCATTTCTCTTGCAATATCTCCAACTCTAGGTTCCGCTTGCATAGTGTGAATATTGTTGGTTGTCCTCTTGTTGCATGGGCAATCTGCTCTCTTATGTGGTCCGACACATTAATAGCACTTTATGGGTCCTTTCTGTTCAGCATACCTGTTGTTGTTGTTAGTGTTATTGATGTGATTATTATTACTAGGTACATTTCTTGCAGTAGTAAAGTTCTGAGGTGCATTATTCCGGTAATTATTAGGAAAATTTATGTTATTAAAATTTTTCTTAAAACCTTCAGCATTATGATTAAAATTCTTCTTTTTATAGTCATATTGATTATTCTTACTATTCTTCCAGCCAGTTGTTCCTTCTCTTTTTCTGTTTTGATCACAACAAAAATTTTCCTTCCTCATGGCTTTTTCCACAGTGGAAATATTATCATACTCAATACGGTCTTTTATATTAAAAGGTAGACAACTGAAAAAACTTTGCACTTTAGGCTTTTCCTTGACCATGTAGGGCACGTACCTCAGCAAGCTAAGGAACTTGCTGCACAGTTCTTTCATGTTCATTGTACCCAACTTTAAATCGTAAAAATACTTTGACTTATCTTCAAAGTATTATTCCGACAAAAACTTCTTTTTAAACAAACTTTTAAACATAGTCCAAGTTACTTCTTTTTCTTTTATACTCTTGATTCTTTTAAGATCCTGCCACCAAATATCTGCCTTCCTAGTCAGATTGTAAATAGCCATGTTGGCTTTTAGTTGAGAAGAGTAGTCGTAAATATTAAAGTACTTTTTCATTCCAGACAACCAAGATTCTGCTATCTCACCCTTCTCACTTTCGCCGTTAAAAGTGGGTGGCTTAATCCTTTTAAATTCCCCAGTAATATGTTCATGATATTTATGTTTTCTCTTTTTAGAGTAGCATTCACTATTACTGCCATCATAATTTAAGTCATTATTACTTGAATCAGATTTATAGGATGAGTAACTGTTCCTTTTATCATTTCTTGTTTTCTTATGCTTATGTTGGTGGGACATTATTTCAGAATCAACCTTCAATTCTGATTTTCTGCCTCTTTCATCACTATGACAGTTTCCTTTTAAATTATGTTGTAACTCTTCGTGTACCTTAAGGATCCATTCATTTTCTTCTTTAATAACTCTTAACTCATATTTTAAATGTTGTACAGTGCGTAAAATTTCAGAAGACTGGTTGTCTAATTCAACATAAATTCCTTCAGAATTATTATGATTAATACGTTCATTATGAGGAGATTTGTCCTCTGCTAATTCTTCTCGTATTTCCATACCTGCAATTTAAAGGTCAATTTGTTTTGTACAAATTAAATTAAATTACAAAAGTTACTAATATAAACTTTTGGATTTATTTATTTTTTGCGCGCATGAGCCTAAATCAGGCCTAGAGTTTGAACTTGTGCTGTGATACCACATGTAACATCCCAAAAATCGCTAAAAATTTAAAATTTTTTATATAGCACAATCATAGAGAAAATGCTAACCGTGGAATGAAGATGTTTAAATATTGATCTAATGGAAGCTTCACAATATTATTTCTAAACATAAAAGACAGTAGATTTATAAATTAAATGCGATATAACAATATCTATCTTTTCATGTCATAATGGTTCTAGTAATAAATACGGATGACTTGTTTGCATATTTCTGAAGGGGTTCCTACAGGGTTCCCTTGGGTTTACTTAGCTTTGATAGCTAAAGCATTGGATTCTTTTCTTTCGCAGATCTGCAGGTAAGTTAATAGAGTAATTCCAGTATTTAACAACAAGATATAAGCTTCAGTTAGTCGTCTCTATTTTTAAGATAGATGTATATACTGTCATGTATGAAGATGTTGATGGTATGTAATTCTAGTTTATCTTTAACAATCTGTACCATTTTTATCCTAACACTTGTAAGTGTAACTAGAGATATTTTGCACTGTACTTCTGCTGAAATCAATGTTGTCATTCATTAGGAAATAATTGATATGATCGTCATGTGAGATTCTACAATTTAAATGTTGTGACAAGCATGTGATAATGTTATCAATATGTCAGGGTTGAACAATAAGCGACTTCAATGTTAAATGCAAGGTTAGATTTTAATGGGACCTTTAGAATTCTAGTCCATCATTGTCCAATTCAAAAATGCAAATGTATAGTAATAATAACCTTACTATAACATTATGTCTTGTAATAACGATGATCTTCAAAGCCTACACGACATATTTCATGTGCTTAAATCATAAATGCTCCTATAATACTTATTCGACTATATCACTGCATTGAGAGGATAATAGTTTAATGTGTATTAGTGACCCATATTGAATTGTTATAATACTTCTGTGGAATAATTGCTAGGGTTACAAGGCCTAGTCATATGCAAAATGAAACTTAGCACTATAATTTATTGTGTTCATAATAAACAAATGATAATTTAATATTTGAATTTGAAATGGATGCGCCCTAAGCAATTGGGGACTTAATGTTTATAATGCATGAAACATAGACATTATGTGATAAGGTTTGGACTCGATTCATATCATGGTTATAAGAATACAACATATGGTTTGGAAATTATAGAATATAGTAATGTTGCAATATATATTTGTTATGCGAATTTTAACATAGTTTAGAAACTTTATACATGGTTGTAATATTGTATATGATAATACGCTATGGTTTTGAAACCATACAATGGTTGTATGACAGTGGTGATAATAATGTCTGAAACCGTGCTATAAGCCATAACTTCGATGCTGACATGAATTAAATGCAGTTGCAGGTAATGGCCCGGGAGGTGATACGTAAGATCCGGAATTAAATGAAAACCCTGTGTGATGGTAGTGGTTTTCCTTGATGGCTCCTACGTGTATCTGACTCCACGTGATGTAGTTGTATAATTGTTGAGAACTTGTCGAGCTGTAAGCTCTGCCGTGGTTATATGGTACTACAACTGTGCTGGTTATTTATTGATGTTATTAATGGTGATTGATTGAAATCTCTGCCTTGGTACTATCGTGGCTTTGCTGGCCAATTTTTGATCGTTGATCTATCTGCCTCGATCATTGAGATCTTAAACCCTAAGGAAGTCTCGGATTTCTTTTTGTTGTTTTCCTTAACGCATTCATTTGGATTTTTTGTTTGGGTAAGAGGCCAACAGGCCACTGGATAGCAGGGCTCGACCCTGGGTGGTTTGTGATGGCTCTGTAACTGTAATCTCTGTAAATTTTATGGCCAAACTTACTTTATAAGTTGCTTGGGTTCGAAGGGTGTAAGCAAATGAAGCCCTATGGCTTTCGTCGTGCGACAGGTTAGGTTTTTGGTGGGTTATCCTCCGAGTTCGATAATGGTTCAGCTGCATGATACTCCTGTTGCATCAGTAGAGGAACTGGAAGCATGAAGCATTCCATCTGACTGTCACTATGAAGTTAAACTTTACTCGTAACACTACTTGTTAAATATGGTTTTGGTTTACTATGTATTCGTTTGGAATTCGCTATAACTTCTGGGTGATTGTGTGGCAGGAAATGCCACCCTTGGGGATTTTACAGTGCTTGGGTTTGTTGGAAATGGATGGCACGCTAAAAAATGGTAAGCCCCAGTGGCAAAACCCTCCGTAGGTTCTCCTGGCATATTTATGGCCAACGTTTGAAGTTGTAACAAATTTGTCCTGGAAATCATGGTTCAAAACCCATGTTGTTTTGTGTTATGCCTGTGTTAGGATGCCTCTCCTCTTGCAGAGTCGATGTAATAGTTTTGTAGGTTACTGTACAGTGTTTTGGGTTCTGAGTTTGAACTGGGAAATGTACCTCTGTCAACGAGGGTTTCAATCTCTGTCGAGTTTTTAATATAAAAGAATCGTTACAAGTTTATGTTGTTGTAGTTGTTTTGTTTCGTCATTTTGGGGCTTGGCCCATGAACAAAACCTGTGACTCGTTGATTTAAAATGTGGAAATAATACTTGTGTTTTAGTAGACCTCTGCGTTTGAATTCAATGTAATACGCAGATGTAGTTTGTATAACTAGGTTAATATACACTTGCTTCTATCGTTTTCTTTTATGGTCTGTGAAGTTATGAAATGTAAACAATGAATGATTTATAAACTAGGTTTCAAGATCTCTGCTGCTATCTTTTCTTTGTGAACGACGAAACTTGGAAATGTGTATCGATGGAAACAGGTACTGGCTGATGTTTGTGAATAATAAAAAGATTGTAATTCCACTAAACAATGTGTGAATGCTTGTAACTAAGGAAGACTTCAATCTGTATGTCGTTCAATGATTTATAAGTGATGCTAAGTTTTCATTTTAAGTACAAGGGTTTGTCTTTGTGTGCATAATATGGCTTGGTCCTGCTCTTCGATTTGAGATCGACAACCCACTATTTGTCTGTCACTATTGTTTAGAGTTGTTTCAAGCACAATGTAATATCTCATAAGTTTAATGTTGGTGCCGAGACTTTCACTATGTCGATTTATGGAAAGATAACAATGGTTTGTCATAAGTTTTGAAATCGTTGGCTATATGCCGAGAGATAATAATACTGCTTATAGTTATAGAATGAAATGATAAATGTTTCGATTGAAAGGGTTTAGGGTTTTTCTACTGCATGTTTGGAAAACATTTACAAAATTAAAATAGATTTTGTTTACTTGTCTATTCTGTATGTACAGTAGTGAAAATTACAGTAGACTATAGTAAACTTTTGAGAAGGAAAATATGGAAAACTATAAACCCTGAATTGAGACTTGAAAATGACATAATAGTTCTGTATGATGAGAGTATGCAATCTTCTTTAATTTATGTATCGGCAATGACATCAATAATAAATCTAAATCACAATGATAATCTTTAAGACAATAAACTTCTATTTGATGAAGTAAAAATAGGACTGTAACAAATTACAGAAATCAATATTAATTACTTAACAGTAGAAAATTAACAATTTATACAGAGTTATTCTTTTCATCATCTTGGAAAATTGCCTATCATAACTATCTCTCTTAACTTTTCTATGTACTAGAGTACAATGCAGTTCCTATAACATGGGGAAAAATGCAGAGATTATTTATTTCATTCATCATTTCTATTCATAATTGTATCTTGGTTCAAAAAACTAAAAGTAGGGGTATCTAGACCAGCACTCATTCTGTAAATAAAAATTAAATACTTGTCAATAAACATATTTAACTATTCAATAAAAAATAAACAAATAGAACCTATAGATGAAGATAGGGCCGACAAACACCCAAGGAGGCATGTTCCTCCCAACCTATTCCAGAAGAAGCAGCTCAACTGCTGGCTTCTTGTGAACCCCCAAGCCTGATTACTGAACCATTAAGTAGATGGAATCTGTCTAGAAGCAAGGCACTCAAAATTCCTTCAGCACTCAACATCAACCTCCTGAAATAACATGCCTTCTCCACTCAGCATCAACCTCCTAAACTCAATAAGAGTTTGGCAGACTCACAACATGATCAACAACATAGCATATCCCCTCATCAAATCTCTTGGGTGCAAACACAGCAAAACCGCAAGGTAAATTTCCTCGTCAGAAAAAGTGATGAACCTCAATTCAAAATTTGATGGCTATTATATAGACTGCCTAGTTCTTTAGTGGTCAGTTTGGAATAAATGAGCCTCAAGATCCAGTCCCATCTTTCAGGGTACTATGACCACATTTCAAGGAAGTTGTCCCATACCAACAGCTAGTTAGTTGCATCATGATGCTGCCACTTTTCCATTGCCTTCTACCCCAGATTCCATTCCACCTAGTGGATCAGTAATCACTCTTTCAAAAGTCCTCTTAGGTGTTTGTCTCCTATTTTATTTATTTAATAGTAATATATTGTGCAAATTACAGTCATCCTTGGACACCTCTACAACATAAAACTTTACAATAAAAGTTATCATAATGTTTTCTAACACAAAAATTTTTCCAGCAAAAAGGGTATGTTACAAATTCCCCCACTTAAGCTCAACATCGTCCTCGATGTTGCTTATTCATCATCAATTTCCTGATGGAACAAAACTGGATATGCTGCCCGCATATTACTTTCCAGTTCCCAAGTAGCTTCATCAGGGCTAAGGTGCTTCCATTTCACCTTTACCTGCCCTATGGTGCGACTCCAAAGCATAATTTCCCTTCGGTGGAGAATACAGTCGAGTTCCACCTAAAAATAGCCTTCGGGTTCCACCTGTATGTCATTCCAAATCAGCACATGAGTAGCATCGTGCACATACTTCTTTAAAATAGAAACATGAAAAACATTGTGGATTTTTAAATTATATGAAAATGCCAATTGATATGCAACAGCTCCAATCCTTGATAGGATTTCGAATGGTCCATAATACCTTGGTGCTAATTTAGCACAGCTCCGAAGCTTCAAAGAACTTTTCTTGAGCTTTACCTTTATAAAAACATGGTCTTCTACCTGAAATTCTCTTTCAGTGTGTTTCAAATCAGCATAGCTTTTCTGCCGATCTTGGGAAACCTTTAAGTTACCTTGAACTTGTTTCACGGTTAGCTCCATTTCTTTAGATAAATCTTGTCCTAACATCAATCTGTCGATAGGATTATCCCAAGAAATTGGAGTACAACATTTTCTTCCATACAAAATCTCAAATGGGCTTAACTTAGTAGAAGCTTGATAATTATTATTGTAGGCAAATTCTGCTAAGTGTAAGAAATCTTCCCACTTTGATGGTTGATCTTTAACATACAATCTTAACATGTTTTCTAAAATCTGATTTACCCTCTCTGTTTGACCATCAGTTTGTGGGTGAAAAGAAGTGTTGAAATTCAATTTAGTATTTAATCCTTTAAACAGTGCTGTCCAAAAATTATTGGTGAACTTAGAGTCCCGGTCTGAAATAATTACCTTCGGAATTCCGTGTAAACGAAAAATTTGCTTCATGAAAATATCTGCAATGTTAGAATCCTTGAAAGTAGTTTTAACATGTATAAGATGAGCATCTTTACTAAGTTTATCAACAACAACCATGATTGAGTCATTCTGCTTCTGATTTTTAGGAAAACCTGTAATAAAATCAATGCTTATAATTTTCCATTTCCATTCTGGAATTGGTAAAGGCTGCAATAGTCTAGCTGGATGTTGGTGTTCAGCTTTGATAGTCTAACATTCAAAACATCTAGCTATATATTCAGCAACTTCACTCTTCATGTTGGGCCAAAAATACTCCTTTCTTAACATAGTTATCATTCTCTGATATCCCTGATGTCCTGAATAAGGACTCTTATGAACTTCATCTAAAATCAGCAACTTAACCTTCGAAAAATTAGGTACATAAATCTTTCTTTTTATATGTTAAGAAGCCTTTTTCATTTATACTGTAGTCTGTTATAACATTTTCAGATGAATTTTCAGCCACTTTATCATGTAATTTTTGGTAATTTTTGTCTTGTTTAATTCCTTCTTCGATCTGATTTTCCAGATCAATTTTAAAAGTACTGATTGCTGCTGCAAAACTCAATATAGCATTTCTGCTCAATGCATCAGCAACCTTATTCTCCTTTCCATTAATGTGATGAATCTCAAAATCGTACTCGCCAAGGAAATCTAACCACCTAGCTTGCCTTACATTAAGATTTGTTTGATCCAATAAATACTTTAAGCCCTTATTATCAGTCATTATAATGAATTTTCTTCCAATCAAGTGATGGCGCCACATTTTTAATGCATGTATCACAGCTGCCAACTCAAGATCATAAGTAGCATAATTATTTTCATGTACTTTTAACTTCCTTGACTCAAAAGCAATTGCGTGACCTTCTTGACTTAAGACCCCTCCAATTCCATCGTTGCATGCATCAGTGCATACGACGTAATCCTTATTGGGATCTGCAATTTTTAAGATGGGTGTTGTAGTTAATAACTCTTTTAACTTATTAAAACTTTCTTGACACTTTTGATCCCATACAAATTTCTTCCCTTTCTTCTGCAAAGAAGTAATGGGGATAGCAATTCTAGAGAACCCTTCAATAAACTTTCTATAATAACCCATTATTCCCATGAATAACCATACATCAGTTACGTCTTTAGGGAAAGGCCATTCATTAATTGCTTTTATTTTATCAAGATCAACAGAAATACCATCTTTAGAAATTATATGACCCAAATAATGAATTTTATCTTTATAAAAATCATACTTAGTGAACTTAGCGTAAAGTTGATGTTCTCTAAGTACTTGTAAAATGATTTTTAAATGTTCGTCATGCTCTTCTTTAGTTTTTTAGTAAACCAGAATATCATCAGTGAATACCACTACGAACTTATCCAAATATTTATGCAGAACGTTGTTCATTAAACACATGAACACTGCCGGTGTGTTGGTTAACCCAAAAGGCATAGCTACAAACTCGTAGTGTCCATAACGCGTTCTGAATGTAGTTTTGAATATGTCCTCGTCTTTTATCCGTACTTGATGATAACCCAACCTTGGATCAATTTTAGTGAATATCTCTGCTCCGCGTACTTGATCAAATAGATCGTCTATGGGAGGTAAGGGATATCGGTTCTTAATCAACATTTTATTAAGCTGACAGTAATCAATGCACAAATGCATGGTACCGTCCTTCTTTTTAACAAAAATTACTGGTGCTCCCCAAGGAGACACACTCGTCCTTATGTAGTTTTTATCTATTAACTCTTTTAGCTAAGAGTTTAACTCATTTAACTTTAGAATATTCATCCTATAGGGGGCCTTCGAGTTTGGTTTCGCACCTGGTACTAACTCAACGGTGAAATCAAGTTCCCTTTTCGGAGGTAATCCTCGAATTTCTTCCGGGAATACGTCAGAAAAGTCCCTAAGGATGGGAATATCCTCTAGTTTTAACTTGTCTTCTTTAGATGTATAATCGTCATTAACGACATTAACAGCAAACATTTTACAGCCTTTTCTGACAGCTCTCCTTACTTGTAGAGCAGAAATCTGCCTTACATAAATCTTTCTATGAATTCCTTTTACTGTTTCTGAATTACCTTCATTATTTACACATGTAAAAGATTTATCATAACAATTCAGTAAAACTCTATGTTGTTTAAGCCAGTCCATACTAATCAACAAATCATATGACCCTAAGGGTAAAACATTCAGATTAATTTGTGTTTTCAACTGACTTAAATATACTTCACAATTCTTGACATAATCTATAACCTTTCTTTTAGTTCCTATTGCAGGCTGAACTAACCATGCATTATCAAATTTCTCTGTTTTTAGCTTGCAACGGTTTACTAAAGTACGTGAAATATAACTCAAATTTGCACCTGGATCTATTAGAATAGAAATAGACTCGTTTTGTATCATACCTTCAATTTCGACCATGGATGTTTGATGGTCCGCTTGACGGTTCTCCAGTGCTGCATTTATCCTGGGCATTTCTCTTGCGATATCTCCAACTGTAGGTTCTGCTTGCATAGTGTGAATATTGTTGGTTGTCCTCTTGTTGTGTGGGCAATCTGCTCTCTTATGTGTTCCACCACATTCATAGCACTTTATGGGTCCTTTCTGTTCAGCATACCTGCTATTGTTGTTAGTGTTATTGTTGTGATTATTATTATTAGGTACATTTCTTGCAGCAGTAAATTTCTGAGGTGCATTATTCCGGTAATTATTAGGAAAAATTCTGTTATTAAATTTTTTCTTAAAACCTCGAGCATTATGATTAAAAATCTTCTTTTTATAGTAATATTGATTAGTCTTACTATTCTTCCAGCCAGTTGTTCCTTCTCTTTTTTTGTTTTGATCAAAACAAAACTTTGCCTTCCTCATGGCTTCTTCCAAAGTGGAAGGATTATCATACTCAATACGGTCTTTTATATTAAAAGGTAGACAACTGAGAAAACTTTTCACTTTAGGCTTTTCCTCGACCATGTAGGGCGCGTAACTCAGCAAGATAAGGAACTTGCTGCACAGTTCTTTCATGTTCATTGTACCGAGCTTTAAATCGTAAAATTCCTTTGACTTATCTTCAAAGTATTCTTTCGACAAAAACTTCTTTTTAAACAAACTTTTAAACATAGTCCAAGTTACTTATTTTTCTTTGATACTCTTGATTCTTTTAAGATCCTGCCACAAAATATTTGCCTTCCCGGTTAGATTATAAATAGCCATCTTGGCTTTCAGTTGAGAAGAGTAGTCGTAAATATTAAAGTACTTTTTCATTCCAAACAACCAAGCTTCTGCTGTCTCACCCTTCTCATTTTCGTCGTTAAAAGTGGGTGGCCTAATCTTTTTAAATTTCCCAGTAATCTATTAATGATATTTATGTTTTCTCTTTTTAGAGCAGCATTCACTGTTACTGCTGTCATAATTTAAGTCATTATTACTTGAATCAAATTTAGAGGATGAGTAACTGTTCATTTTATCATTTCTTGTTTTCTTATGCTTATGTTGGTGGGACATTATTTCAGAATCAACCTTCAATTCTGATTTTTTGCCTCTTTCATCACTATGACAGTTTCCTTTTAAATTCTGTTGTAACTCTTCCTGTACCTTAAGGATCCGTTCATTTTCTTCTTTAACAGCTTTTAACTCAGATTTTAAATCCTGTACAGTGCGTAAAATTTCAGAAGACTGGTTGTTTAATTCAACATAAATTCCTTCAGAATTATTATGATTAATACGTTCATTACGAGGAGATCTGTCCTCTGCTAATTCTTCTGGTATTTTCATACCTGCAATTTAAAGGTCAATAGGTTTTGTACAAATTAAATTAAATTACAAAAGTTAGTAATATAAACTTTCTGATTTATTTTTTATTTGCACGCATGAGCCTAAATCAGGCCTAGAGTTTGAACTTGCGCTCTGATACCACATGTAACATCCCAAAAATTCTAAAATTTTAAAATTTTTGATATAGAACAATCATAGAGAAAATGCTAACCGCGGAATGAAGATGTTTAAATATTTATCTAATGGCAGCTTCATAATATTATTTCTAAACATAAAAGACAGTAGATTTATAAATTAAATGCAATATAACAATATCTATCTTTTCATGTTATAATGTTTCTAGTAATAAATACTAATGACTTGTTTGCATATTTCTTAAGGGGTTCCTACAAGGTGCCCTTGGGTTTACTTAGCTTTGATAGCTAAATCATTGGATTCTTTTCTTTCGCAGATCTGCAGGTAAGGTAATAGAGTAATTCCAGTATTTCACGACAAGATATAAGCTTTAGCTAGTCGTCTCTGTTTTTAAGATAAATGTATATACTTCCATGGAGGAAGATGTCGATGGTATGTAATTCTAGTTTATCTTTAACAATCTGTACCATTTTTATCCTAACACTTGTAAGTGTAACTAGAGATATTTTGCGTTGTACTTCTGCTGAAATCAATGTTGTCGTTCATTAGGAAATAATTGATATGATCGTCATGTGAGATTCTACAATCTAAATGTTGCGACAAGCATGTGATAATGTTATCAGTATGTCAGGGTTGAACAATAAGCGACTTCAATGTTAAATGCTAGGTTAGATTTTAATGGGACCTTTAGAATTCTAGTCCATCATGGTTCAATTCAAAAATGTAAATGTATAGTAATAATAGCCTTACTATAACGCTATGGTTTGTAATAACAATGATCTTCAAAGCCTACATGACATATTTCATGTGCTGAAATCATAAATGCTTCTATAATACTTAATTGACTATATCACTGCATTGACAGGATAATAGTTTGATGTGTATTAGTGACCCATATTGAATTGTTATAATACTTCTATGGAATAATGGCTAGGGTTACAATGCCTAGTCATATGCAAAATGAAACTTAGCATTATAATCTATTGTGTTCATAATAAACAAATGATAATTTAATATTTGAATTTGAAATGGATGCGCCCTAAGCAATTGGAGACTTAACGTTTATAATGCATGAAACATAGACATTATGTGATAAGGTTTGGACTCGATTCATATAGTGGTTATAAGAATACAACATATGGTTTGGAAATTATAGAATATAGTTATGTTGCAATATATATTTGTTATGCGAATTTTAACATAGTTTTGAAACTTTATACATGGTTGTAATACCGTATATGATAATACCCTATGGTTTTGAAACTATACAACGATTGTATGATAGTGGTGATAATAATATCTGAAACCGTGCTATAAGCCATAACTTCGATGCTCACATGAGTTAAATGCAGTTGCAGGTAATGGCTTGGCAGGTGATACGTAAGATCCGGCATTAAATGCAAACCCTATGTGATGGTAGTGGTATGCCTCGATGGCTCCTACATGTATCTGACTCCACGTGATGTAGTTGTATAATTGTTGAGAACTTGCCGATCTGTAAGATCTGCCCTCGTGATATGGCACTCCAACTATGCTAGTTATTTATTGTTGTTATTAATAACGATTGATCGAAATCTCTGCCTTGGTACTATCGTGGCTTGGCTTGCCAATTCTTGATCATTCATCTATCTGCCTCGATCATTGAGTTATTAAACCCTAAGGCAGTCTCGCATTTTTGTTTGTTGTTTGCCTTAACGCATTCATTTGGAGTTCTTTTTGGGGGAAGAGGGCGACAGGTTGCTGGATAGCAAGGCTCGACCCTGGGTGGTTTGTGATGGCTCTATAACTGTAATCTCTATAATTCTTATGGTGAAACTTACTGTATAAGTTGCTTGGGTCCGAAGGTTGTAAGGCAATGAAGCCCTGTGGCTTTTGTCATGTGACAGGTTAGGTTTTCGTTGAGTTATCCTCCGAGTTCGATAATTGTTCAGCTACATGATACTCCTGTTGCGTCGGTGGAGGAACTAGAAGCATGAAGCATTCCCTCTGAATGTCACTGTGAAGGTAAACTTTACTCGTAACACTACTTGTTAAATACGGTTTTGGTGTACTATGTATTCGTTTGGAATTCGTTATAACTTCTGGGTGATTGTGTGGCAGGTACTGCCTCCCTTGTGGATTTTACAGTGTTGGGGTTTGTTGGCAATGGATGGCATGCTAAAAAATGGTAAGCCCCGGTGGCAAAACCCTCCGTAGGTTCTCCTGGCAGATTTGTGGCCAACGTTTGAAGTTGTAACAACTTTGTCCTAGAAATCGTGGTTCAAAATTATGTTGTTTTGTGTTACGCCTGTGTTAGGATGCCTCTCGTCTTGCAAAGTCGATGTAATAGTTTTGTAGGTTACTGTATAGTGTTTTGGGTTCTAATTTTGAACTGGGCAATGTACCTCTGTCAACGAGGGTTTCAATCTCTGTCGATTTTTTAATATAAAAGAATAATTACAAGTTTATGCTGCTATAGTTGTTTTGTTTTGTCGTTTTGGGGCTTGGCCCTTGAACAAAACCTGTGACTCGTTGATTTAAAATGTGGAAATGAAACTTGTGTTTTAGCAGATCTCTGTGTTTGAATTCGATGTAATAGAAAGATGTAGTTTGTATAACTAGGTTAATATCCACTTGCTGCTATCGTTTTCTTTTCTGGTCCATTAGAGAGATTTTGAGGTCAAAAAAGGGCCTCCTAAGAGATGTACTACAAAAATATGAGATATATTAAAATATTATGAATTGGGGGTTTTATGGGGTAGGTATATATGACAAGTCACCTCCCACACTATTTTCTATGCACAATATAAATAACCATGGTTGAGTTACTTTTTAAAATTCACTAGAAATAAAATTAATAAAATAAGTCTACATTGATGTGACTAAGATTCATTGTAAATTCCCAAAAATGTATTGTCCTTTAACATTTATTTGTCTTGAACTTGCAAATGAAATTAAATAATAAAAAACAATTTTAAGAGCTTTTTTTTTAATTTTATGTTGACTTTTTATATTTAGTACTTTTCTCATGAATTTAATAATGTAATTTAATTGAGAATTTATTTACATGTAAATTGTCAATAATATTATTATAATCCACATTGGATTATTATTATTATTATTATTTATTAAATCTATTATTATTCTTTATTAGTTTGACATTATGTTATTAAATAGAATGGAGTGAATATATAATTTAAAATTAAAAACATAAAAATGATAATATATTATTTTATAAAAAAATGTGAAAGGACTTTCTTTATGAATTAAGAGTACTTCACTTGAAAATGACAATAATATTATTTTATGTGAAAGTGTGAAAAGACATTCATTATGAGTACTTTACTTGAAAATGACAATAATATTATTTTATGAAAAGACTATCATTATGAGTACTTTACTTTAAGACTTAAAAGTACTTACACCACTACCTTGGTTAACTATGTGTTTTCATCCACCATAGAAAATTTGACAAATAAGCATTCTTAACTCATGCAATGCCACCTCACCAAGGGGGATGATGTCATCTACTAGAATGTGATTGGTTGTATTTTATAGTACGTTTTCTTTGTTTTGAGGCCCTTTTTTGACCTCAAAATTTCTCTAATGGTATGAAGTTATGAAATGTAAACAATGAGTGATTTATAAACTGGGTTTCATTATCTCTGCTACTATTGTTTCTTTGTGAACGGCGAAACTTGGAAATGTGTATCGATGGAAACGGGTACTGGGTGATGTTTGTGAATAATGAAAAGACTGTGATTCCACTAAACAATGCGTGAATGCTTGTAACTAAGAAAGACTTCAATCTGTATGTAGTTCAATGATTTATAAGTGACGCTGCGTTTTAATTTTAAGTACAAGGGTTTGTCTTTGTGTGGATAATATGGCTTGGTCCTACTCTTCGATTTCATATCGGCGACCCACTATTTGCCTATCACTATTGTTTAGAGTTGGTTCAAGCACAATGTAATATCGGATAAGTTTAATGTTGGTGCCGAGACTTTAACTATGTCAATTTATGGAAAGATAACAATGGTTTGTCATAAGTTTTAAAATCGTTAGCTATATGCCGAGAGATAATAATATTGTTTATAGTTATAGAATGAACTGATAAATGTTTCGATTGAAAGGGTTTAGGGTTTTTCTATTGCATGTTTGGAAAACATTTACAAAATTAAAATAGACTCTGTTTACTTGTCTATTATGTATGTATGATAGTGAAAATTACAGTAGACTATAGTGAACTTTTGAGAAGGAAAATATGGAAAACTATAAACCCTGAATTGAGACTTGAAAATGACATAATCGCTCTGTATGATGAGATTATGCAATCTTCTTTAATTTTTGTATTAGCAATGACATCAATAATAAATCTAAATCACAATGATAATCTTTAAGATAGTAAACTTCTATTTGATGAAGTAAAAACAGTACTGTAACGAATTACAGAAATCAATATTAATTACTTACAAGTAGAAAATTAACAATTTATACAAAATTATTCTTTTCATCATCTTGGCAAATTTCCTATCATAACTATCTATCTTAATTGTCTCTGTACTAAAGTACGATGCAGTTCCTATAGCATGGGGAAAAATGCAGAGATTATTTATTTCATTCATCATTTCTATTCATAATTTTATCTTGGTTTAGAAAACTAAAAGTAGGGGTATCTAGACCATAACTCATTCTGTAAATAAAAATTAAATACTTGTAAATAAACAGATTTAACTATTCAATAACAAATGAACAAATAGAACACGTGGATGAAGATAGGGATGACAAACACCCAAGGAGGCATGTTCCTCCCAACCTATTCCAGAAGAAGAAGCTCAACTGCTGGCTTCTTGTTAACCCCCGAGCCTGATTACTAAACCACTAAGTAGATGGAATCTGTGTAGAAGAAAGGAACTCAAAATGCCTTCAGCACTCAGCATCAACCTCCTGAAATAACATGCCTTCTCCACTGAGCATCAACCTCCTAAACTCAATAAGAGTTTGGCAGACTCACAACATGATCAACAACATAGCATATCCCCTCATCAAATCTCTTGGGTGCAAACACAGCAAAACCCCAAGGTAAATTTCCTCGTCAGGAAAAGTGATGAACCTCAGTTCAAAATTTGATGGCTATTATATAGACTGCCTAGGTCTTTAGTGGTGAGTTTGGAATAAATGAGCCTCAAGCTCCAGTCCCATCTTTCAGGGCACTATGACCACATTTCAAGGGAGTTGTCCCATACCAACAGCTAGTTAGTTGCATCATGATGCTTCCACTTGTCCATTGCCTTCTACCACAGATTCCATTCCACCTAGTGGATCAGTAATCACTCTTTCAACTGTCTTCTTAGGTGTTTATCTCCTATTTTATTTATTTAATAATAATATATTGTGCAAATTACAGTCATCCTTGGACACTTGTCCAACATAAAACTTCACAATAAAAGTTATCATAATGTTTTCTAACACAAAATGTTTTCCAGCAAAAAGGGTATGTTACAGTTGCTTGCATTGGATTGGACGTGTACACTGTATAGTCCACGGTATGGATTACGATGAAATGTCAGTAGCCAACAGACGTAGATTTAGCAATGTGTGATCATGTTGTTGGGAATTCATTAAAAAACCACCGAAAAAACAAGGCGTTTTAGTTTTTTTTATCCTACGTGCTAAAGGACATCTCTCGTACATCATAACCATGATGAGAGCTGATGTAATCAGTAACACATGGCTATGTTACTAGTGATTTCTTTGCTCCAACAAAGTTTGAGGTAATTTAAACTTTACAAAACTTTGCATAATAAAAATTTGAGACATGTACTTTCAGATTAATACATGTAAAAAATGAAAACAAGATGTCATCGACATAACAAGAAACCATAATAATATTATTAAATCCAATTTTTATATTTATTAAATTTTTACTTTTATATTTTTCTTAAATATTTTTAAAAGGCATTCATATTGTTATCATTTTTATTTTAAATTTATATAGAATATTTTTTATTTTCTTATTTTTTAAATAATAATACTTATATCTCTATCTATTACATATTGATAACTCGTTAAAATATTCGGTAACCTCATTTTCTTTAATGTACATATATTTTATTAACATTTGTTTTTTATTTCCTTTAAAATAATTATAAATTCTTATTTCATTTAAATTTAAATTTATTAGATTTTTATATTTAAATATAAACATGGGAACCGATAATCTTTAAAATATGGATAAAATTAATTAAAATAAATTAAAAATATGGATAAATATTTTTTAAATAATATTTAAAAAAATGGATAATTATTTAGTTTTTTTTATATATTTAAAGTTTAATGTAGTTTTAAGATTTTGACTTAATGCAAATCTCAAGTAGACAAATCAGTAAACCAAATCGTGGTCCTCATCTTCTTCTTCATGGTGAGAATTGTCAATCGAAACTTTGTTATCATCATTTTCATCATGGTGATTATTGTACATTGTCATCGTCATCTTCGTCATGGTGAGAATTGTCGCTACACGTTTCATCCTCTTCATTATGATCAATGAAAAATCCACATTTACATTTACAATAATTAGGAAATAATTAGGATAAATAAATAAGGAAGCTTTTATAATTAGGGAAGAAACATTGAAGTCCACATTCATAACAAAAGACAAAGCCACACCTGAAAATACACACAGAATTTATTGTTTAAAAACTTTATAAAATTATTAAAAGCACTTACATAACGAAATAAAAAAATTGAAATCTTATAAAATATTTATAAATAAAATATAAATATAAATTCTTCACATGTTTAAAGTAATTTAAAAACTTTATTTAGCATTCTACCAACTTTCCAACATCCGATTGGATTCTTACTAAAGATATCGATATTACAAACAAATCTATAGAAATCTAAGTTGATTTTGGGGTACAATACCTAACAACAAAAAACTGAAAACAAACCATTCTTTCAAACTCAAATCCAATACCTGCAAATGATGTCCTTGCAACCTTTGTTGCGTTCAATCATATCTTTGCAGTTCGGACACTGTTTCCATTTCAATTCTGCATCGACATCACGCAAATGAGAAGCATAGTCGTGACATGACATGTTGTTGTGCCAAGGAACCCTGCATTTGATACAAAACAATCTGTTGGATTTTTGACATTTTGTTGCCGTTGTTGTTAGAAAAGGCTGTGATGAAGACTAAGCAATCGGTTGTGGGCACCTATCTAATCTTGATAGAGCCATCAAAGCCAAGCAGTTAGAATAGGGGCAGTATACCTTCTCCGAGTGTGGAATTTTTGTTTCTTCCAACCTTTCTATAAAAATATGAAGCCAGTTGGACGACAAGAATTTCTCACAGTCATCTTTAGTGAGTTTGGTATTACACCTTGAATACGGGCATTTGGGTATTCTCCAGTCATCTTCAGAGATATACACTCAACGTGTTTATCCATACAAGAAAAACAATATCTATGATGGCAAAACATATTTTCGTGCATCTGATTCACATCAACATCGTTGCAGCAAATGTTGCATTTTTCATATTCGTCCCTCTTTCTTTTCCTGTTTATCTGAGTGCCTGAATTGCCACCAACATCAGCATTCGTGTTGTTAGTGGTTTCATGGTGATCTCTGGTAGTGCCTGAATTGTCACCAACATCAGCATTCGTGTTCTTAGTGGTTTCATGGTGATATCTGGTAGTGCCTGAATTGCCACCATCATCAGCAATCGTGTTGTGGTTTCATGGTGATCTCTAGTAGTGCCTGAATTGCAACCAACATCAGCATTTGTCTTGTTAGTGGTTTCATGTTGATCTCTGGTAGTGCTTGAATTGCCACCAACTGCATTCAAGGGAGAAGCACACTGCGCAGTAAATAAATTTTTTACTGCGCAGTAGATGAATACCTTATTTTCTTCTCTTCGGACTTCGTGGTCCATATAATAGAGAACCCCAAATTTTACTTTGCGGAACACTTTCCTCACTAAGAATTAACTTTGCAGTTTTAACAATCTTCAACTACTTTCTTTCACTCTTACTCCGCTTAATTTCTTCCTTACACATCTCTCCTTGAGTTTTAACTATAAGTTTCTACTTATAGAGTTTCAATCAACCCACTTAAGATGTCTTCGCTTTGAAGGTATAAGATTGCATTAAACACTGTAATAAATTATATCCTAAGATTTCTTGACTTGCGAACTAATAATGCCGTGAAGTAAATACAAACCAGACGTGCACGGGATTGGTTCCGAACTCACTGACAGACTGACGTTGCAGACTGCAAACTGACACAAAATGGGTGAGAGGATGACTAACAGAGCCCGCGCAGTTCTCATATGCGATCAACTCATTAATTACATATTTTCCAATATGCATCAGCATTCGTGTTGCAGTTAGTGGCTTCAAGGTGATCTCTGATAGTGCCTAAATTGCTACCAACTTCAGCATTCGTGTTGTTAGTGGTTTCATGGTGATCTCTTCTAGTGCCTAAATTGCCACCAACATCACCATTCGTGTTGCTAGTGGTTTCATGGTCGTCTCTAGTGCCTGCTTGTTCCATGACCAAATTCTCCATCGTTCCTTCACTAATTTATAGATCCAAATTAAATCTATCATAGCACTATTGAGGGGGACAGAAAACAGGGACAGTTTATGTAGAGAGCAATGTAGAGAATCTAGTAGGATGATGGATGACATCTCTCGTACAATGGAAGACTCTTCCTATTCTATGATTGTTCATATTTACATGAACGCAATCCCAAAGGATTACATTTCCAATAGTTTTATACTATGAATATTACAATTTTATGCATCATATGTGTGTGAATTTTATATTACAATTTTATGCATCATATGTGTGTGAATTTAGTTGTGTTCCATTGCATTTTAATTTCTGTACTCTCAGATGCATCTGTAACATCCCGAAATTTACAAAAATTTAAATTTTTACATATAGCTTTTAATACTAAATTTAAATGTGCGAAAAATATCATAAATGTCTAAATGTTGGCTTGCTGTACTAAATGTTGTTGTTAGTTGTAAGTGAAATGTTGCGACTAGATAATTAATATTTTTACTTTGATGTTAAGCTTACTCAAGTGTACTTTCAAAATATTTCGTTTTTGTTCATAAGATTAAAGTTTATATGTGTTAACTATTGTTTCTTCTTGTTTGATGATGAAGGGGTCCTACGGATGCCTCGAGGCTTACTTAGAATTCATGCTAAAGTATTTGAATCGTCCTTTTCGCATATTATAGGTATAATGTTTACGGCATGTGACCGAAGAGTTCTAAACAGTTTCCGTGTCTCCCAAGTGTTAATGATTTAAGAGACATATTGTCGTAAGTGTTGTTGGTGAGATCTTCAGTTAGCCTAGTTTGTAAAAATCAGACGTAGGTAAGTTGTAATAATCAAAATCTCTGTATTCACCTTTATTAATTTGTCGAGACAAAAGAATAGGATTCATAAACCAAGTTTAACTCTATGTATAAAGTCATTGTGAGTTTCTATTTGATGTATATTAGGAGATTTCCCAATTTCTAAATATGATGGCTAAGTGCAATTGAATGCAACATCGATATGCAATTTCTTTTATATAATTTAGAGCCTAGGAATTACATGCAAGGTTTGATTATGTTCTAATCTAGGAATTATTGAAAAGTCATATCATAGTCACTTGCTAACTTATGAATTATGACGATTCATAATCAAATGTAAACCTATGAACTATATGCAATTTCTTATTTGATTTTTATATTATATGAAATATGCATATGCCAAACCCTATGCAAGGTCCTATGAACAATAACTATATGGTGATGTGTGTGCGTATCTATGTGTCCCTATATAACATTGTGATTTCCTAACTATGCATTCGGCATCTCCTTGACTTACCACAAGGTGTTAATACCAAGTGAAATGTCACACTTTTACCAATAACACGATATATTGTATGAAATATGTGATACCAACACTATTAATGTATCGTGGCAGGCACTTGGGCTTCCTTGGCATTTAATACTGTAACATCCCCAAATAACCTGTTTAAGAATAACGGTGAAATATGGAGTATAACAAAATTGTTCTTCTTGTTTGTTTTGTAACGGATAGAAACCATAACACTTAACTTCCATCAAGTTAACGAGACTACATATACTAACATAAGTACCACCTATTACACTATTTATCACAACTATAACCAAGTATTTTCTTCATCATATGCATATATATCTACACATATGTAACTAGAAACATATCCTTACATAAGTACCCAATCCTTCATGGCACTCAAGATAACTATATATACACATATGTATATATATCTGTTTTTACCATTCGCATTCTAGAAACAACATAATAATACTAAAGTCTATAAATTGCATTAATCATTTTTCCTGACATTTAAGACGAAGGTACACTTTCACAATTTCATACTCGACAATAATAATAATGTCAATTCTTGTCAACAAAGTAGGGCGACAATTAACACTTTCTTTTCATTTCATACATAGAGTTTAGTTGACCCTTTTTACAAAATATTCTACCTTTATTCAAAGAAGTTCACGCAAGATTAAATTAATCATACCCTTGTGCTTTACCTTCACTGCTCTATTGATCATTTCTCGTCTACTATACTAAGTCATATTTAACACACAAACCACATGCTTAAACCAATATCAAGTACCCACGAGTTTAAATATTTTATCAACATCATGTACATGTAAACCTAGTCCACAAAACCGTATAAAAAAAATATGAGATTCAATCATATAAGGGCACAAGAGACAAAACCATATTACCGTGGTTCACCCCAAATCGGGGCTACGTCCACAAAAGATGTTGCATATATTATTTATCAAAAGTTACATTTAGCAACGCAATTGCGGCCATAATCACTTTCTCTTTTCTCAGAAATATAAAGACGGATTGAACTACCGTGCACTATTCCTTTTCTGATATTCTATTAAGGGATTTTTGACGTTATTTAAATACAGGTTTAACCATTGCCTCCTTCTCTTTCCTAGACATCTTATTAGCAGAGTTTAATATTAATTAAACTCAGACTTAGCTACTGCATTTCCTATCTACGCAGACTTTTAATTATTACATGATCCAAAGCTCAAGCATGGATCAAAATCATTTACCCGGGGCCATCTCAGGACAGTACAACACTATCACGCCCAGATACCCTACTCGCACACAGATAAGATTTGTTGAATGCTTACTGTGTTGAAGGCAGAGAACCCAAAAGAAAAATGCAGAAGTAATCTAAATCTAGAATACAAGGTTACTGCACTTACCAAGAGGCTGGTTAAGCTAGAGGCTAACCCTGTTCATGCAATGACCCAGATGAAAATGAGAGTGTCTACAAACAAAGGTAAAAATACTCACCCCGATAACTGGTGAATCCAAGCTAATGCTCGCAGGTGAATCCAAGCTAATGCTCGTCTATTATATATGTTTAATAAAAGTATGCAACATAACAACTATTGTTGTGCATCTTTAGCTTTTCTCTTAATAGGCTTTCGTTAACTTCTATATAGCATAAGAGTAATGTTCGCTTTCAATCTTGTCCTATCTTTTATTATTAACCTACTCAATTTCATGAGAGTTATCGTAAGGTTCCAAAACTCAAGGCTATACCCTTAGTTCAAATGTTTGATGCTTTCGTGCATTAATCCCATAACGTAAAAAGAGACCATGTCCCTTCGAGTATATATATATATATATATTTAGTCCACTTACATCTATCTAAGAGGTAATTATTCCTTCATTAAAGAAGGAAACCTTTAACTCGTCCTTGTCGAGGATTATTAGATCTAGGGAATATTATCTTCATACTTAAAAGATGAGTCTTATCTCTTAGTAGGGATTTTGATGGAAGTTAGTTCTTCCTAGTCAGACCACCCCTATCCCTTAGCGGATTTATGGCTCGATCGTTTAAGTTGTATCCTGTCCCAAAATCACTTCCATACAGCAATAACTATTACAACATAGAAAAATAAAAATGATATTATTAAGGTCCTCTCGTGGGGCCTTGGCCTTGAGCTCCTCACCATGGCCTCGTACTTTCTTTACAATATACAGTTAGTTTTTTTTCTTTTTCTTTTTCTTTTTCTTTTTATTTCTGAAGGAAAGGAGGGATATTACAAATACTCACCATTGTCGAGATAGTGGAATGTATTCATGGACATCTTCGTGGCACTAGGCACGTGATAGAGTGGTGATGGTTGGAATGATGTGACGAGCTGTAAGTGATATGGTTCGAGCTTGATCTAGCTATCCTCCTTGGTGTCTATGGTAATGATGGTGTCATTAATGTGGTTGATGCTTGGTTTTATGTGACAACCCTCTGGTGATCTCGACCGTTGATCCAACAAGGGTTTTGGGATTTGGGTCCTAACCCTAACCACCTCTATGTTTTATGGAGTTATTGTTTTCCTTAGCATTCAGGTAGTGGCTCTGAGGAGAGGCCAATAGGCCAAGAGCCTTTAGGGTCTTGTTAACTGGTTTTTGGAGTGCCCACGGTTCGAAGATGTGACATATTGAAGCTTAGGAGCCGATACCTATGGTGTTTTACAATGGCAGCTTGAAGTAGAAGTTCTGGGTTGTGAGTGACAAACTCTTCGTGATAGTTGATTCAATGCTCGGATGTTCGTTAGGTGATATTCTTCAGAGTTAACGTGCTTCCTTCTTTTTGTTTGATGGTGGAGAAATGGGTATTGTTTGCAATGTCTTGGCGTTCCACTTCGATGATAATTTCTTAAAGGTAAAGGTTCTCGGTTCAAACCCAGCATCTTCCATTCTGCTTGAGATTTTGAGTTGTTATCATATCTCCTGTAATGATTTCTGTGAACACTTGCTTTTAACCACCCTCATGTCAATGGTAGGTACCTTTGTCGATGGCTTCTGAGCTTAAGTTTTTGTAGCTGGCTCATGCAATTAGATCGGTAAGCCTCGGTGGTTACCTTGTTACTCCGGTTAGGTGAATGTTGTGCCTTCGTGTGTGTTTTGTCAAGACTTCATGCTTTCTCTAAGGCTTGTTCTTCATCGAAAGCGTATGTACTGTTGGTGGCTTGGGGAGGATAAGATCCTTGACCCTTTTGTCATCATTTTTCAATAGTATTTGTTTCCATTGTATAATCCTTAACAGAAAATACTCAGTAGAGGGTTTCACCCTGCCATTGTTCTCGGTAACTGAAAAAGATTTATGTTTTCATTAGACCTGTGATTTTGTGGATGATACTGTGAGCGTTGCTCCCTTTTGTAAAGAGAAGTCGAAACTTAATGTTTTGCATTTTACTGTGTTCTTGATAATAAAGTACTATGTTTTCTATATAAGCATTTGAGTTTAAAGAGAGCATTGCTCCAGTTGTATGCACTGAGACTCGTCGTTTTGCAACTAAAATTTTCCTTTTAGTAGGGTTAAGGGTTTAGCCATGTGTTAACAACGATCAAACCCTAAAGTGTGATTCTCAAAATTGTCTTGTTGTTATGATATCAATGTTTAGATTCCGAAAGTAAATGTCTATAGTGACTATTCATGTGGATTTAATGTTTATGGTTTTAAATTAAAAACTGATGATGTAGGATCATGTTAGTGCTGAGATGGTTCTTATTTCCAGTCTTAAGGAAATGTAATTGGTAATCGTTTTTGTGCCTAAGTTTATGATTTTGAATGTGTTGCTCGTCATTCATGTGTGTCGATTTTAAGTATTGGCCGAGAGCCAATGTCTTCTATTCGTAACTGTGTAATGAGGTTGTAACTGTTTTCTTGTTTTGATGTTGACTATAAATGTTTGAACCTTAGCGAAATTCTAAAACTGAGAGATGGATGTTGGTACTTCTAGGGTTGGTCGATGAAAGCTCGGTTTGGATAAAAATAATGATTCTTTGTTTTAATAGTTGTGATAACTATGGGAAATAATAAAACCATAAGATAGGGTTTCGAATCCAATGTTAAATGTGAATGGGATTTAGCTGTAGTTTTTAAATAAATAAATAATGTGAAAGAAAAGAATGCAATGTTGTGCATAAGGGTTTGTGCGAGATAATTATGCATTGTTTGTAATAGAAATAATTTTTTGTACTTAAGAAATAAATTATTTTGCAGTTGTTATTTCAAATAAAAATTATGAAATAAAAATATAGTAAACCTAAACATTTAACTCATAGAAAGAATGAATAATGAAAACGTAGAATTATATTATTTTAACACAGAATGTTAATAGTAGGAGAAACTAATGAAATACAACAGTATTGATCTTTTCATTCATCTATCAATATGTCTATCAATTTATCTACCTTAATCCTTTCTCTGTACTAGAGTACGATGCAGATCCATTAGCATGGGGAAAAATGCAGAGAAACATTTACTTCAATTCATCTTACTTAATCATTACTAAACAAAATCCTAGCTAGATCAAACACTGAAATAAATGTATTTGTTTAATAATATTCTTGAAAACAGAAAATCAATATTTGCAGATAGAAACTTTAACTACTTAGAATTTTAAAAGACAAGT
Organism: Larix kaempferi; assembly: GCA_027924585.1. Taxonomy (NCBI): domain Eukaryota; kingdom Viridiplantae; phylum Streptophyta; class Pinopsida; order Pinales; family Pinaceae; genus Larix; species Larix kaempferi. Next base: position 23,086,495 of record BSBM01000316.1, on the reverse strand, counting down.
AGAACCTGTAAATGAAGATAGGGCCGACAAACACCCAAGGAGGCCTGTTTCTCCCAACCTTTTCTAGAAGAAGCAACCAAACCTACTTGCTTCCTTTGGACACCCGATCTTGCTTACTGAACCACTAAGTAAATGGAATCTGTGTAGAAGTAAGACACTCAGTGATTTAACTTCTGCACTCAGCAATGTAACTTCTGCACTCAAATATGCCTTCTGAACTGAGCAATATAACTTCTGCACTCAAATATGCCTTCTGCACTCAGCAATATAACTTCTGCACTCAAATATGCCTTCTGGACTCAACAATATAACTTATGTACTCAGCAGTAAATAGGCAGACTTACACCATGATCAAAAACTCAGCATATCCCCTCATTGAATCTCTTGGGTGCCAGCATAGCAAAACCCTAAGGTAAATTTCCTCGTCAAGAAAAGGGATGAAACTCAGTTCATATTTCGATGGCTTTTATATAGATTGCCTAGGTCTTTACAGGTAAGTTTTTAATAAATGAGCCTCAAGCTCTAGTCCCACCTTCCAAGGCACTATGACCACATTTCAAGGGAGTTGTCCCATACCAACAACTAGTTAGTTGCATCATGATGCTGCCACTTATCCATTGCCTTCTACCCCATATTTCATTCCACCTATTGGGTCAGTAAACTCTCTTTCAACAATCCCCTTAGGTGTTTGTCTCCTATTTAATTTATTAAATAATAAAATATTGTGCAATTACAATCATCTTTGGACACTTGTCCAATATAAAACTTTACAATAAAAGTTAACATAATGTTTTCAGCATAAAATGTTTTTCAGCAAAAAGGGTATGTTACAGCATCCCTTTAAAAATGGCTCTAATGAGAGGTTAAGTTAGTTGTAATTATGAATGTCTCGCTTTATGGGATGGAATTTCAATGTTCAAACTCATAACTACACATCCTCTAGTTAGAATGTCGAATGGGGATGCCATTCCACTTGTGATATGTGGTAGATCTATATAATTATTGACTACTATGCTTTTACTTTCAACCATACTAACAAAATACAGTTGTATTGACACTTGTTGTAAGGAAATTTGAACTAGGTTAAAAATAAAGCAAACATATAGTCAACTATTTATTTACCCAATTTTGAACTAACTTTAAAATACTTCTTAGTTTAATGTTAGTATATGTTATACCGTTAAAAGTTATATCATCTCCTTTATTACTATTACATGTAGTTTGTTTATTTAAGTTTTATTTTATTACATGTAGTTTTTTTTATTTAAGTTTTATTTTATACAATTGCTATTTTTTTTTACATTTTAGTAATTATCATTTATCAAAAAGTAAATTTATGTAGTTTTTTTGTTTTCATTTTTTAAATTCATTTTATATAAAAATAGATTTGTGTAGTTTTAAGTTTTCAAGGAAAATTGAATGAGATGTTAAAATTTGGAATAATTATGTATAATTTTATTTTATTTTTAAATTAAAATTACATGTTTTTGTATTTATAAGATGTCTACTCCTGTATTTTAGTGGTACTTGATTATTTTATTACCTTTTTTTCCGTATGGTATCCAAATCCTATTCAAATCCGTACTCGAATCTATGCTTTTAACCAGGACAATGCTTGGGAGGACCTCTGATAAGTGATTAATTTATTTGGGTAAATGAAAATGTATTTTCACATGTAATAGGTGGATGATCTTCTTCATATTTTGGATTATAGGATGGATATTCCTTTTGTCTATGTATTTTGTGTAACACTATGTCTAATATTGGATGCTATGAGGAAAATCAAGCTAAGAAACATTACATATGATAGGTATTTTTTCAAAACATTTTAGGGGTAGTAGGGAAGCATGCAAAGGGATCTTTGTGATGGTACTACTTATCAAGAGAAGTTGGTTCCATTTCCTTTGAGATTCTTTTAGGTGATCGTCTTGAGTTGAATTGTGTTTCGTTTTTTTCTATCTTGAATAGGAATCTTATGTCATTATTATATATATCCTATATGATAGAGGTATACTGGATATCATAATGCATCATCAATGATTTTAGTTTAGGCATTATAAGGACTTTGAATAAAGGTATGAGAGAGGGTGGCCTTTTCAAGTTTCTTTCAAATCCAATAAAAATTGTACATATTAGTGAGACCAGAAGTGAGTTCTATATTTTGAAGTAATATAAACTAAACATATTTAGAACTATATTTTAAATGTTGAAATTGATCTTATTATTATGGCATTATGATTTAAGAAACTTTCTTACTAATTAATAATTCATTTTATAACTTGTAATTGTAAATACCATATCATATATCTTTTAACTACTCCATATATTTTAATTAATTTAATTTGATTTTTTAATATAGATTATTTATTTATACAAATTACACATTTATTTAAATATTTTAATTAATTTTAATGTATTCTTAAATCATACTATTAATATTATTAAATCATTATAAACATCTCATCAATTTCAACTAGCCACATTAAATAGTTAACAAGAGCAACAAGTTGCAATGTCAATGACAATAGAAAGGAATAAAAGAGAAAAAAGCCTCGAGAAATGAGGGTTGCCTTTTTTTTTGCTGCTCACGTTATGTAACTAAAATGTCATGTCATGTGAATAGGAAGATGAATCTCTCTCACTCTCACTCTTTCTCTTTTGTATCTATATTTGGGTGTGCATTTGCTATTATGACTGAGCAACTTGCATCCAAAGAAGGCGTGCTGAGTTGATGGAGTCATGCAGAGAGGTGGCTAAGGAGAAAGAGGGTGACAACCAAAAGTGTGATGAGAATTAGCAACTATTTAGGTATCTATTTACAAGACTCTCAAGAAGTTAGTTGATGAATATGTCAACAAACTCATATAGTTCTTACTAGAATGGTACAATCTCGTTCAGAAATGGAAGAGATTCTACAAAATCAATAGAACTAGACAATTGAATCAATTAGCTGAGCATGACATGGAATACTCATCAAGATGTGATTGTTGCTCAACATTTGATGAAGAATGTGCAAAGTGTTAGTGATTTGCTTGCAATTGGTCTAAAAGAATTATATAATATAATATGTTCACTATGGAGGATAATGAGAAGTGGGAACTAATATTGCGGTTCATGATATAACATTTTCTCCAAGAAAGAAAATATTAGTTCAATGGGATTGCCAAGTGAAGAAGATCTCCAAAAAGTAATAAGAAAGAGCTTAAACGATCTTCATGCACATAGAGAAAGAACATGATGAGTTCATTGGTTACATGATGCATTTCGACACTGTGATGTCAAACCATTGGTTGACAAACAACATTAGCATGCCAAATTACAAGAGAAGATGCATTATGAACATTTTACCTATCATGAATCCATGCAAGGTTGTGCTTATTTTGTCATTGTTCATTTATAAAACACTTTGATTCATCATAAAGCTCATGAGTTATTTCCAGTGACATATGAAAGACAAACCCATTTATATATAAACATGAGTTGGCACTACATCTTGTAGGTCAATGAAAACATTTAGCACTGGGTAATCTTTTAGTAAAGGATGAAAGATGAAATTACATTTGATTATTCATAATTAATGAAAACATCTAGCATTGGATAATCTTCTAGTAAAGGATGAAATTACATTTAATTATTTTTAATTCTTTAAAAGTTTACATCATCTTCATTCACATTATCTCTGTTGGAGTTGATTTAGTGTAGTGTATATCAATATCTATGATTACATGAAAAAAGTTATGATTATAATATTTATGTATTCTTAATATGTAAGATATCTATTAATACAATCATAGCATTTTGACTGCAACACATCTCTCCTAACCATTTAAATTTCTAAATGGATAGAGGTTTTTGAAAACTATGTGGAAAGCTAATTGTTTAGCCACTCTGTTCACCATGAACATGGGTCACCTATAATATTGGATTTACCTTGCTATTAGCATTTCTTCAACGATAAAATGCTTACGTTAGGACTTGATGGTGATTTTCAGCCACATAATTATGTATTATTTTATTACTTGTTCCTTTCATTCTATAGAGAATAAAATATTATAATTCCATTCGAACTAGCTCGTGCTTTTCTAAGTTCCAAATCCATACGAAACAGCGTAATGAAATTGGAGGAAAGAAAAATTAAAAGGAAAAAATTGGGCTCTTTCCACTACTGTGACAATTAACTGAAAAAGTTCATTAAGTAGATATTGCTCGATCGATGGCTCCAGAATAACCGCTGAAATTGAAGACCATATGAATAGTTCAAGATAACAATTTTATTCGATCAGCAGAAACCGTCATAACAGCTGAATTTAATACTATTCAGACCAAATAATTTTGATTAACAAATCAACCAACAAATTGAATTTAATACTATTCAGCCTAAAATTTACGCAGGTTCTACAAATTCATAGCTGCTAGTGGGAAACAGATGTCCCATTATCTTCGGCCATTTCAATCAGTCAACTGGTTGTCATATTCTCCATAATATAAGCAAATTCATTATGTGATACGAAATTCAATTCGCTTAAAAGTTTTGTATATTATATTTTATAGATATTTACTTTTCACTGTCTTATGTGCACATGATCATATGTGCACACAGAAACTCAACAAATCAGCCTAAAAAATATAAATCTAAACTAACTTGCCAAATTTTCTCGACGTGAATTTTCTATTCTGGAAACTAAAATTCCTCTAAAATTTTGAACAAACTCTGTTTATATACTTCCACAGTCAATGGATTAATATTTATATATTCTGTCAATGGATTAATGGTGGTCGTGAATAAAGTATATTTTCTGTTAGAATAATAATGTTGGTCGTGAATAAAGTATATTTTCTATTTATGTTGTTTGTGTACGTGTAGTTCCAGATTCACTATTGTAGGAGTCTGTTGAAGGCTCTCTAAACCTATATATCTGTAACTATTACCTATAAATAATCGAGCTGTGTTGAGTGTTAATCTCACCTTCAGTCTATGCTGCTGTGCATGCTTTGTTTCCTTCGGTGTAACTTAATTTGGAATCAAAGCCATAGTGGCCTGTTGTGAGAGCCCACTGTGGCATGCTGTGAGAGAGCCTGTTGGGCCTGCCTGTGTGTGGAGTAGAGTTGAGTGTATCTCCTCCTGTTGTCTGTCTGGTGGCCTGCCTGCGTGAAGGGAGATCACCCGTGGAATTGTTGAGATCGTTGGTTGTGAAGATTCGTTGGCCATACACTGTCAGATCACTTCCTGTAGGTTGAGAGGAACTGAGATAACCTGAAGGATGGGCACACCGTGTTGATGTATGAAGATCGCTGCTCAATATAAGAAGCTGCCGCTTGATTGCTACCATCGCAGTCAAGATTCAAAATCCGACGAGAATATAGTGAAGGAAGCTGATACTGGAGTCATTGCTACCTGTAATCGCTGATTGCTGAAGGAGTTGACTGCGTAGTAGATCCACTACCTGTCTGCCAGTGGAATTACTGGAGATAAATGCCAAATTGGAATCGTGATCTATGTGGTGGAGATCGCTGAAGTACTGGAGTATATCGTGAAGTTTCTCTCTGGAAGTTTCATAAAGATTCTTGCTTGCAGAAAACTATTCGCTGCCGGAGATCGAGGAAATCGCTGCCGTGAGCAGACCGCTGTGGATTGGCTGTGAATTGCTGAGATCTGTGGTTGCAGTTAAAAGTGGACCCGACCCTGTGAGAGATATATACGCTGCTGTAGCTGTGTGAAGAAGCCACCATGGATCTATCTTACACGCTGTTCAGAGCTGGCTGTGTAGAAAAGAAGGGATCGCCCAGAAATTGCAGAGGGAGAAATCGCAGAGGAATGAGATCACTGCCAGTAGTGGGATCTAGTGTGGGAGAAATTGCACATGCCTCTTTCACACATGCCTGCGTGTTGAGGTGGAGTCGCTGATGCCTGTGTGAAGGAGAACTGTTGTTTGCAGAGTTTGTTTCCTGTTGACTAGAGGAGGTAAATATTTTCTCTTGAAAAATAGATTTTTTTAATGAGACTTGCTTTTGAAATGAGACTTGCTTTTGAAAGCATTTTTGAAGACGAAGAGGAAGATGATTACTTCAGCCAAGTTCATGTAAATGATGAAGGAGACAAAGAGATCTCGCTGGAATCAGATCCACCTTTGCATGATAACCCTATAGCTATTGACGAAAGTAAACTGGAGCAAGAGCAGGCTATTGAAGATATGGAGAACGTAAATGCATTTGATGAGATGCTCATCGATTCAGTTCCATTGGTCTCTGATATTACATTAGCTGAAGCACCATATTTCCAGAATGTAGAGAGTAGTGCACCTACTAATATCACTGTTGGAATTTCCAAGCTTAATGGTCAATTGACATTTGATGAAAAGGTTTGGGATAATGAGTTTGGACGCATACTTGCCGATTCTAGTGTGAATGATCCACCTATCAGAAAATTAGCCAGCATAAGTGATAGAATGCCTCATGGAAGAATTTTTGCCAGCATTTATTTGCCTACTGTAAGAAGATTCCTCCTGAGCGATGTTTGTTGATCAATCTTGTTGCTTCTAATGACAACGCATTACTCTCAATTGAGAATAATTTCCTGTCATGGTTATCTGCACGATTCAGAGAAGGAGTTGCACGACTCAGAGGAGGAACTACAAATCATGCAAGCATATTTGCTAAAAGTTTATTTCTCCATTAAGGGGGAATGTTAAAATAATAATGGATAAATACTTATGTTAGTATATTGTTATGTTGTTTGTGTACGTGTAGTTCCATATCCACTATTGTAGGAGTCTATTGAAGGCTCTCTAAACCTATATATCTGTAACTATTACCTATGAATAATCAAGCTGTGTTGAGCATTAGTCTCACCTTCAGTCTATGCTGCTATGCATGCTTTGTTGCCTTCTGTGTAACTAAAATTTTTCCTCATATAACATATGACCAATTTAACTCTTGATTTTCTCTCTAGATCTATACAGCTCTTGTTGTCACATTTCCACAGATTACATTTCCAAACCTATGCAATTTTTCTAACCATGGTCTTCAAGCCACAACACATTGTCTCTTTCCAAATCGTTTAATTGGATGTATTAAAAAATGATGAAGCTGTTATCTCGATTACTGATTTCCTCTATCCAAATCCTAGATGTCCCCATGGGTCTTCCAATAATTTTGTCCTTGTAACAAAAGTGAGAGGACTCATCCAGATACTGAGAGTCCCCACAATGTTGTTGAAGGTACGGATTACAATGAAATCTCAGGGGCCTGCCGAGGTAGATTTAGCAAAGTGTGATCATGAGAGTTGCTATTATCAGGAACACATGGCCAGCCATTTCTCCACTCCAATGTTTGAAGTAGTTTAAACTTTACAAAACTTTGCATAATAAAAATTTGAGACATGTACTTTCAGATTAATATGTGGAAAATGAAAACGAGATGTCATCCACAAGAAACCATAATGGTATTATTAAATCCAATTTTTATATTTATTAAACTTTTTATTTTTTTATTTTTCTTAAATACTTCTGTTATCATTTTTATTTTAAATTTATATAGAATATTTCTTATTTTCTTATTTTTTAAATAATAATAATTATATATCTATCGATTACATATTGATAACTCTTAAAATAGTGTAACCTCATTTTCTTCCATGTACATATATATTTTATTAACATTTATTTATTTATTTTCTTTAAAATAATTATAAATTTTTAATTCATTTAAACTTAATAGATTTTTATATTTAAAAAGAAAGAGAGAAACATATAATCTCTAAAATATGGATAAAATCAATTTAAAAAAACATTAAAAATATGGACAAATAGTTTTTTAAAATATAGATAATTGTTTACTTTATATATATATATATATATATATAAAGTTTAATATAGTTTTAACATTAATGAAAATCTCAAATAGACAAATCAGTAAACCAAATCGTGGTCTTCATCTTCTTCTTTATGCTGAGAATTGTTGATGGAAACTTCTTCATCATCATCTTCATCATGGTGAGATTTGACAATGGAAACTTCGTCATGGTAAGAATTGTCAATAGAAACTTTGTAATCATCGTCTTCATTATGGTGAATCAAAAATCTACATTTACAATAATTAGAGAAGCTTCCATAATCATTAGAGAATCCACATTCATAACAAAAGCCAAAGCCACACCTGAAAATCCACACCCAATTTATTGTTTAAAAAATTTATAAAATTATTAAAAGCACTTACATAACCAAATAAAAAAATTGAAATCGTATAAAATATTTATAAAGAAAAATATAAATATAAATTATGAACATGTTTAAAAGAATTTTAAAACTTTATTTAGCATTCTACGAAACGTTCCAACATCTGGTTGGATTCTTACGAAAGATATGGATATTAGAAACAAATCTATAGAAATATGAGTTGATTTTGGGGTAAAATACCTAACAAACAAAAACTGAAAACTAACCATCCTTTCAAATCTAGTAAGGCCTGGGAAATCCAATACCTGCAAATGATATCCTTGCAACCTTTGTTGCGTTCAATCATGTGTTTGCACTTCAGACACTGTTTCTAGTTCTCTTTCTCAGCTAGCAATTTCAATAGTGTTCAATCATGTGTTTGATTTCTACTTTCTGAAATGTCTTAGCTTCGTAAATATCATGGTTTGTTGATTATAAAGCTCTACAACTTTGCAGAAGTACTTTGAAATGGTTTAGATGTATGAACTGTCGTAAACATGTTGAATACAATAATGTGAATCTCCTTCTTATGGCTGTAAGGGTTTGTATGCACATGTATTAAAGTTTCACTGGTAATTCAAGTAGAATGGATCCGTTATTGGTGGCAGTTGATGTCCCTGGTGTCATACTTGGTCTTGTTCTTTTAAGAGCAAGGTACTCTAGTAGGGCTACCGAGAGGTAGGGGTAAGAGAGTGGAGGCTCTTGACTTACTTAGCACTTGTGCTAATGCATTCACTTCTTTCCCTGGTTTGCAGGTCTACTTCTGGTGATTCCTACCTATGGTGTACCTTTCGCAAGTTCCGCATTTACATAATACTACTAAATAAAAACATATATGGTGGTTGCCACTTTGAAAAGATTTGTGGTGAGTTTTGCGGTCCTTAAGAGTTTTCATGGTATAATGACCTTGTCGTTATTTTTGTTGATAAAGTACTCTATTTGGGTCTTTGTATCACCTTTATGTTTTAGTGATTCCATGGTCGTGGATGCCCTTATCACTATAGAGAACGTGCCTTGTATCGAAATATTTGGGGGGTTGGTGGTGGCATTTAAATCCACCCTACGATAACACATGCCAAAAGCCTACCAGCTAAGCCATGTGTTATTTCTTGGTTACTACCCCATCGAGCGTTTCGATGACTCATTTATCTCTGTCTGTGTGTGGAATGCACCTAAGGGTTTGGTGGTCCGACTTGAGCTTGGATCATGGTCTTTCCACCACGAATGTCTCGCTATGCAGGCCTGGTGTTACAAGAAGGTAAGAAAATGTATCTCCCTTATCTAATTACAACACTTATCTTTTGATAGTGACTAGAAAATGTCTAGCTTCCGACTGCAATTGTTTGTTGGCTTGACAGGGAAGCAGGTTTGGTCTCTTTCATCTGCGTGAGTACTGGTTAATGTTCACGACATAATTTGGGAGGCGTCTTTTACTAGTTAGTCCAGAGACCACATTTACTTCTCTCCTCCTCTCGCCTCTGTGGGGTGTCTTTCATTTTCTATGGGGAACTGGATGAACTCGATTGAGTTTACTGTAACCAATTTGGGTTTCCTGGAAATCGCCATTTGGCTGGACTGTTTGTGAAGAAATGTATACTTTTGACATTTGCAGGCTCTACAGGCTTTAGTGGAATATTTTGGCCATCCGACTCTATGTCTGTATTTAAATGAACTCTCAGCGTTTATCAATAGTACCCAGATGTATTGGGGTGTACCTATGTTTGCGTGATGTATTTGGTATGGCACTGGGTTATCCTTCTATATTATTTGTAAGGGTTGATACTCTATTAAGCTTTGTACTTTAATTTAATGGATTATGTATGTATCTAGAATTTTGATAGCTAAAGGTTTCTATGATGAATATATGCTGGCACAAATCATGACCTATGGGTTTATTTTCTATGCACCTGCCATACTCTGTCATTTGGGCGTTTTTCCTGTTTATGTCACTGGTGGGTAGATAGCTAAAGGGTCCTTTCTTTGAATGGAACATTTATGGGAATCGATCCCTGATTCATCGTTATGGGTAACGCTTCTCAGCATGTTGTTATATAATTATTTTGGCTAGGGTCTGCTATGTAACCCTTCTCATTTTGATTAGTGGTCGTATCCCTAGCTACTTTTTTTATCTATCTTTAGAGGGATATGGGTTGCTATACTATGATTATGCTGGTCTGATGACTTCTGAAATGTTTGTCGTAGCTTTCTTTCAAAAGTATAGGTTGCAAAAATGAAATGTCTGATACTAAGTTTGTAATTTGTAGCGTTTGTGTGATGTGTTTAAATATTTGACTGTGATGCTTTCGTGGTAGAGGTTTGACTGATGCGATGACAAAGAAAATGCTCAGGGAGCATACTGTATTTTGCTTTAATGCTTGGTGCTATAATTTTGATGATTTTTTTGGGTAGCTATTGGTCAAATCGTTGCTGTGTAAGTTTCTAGGTTTTGATTGCCACGGTAGGTGGTAAGAATTGCGTTTATTCCTAAACAAAATTGATGCATGAAGTACTTGGTGATTTTATAGCCTGAGCTTGTTTCCTGTAGGGTTAGTAGTTTTGAGAGGAATCGATGTTTTTAAATTGTGATAGGGTTTTAGTGGAAAAATAATCGAAATGCTATTTATTGATGTGAGCAGCATTCATAACTTAACCATATGAAGACTTAAGGAATTTAACATTGTTTTCAGAAAATGGAAACTACATTTATCAATAAAACATTTCTATCCTGAAGGAGCAAATCTGAGTTTCTTTGAATTCTTGAGAATAGATTTCAAGGAGGTCTAGCACAGCATAGCATAGCTAGACCTGCTAGACATTCTGCTGAGCAAAACTTCACTAGATACGTAATTCCAACTTACACAAAGCTTTCTATTTAATCCTATCAGAAAGTCTATATTTAAATGACACTAGGGTAAATGAAAGGAAATTCCAAAGAATGTTGAGGCATCAGCCTGTGTTACTTATCTAACCATATAATTTTTTTAACATAAAATGGAGAGTTCATATTTCATACCTGATTGATGGTAGCTTGCACCCTTCCTCAAGTAACCTACACACTCAAACAATGAATAGTGTAGAGCCTTCTAAACTCAGCTGACCTAGACAAATTACTTTGGGGCTACCACGTTCCTCCCAACCTTGACCCCTGAACCGTTCCCAGTTCTATCTGGATTCCCCTGAGCTTGGTTCCAGCATGCAATGAGAGAGAGAGAGAGAGAGAGCCTAGTTCCACTGTTGGTTCAGATCTGGAAAATTATTAGGTGAGGCTACTTCAGTTTCTTGGAGTAGAATGTCTTTCTCTAATTACCATAAGAGAATGATAATAAAAGAAGATGATCCCCAAAACTTGGGATTTGCCCTCTTTAAGTAGGGCAGTCTTTAATTTGGACTGTTGGAACAACAGCTTCTTTAAATTAAATAATTGATATTTTTAAAAATGAAGTTAAACTAATTAATAACTAGTTCTCTTGAACTAGGACTCTTCCTTTGTTTTAGTTAGGAATGGTTTTAATTTAAACTTTTCATAATAATTTAAATAACAATAATTATTATAATAATTATTATACTCTACTTAATTATTAATACATTATTTATAATAACAATAAATAATAAAGATAATAATAATAATAAATCTGGTTTCTTCACAAGATACTTGTTTAACAATTTAGGGATACGGTCCACTTCTTTGGACGGTCTTTTGGTGGCTTGGTTAGGCATCTCTAGTCTCTCTCTTGCATGTCGGATTCCCTCGTTTAACATGGTAGCTCCCGCAGTAGGTGATGATAGATAAAAGAGGAATCATTTAACTAGATTAAATAGATGTGATAAAAGTGCTCTTCAGATTCTTTCCGACTCAACACTTCGAAACTTTGTAACCCCGAGTGCTCTTTAGAGCCATTTAACTCAACACTCTCACATGGGCATTACTCTAGTGCAATTCCAGAGTCCCTGCTCAACACTAGTGCTAGAATGTGGTTGTGAGGCACATCTAGAATATTTAAGTTGCCTCGGATCCAGTATTCGTTTATCAAGCTTGGAGTGCTCCAGGGCTTATGCCCAACACTCAATGTACATCAGGGCTTACTCCCTGTACATCATATTTCCTCTAGGTACATCGGGGATTTTTCCTAGTACATAGGTAATTTGTGTGTTTCTGAGTCCACGCTCAACACACCATATAAGTCAATTATGTCATTCACATCACTGCACGGTATGTAAGAAAAGGTCATCTCAGTATGTTAGGGTTTTGTACCCACATCAAAACATAATAAGAACATAATAAATCCAAGCACCATAGTATATGATCATAGGATTATATCAACGAATATGATAGTTTGCAAGCCATCTTTCCATAGTAGTACAACATCGAAATTTATAACATTACATCGTGGTTTTTAACCATAGCCATGTACACTAGGTCCTTCACATTTCTTATTGCTCCACACTTCAAACACATAACTTGCTAGTACATGGCGGTGGACTGACCAAAGAATAGTTTTCCCATAGCAATACCTATACATAAACAAGGAATAGATACATTAGAAAAATTCTAAGTAAGACCAGAGCCTTTCAAGAATACCCTTACCTCTCGGTAGCCCTGCCGGGGGACTCCTTCCCCTTTGTTGCAAACCATCAGTGCCCCACCATGGGCCTTAACTTTCATCAACAAGAGTCTGTATCACCTGAGGTAACAATGAGATGTTTATAATATGCACATGGATCTTTAAAACAGTAAGCAGGAAGCTTCTTTTAATAACAATCTAGTATTGGCATACCGACGCTAGATCTACCTTACCAGCACTGTATATCGCTTCCGCAAAGCCAAAGAGACTAACAACCAAGTAAGATTATATTATTCAAGAAGACTTAGACTATTTAAGATACTGCAAACAAGTACCGATGCATATCCTAACAGTGTTGAAGTTAATTTACAAATCATAATCCTCAAAATAGCTTTTATTACATTAGCAGAAAATTTTAAATTTTTACTATTTTTAGGGACATTACAAGTGGTATCAGAGCCCAGTTAAAAAAAACTAAGTGACCTATTGGGCTCATTACAAACAGAACATCCGCTACCGATACTCAGTAAATAGAAGTAAGAAATAAGAGGACTCATCCAGAGACTCAGAGTCCCCACAATCCTGTTAAAGAGAGTGTTGCTTGCATTGGATGCGTACACTGTACAGTCCATGGTACTGATTACAATGAAATCTCAGGGCCTGCAGAGGTAGCTTTAGCAAAGTGTATTATTAAATCCAATCCACATAATAAGAAACCATAATAATATTATTAAATCCAATTTTTATATTTATTAAACTTTTATTTTTATAATTTTTTAAATACTTCTGAACAGCATTCATATTGTTATAATTTTATTTTAAATTTATATAGAAATTTTCTTATTTTTTTATTTTTTAAATAATATTACTTATATATCTATCTATTACATATCGATAACTCTTAAAGTATTGTGTAACCTCATTTTCTTCCATGTACCTATAAATTTTATTAACATGTGTTTATTTATTTTCTTTAAAAAAATTATAAATTCTTAGTTCATTTAAATTTAATAGATTTGTATATTTAAAATAAAGAGAGCAACATAAAATATGGACAAATAGTTGTTTAAAATAATATTTTTAAAATATAGATAATTGTTTAATTTTTATATTCCTATATATATTTAAAGTTTAATATAATTTTAACATTCATGTAAATCTCAAATAAACAAATCAATAAACCAAATTGTCGTCATCTTCTTCTTTATGGTGAGAATTGTTAATGGAAACTTTCGTCACCATCATCTTCATCATTGTGACTATTTTAGGTTGTCATCCTCATCTTCGTCATGATGAGAATTGTCAATAGAAACTTGGTCATGGTGAAAATTGTCAATGGAAACTTGGTCATGGTGAGAATTGTCAATAAAAACTTGGTCGTGGTGAGAACTGTCAATGGAAACTTCGTCATCATCGTCTTCATCATAGTCAATCAAAAATCTACATTTACAATAATTAGGGAAGCTTCCATCATCAAAGAAGCTTCCATAATCAATAGAGAATCCACATTCATAACAAAAGCCAGAGCCACACCTGAAAATACACACCCAATTTATTGTTTAATAACTTTATAAAATTATTAAAAGCATTTACATAACGAAATAAAAATATTGAAATCCTATAAAATATTTATAAAGAAAAATATAAATATAAATTATGAACATGTTTAAAAGAATTTAAAAACTTTATTTAGCATTCTACGAAACGTTCCAACATCCGGTTGAATTCTTACGAAATATACGGATATTAGAAACAAATCTATAGAAATATGAGTTGATTTTGGGGTAAAATACCTAACAAACAAAAACTGAAAACAAACCATTCTTTCAAATCTGGTCAGGCCTGGGAAATCCAATACCTGCAAGTGATGCCCGTGCAACCTTCGTTGCGTTCAATCATGTGTTTGCACTTCGGACACTGTTTCCAGTTCTCTTTCTCAGCTAGCAATTTCAATTCTGCATCGACACCATGGAACTTAGAAGCATAGTCGTGACATGACATGTCGTTGTGCCAAGGAACCCTACACTCCATACAAAACAATCTGTTGCATTTCTGACATTTTGTTGCCGCTGTTGTTAGAAAAGGCTGTGATGAAGACGAAGCAATCGGTTGTGGGCACCTATCTAATCTTGATAGAGCCATCAAAGCCGAGCAGTTAGAATAGGGGCAGTATACCTTCTCTGAGTGTGGAATTTTTGCTTCTTCCAACCTTTTTATAAAAATTTGAAGCCATTTGGACGACAAGAATTTCTCACAGTCATCTTTAGTGAGTTTGGTATTACACTCTGCATACGGGCATTTGGGTATTCTCCAGTCACCTTCAGAGAGCTTGAACTCAACGTGTTTAGCCATACAAGAAAAGCAATATCGATGATGGCAAAACATATTTTCGTGCATCTCATTCACATCAACATCGTTGCAGCAAATGTTGCATTTTTCCCCTTCGTCCCTTTTTATCTGAGTGCCTGAATTGCCACCAACATCAGCATTCGTTTTGTTAGTGGTTTCATGGTGGTCTCTGGTGCCTGCTTGTTCCATGCCCAAATTCTCCATCGTTCCTTCACTAATTTATAGATCCAAATTAAATCTATGAAGAGGCGTACTGAGTCTTTGCAAAATATGAATTTGCAAATCCAAATCTATCCGAAGCGTCGTGAGGCTTTGCACACTATCAAGATTGAAGTATTGAATTTATAGATGCAAATCTAACCGAGGCCGATGAAGATTGAATTTATAAATTCAAATCTATCGGAAGCTTCGTGATGCTTTCACACTATCAAATTAAAATTTATGTATAGATTTATAGCTATACGCGAGCCAGCCGACTTATAACTTGAATAATACAATGTCCATTTCATAACAATTTATGTTATGAAACATTGATGATAGAGAGTAATGATCCTGGCAAAGATGTTAGTAGCAGTGATATATATATGAAATGAATTATCAATTTCCAACTAAAGTCTTTTACACACTAAAAAAATTAAATGGGTGGACATTACGTCACTTCTTCAAAGTCTATTATTTGGGATTATACAATTTCCTCCTAGATTCATAAGAAACTATTTTCATCGTCCTTCTAGTTTAAGGGAGGAAACTATTTTCATCGTCCTTCTAGTTTAAGATCTAGGTGGTATGACTTAGGTGATAATAGATGCCATAGAAGGATAAGCCAAATAAATATATCTTTATTTTGGTTTTCCTTGAATTGATAGAGAGAATTACACGACTTGTGTAGGTGGTGTTGGTGTGGCAAAATCATAGAAGCTTGGAACAAAATTAATGTACCAATGCAAGGAATAAGTATTTGAAGAACATTATTTAAAAGATTTTCATTACAAGGATTAACAATCAAATGTTTTTACATTTGGAAAAAAATGATTCAAAAGGATCCCTTACATAATGGCCATTGTGTTGCAAAAGAACAAGCTATATAAAATAGCATAAAGGACTATTTGGTAGAATCTTGAACTTGTATTAGGTCCCTTAGACTCTATATTTTCGAATAGCTCATAGAGTATGCCTAGATTATGAAGATGAAGATCATCCCATTCATGTAAATCCCAAAGTTATATGACGATATTAATCTTCTCATTTCCATGTTTAATAGGATGACGATGATAATCTTCTCATTTCCATTTCCATCTGTGCAAGATAACTAATCTTGGACGATTTTCCAGTTAGAAATTGAATATAAATATATTGAATCAATCAATCTAAATCTACTAATCACTATTGAAACAAGAAGAATGTAAGGAACCCAAAGGTAGACTCCAATTGCTTTTCTATACTTTCTGTGTATGCCTTCACTATGTAAAATTTGTGTTGCATGTAGTACTAGCTGAGGATGACAACATTGGCTTGCCCAACATCTACTAGACACATTTCAGAAGTTCAGTGTTTCATGCCTTTTCTGAAGGTGCACCACCCGCAAAGGTGGTCTGGGGTTTCATTTATATGGATGTTTGTCGCATGGTATCCCAGCTTTTCACAGCATGTCCGCAACACAAGGTTCTAGCAACTTCCATTGTTGATTTTTGCTTGCACGCCTAATCACTTGCAGACCTCATCCATTGCATCTCGGTATCTCTAGCTAACCAAATAATGGAAGATTGAGATCTTCATTCCACTCACGAATGATGTGGTATGAAGTTCAGGATGAAGCAGACCAATTTGCGATGGATCCACCACAGATCGTAAACTATGTTGGTAGCCGTTAATTCCTTCATCGCCACAGTCTGGAAAAGACAACCACCGCTCTGTTGAGTGACCGCCGAAATGTTGAAAATCCAAACCACCACCACATCGTTTGATTATGTCTTGTTGTCACAGTTTCGTATGAACAGCACATCACATTAATTTTTGAAGAAGCAGTTGTAGACATCTGCCACAGTTCATAGAATGATTATTTGGGCTGTGTATTGCATTGATTTTTGAAGAGCCGAATCTGAAGAGTTATTCACTGACATGTTTAGACTGATCAGAAATAAAGGAGCTGCGTGTTCACTGTTGCAAGACATCCATCTCTGTTGCAGCCTGTCAAAGATTGAAGTGGCATCAAGCGTTCCTGTTATAGCACATAAAAGGGCAGAGAATTAATTAAATTCTGAACAAACAATTTTGATTTAGATGTAGTGAAAGGTCAAGGTAATTAATGTGACCGACTATATTTCTGATGTATATATACCTATGTAATTCTCATGGAAAGACATGGTGAGGAAAACAAATTCTGAGTTGAATGAAACAGACTCTCAACTCTGTACTTTTGATCCTATATTCTTATCTCTCTTTATGAGTTTGAAAACTCATTGTTGAATATTTAAGTTTAAGAATTTTTGCTGTAGCATGATGATTTTATGAGCGTATATGATTGACTGTGAAATGTTTAGTTTGTTGTAGCAAGTGTGGAGAATTGTGCTTATGTCTAAATTAATTATGTTTGATTGTTGAAACGGGGTATTAGTTAAATTTAAGAACACGGGGGTTATCAAAATATAGCTGAATCAGTCAGCTGCAGCAACAATCCTGTAGGTTACTGTTGAGTGAAACAGTCAACTGCGACTGTGTTGTAGATTGTTGTTAGCTGTAACAATCAGCTGCAACTCACCTAAAACTTAGCTATAACAGTCTTGTAGATGACTGTTAGCTAAAATAGTCAGCTGTTACTGTGAGTTGTGACTATGATGAAGATTACAGTGAGTTGTTACAATGAGCTGTGACTGTCCTGTAGGTGAAATTTCTGAGTTTGAAAATCTGAGTGTGTTGCTATGAGTTAATGCAACACCCCCCTGCCTTCCCTCAATTGGTATCAGAGCTTGGTGTTTATGATTTATGTTAGTGGGTTCTATGCTCACTTCATGAATGAGCCATATGATTGTATGTTGAACCTTTTGTATTTTGTTTGGAGATCTTGTTGTTGAGTTTTACTCTAGCGCCCTCTTTTTGCTATGTAGAAATAGTAGAAGTAAGTTCAGTTGAGCTTTGTGTTGAAAGAGAGCTCTCGTTCTCCCTTAAGTAAAAGGTTGAGTCATCATTTAGGAGCAGAAGTCTGAATCTGTTGTGGATTGTGTAAAGAGAAGAAAGGGTTGTAGCCCGTGGAAGAAGTTGACTCTGTGTGTGTTCCCTCAGATAGAGGTTGAGAAATTGAAAGGAAGACATTCTTTCTGGTTGAGAGCTCCCATATAGTTTAATGGTAAAGCAGTTTGATTCCCACTGTTTGGAAAAGTTTGTTTGGTTTGAGTTGAAGCTCGTATGCGTGAAAGAGGACTCAGAGAGAAATTTAAAGTCTCTACAAGTAGTTATTTGAAGACGGAGACATGGGGAAAAACAGAAGGCTTAAACGAATTTAAAAAAATGTAGTTAATGCAAAAGAAGTTGGTTTTTCCATAGCAGAGGTATTAGGTGAATCCATCGAGGAACCTAAAGTAGCAGAGGAATTTCAAGAGAAGGCAAAGGATATTGAAGAAAAAGAAGTTCAAGACAAGTTAGAAGATTCATGGTGCAACATCTATTATCCACCGCCATATTTCTCAGGTATAACGTATGATTCTTGGTCAGTTAATATGAAAAATTTATTGCATGATAGAGGTTTATGGTATTTTGTTGAGACTGGAGTTAAGAAATCCCAGGATGAGACAAGAGATGCATTTTCCTTGTACTACATCCAACAAGCTCTAGATGATAATATTTCTTATGTAATTGCTGAAGCAAACACAGTTAGAGAAGCTTGGGAAACTTTGAAGAGAAAGTTTGATGTAAGGGAGAGACATATGACTGAGTCGCAGCTTGTTAATATTTCAGCTGATAAGCTTGCAGAAGTAGTAGAAGATAGTCAAATTATTTGTGAATCTCATTGTTGTGTTGATATACCAGTGAATGAAAATGTTGTTGAAACTGAAGAAGAAGATGAGGCTGTTGTATCTTGTGTAGCAACAGCATAATTTGAAGAAGTTGAAAGTGCTATTGATAAAGATGTTGATGTAGTTTTGAATTTAGAAGTCACTAAAGTGAATTGTGAAAATGATGGAATGGTTAACATGCAGAATGCTGATAAAAATGCTAAATTCCTCAAGTGCGAGGATAACAAAGAATAATTTGCACAAGAAGAGTCTTTGTTGGACACGCCAATGAAGGTATTTAAATCATGTATTGAATCTAATGATTGTGTAGATGTAGGTACAATGAATCAAGAAGACAAATCTGAAGATGTTGTAGAAGTCGAAAGCCGGGTTGGGCTTGAAATAATTTACAGTAGTTATGTTGCAGAAAATGAAGAGTGTTGCACTGATCCATTTGGTGCGCATAAGGAAGATGATGAAGTTGTTGGTGAAAAATACATTTCTGAAAATGATGTATCTGCTGATGAAAAAAGTGTTGGTGATATTTTTTAAGAAGAATCTACAGCGATATTGAATGCTGTAGATAAGGACAGAAAAGAGAATGAGATGTTTTCTAATAATTTGTTTGATAGTGATTGTGCAAGTACAAAGGAAGAAAATGATGAGGTTTTGACTTGTAAGTCAAATATTGAGGGTGATGTAACTTCCAGTGTAGCAGTTCGTTCTTTGAATATTCCAGCGATGTCTATTGCTGATGACAACGATGAAGAAGGTGTCAATGAAGCAGCCAGTATTGGTAAAATTTCTCATGGAGAAGTAATGGTCAAAGATGATCATGATGATAGAATGAGGAATGCCATATCAGCAGTATGTGAAGCAACATCAGAAGTTAAGAAAGATAAAAGTGCACTGTGTTGAACTGCTTGAACCTGTTTGTGAGTTTTTTGAAAATATTGATGATTTTAATTTTGTTGATGAATTTGATAAAATTGTTGAAGATTGCACAGAAGTTGCAGCGATTGAAGCAGATCGAATCTATAAGGGTGTTGAAAATAAAAAGGTTGATGATTTAGTGATTGCAGATGCAGTGATAGAAAATGAGTTGCATAATGATAGCACTCAAAATGTTATATGTTTTGCTGCAAACAGAGTAGCTGAAATAAGGAATGATATTCTTAATGAACAATTGAAATTTTTGGGAGAATGGCTTGAAAATCCAAGATATGATGATAAATATGATAGTCTTGTTGCAGAAGTAGATATGAAGAAAGTTGATTGCCTTGTTGCAGCAGCAGAGGCATATTTGAATGAAGAGATAGTGACAGCTCTCAGAGAAGTGAAAAATGAAAAGAACCAATATGGTTCATAGTATGATAAATTATATAATGTTGACAAAATGTTTGAATGTGCAGATGAGAAACCAATCGAAGATGAAGGAGAATCCTTTGAAGATGATGATGAGTTTGATTTGAATGAAGACAATTGCAGCGAAGATGGACTGGTTGAAGAATCGGTTGAAAAGTTGAAGCTGATCGTAATGGATTTGTGGAATCAAAGAAAACATTGAAGGTAAAGAAGAAATTCAAGATGAAGAATCAAAAGTATTTTTGGTATAAAGTTTGGCGTTCTAAGTCAAGTAATGATGAAGCTAAAGCTGAGAGTGACGTAATAAAAACTATGAATGATGATTGGTTTGTAAATTCCAAGAAGGTTGATAGAAATGGTCTTGGTGTTGAAGTAAAGGATGAAATATTATATTTTGAACAGCTAGCTGAAGCTGATAAGGACAAGTATTGTGGACCAATAGGCATTTTAGTTGTTTTTGTTATGCTTGTAAAGTTGTAGTTGTTTAAGCATGATGTATTTTTGGGTGAAGTAATTAAGGGGGAGTATGTTGGCATCTGTTAATTCCTTCACCGCCACAGCCTGGAAAAGACAACCACTGCTCTGCTGAGTGACCACTGAAATGTTGAAAATCCAAACCACCGCCACACCGTTTGATTATGTCTTGCTGTCACAGTTTCATATGAATAGCACATCACATTAATTTCTGAAGAAGTAGTTGCAGCCATCTACCACAGTTCATAGAATGATTATTTGGGCTGTGTATATCATTGATTTTTGAAGAGCCGAATCTGAAGAGTCATTCACTAACATGTTCAGACTGATCAGAAATAAAGGAGCTACGTGTTCACTGTTGCAGGACATCCAGATCTATTGCAGCCTGTCAAAGATTGAAGGGGCATCCAACGTTCCTGTTACAGCACATAAAAGGGAAAATAATTAATTAAATTATGAACAGACAATTTTGGTTTAGATGTAGTGAAAGGTCATGGTAATTAATGTGACCGACTATATTTCTTATGTATATATACCTATGTAATTCTCATGGAAAGACATTGTGAGGAAAACAAATTCTGAGTTGAATGAAAACAGAGTCTCAACTCTGTACTTTTGATCCTATATTCCTCTCTGTCTTTATGAGTTTGAAAACTCATTGTTGAATATTTAAGTTTAAGAATTTTTGTCGTAGAATGATGATATTATGAGTGTATGTGATTGACTGTGAAATGTTTAGTTTGTTGTCAAGTGTGGAGAATTGTGCTTATGTCTGAGTTATTTGTGTTTGATTGTTGAAACAGGGTACTAGTTAAATTTATGAACGCAGGGGTTATCAAAATATAGCTGAATCAGTCAGTTGCAACAGTCTTGTAGGTTACTGTTGAGTGAAACAATCAACTGCAACTGTGTTGTAGATTGTTGTTAGTTGTAACAGTGAGCTGCAACTCACCTAGAACTTAGCTGTAACAGTCCTGTAGATGACTGTTAGCTAAAATAGTCAGTTGTTACTGTTAGCTGTGACTGTGCTGAAGATTACAGTGAGCTATGACTGTCCTGTAGGTGAAATTTCTGAGTTTGAAAATCTGAGTGTGTTGTTGTGAGTTAATGCAACACCCCCCTGCCTTCCCTCAAACTCAGCATGTGGTTTTAACAGGGACTACTAATATATTCATTATGCATGTGGTTTTAATAAGTAGCTAATTGTGCATGTGATTGTTAAGCGTAGTTAATCCCTAAGCATTAAATGTTATGTCCAAGTGAAAGGTTTGTTGGAAATGAGAATGTTTGAATTCAAAGAGAGTGAAAATATTGGGTTATAAGTTGTTATATTATTCATATGTGTGTTTTTCACAAGGTTAAGTTAATATTTATTTTTGGTTTGTTTTGCAAATAAAAAATATTAAATTTATTTTATTTTATTTTTATTTTATTTTTCAAAACAAAATAATCTCAAGCATGTATAGTCATAATCATTTCAAACAGAAATAATAAGAATTAGCATTCAAGGTTTATATAGGACTCTTATGGTTAGTCATAACATGTCTAAACTTGTGATTACTCAAACCTATGACTCTTATGGTTAGTCATAACATTAAATAAGGTAAGACACATAATATGCATATGCCCATGATTATTCAAACCTATGACTTCATGAATAAACATCATCAATCATGTCATGCATACTTATATAATAGATCCTATGATATAAGAAACACATTCCTGGCCACCATATTTGCTAGTTATGTCTATCAATGTTTTCTTGTTCTCTTCAATGACCTGCATAACTCACAAGTTAACCTTTGCAAAAACAATTTATACATACCTCTATGTGATTCATGACTATGGATGAATCTTTGTCTTCATGTCACCATGGCATGTTCAGGTTGTCCCTTCAATTTGTACAATCCTCCCTCTTGCTCTCCAATCACCACTGCATCATCAATAGTTTTACCCTTTGGCCACATTAGGACTTGGCCATCTTCAAATGTAACCCTTATTCCTTTTGCATCCAATGCAGAGATGGAGAGAAGGTTATTCTTGAGCCCAGGTACATAAAGGACTTCTTTCATCTTCAAAGATTTTCCAAAATCTAGGTTGTAGGAGGTTTCACCACTTCCTTTGATGGGGAATTGATAATCATCCCCAAGTTTCACCTTATGGGGTGACTCATGTTCAGATAGGTTTACAAAAGGTTCCTTAAACCCAGTCATGTGTTTGGAAGCCCCACTGTCAATTAACCAATCATTACAACCATGGGAGATAGTACCCGTGAGAGAAGAGATTAGAACATATTCTTCTTCACTTGATGGGTCATCATCACTTCTGCCCTAGCCTTCTTCTTTGGAGGTTCATCATCCTCGGTAGCATGAGTATGGTACCTTCTTTTGTTGCCCTTCTTCTTCTTGTTGAAGTTGTTTTTGTTGTCCCTTTTGTTCTTGGGACAATCTGAAGCAAAGTGACCCTTCTCATTGCATGTGAAGCACCTTAGATCCTTCTTATTCTTTTGGTGATAGTGAGTGGACTTCTTGTAGTGAGAGTGCTCCTTCTTGGGCTTGCTTCTTTTGGTGTGAGTTGCGAGAGCTTGATCTTCACCTCCCATTTTCTCTTCTCAAGCTACAAGCCTAGATTCTTCTTGAGAGCATTCCTCCCATAGTTTATTAAAATAGATCAATTTCTTTTTTGCACAGATTCCTTGAATAAAGGAGTCCCATGACCTAGGTAGGCCATTCAAAGTGGTCATAACAATTTCACCATTGTCCACTACTTCATCCACAGCTTCAAGTTGTTCCTTGATCTGAGAGACCTTGGAGAAGTAAGATTGAATGGTCTCTCCATTCAACATCTTGACCCCTTTCAATTGATTCGGCAGGGTCATCTTTCGATTTATGTTCTTCCCTTCAAATAGCTTGGTCAAAGAGTCAAACATCTCCTTGGGTGTCTTCAGAGATAACACGTGTGGTATGAGATGGTCTTTGATAGAATCAGCAATGATTCTCTTTGCCTTGACGAAGTTATTCTTATGCAATATCTTAGCCTCCTCATCCTCTGGGATAGGGAGGTCTTCTTTTATATATGAGTCCAACTCATTCTCTTCCAGGATGAATCCTATACTTCCAGGCTCGGAAGTTATCATCCCCTTCAAGCTTATCCTCAAGCTTGGTGTGGTGAGACATCTTAAAGAGTACTTCAAATGGAAATAGAAAATTTTTAGGTCTTACCACTTGAATTGCTGAAAATTGGATCTGGTCATGGATTAGGGTTTGTCGAAAAAAAACCCTAAAAAATCAAAATGTGAATTTCAACTTTCTGAAATGATAGAAAGATGCGCCTTGATGAGCTGATCAACCTAGTGTATTCAGAATTTGAGATCTGCAAAGCTACACCCTTCAAAACTGCCTTTCTGTCTTCCCGGATTCACTAAGGAGAGCCCTGAATTAGGGTTTGAGTTTCCCGAAGATCTACCCAGCCAAAAACCTCAATCCAAAGCTCTAAACTTCGATTTTTGCAAGGAGCTTCCAGCTATGTCTTCAGATTCCAGAAATTCCTATTTTTGAGGAAACCCTAATTTTCAAGGCCAATTCTGAAAATGCTCATAATTGAATTCTGATTGGACAAATAGATTCTCCTTGATGAGTAGAGTCAATATACTATACTTTTTTTCCAAAATCTGTGGAGAGAAACCGAATAAACAAGAAACCCTAGTTTCCATCACTGCATAATGTCTTCTTCTCAGGTTAGCTCTGATACCATGTTAAATTTTGAGAATTAATTCACAATACTCTAGTATATTTACTGAGAGAATAACATGTGCAGTATATCAATGCATAACAATCATAATAAGCATCACAAGAATCAAAAGTATGAGAGACAAGAGACACAGAGTTTCCGTGGGGAAAACCCTAAGGTGAAAAACCCCACAACTTCCTCAAAGATAGAGAGAGCAATGGCTCAACCAAAGTACAACCAAAATACACTGAGATAGTCTCCTAGTAGCAAATGATCCTCCTCCTCACTAGTGCGCCACTTTCTGAGTGAGAGAAGTGTGAGTTTCCGAGTGATCAAAATACAGATCTCCCGATCTCTATTTATACTTGTTTGTTTGCCCAGTGACCTTATGGGGCCGACTTGTCTAGATAGGTACATCAACCATATAATATATATTTGTGGGTCGACCCCACACATGGTGGTATAATAACCCATCAGCAAGTACACACACTTGCGACACTTGTCAATACACATGACGACACTTCCTTATAGAGGAATAACACATCTCTTATAAGGGTACAATAAATATATATGAAATACATTCCGAAGTTACATATACATCAACAGCAGTATGGATTCGGAAGCTACTGTCTAAGTTATTTGATCTCTCGTTGGATGCTACTGGTATCTTCTGTGATAACCAGAGTTGTGTGAAGCTGTCTGAGAACCCAGTGTTTCACGACAGGTCGAAACACATAGAGATCAAATATCACTATATCATGGATATGGTGTAGAGAGGAGCAGTGAAGCTCCTGTATGTTGCGATAGATGAGCATATTGCAGATGTGTTGATGAAGCCACTAGCCAGAGTGAAGTTCGAGTACTTCAAAGAGAGGCTTGGTGTTATTTGGATCGACGACACTTCGAGGAAGAAGTGATGGAGACATTTGCTGTAGCCATTCCTAGCATGGTGGAAGGGGGATCCTTCACATGGTTGTGGATGTAAGTGTTGGATGATGAGCATCAGAATGATGTTCTAGTTTCTGCTCTGTATGATCAATTGGATCATTTACATTTTTATGTATGTACGCATCATGTTGGATGTTGGACATGATTAGTTGGATCATTTATGTATGTACGCATCATGTTGGATGCTGGATATGATCAGTTGGATCATTTATGTATGTACGCATCATGTTGGATGTTGGATATGATCAGTTGGATCATTTATGTATATATGCATCATGTTGGATGCTTGGACCATGTATCTATATATGTATCAGGTATGATCAGGCAGATCATGTATGTTGATGGATACAATGTGTGGATCATGTAACTATGTATGTATCAGGTAGATACATTTTATATGATGATATGCATCAGGTAGATACTTGGTATGCATCAGGTTGATGCACTGTATGATCAGGATGATCGTGGATGACGAGCTTCTCCAGATGACATGCATCAGGACGATGTACTGATGATGATCAAGATGATCATGTGTACATCAGGATGATGTATGGTGAGTATCAGGATGATACTTTGTGGTCATGGATCAGGTTGTGCAGATGAGCATGTCTGGGAGATCCTATAGGTTGGATTTGTGTACCTATAACAGCGTGGGATGCTCTTTCGAGACATTGCTCTGGGAGGACATGTAATTTGTGCCCTGGGAGATCTTCAGGTCGGATTTGTGTACCCGTAACATCCTGAGATGCTCTTGTGAGTTTTTGTCCTATGGCATGTAATGTGCTCCTGGGAGATCTAAACAGGATGAAAAAGGCCTCAGATGCTTCAGCCAGGTTTTGTGGTGGACCACATGTAATGTGCTCCTGGGAGATCCGACAGGTAGAGCTGTGTGCTTGTAACAGCTTGGGATGCTTCAGCCAGGTTTTGTGGTGAGATCACATGTAATGTGCTCCTGGGAGATCCGACATGTAGAGCTGTGTGCTCGTAACAGCCTAGGATGCTTCAGCCAGGTTTTGTGATGGGTCACATGTAATGTGCTCCTGGGAGATCCGACAGGTAGAGTTGTGTGCTCGTAACAACCTGGGATGCTACCGCCAGGTTTTGTGACACAAGTAATAAGTCCTGAGGATTCCACAGTATGGCCAGTGATGATGAAGACCTGCAGGTGGTGGGCCTACATCCAGTATGAAAAAGGACTAGCTCTGTAGAACTTCCTATGACGAGTAGATTCAGAGATTGATTGAGATAGCAGTAGCAGTGATGATGACGATGACTCGATGACGATTATCTAGTGACGATGATCCATAGAAGAAGACTTGTGCTAGAAGACCTGTTTCAAGAAATACCTTCCTAGTTAAGAGGGAGTGTTGATGTATATGTAACTTCGGAATGTATTTCATATATGTATATTGTACTCCTATAGAGATGGTATTATTCCTCTATATGGAAGTGTCGTCATTTATATTGTAAGTGTCGTAACTTATACTTTATGGGTTATTAGACCACCTTGTTGGGGTCGACCCTATATAAGTCATGTGGGTCGAAGGGTTATTAGACCACCCTATTGGGGGTTGGCCATGTCATTCAAAGGGTTATTAGACCACCCTATTGGGTGTTGGCCCAGTCAGCATTATGTTATGTGGTTATGTTAAGGCTGACCTAGTAAAGGTTATTAGGCAAGTCAAGTCAAGTATAAATAGAGTGCGGGAGGCACTCTATTTCATCATTCTATTCTCTCTCACACTCTTGGGAGAGTGGCGCACTTGTGGAGGAGGAGAAGCTACTGCTAGGAGATGTCTATCTCTTATGCTTGGGTTGTATCATTGCTCCATCTATCTCTGAGGAAGTTATTGAGGTTTTTCACCTTTATGGTTTTCCCCAAGTAAACTCTGTGTCTCTTGTGTGCTTGCATTATTGTGTCCATGATTGATATGTTGTAGATATGTTGTACATGTTGGTCTCTCAGTTAAGATCCTAGATCAGATTAAAGTAAATTCTGAAAAAATTAACAATACCTCAGAGGCAGGCTGCAAAGCATACACCCGGCTCAACTCAGACTTGCAGAGCGGCTCAACACATGAGCGGACACAAAAACCCACAGACACTTGCAGAGCTCTAACCACTAGAACGCTCAAACTCGAATGCCTAACTAAGGCCTCAAGCCTTTCTTTTATAGCATTACATCTGGTTAACCAGTGGCTTGGAACAGGAAACTAGAAGTCTAAAGCAAATATTTTGGGGTAATGGTGGGACCACACCATTATTATCTCGTCCCTTCGAGGCAGATCCATATGGGGACCCGGACTCATGACTCATCATGAATAAAACTAGTGGTGGACAATTTTATTACAATGGGCCATCCAAACAAACTAAAGTGGGAGACATAGTCCCGACAAAGTACATCGTGGATGCTTTTAAAGGTCGGCCCACCACGGCTTTCATGATGCTTACAATAAAGCAAATATATATAAAAAGTGGAGATTCATGAAAGAACCCATAAAAGAAAAAATTAAACTTGTTAACCATAGTCAGGCGGACTATGATCTGAATCAAATCCCTCGGACCCAAATCCATCATGGTCAAGTTTGTTGTCTTCTAAAGAATCTTGTAGAAAGTATTGGCGGTGATAATCAGTACCATAATGTATTACATCCTCCATCTAGTGAGGGGCATCTTCTCGGAAACATGCAAAGAAAGGAGACCGTCTGAAAAGTTCAGGTCTCATGTAGCTGGGAACAGAAACATCACCAAAGAAAAAGTGTTTGATAATGAGCTTGAATTCTTGTCCTGGAGTAACTGAGGGGTGGACAGTAGAACCTTTCCAAAGGATGTCGAACTGGAAAATACCATAGATGAGAGAGGCACCATATATTTCATCTTTCAGGACAGGAATGAAAACCTGGGGAGAGGCATGCTCTAAGGATGAGATTCTAGGAACATATAAAAAGAGTAAAATCTTCATCCAGGGACTCCACTGGCAAGTATGAAGATCATCACAAAATAAACATACAATAACTTTTCCATTTGCTCTGGCAAGCTGGTGAATGGCATAAAAATCTATCCATCTAATAGCAGGGTCAAAAATATAAACAAAAAACTGTTGTTCTCCTGAAAGCACATGAAAATGCCCAATAATCATATTGACATGGTTGACTCTGAGAAGGGGATTATTGAAATTGATATTGTAGCTGCGGCACCCCTCTGGAGAGTTTATCCGATCTTGAAGTATCTGCTGTTGGATTTCAAAAGGAAGAGTCTGGATTTTGTTGTGAAAACAATCGCTGCAATAATAGTAAATGCATTCATGACAAACAAGAACTGAGTTGTCTGCTGCTGAGGATGAAGACTCGCCTTTTTCAAAAACTTTGATCTCTCAAAATTGTGATCCTTCTCGGGTTAACATATAAACAAGATGATTATCTTTGTCGGCTTTGTAGACAATCTCAAAATCAAAACCTTGAAGCCAGACTGCCCATCTTAGAACTCTGGCATTGAGATGTTCCAGAAGTCTTTTGTTACCAAGCATACCCTTCATATGCTTAAGATCTGTTCTAACTGTAAAACAGACACTTTTGAGGAAAAGTTTGAAATGTTGAATACCCTTCTTGATAGCAAGGATCTCTTTGTGTGATGATGGGTACTTGGATTCTGCTTCGGAAAATGTTCCAGAACTATAAGCACAAACCTCCTCTTTCTTTGAATGCTTTTGCAACAACACAGCTGCCCAAACTTGATTAGAAGCATCAGTCTCTAAAATAAAAGGTAGATCTAGGACTGGAAGAGCAAGGGGAGGAAGCTTTTGTATGTTTGCTTTAATTCTTTTGACTGTGTCAGTCATAGCTGGTATCCATTCTGTGTCAGGCTTTAATTTTTTCTGTAACAGCTTTGTGTCTTTTGCGTGTGCTTGATAAAATTGTCTGATATAATTCAAGTAGCCGAGGAATCATTGAACCTGTTTAATATCTTGCAATCTGTCAGGAAACTCTAAGAGTTTCTGCAAAACATGTGGTTGCAGAATTATTCTTCCTTGTGAAATCTGAAGGCCCAAGAATTCAATGGAAGTCTTGGAAATAACAAACTTATCTAGGGATGACGAAAGTGCAATCCCATGCTTAAAAACAAAATTATGAAATTGTTCTAAATGGATCTTATGCTCAGTTATATCTCTGCTAAAAATGAGCAAATCATCAATATATACAATAACAAAGTCTAAAGAACGAAAAATGTCTTCCATTCTTTTTTGGAACTCTGATGGAGCATTCTTCAGGCCAAAAGGCATTACTGTCCACTGATATTGGCCATGAAGGACTACAAATGCAGTCTTGTACCTGTCTTCTGGTGCTATGCCTATTTTCCAAAAACCACTCTTAAGATCAAACTTACTAAAGACATTGGATTTTACTATTTTTGACAGAATTAAATCTTTATGAGGTAGAGGATACCTGATTAGTTCTAAAGCTTTGTTCAATTGTCCATAATTAACTACCAATATTTTCATTCCTCTTTTCTGCTTAGAATGCTTATTGACATAAAATGTTGGGCAAGCCCAGGCACTTTTGCAAGGTTCTATCAGCTTCCTATCCAACAACTGTTGGATTTCTTCTTTGCATGCTTGCTGCTCCGTAGGACTCATATTATTTGTTGAGGCTTTCTGAGGTTTTATTTCTATATTCTGTTTGTATGGAAAAGTGACATAGTATTTTTCTCTCTTCCAGAAGGCATCTAAATGATCAGAAGTACTTTCCTTTTGTAACTTCCGAGTTATTTCTGCAAGGATGTCTTGACCATGTAGATCTACATGTTTGACAATATTTTTTATTTTTTCCAAATCCTTGACTGATTCTTCGACAATGTCTGGCTCTTCAGGAGAAATTCTGATAGTGAAAGCAGACTTTACTAGAATGGAAGTCATAGTTCCTTGGACTGTGAAATCAACTGAATCTTCTCTAACTGACATTGGCAGGTGTTTCTTGACAAAATCTTGTCCTAGTAATATGTCAGCTCCTGTGTCTAAACAATATAAAGTAACATATGTTTTGATTTTTCCTAACAAAACTGGAAAATCTGGAGCAATTTACCTTGATGAGTTCCTTGTTAACTGCTCTAAAGTGAATAGAGATAGGCTACCAAAACTATTCTGGAATGGCTTTGTATTTACAACAACTGTTCATGGCGCCTGTATCTACTTGTGCATCCAAGTCGTAAGCTTTATACCCTTCCGTTTTGATCTGAATAGGTACAACCATCTGATCTCCTAAACTCTTTTGTTGAGGGAATGGTTCTTCTGCTGTTTCTAGAGCTGGGGTAAAGCTATGAGGTTTTCTCATTGTTAGCTGGATATATTCAAAGTTCAGTTCATCGAGCTAATGTAGAGATCCTTGTATACTTGTAGCTAAGTTAGCTAATTGTTCTCTATCCCTTTTTACTTTTTTTTCAAAGAAAACAATTTTTCTGAGAAGATCTGCCTCGCTTGGATCTGACCCTTCATATGTAGGGACACGCTGTGAAGGTTCTGGCAACTTTTTTTTCAACTCATCAATCTTTTCTTGTAGTCTTCTTCTGATTATGACCAGTCCTAGAGAAAGACTAGCCTTTTTTTCTTCTAACTCTTCTATCTGACTTTTGAGAGAAGCAAAAGAAAACATAAAACAATTACTGATAAAGGTTTGGTCATCATCAGAGCTATCCGAAGAATTAATGGAAATCTTATGGAGATCTAACTCATCAGAACTAGAATTATATTCAGAGTCATCTGCAGACTCATGAATGGATAATCCTTGATCTTCTGATTGTAACTCAAGGACTACATCCCACACAGCAGGATTGTACTCTGCTGTAAAAATCTCACAGATTTTATTCTGAAACTTTGTCTTCTTCTCTGGACACTTGTTTTCCCAATGGCCTTGCTCGCCACAGATGTAACAGGTAGAATTTTGAAGCGTCTGGGTCCTTTTCTTAAAGACAAACCTATTCTTTCTATTTTGAAAAAAAGGTTTCTTCGGATACTTCGAGATTCTTTTTGAGGAAGACCGAAAAATGGGATGGGATCGAGAACTGGATTCACCAGAATTTTTTGAATTGCAGGTGCATGCAGATGGTTTATGTGGATGAGGCTTGAAACAACCATAATTAGCAGTTTCACGAAATTGCTTACAGGCTAACTGAGAACCAAAAACTTGTTTTTTGAGATTTTTCTGTGTCTTCATGGCGACACATTCTTTTTGGAGGGCTGTGAGCACATGCTGATGTAAACCAGCAAGAGATAACTCTTCAAGCTTGACTTGATGATCTAACAAATTGGTATTTACAAGAACTGGGATTTTGCCAGGAAGAGAGGCAAGATAATGGCGAAGGGAGGCAACATTCTGATGATCTGTAATTTTGTACAACATGGTCTGCATTGTACAAAAATATTCTTGAAGAATATTGATATCACATAACTTCTGGGACATGTACAATTGAGCAGTATGAGATGCATTAGGAGGTAATGCACCAAGAAATTCATGAGCAAGGGCTTGAAACAAAGCTTCTAAAGGATCATCATTCTCTAGTAAATGTTCTTTTTCTTCTTCTGAAAGTTTTTCCGACCAGAGCTTTGATATTCCTGTAAATTCCCAAGTAAGCTACGTAGCTATATCTTTCCAGGATGCTTTAGTTTCTGCTTTTCTTTGGAATTCCCATGCATTGATCTTTTGGAATAGATTTAGAATCTGATCATTTTGCAAGCAATCAAAATTTATAATCAGTGTGTTACCAAAGCCTTTCGACAGATCTTTGGAATCAATCTTGATATCTACATTTTTTAATTCATTTGTCCATTTGCTAAATGGACTGCGAAACTTATTGTGGCTGACATCTTGACCTGAAACTCTTCTAGCTTGATTTTGGAAGAAATGTGACTCAGCTCTGTTTCTTTTTAGGTTTCTAGAGGCTTCACCTATCTCAGAATCCATAGAGATAGTGGAGGATGCCATTTCAATGTCATGGAAACCAAGTGAGAGAACTCTTTGTTTCAACAATTCATACTTTTCTCTAGCCAATTCAGCACCATGCTGAATACTTTGTAGTCTATGTCGACTTAACTATTTCAGGAATTTCTGGGGGCGTGAGCTGCCAGAATGATATTTGAACTTATAGCCTTCTTGGTTGATTTGACTATAGTCAGGAAGAGAGGAAGAAGGAGCTAGAAGTGTTGGCTGTAGATTTTCTACAGATCTTGTAATAACATCGAGACCAGCTTCAATATCTAACAGCCTAGCTGTCTTCTCTTTTTGGTTCTTAACCAAAGAGTCAACAGTATCTGAAATATGATTTAAAGATCCATGCAGTGTCTGCAGATGAGCCTTGAGCTCAAGAACATCTCTAGCAACATCATCCAGGTTTTGAGCTATACATAAAGACTGGAAGTTAGCATAATTTTGTAACTGGATTTGTTCTGCAGGTTTAGGATCATTCGGGCTTCTCAAATTAACAAATTGAAAATATGACTATAAACTACCATCCTTAAAAGAAGGACTGGAATTTCTAGAATCTAATCTTCCTGTTGAAATCTGGGACAAGTTTCCATATTTTTCTTGAGGGAGAGACAAATTTTTAATATCTCGAAACAAAGAAGAATAATCAGGACAATCAGTATGCTGACCTTTATGATCAACAGAGGAAGAGGATGAAGAGGGTGAATTAATAGACTGAAATATTTTTTGTTTTTGTGGGGTATGTTTTTCTTTACAAAATTTGCAGGATGCAGAAGGAAACTGACTGTGGTTAACCATATGTTGGTGTAGCTGAGAATCATATGGTTGCATATGTGCAGATGAACGTAATGGGGTTTTTGTCCTGCGGCGTAAATACTGAGAATGGGAAACAGATCTACTAATTGCAGGTGATGCTGGAGGAAATGATTGTGCAGGAGCAAATCTAAGAGAAGTGTTACCATCGGGATGTTGGACAACACGAAGTTGTTTGGAGGAAGCATCATGGAGTTCTGTATATCTCTAAGAAAGCAGTTGGTATGTGCTATTCCATTCTTCAGGTAAGGTTACCTGAGAAAATCCGAGTTGGAGGGGAGTAGTGTTTCCCGGACCAATAACAACTCCTTCCTGGAGCGCTCTCTTCTGCAACTTAGGATTAATAGCAGGCATAGTAGTAGAAATAAATCGGATACACAGAGAACAATGCAACTGAGCAATTTGGGATTGCGGAGCTACATCAAAACCAGAAAATTGTATATATGCTTGTAAAAATTCATTGATATAGGGGTCCGTGAGAGACACCTGATATCTGGGAACCAAGGAAGACCATGCAGGGCCATTATTTAACGGACTCTGAAAGCCTTCTAACAAGGCATCTTCAAACTTGTTTAGCCTGGAATCTAACACACATGATAAATAGGAAGTATCCAATCCGGAACGGACAAGAGGATTGATACCGAACTATATTAAACCAATATGGATATATTTATATTCATGCTCCGAACCCCAAGCTATATCTTCAGATTTGATTAACGGGATCTAATATACAGACTGACCAACAGATATAGGAATATTCACAGAAGTGAAACGAAATAACTGAGCGGCACGAAACTTAAACATAGGAAGATCAGGGATAATTTTAAGAACCCCCCCTAAATTTATATGTATAAAAAATGGGCGAATCTCCCCGATATATAGGAAAACTTGAAGGCGATTTTATCAATAATATAATATGTATATATAATTTTTTGGCGAATATTTCATTTCAATTATATAATGCTGTAAAATCTTGGCGAATCTTTCACTAAATTATAAGATATTGTAAAATCCTGGCGAATATTTCACTTAATTATAAAAAATTGTAAAAACTTGGCGAATCTTTCAATGATTTATAAAATATAGTAAAAATTTGGCAAATATTTTGCCAATAAAACTCAAGCTTTTGATTATGTACATTACTAAGCTAGTGCGACAGAAGAGCATACACCGAAGCTCAACTTTTGACTCTCTTGACTCCTAGACTCTCGAATGAACAAGTGTATGAATGAGGAGAGGATGGATTTATTTATACATTTCACAAGCAATATTTAACCACTCACAACTAGAAGGTGTCGAAAAAACACGACTGCACTAACTAGATTCAGGGCAAGTAGGGACTGTACTTGTTACCTCATCCTTTAATGGTGCAATGGACATGTGGGGTCATGAATCTTGACAGGCCAACAAACTAATACAATTACGTGATTATCCTAGTAGCGGGCCACTTCCTTTATATAGAGAGATAGTTCTTGGACCAATTCCAAGCTTCCAACCAATATTCTCACCAAACTTTCTTCTGTTTGGTGTTGAATGGTAGGAGAGTTGCATATTTGTCAATGAATACTTAAAATGGCTCAATCCACACAAATTTTCCTTGGCAAGTGATAACTTCACCCATCACTGTTTTAAAACATCCCAACACTATAAAAGCATCCATAAATTGATAAATAACAAACCCATGCACTTCTAAATTCACCCAGTGATGAGAATAACGCCCCATGCACTTCTAAATTCACCCAGTGATGAGAAAAACGCCCCAAACACTTCAATACTTGCCCCGGGCACTTCAAAATTCTCCCAAAGATGATAAAAATGCCCTAAGCACTTCAATATTTTCCCAGGAACTTCTAAATTCTCCCCAAGGATGATCAAAAATCCCCATGCACTTCAATATGTTCCCCAAGCACTTCAAAATTCCCTCAAGGCACTTCAATACTTGCCCCATGCACTTCTAAATTCACCTAGTGATGAGAAAAACGCCCCGCACACTTCAATACTTTCCTCAGCCACTTCAAAATTCCCTCAACGCTGATATAAACACACATACACTTCAATATTTTCCCCAAGCACTTGAAAATTCTCGCGGGAAAGATAAAAATGCCTCATCCACGTCCATGTTTTCCCATGCACTTCATTACTTGCCCTAGACACTTCATTATGTTCTGAAAGGATATAAAGACAACATTAACACAATGACCCAAACTTCCAAGCATTAACAACATGTAATATATATTTGCAAACACAATGACCCAAACTTTCAAGCATTAACAACATGTAATATATATTTGCAAACACAATGACCCAAACTTCCAAGCACTAACAACATTTATTTATATACTTGCAAATATTTCAAATAAACTTGTATTTACACCACTACTACTTAAAAGGAATATTTCAATGTTTATGAAGCCTTCCCTTCATAATGGGATTCTTATCCATGTCAGATAAAGTCTAATGCAAAAGCCAGAAAATGAATACCACTAAGCTGTAAACAAGAATACAAATCCAATTTCGAAAAGAGCAATTAGTTGGCTGAGCATTAAATCGTATCATAGCCATGACAATCTACGGCTATTGGCATATATAGAAGCCTATATACAAAGACATTGCAAAATCTGACTTGCAGCCCACTTATCTTCACTAATGTCTGGAATATCATCATACATTGACAAATACATAATGTTATAGAAGATAAATATAGCTGAGGCACCTATAAAATTTACAAGGGATGACCTGCATTAAGGAGAATATGGGGCTGACCTGTCCTGTGCACAGAAATGTTGGGCCAACATGTTAATCATTTTTCATAATGAGTATTTATACGTTCATTTACGGCATTTCTTTTGATGTATTTCCTGGAAAATTTGAGGTAGTAGCAGAGTAAGGAATAGATCCATGGTTAGGAGACAACAATAACCTGGACCAACACTTAGCATGGGTTGTCTTACATCATTAAAAAAATTGTCCTAACATAAGAAAAAATAAAGATACCCACCTGTAGTAGATGGAGCTGCCTTAAGGAAGGCATGTCTCAAACCTGTAATAGTCATCTACAACAACAAACCTTTATTGTAGCATATATGGAGTCATAAGGGAGGCGAAAAACATTTTAAAACAATCCTAATCAGTACATAGAAGCATGCAAAGGAGAGTTTCCAGGAGTTCCAGGTTGGTCGCATCCCTAAATAAGATGGTCAGACAAATAGCTACCCTGTAGCAGCTTGGAGAGAAGTTGTTATCTTGTTTTGGGGGTTTTACTCTGTCCTGGTGATTTCTATGTTGAGGAAGTTTTGCGGGGTTTTCTCCCTTGTGGTTTCCCCGAGGAAAATCTTGTGTTCTCTGTGTTGTTGTGCTTGTCTTTGTTTCAGTGATCCTATTGTTGCAAATGTTTTAAATGTTATTATGCTAAACAAGTAAAAACTTAACAATTGTCAGCATGGAAATATTCAGAGGACTACAACAAAGAAGTTTGGTAGGGATACAAGCATCAGTCAGCTCTGTTTATGGGATCGAGCACACAGAAAACAAAGCAAATTACAGGAATTCCTGGGTGTGTGAGAATATATGCATATCCTTGTGTAGGCTTGCCATGAATAAATGTCCATTGTCCAAGTTGAATCTGTATCATGATCTTCCAAGGAGGTTGTTGTTTGTGAGGGCCACTATAACTATACAACAGATAGCTTTTGTTGAATCTGTATCATGATCTTCCAATTAGGTTTTTGTTTGTGAGGGCCACCATACCTATACATCAGTTAGCTTTCCCTGAGGATCAATCAGTCTCGAATATTGATTGTGCATGCTATATTCAGAATCCCCTTAGTGGTGACATCAAAAGCTGATGAAATGTCTCCTGTAGCATTACTCCAATTAAATTATTAATAACCCATTGAAGATGAGCCTCTTGATTATAACACAAACTATCACCTTTGTATGCCACATTGTCCCAATATTTACCAATAGCAACATCCGGATGTGATTTTTCATTCCACCTCATAAATATCCTAACAACAACTATTCCTCTGACCCACAACTAAGTCGGGGCTACCTCCTTTGAGGCAGATTGTGTGTTAACACTTTCCAAGAATGTTCTAATGATATACACGATACAACAAGCTATGCTATATTTCACACGTGTTAATGTGGCTTGGTTTAATATCAAAAGTTGAAAACCTATACTGAATTGCTTTCAGAGTTGCAAATTCACAGTTGGAATTTGCTTAGCTTCTAACTGATTAGGTGTCACAAGTTTACCACTTAATTTGGAATCTTAATTTTTGTTTTGAAATCAAAATATAAGGACTCATGTACAAAACCAGACGATTAATATATTGATAGATTAGTCTGAATTATGTCAAGTACAAAGTTGGTTAAAAGATCTACATTTCTTGCTATAAAAGCTGCTTTTAAGAATGTATTGCTTCTTTTGATGCCTGTGTGCAAACAACATTTTGGAAAAACAGGAAGAATTGACATTTTGTCTTGCAAGACAGATATCCTTACTCTATGGTTAACTAAATTACATACCATGATATTTCTGTAGAGCAAGATGCAACTTTTCATATGTTCCCAAGGCTCTTCACATATACATCAAATTAATATATATAGTTTCCAAAACTTTTCATGGAATCTGTGACAGCATTCAACTAACATACATATCTCCATAGTCCTTCAATTTGATAAGTCTTCCCTCTCATTCTCCAAGGTCAAAATTCAACTAAGGAACACCCCACCACTTTTGACATCATAGAAGAGGTATCCAATGGACGTGTTTTGAGGAGATTACCACATTGTTAAGCCGTGGAAACATTTCAACCCAAAACAAGTTGTGTAGAAACACTAGTTCTGGAGGTAACAAGGCTGACTCAGACTTGAGGATCTAACTCAACTTGGCTTCCTTGCATGCAAAGAATTGCAGTTAATTGTCAGAAGTTAGAACTGTTACTTCAAAATGCACCTGTCCTTTGTATTTCCATTATTGAAAACAAGATACCTAATATCTAATCAATTGAAACATGATACATCTTCTAGTGATGTTGAAAGGTTAAAGACTATAGAAATCAACACAACAACAATGACAAGACAAGTAATTCAAGCTGAATACAAATAGGCTTTTCCCAGAATGTGTTGGCATAAACAATGTTCATATATATATATAGCCACACTAAAGCAAGTGTATAAGCATAGCATAGAGAGAAGAAAAATAATAAATATATATTAAATTTTAATGTTTTCGAATAGCCACAAATAAGCAATGTCAAAAGCAGGTGAACTGCAATGAAAGAAATTTGTAAGAAGCCAATGTAGATCTCCCAAGCCATGGTGAGAACACAGGTTCCCAATAAAGAGCAAAGTAACTTTTGTGCCCTGAGCTTTACCAGCTCAAAATCAAAAGTTAGAGAAACTTGAAGGTACAACAAATATTCCTAAAGCAAAAGAGTGCATAAGGCAATTCCGGAGTAGTTTCCTTATCACTCATTTCACCAATCATATGCACCATTGAAGCACTTTGAATAAGCATAAATAAGGTGTGACAGATACAACCTTATTGCATACATAAGCACTACTAGCATAATCCTAAATGGATAAAATCCTTTGACACCGTATAAGAAAGGTCTCATTCTCTTCTCTTCCCAGTGCCCACGGGGTAATAATGGAGAAAAGAAAGCTAATGTTGCAGAATAAATCAAGGGTGAATCTATTGAAAACTTCCCAATCCTGAAACGTTTAAATCCCTAAAACTTTTAAACCCACAGAATTTTTTATGGGATATGAAAATCTACTTTCTTCATATGAAGTGCTATGAGGTTGGAACCACTCTCAAACATACTGGAATAATTAATGGAAATATTAAATTATTAATATATTTAAGTATACAGATAGAAAAGGAAAGATAAAAGAGAACGCTAACTTTTACTTTAAAAAAATTATTATTACCAGTTATGGCTTCCAGCATATTCAACAGACAAATATGCCTCTCTTTTCCCTTTATATTTTTTGGCCAAATTGGCAAGGTGGGTTTGCAAGCTGGTGACTGGTAAAGGTTGGAACTGACTGGTGTGGGACAGAATGAGATTGTTGGTTCTACAACAGGTCTGGGTCCTACCTCACAAGAATGGTATAATTGCTAGCAATTGACAAAACTTATATGCTAATTTAATTATTTTCCTTGGATCCTTATGATAGGCTAGGTAAGCCTTACTAGACATTCACAAACAAGAGCATCGGATTTTGTTGAGAAAAGCAAGCAGCCCTCCCCTATTTAGGCATGACTAAAATCAAACTTTGAAAACTATAGTTAGGCATGTTTTTGATAAAGTTCTTTTTGGAGAAGCCAAAAACAATATAAGCCAGTTGATACTGCAACAACAGGAAAATACAAATGCAAACCAATTGTATGCATTACTGATTTCTGAACTCAATCATAGTTCATGAACTGATTATATACCTTTTTGGTGCCACCACATTGCTTCAAAGTCCATTCAGGATACCTGTCACTATACTCGGCTCCTGCAAAGCATGGAAATACACCTCCACCACATCTGGAAATTGTGAATGCACTTCCAATTAAATTTGAAATATATAAAAGATGTTGCTTTGCAATGTAGAAAATCTCTTCTCAATTAAATTTGTTCCATGCCTCCTGTGTCCCAAATAGAGGATGAAAAAATAACAGTCAATAATAAGTCCAAATAGCAATAAAATCAAAATGACAAACTTAAAAGAGAAAACAAAGCCTGCCACCACATTACTTAATGAATATGTAATATTGATGAAATTTTCATAATCTTGAATGAGGCCAACCCTTCAATACCTTCAATAGGTCAAACACCTTCTCAGCGATATATTTATGTTGGATAGTTGCACCTTTCAGTGGGACTGCTGAGCACAATGATGTTAGATAATTGTCCCTTTCTATATTTCTGTATTAAAAAAGAAAATCAGAAATTCTTTTGTCAGAATCGAGTCAACGGAGCTCCTTCCAGGTACTAGATAATGATGGATGAGAAGATTGGGCAACTTATCTCTGACTGGGTATTCCAGTAGTACATCCAAAATTCAAATACACCAAAACAGTTTATATTTACTGGCATGTCAAGGAACTCATTGCATGCAGAATTGAGAATAGAGAAACTTGGGAGAATGCTATTACATAGAGCCTGGACCAACTGGACAGTAAGTATGGTGCTTTTATTACAAACATCTGTTGTTTGGAAGCTGGAAATGCTAAAGCAAATGGGGAAGCTACAGTGGCAAAAGCAGAGGATGTTGAAGCAGCAGAAATGGATGAAGATGCACGTGCCAATAACGTGACAGCATGCCAGTGATCCTAATTGATATAGATACAGAATCTGAGAACTTATCCTCAGACATACGATGTTCTGGTGCACTTGTTATCTTTTGCTTTTATCACTATTTTGATTTTGGCCCTTGCATTGTTTATGTTAAGGTTTAAAGAACTTAGACTTCAGTTAATGCAAGAACTTAGACTCTTAGATGACACAGCATGTCTGCTCAGAGAACACAAGACTTATTTTTTTGAATATCTGGGTGGCAGGGTCTCCTCTAGACAACCTAACAATCAGTCAGCGTGTATTTTTCCTGTGAATATGAATAGATGAGTAGCTAAATTATGAAAATTTACATTTGTAAGGCTCAAAAGATGCTGTCAATTCCTCTATTTAATACAAAATGTTTTCTATGCAGATCCTTAATAATAATTTTTTTAAAGCTGGCTTTCAGGGTTTAGTAATGCTCTATACTCATACAGTATCATGAGCTCATTCCGTAAGAATCACTTGAGCCACATTCATGCCAGGCATCAACACGAATATCTACCAACCATTCCTTTGGATGCTGTCATGACCAAAATGAATTTATCTATTTTGTAAACAAAACCATGCAGTTTTAGCATATAAATCTAAAAGCACATCCAAAAAATATGCAATAAAATTTTATTATACAACTGTATAATACAAGA
This sequence comes from Larix kaempferi, assembly GCA_027924585.1. Lineage (NCBI taxonomy): Eukaryota > Viridiplantae > Streptophyta > Pinopsida > Pinales > Pinaceae > Larix > Larix kaempferi. Next base: position 23,045,095 of record BSBM01000316.1, on the reverse strand, counting down.
AATATATTTGTAGTGCACAAAACCATCGATCATAAATGTATTCGGCTGCATAAATCCCAATATTGTTCCTATTCCAATGAGGGAAAGATATTTATTTCTTCATTATCAAAAAAGACATATCCTTGAGTGCACATCATAACCATATTATGTAGTGATAGTAACGTAGAGCTACCATCCATAGCAGAGAGTTGCTTAGACCACTCTGAAATATTCAACAGATATATTAAACTCAAGCTATTTCCATATAACATCTAGTAAGGATTTAAACCAATTTACTTTTCTGGAATTCCACATGGTTGTCCTGAATACTATGGCAAAAATAAATAAACTTGCACAATATTAGATCAGCGTTGAAATGAGATTGAATAGGATCCAGAATTGGGGTCTTTGACAGCCTTGAAGTTATCAACGCTCATGCCAAAGATAACAAGTGCACCAGAACATCGTATGTCTGAGGATAAGTTCTCAGATTCTGTATCTATATCAATTGGGATCACTGGCATGCTGTCACGTTATTGGCACGGGCATCTTCATCCGTTTCTACTGCTTCAACATCCTCTACTTTTGCCACTGTATATTCCCCATTTGCTTTAGCATTTCCAGCTTCCAAACAGCAGATGTTTGTAATAAAAGCACCATACTTACTGTCCAGTTGGTCCAGGCTCTGTGTAATAGCATTCTCCCAAGTTTCTCTGTTCTCAATTCTGCATGCAATGAGTTCCTTGACATGCTAGTAAATATACACTGTTTTGGTGTATTTGAATTTTGGATGTACTACTGGAATACCCAGTCAGAGATAAGTTTCAGCAAATGTTTCATTAGACATCTCCCAATTTTCTCATTAACCGCGAAATGGGGAGGTCAAGACTCCAAAACAGCATCGAATTCAACCGAAAACCTCGAATCCAGGGCGAAATAACCAACGAAAATGCCCTATGGTCCATGAAAACCTCGAATCCAGGGCGTAATAACCAGTGAAAATGCCCTATGTTCCATAAATCAGGGTGAAAAAAATAACAATCCCCTCTATGAATGAAAACCATGGGCGAACGAACTGCTCGCGCCTCCATTAATGAAAATTTACTGGCGAACCCACTACCTTTGGACTCCATTACGGGAATGACGGGGGCGAACAGACCATTTCCTTCATCTTTCACTGGGCTAAATCGTGTTTTCCCTCTCTCGCTGGGTGGGCTATCCGATTTTTCACCATGTCGGGTTTCATAAAATGTGGGCTAATTTCTTAAATTTCAAAAAACCCATTTAATATTAAAAATTCACCCATGGTTTCTTGGTGACCCCTATAATTTCGCCCATGGGCTATAATTCGCCCCTAAAATTTTCCATGAGGAAGATCATATATTTTATTGACATCAATCTCAAGCAAAGACCAGTTTGGCTGAGGTTCATATTCTTGAGACACAACACGAGTATCATATAGAGTATCGGAATCAGTCTTATTTAAATACTTATTTAACCATGACCATCACTTAGTATGTTTCTCTTTTCTAGAAGAATCAAATCCAGGGAAGTAAAAACCGTTATTTGATGGTATCAGAGCCTGTGTTCTCGATCTATTGCTATCACATTGTTTCTCTTATGTGCGTTATTCCCTTTTGAGGAGAGAAGAGTGATTATCTTCAAAGTTTGGTATTTGATACTTCGTTGTTTGAAGAGCTAGCATACGCATTCACCCTCTCTCGACGCTGTCATCCATCAAGGGTATTCAGGTGTGCAGTAGTTCTTCTTCACGGTGCTACATTTCTCCAGGTTCACCTTTGAATTTATCTCTTCTATTATGGATTCTTCAAAGAATGGTAACAATGAGACATTTATAATATGCACATGGATCTTTAAAACAGTAAGCAGGAAGTTTCTTTTCATAACATTGTAGTATTGGGATACCGACAATAGATTTACCTTACCGGTACTGTATATTGCTTCCACAAAGCCAAAGAGACTTACAACCAAGTAGGATTATATTATTCAGGAAGACTTGGACTATTTAAGATACCACAAACAAGTACCGATGCATATCTTAACAATGCTGAAGTTAATTTACGAATCATAATCCTCAAAATGGCTTTTATTACATTAGCAGAAAATTTAAATTTTTACTATTTTTAGGGACATTACATGAATAGATGATGGGAAGGCAGAAATATTCTGCATCTTGCTAGAAAAGGGTTCTAGTGGTATCGAACCTCGAAGTAGATCAAGGAACAATGGCAATTAACTTGGACACTATGTGTAGGATTAGGAGTTGTATAAGGGCTAACTAAAATGCCCTCGTCTCGCTGGAATCCGACAACGCAATTCTTTCCAAAATCGCGATTTGGAGTGCTCAGATCGCAATTTCGACGATCTGGGTAGTTTTAAAATTGGATGATTAGTCTAGAACAAGCAATTATAATTGCTGAAATTACAAAAATGCGAAAATAGCAATTTCCAGGAAGAATTTTGACTAGTTTTTATCCCAAAATCGTTGAAAAAGCGGGTCATTTTGGTTGTATTTTATCCTACGCGGTAGGATTATAGTAAACGATAGGAAAATGTTGCAGGAAGGAAGATTATGTCCTTGTGACGGAAGTGAGAGGACACATCTTGGAATAAATGAGTAGGAGGAAGAATCTTGGAATAAATAACTACCGAGTTGAACGAAGAAGAACTAGGCCAGGGCATGGTTGGTCAGAGACTCAGAGTCCCCACATTCCTATTGAAGAGGGTGTTGCTTGCATTGGATTGGATGTGTACATTGTATAGTCCACGGTACATATTACGATGAAATGTCAGCGGCCGACAAAGATAGATTTAGCAAAGTCTGATCATGTTGTTGGAAAAATCATCAAAAAACCACTGAAAAAATAAGGCGTTTTAGTTTGTTTTTATCCTACGTGCTAAAGGACATCTCTCGTACATCACAACCATGATGAGAGTTGATGTAATCAATAACACCTAGCTAGTGATTTCTCCGCTCCAACAAAGTTTGAGGCAATTTAAACTTTACAAAACTTTGCATAATAAAAATTTGAGATGTATGTACTTTAATATTAATACATGTGGAAAATAAAAACAAGATGTTATCGACATGATAAGAAACCAAACCATAATAATATTATTAAATCTAATTTTTATATTTATTAAACTTTTACTTTTATATTTTTCTTAAATATTTTTAAAAGGCATTCATATTGTTATCATTTTTATTTTAAATTTATATAGAATATTTTTATTTTTTATTTTTAAATAAAAATACTTATATCTCTATCTATTACATATATTACATATTGATAACTCATTAAAATATTAGGTATCCTCATTTTCTTTAATGTGCATATATTTTATTAACATTTGTTTGTTTATTCCCTTTAAAATAACTATAAATTCTTATTTCATTTAAATTTAAACTTATTAGATTTTTATATTTAATATAAACATGGGAACTGGTAATATTTAAAATATGGATAAAATTAATTAAAATAAATTAAAAATATGGATAAATATTTTTTTTAAATAATATTTTAAAAAATGGATAATTATTTAGTTATTTTTTATATATTTAAAGTTTAATGTAGTTTTAACATTTTGACTTAATCCAAATCTCAAATCGACAAATCAGTAAACCAAATTGTGGTCGTCATTTTCTTCTTCATGGTGAGAATTGTCAATCGAAACTTTGTTATCATCATCTTCATCATGGTGATTATTGTACATTGTTATCGTCATCTTCGTCATGGTGAGAATTGTCGCTAGAAGTTTCATCATCTTCATTATGATCAATGAAAAATCCACATTTACATTTACAATAATTAGGATAAATAAATAAAAAAACTTTTATAATTAGGGAAGAAACATTGAGGTCAGCATTCATAACAAAAGACAAAGCCACACCTAAAAATACACACAGAATTTATTGTTTAAAAACTTTATAAAAATATTAAAAGCACTTACATAACGAAATAAAAAAATTGAAATGTTATAAAATATTTATAAATATAAATATAAATATAAAATCTTCACATGTTTAAAGTAATTTAAAGACTTTATTTAGCATTCTACCAACTTTCCAACATCCGGTTGGATTCTTACTAAAGATACCTATATTACAAACAAATCTATAGAAATCTGACTTGATTTTGGGGTACAATACCTAACAAAAAAAACTTAAAACAAACCATTCTTTCAAACTCAAATCCAATACCTGCAAATGATGTCCTTGCAACCTTTGTTGCATTCAATCATGTGTTTGCAGTTTGGACACTGTTTCCATTTCTCCTTCTCAGCTAGAAATTTCAATTCTGCATCGACATCATGCAAATGAGAAGCATAGTCGTGACATGACATGTCGTTGTGCCAAGGAACCCTACATTCGATACAAAACAATCTGTTGCATTTCTGACATTTTGTTGCCGTTGTTGTTAGAAAAGGCTGTGATGAAGATGAAGCAATCGGTTGTGGGAACCTATCTAATCTTGATAGAGCCATCAAAGCCGAGCAGTTAGAATAGGGGCAGTATACCTTCTCTGAATGTGGAATTTTTGCTTCTTCCAACCTTTTTATAAAAATATGAAGCTAGTTGGACGAGAAGAATTTCTCACAGTCATCTTTAGTGAGTTTGGTATTACACCCTGCATACGGGCATTTGGGTATTCTCCAGTCATCTTCAGAGATATACACTCAACGTGTTTAGCCATACAAGAAAAACAATATCTACGATGGCAAAACATATTTTCATGCATCTGATTCACATCAACATCGTTGCAGCAAATGTTGCATTTTTCCTCTTCGTCCCTTTTTCTTTTCCTGTTTATCTGAGTGCCTGAATTGCCACCAACATCAGCATTCGTGTTGTTAGTGGTTTCATGGTGATCTCTGGTAGTGCCTGAATTGTCACCAACATCAGCATTCGTGTTCTTAGTGGTTTCATGGTGATATCTGGTAGTGCCTGAATTGCCACCATCATCAGCAATCGTGTTGTCAGTGGTTTCATGGTGATCTCTAGTAGTGCCTGAATTGCAACCAACATCAGCATTTGTCTTGTTAGTGGTTTCATGCTGATCTCTGGTAGTGCTTGAATTGCCACCAACTACATTCAAGGGAGAAGCACACCACGCAGTAAATAAATTTAACTGTCGATGAATACTTTATTTTTGTTTTCTTCGGACTTCACGGTCCATATAATAGAGAAACCCAAATTTTACTTCGTGGAACACTTTCCTCACTAAAAATTAACTTCGCAGTTTTAACAATCTTCAACTACTTTCTTTCACTCTTACTTTGAGTAATTTCTTCCTTACACATCTCTGCTTGAGTTTTAACTATAAGTTTCTACTTATAGAGTTTCAATCAACCGACTTAAGATGGCTTCGCTTGGAAGCTATAAGATTGCATTAAACCCTGTAATAAATTCTATCCTAAGATTTCTCAACTTGCGAACTAACTGACAGACTGATGCTACGGACTGCAACCTGACACAAAAAGGCTGACAGGATGACTGACAGAGCTGGCGCAGTTCTCATATGCGATCAGCTCATTAATTACATATTTTCCAACATGCATCAGCATTCGTGTTGCAGTTAGTGGCTTCATGGTGATCTCTGATAGTGCCTGAATTGCTACCAACTTCAGCATTCGTGTTGTTAGTGGTTTCATGGTGATCTCTTGTAGTGACTGAATTTCCACCAACATCACCATTCGTGTTGCTAGTGGTTTCATGGTCGTCTTTGGTGCCTGCTTGTTCCATGCCCAAATTCTCCATCGTTCCTTCACTAATTTATAGATCGAAATTAAATCTATCATAGCACAGTATAGAGGGGAATAGAAAACAGGGGCAGTTAATGCAGAGAGCAATGCAGAGAATCTATTAGGATGATGGCAAACAAGCAGGTATGGGTGACAGAAAGGAGAGCTTGTAGGTAAATAACTCGTGGATCTCTTTTATTCATGGAGGATGTATTTATTTATACAATGTATATGATGGTTGGTATTCCTCAATGGAAGGCTCTTCCTATTCTATGGTTGTTCATATTTACATGAAAGCAATACCAAAGGATTACAATTCCAATAGTTTTATACTATGAATATTACAATTTTATGCATCATATGTGTGTGAATTTTATATTACAATTTTATGCATCAGATGTGTGTGAATTTAGTTGTGTTACATTGCATTTTAATTTCTGTATCCTCAGATGCATCTGTAACATCACGAAATTTACAAAAATTTAAATTAGATATAGCTTTTAATACTAAATCTCCGAAAATATCATAAATGTCTAAATGTTGGCTTGCTGTACTAAATGTTGTTGTTAGTCGTAAGTGAAATGTTGCAACTAGATAATTAATATTTTTACTTTGATGTTAAGCTTACTCAACTGTACTTTCAAAATATTTCGTTTATGTTCTTAAGATATAAGTTTATATGTGTTAACTATTGTTTCTTCTTGTTTGATGATGAAGAGGTCCTATGGATGCCCCGAGGCTTACTTAACATTCATGCTAAAGCATTTGAATCGTCCTTTTCGCAGATTACACGTATAATGTTTACGACATGTGACCAAAGAGTTCTAAACAGGTATAATGTTTACAACATGTGACCGAAGAGTTCTAAACAGTTTCCGTGTCTCCCAAGTGTTAATAATTTAAGAGACATATTATCGTAAGTGTTGTTGGTGAGATCTTCAGTTAGCCTAGTTTGTAAAAATTAGACGCCCGTTAGTTGTAATAATCAAAATCTATGTATTCACCTTTATTAATTTGTCCAGACAAAAGAATAGGATTCATAAACCAAGTTTAACTCTATGTATAAAGTCATTGTGAGTTTCTATTTGATGTATATTAGGAGATTTCCCAATGTCTAAATATGATGGCTAAGTGCAATTGAATGCAACGTCGATATGCAATTTCTTTTATATAATTTAGAGCCTAGGAATTACATGCAAGGATTGATTATGTTCTAATCTAGGAATTATTGAAAAGTCATATCATAGTCATTTGCTAACTTATGAATTATGACAATTCATAGTGAAATGTAAACCAATGAACTATATGCAATTTCTTATTTGATTTTTATACTATATGAAATATGCATATGCCAAACCCTATACAAGGTCCTATGAACAATAACTATATGGTGATGTGTGTGCGTATCTATGTGTCCCTATATAACATTGTGATTTCCTAACTATGCATTAGACATCTCCTTGACTTACCACAAGGTGTTAATACCAAGTCAAATGTCACACTTTTACCAATAACACGATGTATTTTATGAAATATGTGATACCAACACTATTAATGTATCGTGCTAGCAGACACTTGGGCTTCCTTGGCATTTAATACTCACCATTGCCCAGATAGTGGAATGTCTTCGTGGACATCTTCGTGGCACTAGGCACGTGATAGAGTGGTGATGGTTCGAATGCTGTGACGAGCTGTAAGTGATCTCGTTCGAGCTTGATCTAGCTGTCCTCCTTGGTGGCTATGGTAATGATGGTGTCATTAATGTGGTTGATGCTTGGTTTTACGTGACAACCCTCTGGTGATCTCCACCATTGATCCAACAAGGGTTTTGGGCTTTGGTTCCTAACCCTAACCACCTCTATGTTTTACAGAGTTATTTTTTTCCTTAGCATTCGGGTAGTGGCTCTGAGGAGAGGCCGACATGCCGAGAGCCTTCAGGGTCTTGTTAACTGGTTTTTGTAGTTCCCAGGGTTCGAAGACGTGACCTATTAAAGCTTAAGAGCCCATACCCATGGTGTTTTACAGTGGAAGCTTGAAGTAGAATTTTCGGGGTGTGAGTGACAAAATCTTCGTGATAGTTGATTCGATGCTCAGCTATCTGTTAGGTGATATTCTTCAGAGTTAACGTGCTTCCTTCTTTATGTTTGATGATGGAGAAATGGGTATTGTTTGCAATGTCTTGGTGTTCCACTCCGATGATAATTTCTTAAAGGTAAAGGTTCTCGGTTCAAACCCAACATTTTCCATTCTGCTTGAGAGTTTCAGTTGTTATCATTTCGCATGCAATGATTTCTGTCAACACTTGTTTTTAACCACCCTCATGTAAATGGAAGGTACCTTCTTCGATGGCTTCTCAGCTTAAGTTTTTGTAGCTGGCTCCTGCAATTAGACCGGTAAGCCTTGGTGGTTACCTTGTTACTCCGGTTAGGTGAATGTTGGGCCTTCGTGTGTTTTTTGCCGAGACTTCATGTTTTCTCTGAGGCTTGTTCTTCATCAAAAGCCTGTGTACTGTTGGTGGCTTGGCGAGGATAAGATCCTTGACCCTTTTGTCGTCGTTTTTCAATAGTATTTGTTTCCATTGTATAATCCTTAAGGGAAAATACTCAGGAGAGGGTTTCACCCTGTTATTGTTCTCGGTAACTAAAAAAGATTTTTGTTTTCATTAGACCTATGATTTTGTGGACGATATCACGATCATTGCTCCCTTTTGTAAAGAGAAGTCGAAACTTAATGTTTTGCAATTTACTGTGTTCTTGATAATAAAGTACTATGCTTTCTATATAAGCGTTTGAGTTTAAAGAGAGCATTGCTCCAATTGTATGCACTGAGACTCGTCATTTTGCAACTAAAGTTTTCCTTTTAGTAGGGTTCGAGGGTTAAGGGTTTAGCCCTGTGTTAACAGCGATCAAACCCTAAAGTGCGATTCTCAGAATTGTCCTACTGTTATGATATCAATGTTTAGATTCCGAAAGTAGATGTCTATAGTGACTATACATGTGGATTTACTGTTTATGGTTTTAAATTAAAAAGTGATGATGTAGGATCATGCTAGTGTTGAGATGGTTCTTATTTCCAGTCTTAAAGAAATGTAGTTGGTAATCGTTTTCGTGCCTAAGTTTATGGTTTTGAATGTGTTTCTCGTCGTTCATGTCTGTCGATGTTAAGTATTGGCTGAGAGCCAATGTCTTCTATTTGTAATTGTGTAATGAGGTTGTAACTGTTTTCTTGTTTTTATGTTGACTATAAATGTTTGAACCTTAGTGAAATTCTAAAACTGAGAGATGGATGTTGATACTTCTAGGGTTGGTCGATGAAAACTCTGTTTGGATAAAAATAATGATTGTTTGTTTTAATAGTTGTGATAACTATGGGAAATAATAAAACCATAAGATAGGGTTTCGAATCCAATGTTAAATGTGAATGGGATTTAGCTGCAGTTTTTAAATAAATAAATAATATGAAAGAAAAGAATGCAATGCTGTGCATAAGGGTTTGTGCAAGATAATTATGCATTGTTTGTAATAGAAATAATTCTGTGTACTTAAGAAATAAATTATTTTGCAGCTGTTATTTCAAATAAAATTTGTGAAATAAAAATACAGTAAACCTAAACATTTAAGTGATAGAAAGAATGAATAATGAAAACATAGAATTATATTATTTAACACAGAATGTTAATAGTAGGAGAAACTAATGAAATACAACAGTATTGATCTTTTCATTCATCTGGCAATCTACCTATCAATTTAGCTACCTTAATCCTTTCTCTGTACTAGAGTACGATGCAGATCCATTAGCATGGGGGAAAATGCAGAGAAACATTTACTTCAATTCATCTTACTTAATCATTACTAAACAGAATCCTAGTTAGATCAAACACTGAAATAAATGTATTTGTTTAATAATATTCTTCAAAACAGTAAATCAATATTTGCAGACATAAAATTTAACTACTTAGAATTTGAAAAGACAAGTAGAACCTGTAAATGAAGATAGGGTCGACAAACACCCAAGGAGACATGTTCCTCCCAACCTTTTCCAAAAGAAGCAGCCAAAACTACTTGCTTCCTTTGGACCCCTGAGCTTGCTTACTGAACCACTAAGTAGATGGAATCTATGTAGAAGCAAGGCACTCAGTGATTTAACTTCTGCACTCCAATATGCCTTCTGCACTTAGCAATATAACTTCTTCACTCAAATATGCCTTCTGCACTCAGCAATATAACTTCTGCACTCAAATATTCCTTCTGGACTCAGCAATATAACTTATGCACTCAGCAGTAAATAGGAAGACTTACACCATGATAAAAAAACTCAACATATCCCCTCATCGAATCTCTTGGGTGCAAGCACAGCAAAATCCCAAGGTAAATTTCCTCGTCAGGAAAAGTGATGAACCTTAGTTCGTAATTCGATGGCTTTTATATAGACTGCCTAGGTCTTTAGTGGTCAGTTTTTAATAAATGAGCCTCAAGCTCCAGTCCCACCTTCCAGGGCACTATGACAACATTTCAAGGGAGTTGTCCCATACCAACAGCTAGTTAGTTGCATCATGATGATGCCACTTGTCCATTGCCTTCTACCCCAGATTTCATTCCACCTAGTGGGTCAGTAAACTCTCTTTCAACAATCCCCTTAGGTGTTTGTCTCCTATTTAATTTATTCAATAATAAAATATTGTGCAATTACAGTCATCTTTGGACACTTGTCCAATATAAAAATTTACAATAAAAGTTAACATAATGTTTTCAACATAAAATGTTTTTCAGCAAAAAGGGTATGTTACAGCATTCCTTTAAAAAATGGCTCTAATGAGAGGTTAAGTTAGTTATAATTATGAATGTGTGGCTTTATGAGATGGAATTTCAAAGTTCAAACTCATAACTACACATCCTCTAGTTAGAATGTCAAATGGGGATGCCATTCCCCTTGTGATATGTGGTAGATCTACATAATTATTGACTGCTATGCTTTTACTTTCAACCATAGTAACAAAATACGACTGTATTGACACTTGTTGTAAGGAAATTCGAACTAGGTTAAAAATAAGGCAAACATACAGTCAACTATTTACTTACCCAATTTTGAACTAACTTTAAAATACTTCTTAGTTTAATGTTAGTATATGTTATACCGTTAGACTTTTATATCATCTCCTTTATTACTATTACATGTAGTTTTTTTATTTAAGTTTTATTTTATTACATGTAGTTTCTTTTATTTAAGTTTTATTTTATTACATGTAGTTTTTTTTATTTAAGTTTTATTTTATACAATTGCTATTTTTATTTTACATTTTAGTAATTATTTTTTATCAAAAAGTAAATCTATGTAGTTTTTTTGTTTTCATTTTTTAAAGTCATTTTATATAAAAATAGATTTGTGTAGTATTAAGTTTTATTTAAAAGTTTTCAAGGAAAATTGAATGAGATGTTAAAATTTGGAATAATTATGTATAATTTTATTTTATTTTTAAATTAAAATTACAGATTAAAGGCATCAAAATTACAAAGGACTTATATATTACACATGTCCTGTTTGTGGATGATGTTTTAATAGCAGGGATTGATACCTTGATGGAATGGAGGTGTTATCGTGATATTATTATGTTATTTTGTAAAGCTTCAAGAATGCGCATTATTCTGAATAAATCCTGCTTTTATGGTAACCTTATTGATGAAGATCGAATTATGGGCTTTCAAACCTTGTTGCCATATAAGTTTGGAAAAATTGCTGAAGGGTTTACCTACTTTGGTTTTCACCTTAAGCCTAATGGATACTTGATTAAAGACTGGGAGTGGCTTCTCAAAAAGTTCGAAGATAGGATTTCCAATTGGACATATCGTCTGCTGTCAATTGGAGGCAAACTTACCCTAATTAAGTCGGTGTTGATGGGTACTTCGTTTTATTGGTTTTCATTACTGCATATTCCATGTTCTATGATTAATTCCTTGAGAATACTCATGTTCAACTTCTTATGGACAGGTGGACTGAATAAATCCAGTCTTGTGATGATTGGTTGGGAAAGAATTTCTTTACCATTTGATGCTCGGGGTTGGGGCATTAAGGACTTGTCAGTTTTCAGTGAGGCCCTGCATTTAAAGAGTTTCTAGCAAGCAGTTTTTGGCAATACACTCTGGTCTAGGATTATCCATCAAAAATATATTAAGTCTGAGATTTCACATGGTTAAGGGTTCCCGATAAGAAGGTGTGGGGGATCTCACCGATCTGGAATGGTTTTATGAAAGTTTACAAATGGCTGGAATTTAAATTATGTTGGAAATTTGGCACAGGGGAAGAGGTTGCTATTGGCGTTAATCCCATTTTGGGATTGAAGGATTCATATAGATTATCGCCTAACCTTTTAAATGTGCTTAAAGCTGTAGGTTATTATACACTGAATTCTATTGCAAATTATATGAGGTTTGGATATTGGCGTACTAATGTTGACCTACAGTTGCCTTCAAATTTAGCTTTGGAATGGCAGCAGTATACGCAAAGCCTTAATGCTGCTGGTATCCGTCTTAATTTAGAAGAAGATAAGGTTGTCTGGGGAGGTAATGAAGACAATGGTGTTGTGACTGCTAGTACTGCTTACATATGTATTATCAAAAGGAGATGTATTTTTCCAAAACATTGGTGGTATGGAAAAATATGGCAGTGGCATTTGCCACAAAAATTGAAATGTTTTTTTTGGTTTTTGTTACAGGACAGGTTGAAGACTTGGGAAAATCTTTGTTCCTTGGGTTGGATGGGCCCTAGTCAGTGTATTTTGTGCAAATGTAATACTGAAACAACTATGCATCTATTTGTTGATTGTTCTTGTACATTGGAATTATGGAAGAAAATATATCAAATCTTGGATATTAAAGTTAGATGGGGAGGACAAAATATTGCAACTTGTCTGAAACTTTGCATGCTGAATTGTAAAGAACATCTGACTTTACCTATTTTCATTTGCTGGGTGGAGTCGGGGATGAGAAACAAGGCTACCTTTGAGGACTCCATACCATATTTGGAAAGATCATATAATACTGTTATAAGCCATTATATGAACTATCAGAAGGAGGTGAAACCTCGAGCTCAAAGGGTCATTGGGAAATTTGATCTTGTGGTTATTGAACCAGTACTATTTTTTGATTGAGTTTCCAACATGGGAGACTTTGGTGTAGCTGGGGTCATTTATATCAGCCAAGATCACTATTTCACAATCAAGATGAAATGTGGAAAGGGTACAAATGTGAAGGCAGAACTCTTGGCATTATGGTGTGTTGCAAAAGTGGCTAACATTTTTGGTTTGATGAATGTAACTTAGATATTTGGTGACTCTAGAGTTACCATCAAATGGGCCAGGGGGGAATATGACCTTAAGGTATTGAATTTGGCTGGATGGTGCAATAAAGTGAAGAAAGAACTTAATAATTTGGGGGTGGTCACCTTGGAACATATCTTTAGAAAATACAATTCACAGGCTGATCTACTTTCTAAGCAGGCATTGATAGGCGAAGATGATCTCTTATTTTGGGATGAATTTTATGAGAATCAACTGATTGATTCTGGCACATTTTATTTACTTGACTGATCCTGATAAGTTTTGCCAAGGACAAAGTTTTGTCTGTTTATTGGCTTCTGTTGTATATTTTTGAATTTCAGAATCACTCTCCTGTTGAGAGGTTGATGGAGTACAGTATTTATACTGATATCATGTACTATTTGATTCAAAAGTGAATATCAATAGTATGCTTTTTTTCGCGGGAAAAAAAAAGATGTCTACTCCTGTATTTTAGTGGTACTTGATTGTTTTATTACTTTTTTTTTCCGTATCGTATCCGAATCCTATTTGAATCCATACTCAAATCTTGCTACTATGCTTTCAACCAGGACAATGCTTGGGAGGACCTATGATAAGTGATTAATTTATTTGGGTAAATGAAAATGTATTTTCACATGTAATAGGTGGATGATCTTCTTCATATTTTGGATTATAAGATGGATATTCCTTCTGTCTATGCATTTCGTGTAACACTGTGTCTAATATTGGATGGTATGAGGAAAATCAAGCTGAGAAACATTACATATGATAGGTATTTTTTCAAAACATTTTAGGGGTAGTAGGAAAGCATGCAAAGGGATCTTTGTGATGGTGCTACTTATCGAGAGAAGTTGGTTCCATTCCCTTTTAGATGCTTTTAGGTGATCGTCTTGAGTTGAATTGTGTTTCGTTTGTTTCTATCTTGAAGAGGAATCTTATGTCGTTATCATATATATCCTATATGATAGAGGTATAGTGGATATCGTAATGCATCATCAATGATTTTAGTTTAGGTATTATAAGGACTTTGACTAGAGGTATGAGAGAGGGTGGCCTTTTCAAGTTTCTTTCAAATCCAATAAAACTTGTACATATTAGTGGGACCGGAAGTGAATTCTATATTTTGAAGTAATATAAACTAAACATATTTAGAACTATTTTAAATGTTGAAATTGATCTTATTATTATGACATTATGATTTAAGACACTTTCTTACTAATAAATAATTCATTTTATAACTTGTAATTGTAAATACCATATCATATATCTTTTAACTACTCCATATATTTTAATTAATTTAATTTGATTTTTTAATATAGATTATATATTTATACAAATTACATATTTATTTAAATATTTTCATTAATTTTAATGTATTCTTAAATCGTACTACTAATATTATGAAATCATTATAAACATCTCATCAATTTCAACTAGCCACAATAAATAGTTAACAAGAGCAACAAGTTGCAATGTCAATGACAATAGCAAGGAATAAAAGAGAAAAAAGCCTCGAGAAATACGGGTTGCCTTTTTTTTTGATGCTCACGTTATGTAACTAAAATGTCATGTCATGTGAATAGGAAGATGAATATCTCTCGCTCTCACTCTTTCTCTTTTGTATATATATTTGGGTGTGCATTCGCTATTATGACTAAGCAACTTGCATCCAAAGAAGGCACGCTGAGTTGATGGACTCATGCAGAGAGGTGGCTAAGGAGAAAGAGGGTGACAACCAAAAGTGTGATGAGAATTACCAACTATTTAGGTATCTATTTACAAGACTCTCAAGAAGTTAGTTGATGAATATGTCAACAAACTAATATAGTTCTTACTAGAATAGTACAATCTCGTTCAGAAATGGAAGAGATTCTACAAAATCAATAGAACTAGAGAATTGAATCAATTAGCTGAGCATGACATGGAATCAGACTCATCAAGATGTGACTGTTGCTCAACATTTGATGAAGAATGTGCAAAGTGTTAGTGATTTGCTTGCAATTGGTCTAGAAAAATTATATAATAATATGTTCACTATAGAGGATAATGAGAAGCAGGAACTAGTTCATGATATAACATTTTCTCCAAGAAAGAAAATATTAGTTCAATGGGATTGCCAAGTGAAGAAGATCTCCAAGAAGTAATAAGAAAGAGCTTAAACGATCTTCATGCACATAGAGAAAGAACATGATGAGTTCATTTGTTACATGATGCATTTCGACGCTGTGATGTCAAACCATTGGTTGACAAATAACATTAGCATGCCAAATTACAAGAGAAGATGCATTATGAACATTTTACCTATCATGAATCCATGCAAGGTCGTGTTTATTTTGTCATTGTTTATTTATAAAACACTTTGATTCATCATAAAGCTCATGAGTTATTTCCAGTGACATATGAAAGACAAACCCATTTATATATAAACATGAGTTGGCACTACATCTTGTAGGTCAATGAAAACATTTAGCACTGGGTAATCTTTTAGTAAAGGATGAAAGATAAAATTACATTTGATTATTTATAATTAATGAAAACATCTAGCATTGGATAATCTTCTAGTAAAGGATGAAAGTACATTTAATTATTTTTAATTCCTTACAAGTTTACATCATCTTCATTCACATTATCTCTGTTAGAGTTGATTTAGTGTAGTGTATATCAATATCTATGATTACATGAAAAATGTTATGATTATAATATTTATCTATTCTTAATATATAAGATATCTATTAATACAATCATAGCATTTTGACTGCAACACATCTCTCCTAACCATTTAAATTTCTAAATGGATAGAGGTTTTTGAAAACTATGTGAAAAGCTAATTGTTTAGCCACTCTGTTCACCATGAACATGGGTCACCTATAATATTGGATTTACCTTGCTAGTAGCATTTCTTCAACGGTAAAATGCTTACGTTAGGACTTGATGGTGATTTTCAGCCACATAATTATGTATTATTTTATTACTTGTTCCTTTCATTCTATAGAGAATAAAATATTGTAATTCCATTCGAACTAACTCGTGCTTTTCTAAGTTCCAAATCCATACGAAACAGCCTAATGAAATTGGAGGAAAGAAAAATTAAAAGGAAAAAATTGGGCTCTTTCCACTACTGCAACAATTAACTGAAAAAGTTCATTCAGTAGATATTGCTCGAGTAGATATTGCTCGATCGATGGCTCCAGAATAACCGCTGAAATTGAAGACCATATGAATAGTTCAAGATAACAATTTTATTCGATCAGCAGAAACCGTCAGAACAGCTGAATTTAATTTTGATTAACAAATCAACCAACAAATTGAATTTAATACTATTCAGCCTAAAATTTACGCAGGTTCTACAAATTTATAGCTGCTAGTGGGAAACAGATGTCCCATTATCTTCGGCCATTTCAATCAGTCAACTGGTTGTCATATTCTCCATAATATAAGCAAATTCATTATGTGATACGAAATTCAATTCGCTAAAAAGTTTTGTATATTATATTTTACAGATAATTTACTTTTCACTGTCTTATGTGCACATGATCATATGTGCACACAGAAACTCAACAAGTCAGCCTAAAAAATATAAATCTAAACTCACTTGCCAAATTTTTTCGACGTGAATTTTCTATTCTGGAAACTAAAATTCCTCTAAAATTTTGAACAAACTCTCTTTATATACTTCCACAGTCAATGGATTAATATTTATATATTCTGTCAATGGATTAATGTTGGTCGTGAATAAAGTATATTTTCCTCATATAACGTATGACCAATTTAACTCTTGATTTTCTCTCTAGATCTGTACAGCTCTTGTTGTCACATTTCCACAGATTACGTTTCCAAACCTATGCAATTTTTCTAACCACAGTCTTCAAGCCTCAACACATTGTCTCTTTCCAAATCATTTAATTGGATGTATTCAAAAATGATGGAGCTGTTATCTCGATTACGATTACTGATTTCCTCTATCCAAATCCGAGATGTCCCCCTGGGTCTTCCAATAATAAGTGAGAGGACTCATCCAGATACTCAGAGTCCCCACAATCTTGTTGAAGGTACGGATTACAATGAAATCTCAGGGGCCTGCCGAGGTAGATTTAGCAAAGTGTGATCATGTTGTTGCATCCAGAGAGGAACACCTTATGCAACAACATCGTCACAACCATGGTGAGAATTGACAATGGAAACTTCGTCATGGTAAGAATTGTCAATAGAAACTTTGTCATCATCATATTCATTATGGTCAATCAAAAATCTACATTTACAATAATTAGGGAAGCTTCCATAATCATTAGAGAATCCACATTCATAACAAAAGCCAAAGCCACACCTGAAAATACACACCCAATTTATTGTTTAAAAACTTTATAAAATTATTAAAAGCACTTACATAACCAAATAAAAAAATTGAAATCATATAAAATATTTATAAAGAAAAATATAAATATAAATTATGAACATGTTTAAAAGAATTTAAAAACTTTATTTAGCATTCTACGAAACGTTCCAACATCCGGTTGGATTCTTACAAAAGATACGGATATTAGAAACAAATCTATAGAAATATGAGTTGATTTTGGGGTAAAATACCTAACAAACAAAAACTGAAAACTAACCATTCTTTCAAATCTAGTGAGGCCTGGGAAATCCAATACTTGCAAATGATATCCTTGCAACCTTTGTTGCGTTCAATCATGTGTTTGCACTTCAGACACTGTTTCCAGTTCTCTTTCTCAGCTAGCAATTTCAATTCAGCATCGACACCATGCAACTTAGAAGCATAGTCGTGACATGACATGTTGTTGTGCCAAGGAACCCTACACTCCATACAAAACAATCTGTTGCATTTCTAATATTTTGTTGTCGCTGTTGTTAGAAAAGGTTGTGATGAAGACAAAGCAATCGATTGTGGGCACCTATCTAATCTTGATAGAGCCATTAAAGCAATCGATTGTGGGCACCTATCCCAGGTTATGTCCCTTAATTCTTGTCCTTTAGTGTGTTTCAAGTCCCGCCACCATCTAGCAGCTTTACCATTTAGGTTGTAAATGGTGATTCGGGCTTGCATTTCGCTGGAGTAATTATGAACCTTGAATTATTTGTTCATACCTAGGAGCCACTCTTCAGCCTTCTCCCCAGAGTTGATCTCTCCATCATAGGTTGGGGCTCTTATCTTTCGGAATTCCCCTTGCAGACTGTCGTCACTTCTTCTCCTTTTCTTGCAAGGATATGGTGAACCCTTATCGTTGGAAGAGCTCTTACAATCTCTTTCCATTGTTTTAGGTATGTGTTCTCCCTGATCTTCTCCCTTAGGGCTGGCAGTCATTTTTGTGTGATTGTTTCCCTTTTTGGAGGTGTTGGCTGAGAGTGAGGGTTAGCCTTTGTTAAGGTCCGAAGGAGTGCCTCATTTATGGCATGTTGTTCTCTTCTTTCCTGCATATTTTCATCTCGAAATCTTCGGAACTCTGCTTGTAGGTTTTGCATAGATTGTCTCCAATCTGAGTTTAGTTCGACCACCACCTCTTGCTCTCAGGGTGGTGAGTTCAGATTTCCATGAATGTTGCTGCCCTATTCTGCATTCATTCTTCCGTATAGTGCTTGCACCTGAAATGTTATATAAGCATAGAGAACAGAAAATTATGTTAGTTTATTCACAAAAAAAATAGAATGTAAATGTATATTTCTGCATGTTTGTATATCTGCAGTGGATGTTTGTAATGAGCCCAATAGGTCACTTAGTTTTTGTAACTGGGCTCTGATACCACTTGTAATGTCCCTAAAAATAGTAAAAATAAAAAATAAAAATTCTTATACTATAATAATTGGAAAAGATATGATGAATACTAGTTCAGCACTGATAAGTACTTACTATACTGATATTTGATTTCTACTTTCTGAAATGTCTTAGCTTCATAAATATCATGGTTTGCTGATTATAAAGTTCTACAACTTTGCAGAAGTACTTTGAAATGGTTTAGAAGTATGAACTGTCGTAAACATGTTGAATGCAATAATGTGAATCTCCTTCTTATGGCTGTAAGGGTTTGTATGCACATGTATTAAAGTTTCACTGGTAATTCAAGTAGAATGGATCCGTTATTGGTGGCAGTTGATGTCCCTGGTGTGATACTTGGTCTTGTTCTTTTAAGAGCAAGGTACTCTGGTAGGGCTGTCGAGGTACGGGTAAGAGAGTGGAGGCTCTTGACTTACTTAGCACTTGTGCTAATGCATTCACTTCTTTCCCTGGTTTGCAAGTCTACTTCTGGTGATTCCTACCTATGGTGTACCTTTCGCAAGTTCCGCATTTACATAATACTACTAAATAAAAACATATATGGTGGTTGCCACTTTGAAAAGATTTGTGGTGATTTTTGAGGTCCTTAAGAGTTTTCATGGCATAATGACCTTGTCGTTATTTTTGTTGATAAAGTACTCTAATTGGGTCTTTGTATCACCTTTATGTTTTAGTGATTCCATGGTCGTGGATGCCCTTATCACTATAGAGATCATGCCTTGTATTGAAATATTTGGGGGGTTGGTGGTGGCATTTAAATCCACCCTACGATAACACATGCCAAAAGCCTGCCAGCTAAGCCATGTGTTGTTTCTTGGTTACTACCCCATCGAGGGTTTCGATGACTCGTTTATCTCTATCTGTGTGTGGAATGCACCTAAGGGTTTGGTGGTCTGACCTGAGCTTGGCTCATGGTATTCCCACCACGAATGTCTCGCTATGCAGGCCTGGTGTTACAAGAAGGTAAGAAAATGTATCTCCCTTATCTAATTACAACACTTATCTTTTGATAGTGACTAGAAAATGTCTAGCTTCTGACTGCAATTGTTTGTTGGCTTGACAGGGAAGCAGGTTTGGTCTCTTTCGTCTACGTGAGTACTGGTTAATGTTCACGACATAATTTGGGAGGCGCCTTTCACTGGTAAGTCCAGAGACCACATTTACTTCTCTCCTCCTCTCGCCTCTGTGGGTGTCTTGCGTTTTCTATGGGGAACTGGATGAACTCGATTGAGTTTACTGTAACCAATTTGGGTTTCCTGGAAATCGCCATTTGGCTGGACTGTTTGTGAAGAAATGTATACTTTTGACATTTGCAGGCTCTACAGGCTTTAATGGAATATTTTGGCCATCCGACTCTATGTCTGTATTTAAATGAACTCTCAGTGTTTATCAACAGTACCCAAATGTATTGGGGTGTACCTATGTTTGCGTGATGTATTTGGTATGGCACTGGGTTATCCTTCTGTATTATTTGTAAGGGTTGATACTCTATTAAGCTCTGCGTTTTAATTTAATGGATTATGTCTGTATCTAGAATTTTGATAGCTAAATGTTTCTATGATGAATATATGCTGGCACAAATCTTGACCTATGGGTTTATTTTCTATGCGCCTGCCATACTCTGTCATTTGGGTGCTTTTCCTGTTTATGTCACTGGTGGGTAGATAGCTAAAGGGTCCTTTCTTTGAATGGAACGTTTATGGGAATCAATCCCTGATTCATCGTTATGGGTAACATTTCTCAGCGTGTTGTTATATAATTATTTTGTCTAGGGTCTGCTATGTAACCCTTCTGCGTTTTGATTAGTGGTTGTAGCCCTAGCTACTGCTTTGATCTATCTTTGGAGGGATATGGGTTGCTATACTATGGTTATGCTGGTCTGATGACTTCTGAAATGTTTATCGTAGCTTTCTTTCAAAAGTATAGGTTGCAGAAATGAAATGTCTGATACTAAGTTTGTAATTTGTAGCGTTTGTGTGATGTGTTTAAATATTTGACTGTGATGCTTTCGTGATAGAGGTTTGACTGATGCGATGACAAAGAAAATGCTCAGGGAGCATACTGTATTTTTCTTTAATGCTTGGTTCTATAATTTCGATGATTTTTTTGGGTAGCTATTGGTCAAATCATTGCTATGTAATTTTCTAGGTTTTGATTGCCACGGTAGGTGGTAAGAATTGCGTTTATTCCTAAACAAAATTGATGCATGAAGTACTTGGTGATTTTGTAGCCTGAGCTTGTTTCCTGTAGGGTTAGTAGTTTTGAGAGGAATCGATGTTTTTAAATTGTGATAGGGTGTTAGTGGAAAAATAATCGAAATGTTATTTATTGATGTGAGCAGCATTCATAACTTAACCATACGAAGACTTAAGGAATTTAACATTGTTTTCAGAAAATGGAAACTACATTTATCAATAAAACATTTCTATCCTGGAGGAGAAAATCTGAGTTTCTTTAAATTCTTGAGAACAGATTTCAAGGATGTCTAGCACAAGATAGCATAGCTAGACCTTCTAGACATTCTACTGAGCAAAACTTCTCTAGATACGTAATTCCAACTTACACAAAGCTTTATATTTAATCCTATCAGAAAAGTTTATATTTAAATGACACTAGGGTAAATGAAAGGCAAGTCCAAAGAATGTTGAGGCAGCACCCTGTGTTACTTATCTAACCATATAATTTGTTTAACATAAAATGGAGAGTTCGTATTTCATACCTGATTGCTGGTAGCTTGCTCCCTTCCTGAAGTCACCTACACACTCAAACAATGATTAATGTAGAGCCTTCTAAACTCAGCTGACCTAGACAAATTACTTTGGGGCTACCACGTTCCTCCCAACCTTGACCCCTGAACCGTTCTCGGTTCTATCTGGATCCCCCGAGCTTGGTTCCAACATGTAATGAGAGGGAGAGAGAGAGCCTAGTTCCACTGCTGGTTCAGATCTGGAAAATTATTAGGTGAGGCTGCTTCAGTTTCTTGGAGCATAATGCCTTTCTCTGATTACCATAAGAGAATGATAATAAAAGAAGATGATCCCCAAAACTTGGGATCTGCCCTCTTTAAGTAGGGGAGTCTTTAATTTGGACTGTTGGAACAACAGCTTCTTTAAATTAAATAATTGATATTTTTTAAAAAGAAGTTAAACTAATTAATAACTAGTTCTCTTGAACTAGGACTCTTCCTTTGTTTTAGTTAGGAATGGTTTTAATTTAAACTTTTCATAATAATTTAAATAACAATAATTATCATAATAATAATTATACTCTAATTAATTATTAATACATTATTTATAATAACAATAAATAATAAAGACAATAATAATAATAAATCTTGTTTCTTCACAAGATACTTGTTTAACAATTTAGGGATACGGTCCACTTCTTTGGACAGTCTTTCGGTGGCTTGGTTAGGAATCTCTAGTCTCTCTCTTGCATGTCGGATTCCCTCGTTTAACATTGTAGCTCCTGCAGGAGGTGATGATAGATAAAAGAATAATTATTTAACCAGATTAAATAGATGTGATAAAAGTGCTCTTCAGATTCTTTCCGACTCAACACTTTGAAACTCCATAACCCCGAGTGCTCTTCAGAGCCATTTAACTCAACACTCTCACATGGGCATTACTCTAGTGCAATTCCAGAGTCCCTGCTCAACACTAGTGCTATAATGTGGTTGTGAGGCACATCTAGAATATTTAAGTTGCCTCGGATCCGGTATTCGTTTATCAAGCTTGGAGTGCTCCAGGGCTTATGCCCAACACTCAATGTACATCAGGGCTTACTCCCTGTACATCATATTTTCTCTAGGTACATCGGGGCTTTTTCCTAGTACGTAGGTAATTTGTGTGTTTCTGAGTCCACGCTCAACACACCATATAAGTCAATTATGTCATTCACATCACTGCACGATATGTAAGAAAAGGTCATCTCAGTATATTAGGGTTTTGTACCCACATCAAAACATAATAAGAACATAATAACTCCAAGCACCATAGTATATGATCATAGGATTATATCAATGAATATGATAGTTTGCAAGCCATCTTTCCATAGTAGTATACCATCGAAATTTATAACATTACATCGTGGTTTTTAACCATAGCCATGTACACTAGGTCCTTCACATTTCTTATTGCTCCACACTTCAAACACATAACTTGCTAGTACATGGTGGTGGATTGACCAAAGAATAGTTTTCCCATAGCAATACCTATACATAAACAAGGAATAGATACATTAGAAAAATTCTAAGTAAGACCAGAGCCTTTCAAGAATACCCTTACCTCTCGGCAGCCCTGCCGGGGGACTCCTTCCCCTTTGTTGCAAACCATCAGTGCCCCACCATGGGCCTTAACTTTCATCAACAAGAGTCTATATCACCTGAGGTAACAATGAGATGTTTATAATATGGACATGGATCTTTAAAACAGTAAGCAGGAAGTTTCTTTTAATAACACTCTAGTATTGGCATAGCGACGATAGATTTACCTTACCGGTACTGTATATCGCTTCCGCAAAGCCAAAGAGACTAACAACCAAGTAATATTATATTATTAAAGAAGACTTAGACTATTTAAGATACCACAAACAAGTACCGATGCATATCTTAACAGTGTTGAAGTTAATTTACAAATCATAATCCTCAAAATAGCTTTTATTACATTAGCAAAAAAATTTAAATTTTTACTATTTTTAGGGACATTACAAGTGGTATCAAAGCTCAGTTACAAAAAACTAAGTGACCTATTGGGCTCCTTACAAATAGAACATCCGCTACCGATACTCAGTAAATAGAAACATACATTTAAATTTTATTTTTGTTTTATGCGAAAATAAACTAACATATTTTTCTGCTCTTTATACTAATATAACATTTCAGGTACAGACATTGTCTGAAAATGAATGTAGAATAGGGTAGCAGCATACACAGAAATATGAACTCACCACCACGAGAGCAAGAAGTGGCGGTGGAACTAAACTCAGATTTGATGAAATCTATGCAAAATCTGCAAGCAGAGTTCCAAAGTTTCCAAGATGAAAATATGCAGGAAAGAAGAGAGCAGCAAGCCATAAATGAATCTCTGCTTCAGACTTTAACAGGGACAAAACCTCACGGACAGCCCACACTCTCAGTCAACACTTTTAAAAAGGGAAACATTCACACAAAAAGGACTGCCAGCCCTAAGGGAGAAGTGCAGGGAGAACACATACCTGAATCAATGGAAGAGGACTGTAAGAGCTCTTCCAACGATAAAGGTTCACCACCTCCTTGCAAGAAAAGGAGGAAAAGTGACGACGGTTTGCAAGGAGAATTCAGAAAGATAAAATCCCCAACCTATGACGGAGAGATTAAGTCTAGGGAAAAGTGTGAGGAGTGGCTACTAGGAATGTATAAGTACTTCAAAGTTCATAATTACTCCAGTGAAATGCAAGAACGACTAGCCATATACAACCTGAATGGTAAAGCAGCCAGATGGTGGCGGGACTTGAAACACACCAAAGGACAAGAATTGAGAGACATAACATGGGATACTTTGAGCAGAATATTTCAGGACAAATATATGTCTGAAAGATTCTTTGACAAGAAAATTAAGGAATTCATGAGTTGAAAATGGGCTCCCTCACCATGGAGGCATTCATAAACAGATTTTTAGACTTGCTGCACTATGTTCCATACATCAAAGACGAGAAGGTCAAAATACAATAGTTCTTGGGAGGGTTGCCACAAAACTTTAGAGAAAATATAGAGCTTGACATGCCCAAAACCCTTGATGTGACCTTACATAAAGCAAGACTGTGTTACGAACATGGACAGCTAAGGAATAACAACATCAACAGAAACAGAGATAGGTTCAGAACCTTCTCGGACAACCGCAAATCGAGTTTTAGACCTCCACCCTATCGGAAACATAACAATAGTTTTCCACCCAATAGAGGCTTCAACCGACCTCAAGCACGACCAAGTGCACCCCCACCACCTGTCAACAGGCCAGCTTTCAACAAAGGGACAAAAGTTGTCCCATCAACTGTTTCTTGTTAGAAATGCCAAGGGCCCCACTACTACAGAGACTACCCTAGCAAAACGGATGGAGTTTTAAACAATGTCCAAGTAGAACCTACCTTAGAAGACATGGCAAAGACACCTGGGATTTATGCCGCTCTTGATGGTTGATAGGCAGATCACCAAGCCACCATGTTGGAAATTGAGGGTAAGATCTCTAACACTGTCGTTTCAGTTTTAATAGATCCTGGTGCTTGCCGAAGTTATATCTCCCCTAAGTTAGTGGACACTTGTAATTTTAACCGAGAGCCTCATGAGAAACTATGGCTGGTACAACTAGCCACCGGTACCAAACGAAAGGTCTCTGAGTTAGCTAAAACTTGCGAGATAGACTTAAACGATTTCCAAACTAGGTTAGAATTAAACATTCTACCCCTAGGGTCGTACGATGTACTTATCGGCATGGATTGGCTAGAAGAACACCATGTCCTACTAGAGTGCTTAAACAAATCCTTACTTTGTAGGGATGACCAAGGGAATCAGAAGATGATTCAGGGTATCCTTAAGAAAGTGTCGGTACGACAAATCTCCGCCTTACAACCAAAGAAGTGTATCAGAAAAGGTTGCAAACTCTTTTCCGTCAATATTCAAAACATAGAAACTGATAGGGAACAGAAGATCGAAGACTTCCCAGACCTTGTAGAGTTCAAAGATGTATTTCCTGAAGAAATACCGAGATTACAACCCAAATGAGGCTTAGACTTTTCCATCGAACTAACACCCGGGTCAGTACCATCTTCTAAAGCCCCGTACCCTATGAGCACACCAGAATTGGTGGAGCTCAAGCTTCAATTATAAGAGTACATTCGACCAAGTGTGTCCCCCTGGGGCGCACCAATACTCTTCGTCAAGAAGAAAGATGGAACGATGCGGATGTGCATCGATTACCGCCAACTCAACAAGATGACCATTAAGAACTGCTACCCACTCCCTAGGATCGATGACTTGTTTGACCAAGTTCGAGGAGCGAAGATCTTCTCAAAGATCGACTTACGATCTGGATACCATCAGGTGAGGATTTGTGATGAGGATATCAAAATGTCCAGAGAAAAATGCTAAGTAAGACCAGAGCCTTTCAAGACTACCCTTACTTCTCGGTAGCCCTGCCGGGGGTACTCCTTTCCCTTTGCTACAAACCATCAGTGCCCCACCATGGGCCTTAACTTTCATCAACAAGAGTTCGTATCACCTAAGGTAACAATGAGACGTTTATAATATGCACATGGATCTTTAAAACAGTAAGCAAGAAGTTTCTTTTAATAACACTCTAGTATTGGCATACCGACAATAGATTTACCTTACCGGTACTGTATATTGCTTCCGCAAATCCAAAGACTCTTACAACCAAGTAAGATTATATTATTCAAGAAGACTTAGACTATTTATGATACCACAAACAAGTACCGATGCATATCTTAACAGTGCTGAAGTTAATTTATGAATCATAATCCTCAAAATAGCTTTTATTAGATTAGCAGAAAATTTAAATTTTTACTATTTTTAGGGACATTACATGAATAGATGATGGGAAGGCAGAAATATTCTGCATCTTGCTAGAAAAGGGTTCTAGTGGTATCAAACCTCGAAGTAGATCAAGGAACAATGGCAATTAACTTAGACACTATGTGTAGGATCAGGAGTTGTATAAGGGCTAACTAAATTGCCCCCATCTCACTGGAATCTGCTGTGAATATTTATTTAATATTATTATTTACAAATTAATAGATTATTAGGTTACTAAGTGAAAGGGCGTAACCCTTCACTATGCTTCCTCAAGCCCTATAAAAGGCGATCTTATTGTAATTTATCAACATCATCTAATATATTATTCTTATCTATTATTCAATAGGAGAGTCGGATTTGATTATTAACTTAGTGAATGGATACGTTCACTGCATTTGGTATCAGATCTCGGATTCGGCTCCTTCGACCTGAGCTCGGTTTCGGCTCTCCCTTCAAGTCCAACCGGATACGGTTGCTGAGCACAGTTTCAGCTCACATTATTTCAACTCCACTCTACATGCACGATTTCAGCTCATCATCCGACTCTCTAAGTTGTTGTTTAGCCATACTTCCTCTTCTTCGCTACCACCCCCTCCTTCCGCTGCTCATCCCACGCTCTCCCATTCTCCCAGCCTTCTCTCCCTCCACCACCGCACTTCACATTTCTCTGTCGCATTCCCATAAGATTCCACCTACTCATGCGTCCTCTTGTGCTGCACATCCTTCTGCCATCCCCCATCTCCAGCTCCCGTTGTCCTCTTTCCCACCACTTCTTGCGCCCTCCCTCACCCCTACTCCACGACTCCGCCTCCCTACCAACCACCCTCCTCCCATACCACCTATTGGTCTCCCTTCAACCCACTCTCCACCTTCTTTCGCTTCACTGCTTCCTCCAGTCTCCCTTTCCCATTCGACGCCCACACCCACGCCACCTTTGCTCTGCTGTGAGCCCTCCCTCCCTGTTGAGCACCTTTTGCTCGCCCCTCGACCTCCCTATCGCCACATGCTGCACCTCCACCTGCTCTGCGACCTACACGCAACACCCAGCCTTTTCCTCCGTGCTCTTCCCTCCGCGCTTACACCACCGTGCGTTCCCTCCTCCACCTACTCCCTCACGCCCCTGACCTCCCTCCTCATTCTCTCACCTCGCTGCTGCATCGCCTCTACACCCACGCTCTTCCATCCATGTTCTTCACCTCACTCACACCTCCACTCCACCAATCTGCCACACTACCACCACACTTCCTCTACCTTGTGCTCATTCCTCCACTGCGCACTACATCCATGCACACAATTCCACCACTTCCCTCCCTTCGCCTCTACCACCACCATAGTCAACCCTAATTTTTAATAAAAATTAAATATTGTATTAATATTGTTATATTAATATTTAATTTTATTAAAAATTATATTCTCAAAATATAAAATATATATATATATATATATATAATATTT
This sequence comes from Larix kaempferi, assembly GCA_027924585.1. Classification (NCBI taxonomy): domain Eukaryota; kingdom Viridiplantae; phylum Streptophyta; class Pinopsida; order Pinales; family Pinaceae; genus Larix; species Larix kaempferi. The sequence goes on along the minus strand of BSBM01000316.1, from coordinate 23,017,231 downwards.
AAATATAATTATTATTATTATATTTATTTATTTTACTCATATAATAATTATTTGTCCTTACAAGTATTATTAATTAATTAAGTCTCAAACTTTTAACCATGAAGTGGTTCAATAATGAAGATGGAAGCTATGAGGAGAAGAGACTTAAAGCCATCATCTCTCGTGGAATTGGAACAAGTAAATATGACATTGTTCACAATACTAAGGAGAGTCAAACCGGTGTTGCTGATAAGTATCGAAAAGATTGGCCCGCTCTCGGTGACGATGATGACAGTTTTGAGGAAAAAGGATTTAAAACCTATGTCTCCCATGGAATTGGAACGTATAGAGATGACATTGATAAGAGCCAAGCCATTGTTGATAAATATCCAAAAGAGGACATATACACAGAAGATGAGGAAGATAGAATAAGAAAACCTATTGTAGAAATTGAAGAAAAAGATGACATCAAAGAGACAGAGCATGTATGTGCATTAGATCAACATCCACCAGTTGTGGATCATGAAGTTGTAGATTATAGGTCTACAATAACAAGTGACATTTCAAATGCAATTGTTCTTGTTGAGCAGGAGAAGACACTTGAACATTGTTCCCAATTAGTTTTATTAGATAAATCTATTGATTTGATTGATGAAGTTCGAAGCCATGGAAGTAGTGAATGTCTACTTAAACATGTTGGAAGAACTAATGATAGTTCTACAAACACAAGTGTAGATATTTATGTCGAAATTGTTTCTTTTCCCACTGTCACTTACGTTCCAAATGATGGTGAATATGATAATGGGCCTGATGTTGGTAAGCTAGAGGACATAAAAGGTATTTCATCCATGTCGTTAGGAAGCTCTGTGGAGCAGGTTACTATAGATGAACAACATTTATGTTGTTCCAGAATTAGATCCTTGGACACAGTCATATGGAAATCAAGAATGAAGGTCCTTAAAGTTCCTTCCAATAAAGAAACCATGAAGGCTATGATTCAGAGGAAACTAGTACAAGACCTAAATATTTCTAATCAGATTGATGTCAGTTTAGATGTGCATTTTTCTTGTGACAACCACCACATATATTTGAAATTGTTGGAATTTAAGTGCATAGATACTAAGATTGTAAGATGGAATCCATCTACAATAATATGGCTCCAGGAAATTGAGAAGACTCATGTGGATATTTTCAAACTTCAAAGTCTTAAGAATGACCATTGTCCTAATTTCCAAGATCGAAGAACATCTTTTAAAATTACCTCCATCATTATGACATTCAATGTTGGAACCACAACCAATGCAAAAAGTGGAAGTAATGAAGGTCCACAAGTGTCCATACATGAAATCCAAAAGGCGATATGGAAAACAAATAATTACAAATTTTATTGTTTCAAAAACTCACCACTCAAGCAGAAAGGATTACAACACAAATCCAGGATAAAGTTGATACTAGAAAAAATAGCTTTGAGGACAAAGCTCCTTAAAAGGGAGTGGCAATGTTGTGAATATTTATTTAATATTATTATTTACAAATTAATAGATTATTAGGTTGCTAAGTGAAAGGGCGTAACCCTTCACTATGCTTCCTCAAGCCCTATAAAAGGCGATCTTATTGTAATTTATCAACATCATCTAATATATTATTCTTATCTATTATTCAATATGACAGTCGGATTTGACTATTAACTTAGTGAACGGATACGTTCGCTGCAGAATCTGACAGAGCAATTCTTTCCAAAATCGCGATTTGGAGTGCTCAGATCGCAATTTCGACGATCTGGCTAGTTTTAAAATTGGATGATTAGTCCAGAACAAGCAATTCCAATTGTTGAAATTACAAAAATGCGAAAATAGCAATTTCCAGGAAGAATTTTGATCGGTTTTTATCCCAAAATCACCGAAAAAGCGTGTCATTTTGGTTGCATTTTATCCTACGCAGTAGGATTATAGTAAACGATAAGAAAATGTTGTAGGAAGGAAGATTATGTCTTTGTGACGGAAGTGAGAGGACACATCTTGGAAAAAATGAGCAGGAGGAAGAATCTTGGAATAAATAACTACCGAGTTGAACGAAGAAGAACTAGGCCAGGGCATGGTTGGTCAGAGACTCAGAGTACCCACAATCTTATTGAAGAGGGTGTTGCTTGCATTGGATTGGATGTGTACATTGTACAGTCCACGGTACGGATTACGATGAAATGTCAGCGGCCGACAGAGGTAGATTTAGCAAAGTTTGATCATGTTGTTGGAAAATTCATTAAAAAACCACTGAAAAAATAGGGCATTTTAGTTTGTTTTTATCCTACACGCTAAAGGACATCTCTCGTACATCACAACCATGATGAGAGTTGATGTAATCAGTAACACCTAGCTAGTGATTTCTCCACTCCAACAAAGTTTGAGGTAATTTAAACTTTACAAAACTTTGCATAATAAAAATTTGAGATGTATGTACTTTCAGATTAATACATGTGGAAAATAAAAACAAAATGTTATCGACATGATAAGAAACCAAACCATAATGATATTATTAAATCCAATTTTTATATTTATTAAACTTTTACTTTTATATTTTTCTTAAATATTTTTAAAAAACATTCCTATTGTTATCATTTTTATTTTAAATTTATATAGAATATTTTTTATTTTTTATTTTTAAATAATAATACTTATATCTCTATCTATTACATATATTATATATTGATAACTCATTAAAATATTCGATAACCTCATTTTTTTTTAATGTACATATATTTTATTAACATTTGTTTATTTATTCCCTTTAAAATAATTATAAATTCTTATTTCATTTAAATTTAAACTTATTAGATTTTTATATTTAAATATAAACATGGGAACCGATAATCTTTAAAATATGGATAAAATTAATTAAAATAAATTAAAAATATGGATAAATATTTTTTTTAAATAATATTTAAAAAAATGGATAGTTATTTAATTGTTTTTTATATATTTAAAGTTTAATGTAGTTTTAACATTTTGACTTAATCCAAATCTCAAATCGACAAATCAGTAAACCAACGTAATTTTCTTGTTCATGGTGAGAATTGTCAATCGAAACTTTGTTATCATTATTTTCATCATGGTGAGTATTGCACATTGTCATTGTCATCTTCGTCATGGTGAAGAATCCATTTTTACATTTTCATATCTTCAATATGATCAATGAAAAATCCACTTTTACATTTACAATAATCATCAGAATAAATACATAAAGAAGAAATCATCAGAATAAATACATACAGAAGAAACATTAGGGAAGAAACATTGAAGTCCACATTCATAACAAAAGACAAAGCCACACCTGAAAATACACACAGAATTTATGGTTTAAAAACTTTATAAAATTATTAAAAACACTTACATAACGAAATAAAAAAATTGAAATCTTAGAAAATATTTATAAAAAAAAATATAAATATAAATTCTTCACATGTTTTGGGTACAATACCTAACAACCAAAAACTGAAAACAAACTATTCTTTCAAAACTGGGAAATCCAATGCCTGCAAATGATGTCCTTGCAACCTTTGTTGCGTTCAATCATGTGTTTGCACTTCGGACACTGTTTCCATTTCTCCTTCTCAGCTAGCAATTTCAATTCTGCATCGACATCACGCAAATGAGAAGCATAGTCGTGACATGACATGTCGTTGTGCCAAGGAACCCTACACTCGATACAAAACAATCTGTTGCATTTCTCACATTTTGTTGCCGCTGTTGTTAGAAAAGGCGGTGATGAAGACGAAGCAATCCGTTGTGGGCACCTATCTAATCTTGATAGAGCCATCAAAGCCGAGCAGTTAGAATAGGGGCAGTATACCTTCTCTGGGTGTGGAATTTTCGCTTCTTCCAACCTTTTTATAAAAATATGAATTTGTTATTACACCCTGCATACGGGCATTTGAGTATTCTCCAGTCATCTTCAGAGAGCTTGAACTCAACGTGCTTAGCCATACAAGAAAAACAATATCTATGATGGCAAAACATATTTTCGTGCATCTGATTCACATCAACATCGTTGCAGCAAATGTTGCATTTTTCCTCTTCGTCCCTTTTCCTTTTCTTGTTTATCATTCGTGTTCTTAGTGGTTTCATGGTGATCTCTGGTAGTGCCTGAATTGCCACCAACATCAGCATTCGTGTTGTTAGTGGTTTCATGGTGATCTGTAGTAGTGCCTGAATTGCAACCAACATCTGCATTTGTCTTGTTAGTGGTTTCATGCTGATCTCTGGTAGTGCTTGAATTGCCACCAACTGCTTCAGCATTCGTGTTGTTAGTGGTTTCATGGTGATCTCTTGTAGTGCCTGAATTGCCACCAACATCAGCATTCGTGTTGCTAGTGGTTTCATGGTCGTCTTTGGTGCCTGCTTGTTCCATGCCCAAATTCTCCATCGTTCCTTCACTAATTTCTAGATCCAAATTAAATCTATCATAGCATAGTATTGAGGGGGCAGAAAACAGGGGCAGTTTATGCAGAGAATCTAGTCGGATAGGTCTGAGTGACAGGAGTTAAGGAGATCCTAGATCTGATGCCACTGTAGGTAAATAACTCGTGGATCTCTTTTATTCATGGCACAATGTCTTTATTTATACAATGTATATGATGGTTGGTATTCCGCAATGGAAGACTCTTGCGATTCTATGATTGTTCATATTTACATGAACGCAATCCCAAAGGATTACATGTCCAATAGTTTTATACTATGAATATTACAATTTTATGCATCATATGTGTGTGAATTTAGTTGTGTTACATTGCATTTTCATTTCTGTACCTTCAATGCATCCCTTTAAAAATGGCTCTGATGAGAGGCTAAGTTAGTTGTAGTTATGAATGCCTGTCTTTATGGAATGGAATTTCAAAATTCAAATTCATCATTACACATCCTCGAGTTAGAATGTTGAATGGGGATGCCACATTCCACTTGTGATATGTGGTAGATCTATATAATTATTGACTGCTAGGCTTTTACTTTCAACCAAGACCATGCTTGGGAGGACTTCTGATAAGTGATTGATTTATTTGGGTAAATGCAAATGTATTTTCACATGTAATAGGTGGATGATACTCTTCATATTTTGGATTATAGGATGGATATTCCTCTTGTCTATCGCATTTCGTCTACCACTATGTTTAATATTGGATGGTATGAAGAAAATCAAGCTGAGAAACATTACATATGATAGGTATTTTTTCAAAACATTTTAGAGGTAGTAGGGAAGCATGTAAATGGATTTTTGTGATAATGCTACTTATTGAGAGAAGTTGGTTCCATTTCTTTTTAAAATGCTTTTAGGTGACCTTCTTGAGTTGAATTGTGTTTAGTTTATTTCTATATTGAAGAGGAATCTAATGTCGTTATCCTATATGATCGAGGTATAGTGCATATCCTAATGCATCATCAATGATTTTCGCTTAGGTATTATAAGGACTTTGACTAGAGGTATGAGAGAGGGTGGCATTTTCAAGTTTCTTTCAAATCCAATAAAATTTGTACATATTAGTGGTAGTGCAAGTGAGTTTTACATTTTTGAAGTAATATAAACTAAAATAATTTAGAACTATTTTAAATGTTGAAATTGATCTTATTATTATGACATTATGATTTAATACATTTTTTTACTAATTAATAATTTATTTTATAACTTGTAATTGTAAATACCATATCATATATTTTTTAAAGACTCGATATATTTTAATTAATTTTAATGTATTCTTAAATCATATTCTTAATATTATTAAATCATTATAAATATCTAATCAATTTCAACTAGCTACATTAAATAGTTAACAAGAGCAACAAGTTGTAATGTTGATGACAATAGCAAGGAATATATCAGAAAAAAGCATGGAGAAATACAAGTTGCGGTTTTTTTTGCTGCTCAGGTTTGCAATGTCATGTCATGTGAACAGGAAGATGAATCTCTCTGGCTCTCACTCTTTCTCTTTTGTATCTATATCTGCTCTCACTCTTTCTCTTTTGTATCTATATCTGGGTGTGCGTTCGCTATTATGACTAAGTAACTTGTTTCCAAAGAAGGCTGGCACAATGAGTTGATGGAGTCATGCAAAGTGGTGGCTAAGGAGAAAGAGGCTGATGACCAGAAGTGTGATTAGAAGTAGCAACTATTTAGGTATCTATTTACAAGACTCTCAAGATGCTAGTTGATGAATATGTCAACAAACTAAAGGTACAATCTAGTTCAGAAATGGAAGCTCGATTCTATAGAATCAATAGAACTAGATAATTGAATCAATTAGCTTAGCATGACATGGAATCAGACTCATCAAGATGTGATTATTGCTCAACATTTAATGAAGAATGTGCAAAGTGTTGTCAGTGATTTCCTTACAATTGGTCTAGAAGAATCATAGAATAATATGTTCACTATGGAGGATAATGATAAGAGGGAACTAATAATGCAGTTCATGATATAACATTTTCTTCGAGAAATAAAATATTATTCAATGGGATTGCCCAGTGAAGAAGATTTCCAAGAAGTAATAAGAAAGAGCTTAAACGATCTTCATGCACATAGAGAAAGAACATGATGAATTCATTGGCTGCATGATGTATTTCAACGCTATGTGATGTGAAACCATTGGTTGACAAGCAACATTAGCATGCCACATTACAAGAGAAGATGCATTATGAGCATTTTCCCTATCATCAATACATACAAAGTCATGTTTATTTTTTCATTGTTCATTTATAAAACACTTTGGTTCATCATAAAGCAGGATTTCTAATGGCATATGAAAGACAAACCCATTTATATATAAACATGAGTTGGCACTATATTTTTATGACAATGAAAACATTTTGCACTCGGTAAGCTTAAAGGGTGAAAGTTGAAAGTATATTTGATTATTTATAATTAATGAAAACATTTAGCATTGGATAATCTTCTAATAAAAGATGAAAAATAAAAGTACATTTGATTATTAATAATCCATAAAAATTTACATCATTTTCAATCACATTATCTATGTTAGAGTTGATTAGTGTAGTGTATATCAATATCTATGATTACCATGAAAAAAGTTATGATTATAATATTTAAATCTAAATTCTTAGTTTGTAAGATATACTACCAATACAATCATAGCACTTTGAGTGCAACACATCTCTCCTAACAATTTAAATTTCTAAATGGATAGAGGAGGTTTTTGAAAACTATGTGGAAAGCTAATTCTTTAGCCACTATGTTCACCATGAACATGGGTCACCTATAATATTGGATTTACCCATGCTAAGAGCATTTCTTCAACGACAAAATGCTTCACTGAGATCCATATTGTACCGATGACAATATCGTTAACATTTGATCTTTATAAATAGGTCTAACTCTTTTACTAGAATAGATCAATATGATACATTTGAATCGTCCATACCCTTGGAGACATCTAGGACTCGATGTTGATTTTCAGCCACATAATTATAGTGAAAAAATTGTGCTCTTTCCACTACTGTAACAATTAACTGAAAAAGTTCATTCAGTTGTAAGGTTCTGTTTCGATTGAATATATTTTCACACATTATCAACAAATAACATAATGCTCTGAACTTTTCCAGCCATTCGAGTAGATATTGCTCGATCGATGGCTCCAGAATAACCGCTGAAATTGAAGACCATATGAATAGTTCAATATAACAATCTTATTCGATCAGCAGAAACCGTCAGAACAGCTGAATTTAATACTATTCAGACCAAATAATTTTCATCAACAAATCAACCAACAAATTTGGTAAATAGATAGATAGGAAACACTTCAGCCTAAAATTTACGCAGGTTCTACAAATTCACAGTTGCTAGTGGCAAACAGATGTCCCAGCCCATTATCTTCGGCCATTTCAATCAGTCAACTGGTTGTCATATTCTCCATAATATAAACAAATTTATTATGTGATACGAAATTCAATTCGCTAAAAAGGTTAGTATATTAAATATTATACAGACAATTTACTTTTCACTGTCTTTGATCTTATGTGCACATGATCATATGTGCACACAGAAACTCAACAAGTCAGCCTAAAATTTCTATACTTTTTGTGTATGCCTTCACTATGTAAAATTTGTGTTGCATGTAGTACTAGGTGAGGATGACAACATTGGCTTGCACAACATCTACTAGACACATTTCAGAAGTTCAGTGTTTCATGCCTTTTCTGCAGCTGAAGGTGCACCACCTGCAAAGGTGGTCTGGGGTTTCATTTATATGGATGTTTGTCGCATGGTATCACAGCTTTTCACAGCATCTCCGCAACACAAGGTTCTAGCAACTTCCTTGTTCATTTCTGCTTGTACGCCTAATCACTTGCAGACCTCATCCATTGCATCTCAGTATCTCTAGCTAACCAAATAATGGAAGATTGAGATCTTCATTCCACTAACGAATGATGTGGTATGGAGTTCAGGACGAAGCAGACCAATTTGCGATGGATCCACCACAGATCGTAAACTATGTTGGCAGCCGTTAATTCCTTCACCGCCACAGTCTCGAAAAGACAACCACCGCTCTGCTGAGTGACCGCCACCACATCGTTTGATTATGTCTTGTTATCACAGTTTCGTATAAACAGCACATCACATTAATTTCTGAAGAAGCAGTTGTAGCCATCTGCCACAGTTCATAGAATGATTATTTGGGTTGTGTATTGCATTGATTTTTGAAGAGCCGAATCTGAAGAGTTATTCACTGGCATGTTTAGACTTATCAGAAATAAAGGAGTTGCGTGTTCACTATTGCAAGACATCCAGCTCTGTTGCAGCCTGTCAAAGATTGAAGTGGCGTCCAACGTTCTTGTTATAGCACATAAAAGGGCAGAGAATTATCAAGGTAATTAATGTGACCGACTATATTTCTGATGTATATATACGTATGTAATTCTCATGGAAATACATGGTGAGGAAAACAAATTCTGAGTTAAATGAAAACAGACTCTCAACTCTGTACTTTTGATCCTATATTCTTATCTGTCTTTATGAGTTTGAAAACTCATTGTTGAATATTTAAGTTTAAGAATTTTTGTTGTAGCATGATGATTTTATGAGCCTATATGATTGACTGTGAAATGTTTAGTTTGTTGTAGCAAGTGTGGATAATTGTGCTTATGTCTAAATTAATTATGTTTGATTGTTGAAACAGGGTATTAGTTAAATTTAAGAACACAGGGGTTATCAAAATATAGCTGAATCAGTCAGCTGCAACAGTCCTGTAGGTTACTGTTGAGTGAAACAGTCAACTGCGATTGTGTTGTAGATTGTTGTTAGTTGTAACAGTCAGCTGCAACTCACTTGGAACTTAGCTGTAACAGTCCTGTAGATGACTGTTAGCTAAAACAATCAGCTGTTAATGTCAGTTGTAACTATGATGAAGATTACAGTGAGCTGTTACAATGAGCTGTGACTATCCTGTCGATGAAATTTCTGAGTTTAAAAATCTGAGTGTGTTGCTATGAGTTAATGCAACACCCCCCTGCCTTCCCTCAATTGGTATCAGAGCTTGGTGTTTATGATTTATGTTAGTTGGTTCTATGCTCACTTCATGAATGAGCCATATGATTGTATGTTGAACCTTTTGTATTTTGTTTGGAGATCTTGTTGTTGAGTTTTACTCCAGCGCCCTCTTTTTGCTATGTAGAAATAGCAGAAGTAAGTTCAGTTGAGCTATGTGTTGAAAGAGAACTCTCGTTCTCCCTTAAGTAAAAGGTTGAGTCATCATTTAGGAGCAGAAGTCTGAATCTGTTGTGGTTTGTGTAAAGAGAAGAAAGGGTTGTAGCCCGTGGAAGAAGTTGACTCTGCGTGTGTTCCCTCAGATAGAGGTTGAGAAATTGAAAGGAAGACATTCTTTCTGGTTGAGAGCTCCTATATAGTTTAATGGTAAAGCAATTTGATTCCCACTGTTTGGAAAAGTTTGTTTGGTTTGAGTTGAAGCTCATATGCGTGAAAGAGGACTCAGAGAGAAATTTAAAGTCTATGCAAGTAGTTATTTGAAGATGGAGACATGGGGAAAAGCAGAAGGCTTAAACGAATGAAGAAGAATGTAGTTAATGCAAAAGAAGTTGGTTTTGCCATAGCAGAGGTATTAGGTGAAGCCATCGAGGAACCTGCTGAAGCAGAGGAATTTCAAGAGAAGGCAGAGGATACTGAAGAAAAAGAAGTTCAAGACAAGTTAAAAGATTCATGGTGCAACATCTATTATCCACCGCCATATTTCTCAGGTATAACGTATGATTCTTGGTCAGTTAATATGAAAATTTTCTTGCATGATATAGGTTTATGGTATTTTGTTGAGACTGGAGTTAAGAAATCCCAGGATTCTTGGTCTAGGACCAAGTAGTTCCTGCAAGTACATACTCGGTCAGTTAACCAAGATGATGATGTGTGATGCACTCCTCTCCTAGGTCTTTGAGATGGTTGAGCTAGGTTGTCTTCTCAAGGGATTGGCCAACCCTTGATGAAGTCACTAGAAATTGACCTCAAGAGCAATTAGGAGTACCAAAGGATCACATCATCCAATGTGGACCTTCCTTATATAGTGATGATGAACTTTCAGTTAGTGTATGGAACACTTGTACATTTGAGAGAGAGATGAATGGTTGTAACCCCACCTTGTTTGTATCCCCTTGATCTTCTACCCTTGTTATTTTTGGTCCTATGGTTAGAAGGTTTACCAGCATGTCTTGTTCACCACCTTGTCGTGTGGTTAGAAGGGTTATCTACCCACCTTGATTTGTCTTAAATCTTACCACTTTGTTGTATTTTATCTTATGGGTAAAAGGGTTGTTTACCCACCTTATTGGTACACCTTTGGTCATATGGTTAAAGGATCATGTAACATTCATTGTTTTATGGTTTTACATGTGTTATTTGGCCACTTGTTGGTCCTACTATAAGCGCCCCTCTTTTAATGTGGTTCCTAAGACCCTTTTCCTATGACCCTATTACCCACTACTATAAGACACCTCAACTTTATTTTATATTTTTTATAAGTGATAACCCTTATTAATATATGGTATCTTAACCCTTTGATGAAACCCTAACTCAATAAATATTTAAAGTGTGACCTTTATAGAAGCCATTAAGAATCTATAAATTGAAGCCTATGTCATCATTTGATATTATAATTATCATACATCTCAGATCTGATTTGTTTGAGACTGCCTTAGAGTGACATCAAGGTTCTTTTGCTATTGTTAGGGCTAGTTGTTTAGGCCGTACTCCTACTGAAGCTTGATGCTTTTCTTTATGATATGATTTGTGACCTTGAACCCCTGATCTAGCTGCGTGAGGATTGTTTGAGGATAGGCTGCATACCCTAATGGCTAATTTATTGCTCTGTAGATAGATCTGGTTAGGTCACATGCCTTGTTGACTATCCTATTCCTCTTTGTGGACTCTTTTGCTGGTGTATAGCATTCCGTAGCCCTAGAGATTCCCATAAGCATCCACCGTGGACTCTTTTGTTGGTTTATAGGATGCCACGGCCTCTAAAGGTTGCTTGATACCCTAGTGGTGGGCTGTTTGACTAGGTAATGGACTACCAATGAGAGCAGCATCTTTTGTGTGGTCAAATTAAGGATCTCGCAACCCCTATGATATGTTTTGCAACCAGGTTGTTGCTTTTGTAGAGGCCACATACTCTGTGGATTGTTTTTTAGGACAGTCTGTTTTCCTTTGTGTAGGCCGCAAACCCCCCTGTGGATTGTTCGTGGGCTACGTATAATCTGTGTGAAGGTCGTTGACTGCTAATGCTTGCCTTTGGGTCGTATCTATTGTGTTGATGCTTGAATTGAGTCAGATCTATTGTGTTGATGCTTGCTTTGGGTCAGATCTATTTGTTTAGGGATGCCTTTTGAAGATCTACTGTGTTTAGGGCTGCCACATAAGATCACTACCTGTTGGAAACTTGTTTAGGTCATATTTGAGTCCTGTTATTTTGTCGAAAGACTATGTGGGCTACTACTGTGTTTTTGAGGTCTATCATGACTTGTTGGTGACCACCACTTCTGTGTTTAAAGTTGCCACTTTGGATTGTGTATTGGTTTCCCTAGTGTTCTGGCTATACTACAGACTATTCCATCTCTCTCTCTCAGGATTGTACTAACCCTCAAGTAAGAGTTAGATTGTTCCTATTGGTTGACTTGCCTATGAGAGCCACAGCCTGTTTTGAAAGTAAAATTCTGAGTTTAAGAAAGGTCTCATCACTCCAGGTAAGTAATCAAACTTGTTATTTTTTTATTGTGAATTAGACATGTTATTGTTGTTAGAACTTTGTTTAAATTAGTTATACTACTGTTGTTGATTACATGTTACTGAAGATTTCAATTATAACAAAGGGACCTCTTTAGGAGTGTGTTGGCCCCCCAACAATTTCCCCTTGATTTTGCAAAATCAAGGGGCCCCCATTTGAATTTTGTAAATATATTGCTTTGGATAGATTTTGTATTTCACTACTTGGTTTGTTCACGTCCTTTGATTGTATATGTTTGATCTCTTACTTTTATTGATTTTTTGGGTTCATGCGATGAGGTGTTGGTGGTTTGATTGATGTGTGTCTCACTACTTGGTAGCTCTTTAACATTTCCATGCCTTATGTGAATTATTTGAGTCAATAACATTCCTTGGTGCGTTGAAATGGTATTGACATGATCTTATGACACTCTTGTCGAATTTTACTCTTTGATGCATACATCAATGTTGGTTTCTTTGGCGGATCAAAATTAATTATAAAAATCATTGGTTCAGAAACATCCTTATTAATGAAGAGAGGTATGTTCATGGTTTGAAATTTGAACCATGGATTGAAGTTTTATGGACATTGAATTTCCTTTTAAAATCATCTTTTGTTCATAAATTTTATATGGTTTCTCCATTTCATTCTAATGCTTGTAACTTCTTGCACATAAGAAAACATCAATATGTAAATTATTATAAATGAAGATTTCTAATAAATATATATTTTGATTTATAACATTAATTGATTATTCAAACCAATATGTCAATTTAAAATTTGGATGATATTATTATTATTATTAAAACAAGCAAAACTTATGCATCAAATCATTATTTAAAGTTCTCTTATTCATTAGTTAGTTCCAAAATAATTTGGATGATATTATTATTATTATTAAAACAAGCAAAACTTATTGGTTAGTTCCAAAATAATTGGATGATATTATTATTATTATTAAAACAAGCAAAACTTATACATCAAATCATTATTTAAAGTTCTCTTATTCATTGGTTAGTTCCAAAAGCAAAGGATATCGTTATTTAAAGTTCTCTTATTCATTGGTTATTTAAAGGTTTTATTTTGTATTTATAATATCTTAAGCTTTTGTTTATTTTGCATTAATAATTGGATATGGGAAACCATCCCTCCACTTGGAAAATTATAAAATTATTTGATCAGGTTTGTATTTCAAAATTATGGAAGGAGTCGTAATTTAGAAAACCATTGGATCAGGGTGTCATTTTAAGATTTTTTATGGTTAGTATAAAAATCTTCTTTAATGAAAAATTATGTATTGTGAATAATTTATTCCTTCACTTCAATTATTAATTATAAACTTCATTTCCTTTATATATGGATAAAATCTTGAGGGTATTTATTAATATCCTTGGTCTTTTTTACCAATATGAGTTTTTAAGTAATAACCATTTCAAACAATATAAAACTCACACGTATCCATAGTTTGTTTTATGCTTTCAAATAACTTTGATAGTATTATCTTTCAAAATGTAAATTTGATAATAAGGTTTCTTTTGTTAAGGTACGCTCAAGGAGACATTGTCATACAAAAGAGATAAATGTTTTGACATTTGTAATCGTTTTGTCTCACTCACCAGCTTTTAAGAAGCTACCTTATCATGACACTCATATAAATTGCAGCTTCAGATTTTTAATTGAGTTGTTCACTAACAAGTCTGAGAAATAGCATGCTATATATTCAACCGTAGATTTATCCATTCACCACCGCATTGAGGAAGGATGCTACTGAAAGCTCTTATTTAAACCATATTTCTTGACAATCCTTTTCGAAAAAAAGAAAACTGCCCCACTTGGAGAAGGTAGATTGCAGAGCCAATTGCCAGCTAGATTCCTAAGACCACTAAAGCAGTAAAAGTTCAGATCTAGGTTTACAGCAACGTTTTAAAAATTAGTTGAGAATATTTCGACATCCCTTGAATCTCGTCACCAAACATCAGGTAACTCTCATGGTAAACATCAAAATGACAAGCATAAGTTATTTAAAGAAGGTCTACGTATTCACAAATACTACAACTTGTTGTGATGGCAAACTATCAACAGGAAAATTTATCGTGAAGATTTCGGGGACGAATTTAAATTTTATATTTACCTCGTTATCTCTAAATGTCATTGAGCGCATTTGATAGCATGGAACGAGCATAAAACTCAAGGACATACTAATTTTTAAGTTCAGGGTTTTATTTTAAATTTGGATTTCATTTTCTATATTATTTTAAAGGGCTCTCACGTTATTTCAATTTATTTGATTGCGGATAAAATATTGAAACCATAAGAAGATCTGTGCCATCAATATTCTCATCGAATACCATTCTATACGAAATTGCAGGCGACCGAAGTGTCAAGATGAAGAATATTAACGAAAGTAGTTGCAGCAGTTCGATATCTGTGGGAGGAAATTTATGGCGTTCAGTTTTGCTAAAAATAAACACCAGTTTCCTTATAAAAGACGAGCATAATTGATAGAATTAGAGGTGGGGAACACTCTATGGAGCTTGAGGAAATTATTTTCCCAAGTCCTGTATATGTTTTCTTTGTAATGATCGATGGATGATAGGGGAAGAGACTGTGAGAGGTTAGGCTTGATCTGCAAAGTGTTTTATGTCTTCGGAAAACTAGGCTTGATCTGCAAAGTGTTTTATGTCTTCGGAAAACTTTTTTTCTGAGATCGAAGAACAGTTTGTTTGCAATTCCAATCTTATGGTATGATCTGAAGTTTGTTTCAGTTTAATACTTAAACTTTTTTCGTGGTTGGTCTCCAAACTCTTGTATCATTTGATATCTTTATAGATAGAAAACGTTTTCGATCACTGTTGGTGGCTCTTGGCCAAGATAGGGTAGATCAAATAGATAGAATTAGTTTTAATTTTAGAATTACAGTTTTATTTCATAGCAGAAACCTACAGGTTTTTTTTAGCAGCTGATAGACTGTTTTCAGTTTAACATCTGCTAGAACTGTTTGTTTCAGTTATTGGAATCCGCATTATAGATTAGTTATGCATTTAATCATGGAATGGTTTTACTTTCATGGAATTAGCCAATCTCAACTGTGAGACTCTCTTGTTGAGAGCAAATCATAAAGGTAGCAGGACCTATACCATGCAAGAGTTAGTTATTTTAAACATACAAGGGGCTGCATTAAGTGCCTTCTGTGAGCTACCTCTCCTTGTGTGAGCTATCTCTCCTTGTCAGCCCCAGGGCAAAAGATCTGGCCAAGGGAGTGTTAAAGTTAAAAGAGATGAAAATTATCTTTTGAATTTATCTTGCTTTATTATAGTTGTTTCTAATACTAGGTTAGAAATTTAATTTTTGCATTAAAGTATAAAAAAAATTGAATTTTCTACTTCAAACCCTAACCTAACCCTAAATTTAACACCACTGGCCATAGCATTAGGGTTCACATCAGCCAAGTGCATTTACCAAAAGAGTTTCAGGCCTCATCGTTGCAGTCCATGCTTTAATAGTTGGTTTCACACCTCCTTATTACATTTGTTGGAAGAGTTTCAAAGCCTATTCTCCATGTGCATTTTGAGCAACTGGCATATTCCAGGCTATCTTACTAGAAACTGCACCCAAAGGTGCTGGAAATGTTTTTCCACATTTTGAAAATGTTTCCTTGTACAAAACACCTCTGAAACATAGGAGAAACATTTTAGAATGTTTCAAATTTTTGAATCGTTGCATCGGCCACTTGTGGGGTTTTGGCCATTCTTGATGATATATAAACCATTTCAGCCAGCATTTTGGTTGCTAAAGCAACCAAAATTAACTTCTAAAAAATGGTAACACTGATTTCTTCCAAAATTGAGCTATAAATACAGATCTTCAGCCTCCCTAAATTATAATCTCCTTTTAACTTTACTTCCAAATTTGAAGTTCATGAATGCTACTCTGAAATTTATGTCCACTAGTTCCTTTTATATGTGTGCGTGTGAGTATGTATGTATTTGACATATCTTAGGCGTATTGTATCTTGATTTTCTAAAAATTTGTCATATTAGTGCAACTAAGATTCCAAGTAATCACATATGGCTTCAAGCCAGACAACTGCGTGTCCCAGAAGAATTTCAATGCATCATCGAGTCCACTCCTTTCATATCCATCAATCATAGGACAGCATTCCAACTGGTCGAGCCTCTTTGAGCCCCACCACCGTCTCCCCCAATTGAATGAGTATGCAATCAGAACAAGCCAGTAATAACAATCAATGGATTGCTCATTCCAATTCTAATTTCACTATGCTAATGATGAAGATGCTGGTCACCATGCCCAATATACTTACATTTTACCCAACAACCACTTCTTGCTATTGCTTATAGCATGTTTTTGCATATAAGCTGGTAACTAAGACGGATAATCTAGGTTGTGGAGATTAAAAGACTGTTAGCCAAGTTAACACCTTCCAAAGCTCAAGCTATAAATAATCATGCACAATAAGCATAAGCAAAGATATACAGCATGCTACAATGGCCCACATATTCAAATAAGCTACCACCCAAAAGGTTAACGTGGTTTACAAGCAGCCTCATTCAAGTCCATGGTCATCGATCATAGTCATCATGGGGTACAGTGTACAACAGAAGTACACAGTCTAGACGCAAGAATGGCATTTGGTTATTGCCAACAGTGGGGTCAAAGTGTCAGTGCAACTTAAAGAAACACATGCCCTATCAGTGGATGAATCATGCCCATGTTTGGCCAACATATATGATCATCCCTCTAACTGTTCACAAAGATTTAGCCTATTATACCCCAAATAGTATGTCGTATACCATGAAATCTTTCACTGTTTCTAGGCTACTATATATCAAAGCTTGTATTCTTGATCTCCAAACACTGCCCTGCCTGAGAGGCTGAAACAGACCATATCCATGGGTTCTGATTACCAAGCAAAGGGAAATCACTTGCATCAGCATGTTGTCAAGCAGGCTAATATGTCTCGAGCACATAGTCAAGAGTATTTAATACCCCTTTTCTTCAACCGTTGTTGAAGAAGCAAGAATGAGGCTTGGTTATTGCCAACAGTACAGCCAAAACTTCACTCTCTTGCATTCACAGTTTCACAGTGGAACTGAAAGCAACACATGCACAGTCAGTGGATGAATCATGCCCATGGCCTACAAATATGATCATCAGTCTAACTTTTCACTAACAACTAGACTGTTACACCCCAGTTAGCATTTGGCACATACCATGCAATCTTTCAAACTAGACTGTTACACCCCAGTTAGCATTTGGCACATACCATGCAATCTTTCACTATTTCTAGGTTACTATGCATCATTGCATATATTCTTGATCCCCAAACACTTCCTTGCCTGAAACAAATAATATCCATGCTTCATGATTACCAGGTAAGGGGCAATAACTTGCATTGATGTGTTTTCAATCAGGCTACTATGTATAGTTTTATTGAATTGACCATCACTAATAATCCCCAGAAGAACACAATCCATTCTTGAAATGATGGAAACAGTATGTATCTCTCACATATATCTCTCGACCAACAAGCTTTGAAATGAACTTAGTGGCAGTGTGACAAATAAACACCGTTTGTCATCACCAATAATCCCCACAAGAACATAATCCATTCTTGAAATGATGGAAACGATGTGTATCTCTCACAAATATCTCTCGACCAACAATCTTTGAAATGAACTTAGTGGCAGTGTGGCAATCACTGCAAATGCAAAAATTCTTGATGATGTGAATGGGGGCCCCGGGACAAGTGTTAATAAGCCCAAAAGCAATGGCGAACCTCTCACTGTGGCCACAGGGAATGCCTTCCTTCTCTTCCACGTTCCACAACATAAAATTTGTATCAGTAACATAGCCTGCCTGTTTCATCTGCTTAGCTAACCTCTCTAACATTGCATATATTTCTTTTGTTTGGGGATGTGATCTGTCTCCTACAAAAAAGGCATGCACCCTGTTCTTGACCTCAATCCAGCTGCATCCTGGGGTTTTTTTCAAACCCCTCTCTTTCATCAAGTTTCTCACCTTTAATACATCATCCCACTTCCCAGCTGCAGCATAGATGTTAGACAAAACAACATAATTTCCAACATTTTGAGGTTCTAATTCAAATAGGCACGCTGCGGCACATTTTGCTAGCGCAACATTACCATGGACTCTGCAGCCACCAAGCAAAGCACCCCAAACAGAAGGATCAGGCTCTAATGGCATCTTCTTAATGAAGTCGTGTGCCTCATCAAGGCGTCCAGCACGCCCAAGAAGTTTGACGATGCCAGCATAGTGCTCTATGCCAGGGGAGATTTCATAGTCTTTGCTCATTTGATCAAAGCATTGAATCCCTTCAGTCACCAAACCTGCTTGGCTGCATGCAGACAAAAGAGAAGTGAATGTTGCATGATTAGGTTTTGGGCCAGTTTCTTTCATTTGGGAAAATAACATGAGGGCATTTTTGCCATATCCATGCATCGCATATCCAGAAAGCATGGCATTCCATGAAACCACATTCCTTTCAGGCATTTTATAGAAAATCCTACATGCATCTTCAATATTACCACATTTTGCATACATGTCTACAAGAGCACTCCCCACAAAAAGATCTGAATCAAAACCATGTTTTCTTACATATGCATGAACTCCCTTTCCCTTCAATGAACTGGTTAAGGTTGCACATGCAGGGATAACACTGGCAATGGTGATACTGTTTGGCTTCACACCTGCCAGTCGCATTTGTCGAAAGAGATTCAAGGCCTCTTCACTTTGCCCATTTTGAGAACTTCCTGCAATCATCGCAGTCCATGTCTTTACGTTTGGTTTTACACCATTTGATTGCATTTGTTGGAAGAGTTTCAAAGCCTCTTCTCCATGTCCATTTTGAGCAAACCGAGAAATCATCATATTCCAGGTAATCACATCCGGCCTCATGCCAGCCAACTGCATGTCCTGAAAGAATTTTAGAGCTTCATCATGGAGCCCTCTGCTGGCATATCCATCAATCATGACATTCCAAGTGGTTGAGTCGGGCTTTAAACCTGCCAACTGCATTTGATGAAAAAGACTCAGGGCCTCATCCACCTGCCCACTTTGGGCATATCCTAAAATCATTGCAGTCCATGAAACCACATCTCTTTCATGCATTTTGTCAAACACTTGGCGAGCATCCTCTACACTCCCACACTTAACATACATGTCTACAAGGGAACTCCCGAGGAAGGCATTTATGTCAAGTCCATTGCTCATAATGTAATCGTGCATCTCCTTCCCCAATGTCAAGCTCGTACATCCGGGAAGAATGCTTGCCATTGTCACATAATTCGCTTGTATACCTGTTCGTTGCATTTGATAAAACAGTTTCAAGGCCTCGTCGCCATTGCCATTCTGCACAAAACCTCCAATTATAGCATTCCAAGATGCCACATTTGGCAGAAGTCCATCCAGCTGCATTTCTTCAAAAAGTTGCAGAGCTTCCTCCCGATATCCACTCTGCACATAACCTGCAATCATGGCATTCCATGAAACCACATTTCTTTCAGCCATTTTGTCAAACAATTTGCGTGCATCCTCTAAAACCCCACATTTGGCATACATATTCACTAGACCACTTCCAGAGAATAAATTCGGCTCAAACCCAGTTTTTATAGCATAAACATGGATTTCCCTACCCTTTTGCAGAGCTGCGAGGCCAGCGCATACCTTGATAACTACCGGTAAGATGAAATTGTCGGGAAGAACGCCTGCCTTGTGCATTTGGGAAAAGAGTGCCAGCGCCTGCTCCCAGTATCTCAGCTTTGCATATCCTTCAATCATGGCTGTCCATGAGAACAAGTTTCGTATTGGTATTTTGTCAAACACTTGGCGTGCATCTCCGATTTTGCCACACTTTGTGTACATCATCAGAAGTTTGTTGTATAAGAATGTGTTGAGTTCATCAACGGCTCCAGTTTTCAGCATATGGGTATGTAGTAGCTGGCCTTCTTGAAGGGTTTTTCGTTCGGCACAAGCCTGTAAGAGAAAACCATACTGGACGCTATGCATTTCTCTAACAAACACCTTCAATTGCATATTTCTCAAACACTCCAACTCAAAATACTTGGCTTTGCATCGACAATGTGCTCTAAACATATCTCACCGTATATTTAACTTATGTCTTTGCAGTTTCGATCCTTAAAACAAAAAATCCTTAAAACGTAAAACTAATTTGAACAGAAACGATGCTTCCCTGTATTCTTAGATGGTAACCTAACTGGGGTTTTCCATCGGGTAACCACGCACGCAGACTTAACAAATTCTGTGATATTGCTTCGAATTTGTTATTTTAAACGTAAAGGATTTTAGTTGTAAAGCAATCATTATGGCACTTCGTCTATTGATAATTCCAGATAATTTGTGCTAATTTTTATAAAACTTTTTCAAAAAAAAATTGGTAAAACATATTTGAGAATGTAAGTTTTCACACTTTTTTCACATAAAAAAAGTACTTATGGTTATTCATTCGAATAAAAGATAGCAAAAACTATTACATAAGAGCTTCCTTCCATCTATGGTTGTTGTTTAATATTTTAATTTTCCAGTCATCTTATCAAAAAGAGCAAATATCCTTCTGTCGGGGAACTTTACAAAAGATAGAGTCTATCTATGCTTATACAAAAACAGTCTTGACAATTTTTCAAAATAACTAAGTGACATAATCATCTAAAATAGTACAACTATTTTATATGCCTCTAAACATATCAATCGAACTATGAAAAAAAATGGAGTTGTTCATATGCTCTTTGTATATAAGAAGATCTAAGCTTTTCTTCAAGAGCTCATTTTCAATAAGAGATCTAGTCCTTATACTCCAATGTAGCAGTGATAGCACCTAAACACTTGAGCCACTAGTAACCCACTCTATGATGGCTTTGGAGTCCCCAAGTATTTGAAGAGAGTCAATACCAATGTTAGTAGCAAACTTCAATAAGCCTCATAAAGCCAACATGTATTTGATCCTAGCCCACAATGAGACTGATTCAATTTTAGGAGCATACCCCCCCCACAATTCCCTAATTGGGCAGCACCATCATAAAATCCCACAATAGAGTCAGACTGATAGGAAAAAGGATTAATAACTCTACAAGATTTATATTTGACTTCTTTATAGTATTCACTATAGAGACTTACAATTCTAGAGCATATTAAGGAGATATCTTACTTCCTATTTAAAAAAAAAAAACAGAATTTCTAGAGCACCATATACCTCAAGATATGAATATAAGCAGTTCTTTATATTTTGTAGCATTTGTTAGATAGATTTCTAGATTTTCCTCCATAGTAGAATTCCCCCAAACATATGCAATGTGCAGAGTAACAACAACCATTTTCCAAACATCCATAAAGTATGAGCAATAAACAAACAGGTGCTCGACAGACTCTTCTTCAAGATGACGGAGTGGGAAGATATTTGGACCCTTCCAACCTCTCTTAACTAAGTTATCCCAAGTCAGTATTTTATTTTGTAGGACAAACCATGAGAAGCATCTAAATCTTAGGGGCATGTTCCTTTTCCATATTTTTTTAAACCACAATCTACACACAAATGAACTAGATAAACAAAAAATGGCATCATAA
The DNA here is from genome assembly GCA_027924585.1 of Larix kaempferi. Classification (NCBI taxonomy): domain Eukaryota; kingdom Viridiplantae; phylum Streptophyta; class Pinopsida; order Pinales; family Pinaceae; genus Larix; species Larix kaempferi. The sequence goes on along the minus strand of BSBM01000316.1, from coordinate 22,995,369 downwards.
GTAGCTTTTGCACTAACCTGACCATTCTTTTTATTCAAGATCCAAACTAGTTTGTATTCTATATCGTTAAGTCTGATACCTGCTTGTTTTAAACCTTCAATGTATTTGTCTCATTCTTGAGCTAAATCTCCAATCAAACCCAAAGTCTTAGCTTTCTTCCAATAATATGTAAAGTTACAACATCATGAGCCATTCTATAGGTCAATCTTGTGTGTCAAGATTGAGACTCGTGTGTCGAGGTAGTCCCGTATAGGAGCCTAAGTTAGACTCAGGAAACTTTGAGAAGAATCTTGAGTTGGACTCAAGAATGGTTAAGCTTCATGTGTTGAGGAAAGTGCTTTGTATGTCAAAGTGATGATGTTGTACAGTCTTGCTAGTCAAGGCTATGGTCTTGTGTTTCAAGACAGATCCTCATGTGTTGAGGTGGTGCCTCATGTGTTGAGGTGATGTTTTGCATGTTGAAGCATGTATGGTGTGTGATGTACTACTAACCATGGTTGAGCTATTAAGTCTCCTCTAGATACTTTCCACATCTAGAGTGAATTACTTTAGCAAATAACCACTTGGAACGATAGTAGAACAATATGATCACATCATTCGGAAAATATCCTTCATATATTTGATATGATAATTAAGATGGCACATGTGTACCATTCATATAAGACAAGAGATAAAGATAAGATGTGATAAGATATGAGATAATTTGAATTGCACATAAAAGAATTAATTAAGAGAATTCAAATTGTTAAACTTCAGTAAATCAAAGGAGAACTTGAATTGATCACTACAGTGATGTTAACAAGAAAGAATCAGTTAAGAGAGTTAACTAAGTGATCACAAAGAAGATCTAGTTAACTAAGTGTTATTGCATGACGACACTTATGTTAAACTAAAAGACGACACTTGAGTTGCAACACTTGCACGACGACACTTAAGTTAGCCACCTTACTAAGAGGGAAAGCTTTCGGTTAAGGGGCAAGTTCATCCTAAGAGACAGTTCAGTGAGTTAATACATTACATGAGAAGTGGGGCGCACTTCTTCATGCAAGATTGATGCATCCAGATGGAGGGCGAGTTCATCCTGAAGTCATAAGATAAAAATAGAAGCCGATGCATGAGAAGAATGTATAAATATGTTATACAAGATTGATGAATTCAATGTGAAGCGAATTCTCTTCTCTCTTGAAGGAAATAGGCTTTTTTTTGTGCATGATATTATTCTTAAGTCTCTCTTCTTTATATTTCTCTTGCTATGTAATCGCATCAGGGGTGCTTGATGTAAAATACATTCTCTATTATCTATCAATATACTAAGGAAGGGTTTGCTGGTGTTTTCTCCCCTAAGACATAGAGGGATTCCCCAGGGTAAATTCATGTGTCAAATGTGATTTATTATGTGTATTATTGCTATTTGATTTCAAGTATTATTGTAGCTCCAAAGTAAAGATAAAAAATTAACATAATCAATATTGCTATAAGGACCTTCAATATTTCCAATATCCAATAGGTACATGTAACCCATATTATGCAAATAAGATAGCAACTCATCATACAATAAGAATAAATCCTCTCCTCCAATGTATGGATCAACCCCAATAAGAACATGTTGACCATTTCCCACCCTCCATGCAAGCCAATATCTAATTATCCAATGAAAATCTTTAACAAATCATTTCCAAAAAATAGAAGCATTCACCACAAATTTGTTGGAATATCTCATCCATTCAACAATTGTGGCCTTCTTAAAATATTTTGTTTTCAAGATATCACTCCATAGACTTGTACCAAAAAGACCTCTCCAATAAGTTTTTAAACATAAAGCAATATTGAACTAGAGTAAGTTTTTAATGCCCCATCCTCTCACGTTCTTAGGAAGTGAGATCAATTCTCACTTGACAAGATGTATTTTCTTTCCATTAACTACTCCTGAGCATAAGAAATTAATTTTTTTATTTATGATCAATTGTAGGATGGAAACTATCAGAGTGTATCTAGATCGAGAGACTATATAGAAAATCGGCTTTGCAATTTCGTGTTCTGACCAAAGAAGGTTTTTAGGGTTTGCAGGTTTCATAGATGGGAACCATAGGAGGGGGGAAATCCCCCTCCTCTCAACATCGACCGATAGCCTCTGCAAAGGATTCGAAAAGGAACATACCGTAGGGTTCAATGGAGGGGATGGAAGGGGAAGACAGACCAGCCAAGAAAGACCTGTTCTAGGGAAAAACTAAGGAGGATGCCTGCCTAAATACACTGTGATCCCTTCGCTTCAAATATGATTGGAGAATCTAAGGGAGAGAGTGGAACAGTGGAAGGAGAAAGCACTGATAGGAAAATTCATAGGGATATGGCCAAAGAAGAAGGATCTCCTCAGATGGATTAAATTAACATGGAACCCTAAAGGTCATTATGACCTGCACTTAGGGGCCAAGGGTTTTTTCACCATAGTATTCTTTAACTTAAGAAGACAAAGATGAGATACTGGAAGGATGCCCATACTTATTCTTCTTAGCTGGGATTTGCTTGTGCCCATGGAAGGAACAATTTAATCCAGGAAAAGAGGATATGAATATTGCACCAGTATGGATCAGGATGTATTCGCTTCCCTATGAGTACTAGGAGTCTGACATTCTACAAGACATCAACAATGCTCAGGGAAAATTCATGAAATATTCTAAGCAAACAAAACAAAGACAATGTAAATCCTTTTCTTGGATCTGCATATATATGGATCTGGAAAGAGATCTAACTGAAGCCATCAACCTAACATGGGAGGACGAAGACTGAGTTCAACCAATAGGCTATGAGCACCTCTCCTTCAGGTGTTGATAATGCCATGAATACGGCCATCTCAGTCGGGATTTCTCGCACAATCGCCCAAGCCCTGAAATCCTGCCTGTGTCCCAGGAAAAGGAGAAGAGTAATGTGGACAAGGGTTTCACACAGCTGAACCGACAGAGACAGGGAAAAAAATGAGCAACCAACCACAAAACAAACAGACCAATGCTACGAAGACAACGATGAAAAACATATTTGAGATGCTAAACACAGTTGGTGAGGACCTAAAGGATCTCATAAACCGGGATTAGGGAGAAAATTACAATCAAGCAAAGGGATCACAAGAGGTAGTCCAAGACCCCCCGGAAGGCTCGAAAGACTAGTCAAAGGAAATGGAAGAAATCTACAAGAAGAAGAGGAGGACATGGATCTAGGAGAACTAGATCTAGATGAAATAAAAAAAGAGTGTGACGAAAAAGGGCAGGGATCTCACTCAGACAGATTGAACTCTTACAAGATACTATCCTCAAAGAAAAATATATCCCACAACTGGGAATTGCTTTGGAACCACAAAAAGGAAGCAAAAGGAAACAACACGAAGAAGGAGAGAAGAGAGGAAGAAAGACAAACAGGAAAAGGATAGCAGAATTGGTGACCAAACTAATTGAATCAGGTCAGTGTCCCACCATCAAGGCTTCCTTTTCAGATATAAATAGGGTTTTCCAATGAAAGTGATCACGTGGAACATTCATGGGGTTAATCAACCACAAAAACTAAAAACCCTTAGGAATAAGATTCGGATGGAGAAACCAGTTATTGTCCTTTTACAAGAAACCGAGTGTGGAGCTGAGATGATGAAGGAGATAGGGAATAAATTATGGAGAGGCAGTGAGACAATGGAAATTGGTGCTCGGGGTAATGCAGGAGGAATCGTGATCTTATGGTGTCCAGAGGAAGTTTTCTTAACAAATTTTTGGGCCACGATATTCTCTCTATCTGCAGAATTCGAGATCCGTGATACCCTGATAAGAGGAGTAATAATGAATGTTTACGACCCAAGTATTATTCCCCAAAAATATTCCTTTATGGAATCCCTATCATGGACTGCAAGATGGGTAGGGGAAAAGCAATGGATCATTAGTGGAGATTTTAACATGATGACATCCCTGGAGGAAAATAAGGGAGGAAGGCGGATATTGGGACCAACCAATGAAGCCTTCAAGGAATTTATCAAGAACAACAAGCTTGTAGATATGGAAATAGGAAATGACTAGTTTGCATGGAACAAAAAGCGTGGGGGAGAGCACCATGTGGCATCCATATTGGACATATTCCTTATTTCAGAGGACTTAGTCAATGCAAGAGGTGATTTGACTGCCCTTGTCCTACCCTTTGTAGGCTCGGATCACTGGTCGGTCTGCCTTTTTTGGGATAGGACATGCACCAATGGGAGAAATACTTTCATATTTGAGAAATTATGGCTAGAGCATAAGGACTTTAAATCATTGGCCCATAAATGGTGGGGAGAACTGGAATCCCCATGGGGGACAAGGATGTATTAGTTCCAACAAAAACTGAAAGCGTTGAAAGCAAAAATCCGCACTTGGAATGGGGAGGAGTTTGGAAACATCTTCCAAGACAAAAAACTTCTCAATGAACAAATAAAAGCTATCTGGAGAGAAGGAATGAATAACGGGTTCAATGAAGAACTGGAAAGGAAGGAACAGGTAATCCTGGAGTAGTTACATGCTCAAGAAAGACAAGAAGAAATTTACTAGAAGCATAAATCATGGAACCAATGGATCCAATAGGGGGAAAGGAACACTAAATTCTTCCATCAATATGTAATCCAAAATAGACAAAAGTCAAGAATAAACCGAATAAAGAAGGAAATGGGGCAATGCGTGGAAACTATGGAAGAAATGCAAGAAGAACTAATGGGTTACATTGGAACCATTATGAAGGAAGATCGAGCCAATAGATCAGAACACATAGAAAAGATCACCCAGTACATCCCATCACTCGTGAACGAAGAGAAGAATGACCTTCCGAGGAAACCGGTAGAATTAATCGAAGTAGATGAGGTTGTCCAACTGATGGCAGATGGGAAGGTCCCAGGACCAGAAAGATTCACCACCAAATTTTTCCACCACTTTCGGCACATGATCAAGAAGGATGTTTGGAAAATTGTATAGGATTCCCGTCAAGACAAAGGGGTGCTCAGATCCTTTAATTCCACATTCTTGAACCTAATCCCAAAATCTGAAGGCACGAACTCACCAGGTAAATTCAGACCTATTTCTCTTTGTAATGTGATCTACAAATCTATAACCAAAGTAATGGAAAATAGATTGAATCCCATTCTCCCCAATCTAATTTCCCTGGAGCAGTCTGGATTTGTGGAAGGATGACAGATTCTTGATGGAGTCATTATTTTCCATGAAGTCATACATTCCCTCAGGGTAACCAAAATATCAGGGATGCTTCTGAAATTAGACATATTCAAAGCCTATGACAAACTGAGCTGGCAGTTCATGAGAGAAATGCTCAAACCATATGGCTTTAAGAGGGATTGGACCAATTGGGTTATGAGCATGACCTCATCCGTGTTTTTCTAGATCTTGCTCAATGGATCCCAAACCGAGACATTCAGTCCCATAAGAGGCATTCGTCAAGGGGACCCCATTTCCCCATTCCTATTCATCATGATGGCAGAGGGTATCAGCAGATTAATCAAAGCCATGTTAGCCAATGGATAAATTAGAGGTCTCAATATCCATCCAAACGCAAAAAAGCAGGCCCACAAACAATTTGTGGACGACACCATGCTTATGGGCCACTCATCGGTGCAAGAATTCAGAGCTCTTAAGACCTGTCTCAACACATTCTCAAAGGTCTTAGGTTTGGAAATAAATAGAGAGAAATCTCAAGTTTTCTTTTTCAACACCCCTAGTATTTCCCAAAGGAATATTCTACAAATTTTTGGATTTCATGGGAGCTCCCTTCCATCCAAATACCTCGGTGCCCCACTAGATGAAAGAGTCATCAAAAGTGTCTCTTCGACGTATGTACTTGATAGAATGAGGAAAAATATTACCAAATGGGTCGCTAGACCTATTAATTTTTCAAGTAGGCTTATCCTCCTCAAGTCAGTTCTCTAAGCAATGCCAATATACCTTTTCTCGATCATAGCGAATCCTAAAGCTGTCATCAAAGAAATGAGAACCCTACAGCGAAAATTATTGTGGAGAGGGAGTCCACAGAAACCAAAATGGGCTATGGTGAGTTGGGATAAGTTGTGTCAATCAAAATACAAAGGTTACCTTGGCCTTCGCGACCCTGGAAAAAAATGAGGTTTTGGGGGCCAAAATTTGGTGGAACTGGATCACATATAACACAAAGCCTTGGGAAAAATTGTGGCATGTCAAATATTCACAGGATAGACCCAAGCAGGAACTCATAAGATTTAACAAGGAGAAACAAGGATCACACATATGGAAAACTTCCTTAAGTAGCAGAAGTATCATCAAAGACCATAGTTTCTAGGAAATCAGGGATGGAAAGATAACATATTTCTAGGAGGATTCCTAGAAGAAAATGCCCAAATTCTCATCCCAACCTCTCCTTCAAGCAAGCCACGAGTGATGCAAAGAGCTTGGCCTCTCAAAATCCTAACAGTTTTGGAATCCAGAAGAGGAAGGAGATAACTATCCGGAATGGCACCAACCAAGATGGTGGCAACAAAGATGCCCAAATGAGGTGGGTAGACATATGGAGGAGGCTCTCCAAGAGCGGAGTATAAAAATCCAAAGTGGGCCAGAAAAGCTGAGATGGGGATACTCCACCAAAGGTAATTTTAATACCAAAGAGGCTTACGAACTATGGAAAAACCGAGAAGAAAGACTTGCAGAGGACACATGGAAGAATATTTGGAACTCTAATTTTTGGCTGAAAGTAGCCATTTTTATTGTCTAGTGGTCTATCGAAGGATTTTAACAGGGGAAAACCTCAAAACGAGAGTAGTAGTAGGACCCTCATAATGCTCCTTGTGCTCCAGGGAAGAAGAGACTATCAATCATCTACTCGACTCATGTCAATTCACCTCTACCCTATGGGATTGGGGTGCAACACTTTTCAAGTGCTCAAATAAACAATATGGGCTACTGGATCAAATAATCAGAGAATGGGACAAAAAATCCTTCAATAACCTTATTGTGACTCAGATCTGGCTCATGTTCCATGGCTTCTTAATTTGGGAAGTTTGGAAGGAACGCAATCGCCGAATCTTCCAAGAATCCAAGGCCCCTCTCCAATTTACTTGGAACAAAATTATTAATAATATACTGGATACGGTGAAGATCACCCCATGGGATGACAGAGACTAGGAAGCGAATGACAGGGAGCAAAGAATTCTAAACACATTGAATCTTCACAAAAGGACTAAGGATAGACCGAGAAACGTGCTAAGCACTCAGATCAAAATAGCCCAAAATCATGCCCCTCCCAGCAGGCTCTTTTAAAATCAACTTCAATGGAGCTTCAAAAGGAAATCCGGGATCGACTGGATTTGGGGGAGTAATTCGCAATAAGGAGGGCCAAATCCTATAGATATACCATGGCTATATTGGATAGGACACAAATAATGCAACAGAGATTGAAGGCCTACTCTATGGTATGAAGCTAGCCAAGAGGAAAAATTGGGAACCACTCATAGTTGAAGGCAACTCAAGGATAATTGTCCACATGGAAAAAAAGGCTTCAGCTAGGACAATAGGCATCCAAGGTGGCGGACAGTTGGAGGTTGTCCCATAGGGTGGAATACCTTAGACTTTACCTCTTTCGTCTATGTTTGAGGATGGATCCTAGGCAGAGGCTACCAAACGAGGGGGGGGGGAGGAAAACACGCAAATGATGTTTGACAAAGCTGAATAAAGATACTAATGAGCAGACAAAAAAAACCTAGGTTGCTCGCTTCTTCCAGGATCGAATCCCTCAGCCGATCCGAGGATAAATTGAACATTTGGAGCAAGGACTATGGGCTCAACTGAATGAGAAGAATCTGGAAGAAATTAAGACTGAAGTAGAGGAGTGGGTCCATGACCTAGGCACAACTGCGGGCCATATGGTAGCCTACGACCGCATTGTAACCACTTACTAGGTGACGAAGGGGATGCTCGCTCATATTCTGATGGAGAGGGAGAACAAGGCCGTGAGAAAAACATAACATGTTCGAGCGTGGAAGGAACACCACAATGACTGTAGGTTAATGTATAAAAAGGTTGGCTTGATAACCATGAAAATGGGTATCCCGCTCTATCCTCCTCCCAGCATGGCTCATGCGGCTCCTGTAAGTAGCTCTCGTCAGAAGAAGAAGCTTTGCTGTGGAGGCATTTGGGGCACCAATTCTGCAGCAGACACCCCAAGCCCTATTTCGACATATCATCCAAGCACGTACATGAGGCAACTAAAGGACAACCCAAAGGCGTAGCTCCATTTTTATGCGAATCCTGCTATGCTATGTTATTCTCTATTGTTTATGTCTTTTAGAATGTTTATTTGGTCTAGAAATAGTCAGAAGGTAAAGGATGTAATCAGGTCTGAGTGGGTATGAGAAGTCTAGTATCATGTTTGGGTCTGATTCAAGAAATTTTTGGGGGATAAATAGTCTAAGATGAAGCAGAAGAAAGGTATCCTTTTTGTAATTGCACTCTGAAAGACTAGGTTGAGTAACAGAAGGGTAGTTCTTTGAAAGGGTATATATGGCCATGTTGTTTTCTCGTCGGCTGTACAAATTGATAGCTATGTAATTCTTTGTTTAAAGTTAATATAAAATATTAATTATAGAAAAAAATTGTAGGATGGAAACTGAAAACATAGTTAAAGAAAACTAGTAAACATGAATACATGTTAATACAAATTTTACTAGTGTAAGTCTTCCACCTAAAGAAATCCATCTGAAACACCAATTACCAATTTTGTTTTCATTTTTTTGGACGATCCACATCCAATATTCCTTTAAATAGTTAGTGAGCTTCAAATGATAGCTAGGATGTTTAGAACCTTGGTGTAGAGGCTCCACCTTGATGGGAAACCAAGAGGAGATCTCAACAAATATATTATCTTCTACACCATTCCTTAGAAAACACAACTTATTAATACTGAACTCCATACTAGATGCTTTGCAGAAAGTACAATGATATTTGAGAAAGATTTCCAATCTTGTACTGTAACATTTCCAAATAGAAGTACATCATCAACAAATAATAGGTGTGTGATAAAAAGAGAAGTAGGAAGATTCACCCCTTTGAGGCACCCCTCATTCCTGGCTTTACCAATGATTATATTTAACCCCTAAATCACAAGTAGGAAGAAGAGAGGGGACAAGGGACATACTTATTTGAGTCCTCTGGACCCCTTAAAAAACATGTGGAAGCTCCATTAACTAGCATAGCAAAGCAGGAAGAGGTGGCACAATCCACAATCCAATCTATAACTTCAAGAGGTAGGCCAATTTATAGGAGGATCGGCCTAAAAAAAAATCTACTCTATCATAATCCTTTACCAGATTTATCTTTAAAATAAGAGCATCGAGTTTTTCCATTTTTACAGTATGAAGGCACTCCTAAGTAATTCCTATGGCATCAAGAATCTGCCTATTGGCTAAGAAAGAACCCAAATTGTTCTTTAGAAATAACCTCTGCTAGTTTTGGTTTGATTCTATTGGAGATGGATTTTGTGATACGCTTGTAAATCATATTATATAGAGCAATATGTCAATAATCATTGAAGGGATATGGCTTTTCACATTTAGGGATTAATGCAAGGAAAGTAGAGTATAAATCCTGATGTACTAATCCTTGTATCCTAGACTCTTCAACCATATCAACTAGATCTTGTCCCACCAGATCAAAAAAGGCTAGGAAGAATTCCATTGACCTTCCATCAGGTCCTAGGTTTTTCATTTTGCAAATGGTTTAAGGGGATCTTCCACTTCTTTTATAATAACAAGACTACCAACATCTTGATCTTCCTCGAGAGTGAATAATCTAGGATAATGATTTATCACTTGCAATTGTGATTCAATGGTGGATCTTCCCGGGTCTTTAAAAATATTAGAAAAATGATCTACTACAACTTTTTCCAAGTCCTTTTGAGAGTTATGTACTTGACCTTGACAATTTTTTATACCCCAAATTGTATTATAATTCCTTCTGAAATTTGCATAATGATGAAAAAACTTAGTGTTCTCATCTTCTAGAGATAACCAGATTGCTATGCTCTTCAAGCGCCATGATTCCTCCTATATTATTAAAATATTAACTTTCCTAACTTCCAATTTTGCAATTCGCTCTTTATCCACATAGTTTTGGAAGTCAAACATATTTCCTTCATACAGTTCCTCTAATTCCATTTCCACTTCCATCAATTCCTTTCTGAGATTAAGTTTCTTATCTTGTTCCCATAGGATGACCAATTTTTTCAGGATTCTAAGTTTTTCTACCAATATTTCCATAACCATATCAGTACCATAATCCTCTAAGCCAGTCCACTTATTCTTGATCAATTTTTTTAAATCCACATCTTCAAGCCAAGTGTGGTTAAACTTAAATGGGTAGTTATGTTTCTCCTATATCCCTTCAAGTTGTGAACAGATTGGAGAATGATCTGATATTATTGAATATATAGACCAAGATCAATACATATCAATAGAATTTGCAAGACTTTATGCTAGCAAGAATCTATCCATCCTTTTTCCTATCCTAGAATCGCCCATCCATCCATTCTTCCAAGTGGGACATAATTTTGTAGGCTTAACATCAATAAGATTATTCCTTTGGAATTGTTTTTGAAAGTATTCAAATAAAGGGTCCACCCTGTGATTTGATCCCCATTCTTCCAAATGGGACATAATTTTGTAGGCTTAACATCAATAAGATTAACCCTTTGGAATTTTTTTTGAAAGTATTCAAATAAAGGGTCCACCCTGGGATTTGATCCCCAAACTTTAGAGACCAATAAGGTAAGATTTAAATCCCCTCCCAAGATAAGGTTTGGGACATTAAAGAAAGCATTGGAGACCACATTCTCTTTGTATTCTTGTCCCCCATAATAAGGTCCATAATAATTAATGCGTTTGATATCTTAATTCATTCTCTTAACTTTCCCCTCCAAACAAATCCATACACAGGTTTTGTCTTCTTTTTATCAATTCCGTTTATAATGAATAGAATATCTAGAAAACAATAAAAATACCTATAAATTTATCAAATGATTTAGAAATAAGTATTTGTGAGATTGAAATATCTATAAATTTATCAAATAGTTATAAAAATTATTTAGAAATAAGTATTTAAGAGATTGAAATATTTGTAAGTTAGTTGTACTTGATCTTTATAACACTTTTTTCCATCTTAAAAATAAAATTAGAAAGTATATATAGATCCACATAAAATTTGTAGAAATAATGTTTTTTCTCACACAATGAAAATAGCATACTATTAATAGATGGAAAAATAGTATCAACGGTTACAATATCTATGGGTACCACTAGCCAAATAGAGACATAGGACCAAGAAAAAACAGACTCCCAATAGAGTCAAAATAAGTCCCATAATATAGTTCAACATGGGACCCCCAGCATAATAAGACTAGAAACATAAGTAGCCCTTCCAGCTAAATGGAACATAAGTCTCGACAAAGTCCATCCGACCAATAACAAAAGGAGAGTATAATTACTAACATAAACAAAACATAACTGCCCAACCGACCAAAAGAACCTGTAGTGCAGGAAATACATATAAAGCGAGAGCTCAACCACCTGTGGAGACCATATAAGCATAAGTAATCCTAGCTCAGCCACCTGTGGCGACCATAGAACCATAAGTAATAACAGGAAACCAACCAGTAGTTGGCCAACCAAAAGATCTAGGAACCTACAGAGGATGGAGACAAAAATATAAGCCACAAAAATGTATAATCTATACTAGAGAAAATAATGATCCCAAGAACCATCAATAACCAATGAGTCCGCAGACCAGTCCTCCCAAAAAATGATGCCCGGTGAAGAATGAAGTGCATGCTTAAAGAGGGAATCAACCAACTGATTTGAAGCCCGGGGCACATGAAGAAAGGAGATATGATCAAATATTTCAATAAGTGAGTGTTTCCCCTAGCCGGTGAGAGAGCATCAACACATTTATAGCACACGATCCCATAGCCCATGAAATTAAAACCTTCGAGTCTCCCCAGACCTGCAAACTGAAAATATCCTTTGAAACAGAAAAATGGAGGAGCATCCATAAATTTAGGAGCTCGCTACGCATATTCATGCCCACTCCTGAGTTCATCCACATCTTGTACAACCTTTTTTCATTGTTATACAACACAACACCGACCCCACTAATCGCCCCACCAAGTTGAGAGGCCCCATCGAAAAATCCTCATGGATAAATGAATTGTAAGGGATCAACTAAATTTGGTTGAGTGACCGGGTGGGGAGAGATCCATGAATTGTAGTCCATAAAGGCCGCAAGAGAACTGCTGGCCATGACTGCCACATTGGTCACCACCCAATCAAAAATCCCAACATTTCGGGCACGCCACACTTCCCAAAAGACAAAACATGGGAGCACCCGCCAATCCTTATGAATGCGACCCCAATGGTACAAGCTTACCTCCAGACTGTCAGGGCTCCACTGAAACGGATGCCCACATAAAAAGCTAATCCTCTCCCATAGTTCTTTAACCATCGGACAACAACCAAAAAGATGTTCAACAATTTCCTCCCTAGAAACACATAAATTACAATGACTCAGACCGTAGAAACCCTACCTACAAATATTGTCCCATGTTAGAACACGGTTATGTAAAACGAGCCAGTTGAAACATTTTAACTTCAGTGGCATTTGAAAGTTCCAAATCTTGCTAAACCACCACCTTCCTTGCAGGATTTCAGATGAGTTCAATGAGTTGAAGCCAACTTGGCCGTAGCTACCCCATTGGAGACATTCCAAGACTAGACCAATCTATCAGGAGTATCTTGCATTGTAATGTTCAAACTATTTAAACCCATTACATATTTGTCCCATTCCAGTGCCAGATTCCTAGAAAGGCCGAGTTCAGAAGCTGTGATCCATCAAGGACGACCCGAGCCAACCAGAGGTTTGATCACGGCATGACATAAGGAAAAATAGCCCTTGGATCTCAAAACCCTAAACAAATCCAGAGAAAGTTGGTAACACAGAGGGCCCCCCTGAATGGGATCCACCCCAAGGTGAACTTCATGACCATTCCCAAGAAGCCATGTCAACCAGTTTGATAAGGCATTAAAAGAACCCAACAGCCCGCTCCAGATATTTGAAACAATTTTTTTGCAAGGAGGACCACCCCAGATCCATTCAACCACAAAAAGGGATTTCAAGTATTTTCCTTTAATAATCAAGCTCCACGCTGAACCAGAAAAAAGAGCTCGCCACAAACTTTTGGTTTTCAGTGCCAAATCAAACTTTTCCATATTTTTTATAGCCCAACCACCCAAGCACTGAGGAAGAGCCAAAACTTACCAATTTACCAAATGAATCTTTTGTATTTCCCCACCCCCAAACCAAATGAAAGAGAAGATACGCCTGCGGATGCCCTTCAAAATGATTTTTGGTATTTTGTTGAGTGAGAGCCAGTACATTGCCAAGTTTTGGAGCACATATTTTTTTGAAGTAAGTCTGCCCCCAATGGTGAGCCAACGCCAACACCAATGATTAATGCGCTTGTCAAATCACTTAAGTAACCAAATCTAGTCACATATATGATAATTTGTTGGTTTCAGAAAAAAAACCAAGGTAAGTGGTACCCTTGGATAACTCCTTGAAACTGAAAGGGAGAATGTTACTTACCAGATTTTTGATAGCAATGTCCACATTGTTTTCCATAAACCAAGATTTCCCGGCACTGATAAGCATCCCGGATGCGTTGCAGAAAAGGTCCAATATATCCTTATAGGAGTGCCACTTAGAAAAAGTACCAAGACCAAATAACATGACATCATCCACAAAAAGTGTATGAGTCACAGAAATCTGATCCGTAAGTTTAATGCCCAAAATGTTCCCATCTCTTTTTGCCCAATCAATAAGTCTACTAAGGCCCTCAATGGTAAAAAAAAAAAGTAATGGGGATAGTGGGAAACCTTGACGAATACCTCTAGAGCACTTGAAGAAGTTTGATGGCAACCCATTAATGATCACCACAAAATTCACTGAGGAAATGCAAGCCATAATCCATTTAACCACTGCCCAAGGCAGTCCAATCTAAATAAGAGATAGGCGAAGAAAGGTCCAATCCACACGATCATAGGCCTTAACCAGATCCAGTTTAAGGCAAAGGGAGCTGAGTTGTTTGGTCTTAACACTGTGAAATACCTTTTGGATGACCCCCAAAACATCCAGGATCTGTCTATCCTCAAGAAAACCAAACTGTTCCATTGATATGTATTTAGATAAACCCGGCTTGATTCTAATAACAATAATTTTGGATATAACTTTGTAGATTAGATTGCAAAGCGAAATAGGTCTAAAATCACCAAAGTCCTCAGGATGTGATTTCTTTGGAATAAGAGCAATGAAGGTTGTATTAATTGCCCCCATAACCAATCCTTTGATACGAGACTCTTCCACCGCAGCACGTATGTCGAGGCCCATAATATCAAAGAAATCAATGAACAGTTCCACAATCCACCCATCCGGTCCAGGGATATTATCCTTAGTAAAACCTTTAAGTACCGATTCAATCTCCAGAAGAGTTATTTCATTGAAAATCTCATCTCCCTCCTCATCAGAGAATAGCCTTGGATATTCTCTAATCACCTTAAATTGCTCGATCATAGAAGTTGTTTTCGGGTCCTGATATATCTCCTAAAAATGGTTCTTAGCCTTAATCTGAAGATCACCGAGGCGAGAAATCCGCAGACCATTTTTATCATTTAAGTCCAAAATGGTATTTTGGATTCGTCGAGCATCAACAAATTTGTGGAAGAATTTTGTATTTTGGTCCCCTGCTTTGATCCATAAAGCCCGACTCTTAAGATGCCAAGTTTCCTCCTTAAACTTGAGATGTTTTAACCTTCTCCCTTCCAAAACCATTAGGGAAGTCTAATCGCTATTACTGAGCTTGCCAATAACCGATTTCTCAAGGAGAATGCCCAAATATTTCTCAATCAAAACAAGTTCTAAATCCATCTCCAAGCTTTTTTGTTTTATCCACTTTGTCATGAAAAATTTTAAACTCCTTAACTTGACAACTAGTTTGTTCATCGTTGAGATTTCTCTAGAGACATCCAATTTAGTCCAGTGACTAATCACAGCAAGTTGAAAAGACTGGTCCGTTAGCCAAGTTGCATTGAATTTGAAAGGATAATTCTAGTGGATCATCTCACTATCAACTTGGAGTATAATAGGGAAGTGATCGCTAATATGTGATTGAAGAACCCATGATCTAAATTTGAAGAATTTTTCTAAGATATTTTCAGCAACAAAAAAACGATCCAATCTTTTCGAGATGAGAGCCTCATTTCTTCTACCATTTGTCCATGTAGGTGACTTGGGTAAAGGTTCAACATCCACCATTTTCTTAGAATAAAAAAGATCTCTAAAAAAATCCCCCAAAGGAACCAGCTTGGCCTGGCGCCCCCAAATTTCTGAAATCCCCTGGTGAAGTTAAAGTCCCCTACCAAGAGCAAATTATCTAAATCAAACAAGTGGTCCGAGCACGCCATTGACCAGAATTGTTCACAGTCTTTGTAGGGACAATAACAATTCACCAAATTGATAGTACCCGCAAAACCCCTCAACTTCCCAGAAAGCGAGATCACAACAGAGACATTGAAAGAAAATAACTCCTGGACTTATGGATTCCAAGCGGCCAAGAGACCGCTCGATAGACCATTTGCACTGACATCACAAACAATCCAGTTAGGGTTAACTTTGGCGAAGAAGGATCTCTCCTTCTCCGCACAGACCATTGTTTCCTGAAGAAGAACAATATCCAGTTTGGTGATCAGTAACGTGTGCTTGAGGGCAAGTAACTTCGAGAGGACCCCCACTCCCAGGATATTAAGGGAAAAACAGATCATCTGCGACCCCGAGCAAGGGCTTTAATGCCTCTAAGCACCCTAGAATTAGGAGAGAGTGTGTCAACAGAAAGATCTTTAATAGGTACCTCCACCACTCTGTCCCCTTTTGCACCACCCATAGCCTTCCTCACACTACGAGTTTTTAGTGGAGAGTATTCGGAGGCTATACCACCAAAACAAGCCCCCATTATCAATTGAGATGAGTCTGGTTGCAAACTAACCTCCACCGACTCCACCAATGAGTTTGGGATAACCAAATGGTTCTTGAAGAATGTAGGGATAGGCTCCTTTTTAACCATATCAACATATGAAGGAATCAATAAGAGGCACGGGTTGTCCAAAGATGGATCCACAGATT
Source organism: Larix kaempferi (assembly GCA_027924585.1). Lineage (NCBI taxonomy): Eukaryota > Viridiplantae > Streptophyta > Pinopsida > Pinales > Pinaceae > Larix > Larix kaempferi. The sequence goes on along the minus strand of BSBM01000316.1, from coordinate 22,979,113 downwards.
TGGGCTCCAAAGGTGGTGAGACAGTCAAAGGTGGAGGAACCCCTGGCGATGATGGAAGTGAGTGGTCCAAAGAAACAAGGACTGTGTTCGAAAAAGAGGGTTCGGTTGAGGGAGAGTCTGAAACAGCCAGAGAAGAACTAGTAACAGTAATAGTCGGACAGGGTGGTGTGGGCGCATCAACGACTGGGAACTCGGTATGGGAGGACTCAAGTGAAGCAGACAGAGAAGAGGACCCAATCCCAGTTTTTTTTTTTAAATCCAAATCCCGGATAAATGACTTTTCCAATTCATTTAACGATTGAAAGAAAGCAAGGTAATAATGTTCGAGCTTACCCATGGTGTCGAGTTCCGCGGCACCCGGAGGAGGGAAGCGGTTGGAATAGCCATCCAAATCGTCGGACACATCCACCTCAAATTCACTGCTATCCTCCGAAGACCACAGAGGATGTGAACAACGGAAAGGTATTCCCCAGTAATCAATGACCCATGTGTAATTCCAACCCCTCCAATCAATATGAAGAGTATCAATAAGCCCCATCGAGATGTCCACTTCCACCAGCATCCTCCCCATCCGCTTATCCACACCATCCAAAACCTCCGCCTCCAAATGAAGGAATCGACTAAGGCTGTTTCCAACCGCTTCGAAAGTCCCCCTATTCCACATTGCTAATGGAAAACTGGGCAGTAGAATCCACAGATGACGGAACCTGGTGGAAGCGTGGTCCGGATCAAAGTCCGTGTGCTACCTCTGAAGCATGAGGCTACCCACACTCTTCAACCAAAGTTTTTCCAAAATATATGTAGCATGTTCCTCTGTTTGGAATTTAAATCCAAACCACCCACGAGCAAGGATGGATACCTTGGGAACGTATTTTAATTCAGGGCCTCAGTATCCACAATCCAACGCACACCGTCCTTCCTATTCATGGCCATGTATGAGAAATGACCAACCAAAGCAGTCATATTGTACTCGACGAGCTCCTCTAAACCCACATCTCTTCCCGTTGTGAGCCAATGCTCCCCCGACCGGCTCCGATACTTCTCAATCCTCCTCTGCGTTCTACGAACCGAATGGTAGTTGCATCCAGAATCCCCAGATGAGTTATTTCCCCCAGCACCACCCGAGAACGGCTGTGAAACCCTCCCAACTTTCTTACCTTGAGAAAAAGACAGCTGCCCCCTTTTGGAAACATGGCAGTCACTGCGGGAGGGTTCTTCTACACCTGGCACCAAAGGACGCTTCCCCTTAAGCATCTCTTTGTAGAATTCGTCCGGTTTCATCAGACAGTTCTCCTCAATCCAGTAGTAGGTCGATGACGGGGACGTGGCATTCATAACTGGGGCAGTCGGTTCACCCATGGTCAAGACAACGTGGATGCAAAGAAACCCACCTCAATGTTGGGTCGTGGACAAGATACCAGCACAAACCCCCCACCGTCGGAATCAAATCACATCTTCAGGATATGGTAACTACCCCCACGATCGGATCCCAGAAAAAAACGACCCTTGAGAAAGCAACAAAAAAACACCACGAATAGTGACAGGAGCAATGGTTCAGAAATGAACCACTGGGAAAGGAGCAAGTCTGAGCGAATAACCCCCAGAAAACGTGCACCCACAACGCAAGTGTCAAAACCGTCTCAATGATTATGGAAAGTTCACCCTCCAAATTGTCCGTGGCACAAAAACCACAAATAATCACCGTAAATAGACCTCACGGGTTTTTTCTGACAACCTAGCGAAAAGGAGGGTTTTATAAACAAAACCCACTTACCGAAAACCCCAAACGAGTAGCACAAACTTGGATGCACAAATGACACTTGACAAAATTGACAATAACGACTGAAAAAGCAACCAACGGACCCGCATAATCCAACAGATAACATCCCCTAACATGTATAGCAACCCCATAACAATATTTTGACCCACTGCAGCAACGGGACACCAGTATTAATTAAACAGGAACCTCAACCCCGACTACAGAATATCCGTGACTTCCATTACAGTGCCTCGGATATCCATGAGTGTTGTTCGTAGTAGGGTTACAGGGGTTTCATCAACTTTGGACTCCATTTTCCTGTAAACCCTCCCTCCTCATCAGCTTTGGACTCCTAAATACAGGTCTTCCCCATGATGTTATATTAAGAAAGTATCAATAAACACAAAGGCCAAAATTTGTAGAAATAATTTATAGAGTAGTATTTATGTGATACTTTCTACATGTATATATATTAGGAGCATCTAATTTATTATACCAGGCTCAATTAGTAGGTATATTGTAGAAAAAATATGTATTAAATTGAATTTTAGGAAATTATAAAATATTTTAAAAAAATTTATTGAGTAAATATATTGATATGATTAAATTCATTTGGTTTGAAAGTTATTTATCAGAAATAAAAAAAATATTCAAAAATTTAAAAAATATTTTTTTTCATAAATTGCCCCGTAACTCGGACATAAAAAAAATTAATAATCGTACTATTTGGCATTATATCAGTTGTACTATTTGGCATTATATCAAATGTACTATTTGACATTATATTATATATTAGATATTAAATTTGTGTGTGCAGAGCAGATGATAATTTCCCGGTCGCATAAGTTCACGTAGCGGTGGTATGAGTGAAATCTTCTCCACTTGTGACACACATGCCACTTGTGGTTAGTCTTCTCCATGTATGCTACCATGGTGGCATCAAGTGCATAGAAGTTTATCAATTAAGTTGAATCATATTACAATATTTTAAATATAAAGAAAAAGTCGATGTAACTAATAGTAGTAATTACTAATATTTTAAATGTGAATTGAATACAATTTCATCTTATAAATTACTATCTTGTAATTCAAATTTCAGCTTCACCTTATAAATTACTATCTTATAATTCAAACCTACAATACAGTAGTAATTCAAACCTACATTGAAAACAAATATATATAAGATATTTAAAAAACATTTTATGACATAATTATTTCTTTTAATTCAAACTTATAATACATTATTGAAAACAAAACATATGAAAAACATTTTATAACATAATTAATTCTATATTAATGTATACTTTTAACCCAACACGTATATGAACTTTTGTGATTTACTTTTTAAAATAATAGTTTTAATTGTAGTGCTCTAAATTTGAATTTAGTTTTTTTAAAATAATAGTTTTAATTGTAGTGCTTTAAATTTGAATTTAGTTTTTTTAAAAAATAGAATTCTAAATTTTGTTTAATATACTCACTTTTTAAAAATAATAGTTTTAATGATAGTGCTTTAACAGTGTCTTAGTCTAGATCCAAGTGAATAAAAACAAAAGCAAGTTTTGTTTCGTTTTTTGTGGAAATTTGATTCTATATAAAAATAGAATACTAGTTATGTTTTTCTAAATAAAATACCGAATTTGAAGTTAGTTTTCTACAAAACAATTGTAAATTTGGTTTAATATACTCACTTTTTAAAATAATAGTTTTAATTGTAGTGTTTTAAATTTGAATTTAGTTTTTTTTTAAATAAAATTCTAAATTTTGTTTAATATATTCATTTTTTAAAAATAATAGTTTTAATGTATCCCAACCTAGATCCAAGTGAATAAAAATAGAAGCAAGTTTAGTTTGGTTTCGTTTTGTAGAAATTTGATTCTATATAAAAATATGATACTAATTATGTTTTCCAAATAGAATATCGAATTTGAATTTAGTTTTTCTAAAAATAGAATTCTAAATTTTGTTTAATATATACTCACTTTTTAAAAATAATAGTTTTAATGGCAGTGCTTTAAATTTGAATTTAGTTTTTCTAAAAAAATTTTGTTTAATATATTCACTTTTTAAAATAATAGTGCTTTAAATTTGAATTTAGGTTTTCCAAAAATAGATTTTTAAATTTTGTTTAATATACTCACTTTTTAAAAATAATAGTTTTAATGGTAGTGCTTTAAATGGTAATTTGAATATCATATTAATGGTGTGAATGGTTTTATGACACAATCGAAGGGTGATTGGATGCTAGGGTTTGGTGCAGATCGCGACGGTTGAAGCTATTAGGGTGTTTGTAGTAGGTGCCGCATCCCCTGTGGCTGCTTTGGATGTCGCCCCATACCACGACGTCTGCGAGAGAGGGAGACGACGTAGAGATGGGAGAAGCCGGAGGTAAGTTGATTGGAGCAAAATGGAGGATGGGACCGGGGGGCTGCCTCCCTAAAACCCCTGCCATTCCGACCATTCAGATCCGCGCAGAAAAAGTCAGAGAAAAAGTGGAGCTATGGAAGGAGAAGGCTTTAACTGGGAAGTTTGTGGGGATATGGCCTCGGGAGAAGGATTTGGTCAGGTGGATCAAAAGCATGTGGAACCCGAAAGACCATTATGATCTTCATTTGGGGGCCAAGGGTTTTTTACCATTATTTTTTTCAATGTGGAAGATAGGGACAGGGTGCTGGAGGGAGGACCCTACTCTTTCTTCTCTGTTGGGTTATATATCAGACCCTGGAAAGAGCGATTCAATCCTAAAACGGAGGACATGAAAGTTTCCATAATATGGATTAGGCTCTTCTCCCTTCCCTGCGAATTCTGGGACCTGGAAATTTTGCAAGATATAGGAAACACCTTGGGGGAATTCGTCAAAGTTGTGGAGCAGACAAAACAACAAAGGTATACTGCGTGTGCCCGGATTTGCGTTTACATGGATCTTTCAAAAGACCTCCCAGAAGCTATCAGTATGAACTAGGAGGATGAAGAATGGATTCAACCGATTGATTATGAGCAGCTCCCTTTTAGATGTAGACTGTGTCACGAATATGGTCACTTTGGTAGAAATTGCCCTCAATCGGCCCAGGCGAAATCTTCTACCAGATCCGAGCAAGACAAGGATAAGGATAGGGAGGCTTTTACCCAAGTCCGAAATCTCAAGAAGAATAGATCTGGGGATCAGCCGTGGAAAGGGAAGGAAAAAGTAGACAGTGGGTCTACTAGTAAAAATTTGTTTCAAATTTTGGATGAGATTGGTGAAGATGGCGAGGGTCGAAAGAGCGAAAAAGAACCCCCGAAGATTGTAACCGTTGATACTGTAGAATCACTGAACCAGGAGAAGAACCTCTAAGATCAACCTGCTGCTATGGAGGAGGATGGCGAGGAGGAATTCGATCTGGGGGAATTAGATTTGGTTGAGATTGGGAAAGAATGTGAAAAAAAGGGGAAGGGTTATGTTTCTAAACGATAGCTGGAACTTCTCTTGCAAGCGATCATAAAATCTAAAGCTAATCAAATATTGGGTATTGTGGCTGATTCTCAGTTTGCAAACAAAAGGAAATCTCCAGCTGAGGACATGAAGCGTGGGAGAAAGTTGAACAAATAGAGAATAGAAGAGATAGGTGTTAAACTAATAGAATCCAGCCAGTACCTGACGATCATGGTGGCCTTTTATGAAGTTAACAAAGTTACTCAATGAAGACTGTATCTTGGAACATCAGGGGTGTTGGTTGTGGAGCCAGATCTTCTAGTCTCATAGATGATATTGTATCAGCTGTGTTTGTACCCCAGTTCTATATGATGTGTAGGTGGACTGTACACTCACCCCCGCGGGGGGGTGTGGGGGGGCATCGCCCCCCCACGGGGTTCCAGGGGGGTCCGGGGGCAGTGCCCCCGAGAAATGGGGGTTCGGGGGCAACGCCCCCGAAGAAAATTTTTGGGGCTGTTTTCGCCAGCTGTTTTGCGGGCCCATGGTTTTGGGTATCCCGTGGCATTTTCCCATTGTATTTCCCTTATAAAAGAAATAAATTGTAATACGGTTAGGGTTGTTGATGTATTAGGTTTTATGCATTGTAAAGATCTTTGAGATCGGGAGAGAGACTGTCAAACAGAGAAGAGGAAGTGCATCGGTTGTGCTGCAGGTTGTATCCCTTCGACTTGCTGGACGGTAATAATAATAAGGACTGGCAAATTCAGTGTGGACATAGCCCAAGTTGGGTGAACCACGATATATCTGTGTCTCTCTTGTAATGTGTATGTGTGATTATATTTGCATTTCTGTTTATTGTTATTGCTCTGCGATCCTGTTTTTCTAACAAGGGGGTGTAATCACCCATGGAAACTTAAAACTTTAGCAAGAAAGGTGAAGCAGGAAAATCTGGATGTTCTATTCCTGCAGGAAACAAAATGCAATTATGCAACAATGGAGAAAGTAGGGAAAAAGATTTGGAAAGGTTGTGAGGTTATGGAAATTGATGCCAATGGCATGGCTGGTGGTGTAGCGGTTCTCTGGAAGCTTCACTCTATTTTCCTTTCCAATTGGAGGGCCAAAAGGTTTGCTTTAACCTCAGAATTTTTTGTGATTGATTCAGGGGTTTCTGTCACTCTGGTGAATGTCTATGGTCCGAGTGCCTTCCCTCAAAAGGAGGCATTCCTTCGCTTCTTTTCCTAGTTGGCCGAATAGGCTGGTGAGGGGTAATGGATTGTTGGTGGGGATTTCAACCCGATTTCCTCCCTTAATGAGAAAAAGGGTGGGAGAAGGGCTCTGGACAGATTCCAAAAAAAAATTCGTGATGTTTTGCTCCGTAGTCCTTTTATAGATGTGGAAACTGGAAATGGTTGGTACACCTGGAATAATAAATGTGGTGGCAATCATCTGGTAGCCTCTAGACTTGATAGATTCTTAGCTACTGAAGAGATTGCAAGTGGTATGGGTGAGGTCAATGCCAATGTCCTCCCGACGGCGGGTTCTGACCATTGGCCCATTTGTCTGATATGGGACCAATCGAATACCTTTCTCCATAGACCTGATTTAAGCAATTCTGGATGGAACATAAAGATTTCAAAGACCTGGTGGGACAATGGTGGCAGGATCTGGTCCCCCCTGAGGGATCTGGCATGTATCAATTTCAACAAAATTCAAGGCGTTGAAATCTAAGATTCACACCTGGAACAAGGTTGACTTAAGCAATATATTCCAGGATAAGAAAAAATTGCTTGGGGATTTAGATCTCACTTACCGGAAAGGTATGGAGGATGGCTAGGATGAGGATTTAAGTTAACAAGAGAAAAAAAATTTGTAATGCCTTGAGGCTCGTGAGAGGCAAGAGGAGATTTACTGGAAACAAAAATCTCGAAACCAGTGGCTCCAAGAAGGGGAAAGGAACACTAAGTTCTTCCAGAACACTGTTATCCAAAACCGTCATAGGTCTAAAATCTTCAAGATGAGAAAAAACAATGGGGGTTAGGTGGAGACTAGAGGGGAAATTGAGGAGGAATTAATCAACCATTTTGAGGCTATTATAAAGGAGGACCATTTAGACCGCAGCCATGACATCGCCAAAATTACCAGCTTGATCCCTTGTTTAGTGTTTAGGGAGCACAATGAGATGCTTGGAAAACCTGTATCTATGCAAGAAGTTGAGGAGGCCATGAATCAGATGGCATTGGGGAAAGCCCCAAGACTTGATGGGTTTACCACTAATTTCTTCCATTTCTTCTGGGATCTGATCAAGGAGGAGGTCCACCAGATTGTGGAAGAATATTGTTGCAGTCGTGGGATCTTAAAGTCCTTCAATGCCACTTTCTTAACCCTCATTCCGAAGGAAGAAGGAGCTGACACTCTTGGTAAGTTTAGACCGATATCCCTGTGCAATGTCATCTATAAAATCATCACTAAGGTAATTTCCAACCGGCTAAATCCTCTTCTCCCGATCCTTATCAGCCTAGAGCAGTCGGGATTTGTGGAAGGAAGACAAATTGTGGATGGAATTATTCTAGTTTAGGAGACCATGCATTCTTTGAAGGTCACTAAGAAACCAAGCATGTTAGTTAAACTAGATATAGCAAAAGCCTACGATAAAATCAACTGGCAGTATATGCGTTATATCTTGGAGGCTTTTGGTTTTGACAGGGATTGGGTGGATTGGATTATGAATCTGTCTTCTACCCCCTTTTTTCTATCCTTCTTAATGGGGCTCCAACCAAACTTATGCAAGCCTCCCAGGGTATTTGTCAAGGAGATCCTATATCCCCTTTTCTCTTCATATTAATGGCTAAGGGCCTTAGTAAGCTTCTGTAGACCCAAGTAGATGATGGAGGGATTCGGGGGCTTTAACTCCATGAGGGGATGGATAAGCAAACGCACCAGCAATTTGTGGATGACACTATGTTAATGGGGCATCCTTTAGTCCAAGAGGTCCGTTCCTTTAAAAAAAGTCTAGAGCTTTTTTCCAAGGCATCAGGGCTCGAAGTTAATCCGGCAAAATATTAGGTGTTTTTCTTCAACACTAATGGTCCTACTCAGTGCAATATTTTGAGAGTTTTTGGTTTTTCCCAGGGATCTTTCCCTTCCAAATATCTTTGGGTCCCACTAGCAGAAGGAACTATTCATAAGATCTCCTGGCAAGATCTGCTGTATAGAATGAGGAGAAAGCTGGCTAGTTGGACTCCGCGTCCATTAAACCTTCCTAGTCGTCTGATTTTAGTCAAAATTGTTTTCCAGGCTATGCCAGTTTATCTGTTTTCGATGCTTTCTGCTTCCAAGGCCATTCTCAAAGAAATTAGAGGCATCCAAAGAAATTTCTTTTGGGGATGCAGGGAAACTAAGTCAAAATTTGCTTTGGTGGGTTGGGAAAAAATCTGCAGACCTAAGGAAAATGGGAGTCTTGGAATCAGAGACCCCAAGGTGTTGAGTGAAGTTTATGGTTCAAAAATTTGGTAGCGATGGTGTAATCATAGAAATGAGCCTTGGGCTCGTTTGTGGCATACTAAATATGCCAGGGACATACCTGTGGGGCAACTAATCATATACCATGAGGAGAGGAATGTGTCTCACATTTGGTTAAAAGCCTTCTCTGGACGAAAGCTTGTCCAAAACAACAATTTTTGGGAGATCCACAATGGGGAACTTGCCAATTTCTGGGAGGATTCTTGGAACCAGCGCCCCAAGTTGGGGTATGATCCTCGCTGGCAGGATATCAGGGTTCGAGGGATGTCAGAAGGAAAAATCAAAGTGTGCCATTATTGGGAGAATCTAGCCCAGGAGGGACATAGAAAATGATTGGACGTTCGCTGTTGGGAGGGCCTAACCATGGCGGAGACTCTCCGAACCTTCAAGACGACTCTACAGGAGAGGTTCATTAGGGTCAATAATGAACCTAGCAAGCTATGGTGGGGTTTTTCTCAGAAAGCTATGTTCAACATTAAGGAAGCCTATGAGATCTGGACTGTTTGTGAGGAAGGGGAGGATACCACCTGGAAAAAGATTTGGGGGATGAACCCTAGCCTAAAGTTGCAGTCTTCTGTTGGCTGGTAGTATGGAAGAGAATTCTAACAAGTGAAAATCTCAGGAAACGAGGGATCTTGGGATCATCTCGCTGCACTCTGCCTCAATTCATAGGAGACTTTGGGGGACTTATTGGATGCATTCCCTTTTACTTCCTCTTTTTGGGATAGAGGCGCTTTGATTTTTAGGAGAAGTAACTGGGTTCGTGGGAAACTAGATCAAACTCTCAAGGATTGGAATCCTAAAGATTTTACGAATCCGATCATTGGGACTCTTTGGCTGATGTTTCCGGGCATGGTTATCTGGATGATCTGGAAGGAAAGGAACGAGCGTATTTTTCATGATACATGCCACAGGGAAGAGGAGGTGTTGAGGAAGCTTGTTAACAACATGAAATAAACAATAAGAAGCTCTCAATGGGGAGATAAGGACACATATTTATTGGAGGGGGAATTGTGTATCGCGGTCGGATGGGGTCTGAGCAGGGATGAATTGGATGGGATCAGACAGAGAGAGAGGATCTGCAGGCCTGGAATTCTGAGTCATTGGTCACCTCCTCTTCTCTCTGGTTTTAAAATAAACTTTGATGGCACTTCTCATGGAAACCCTGGATTGGATGGATTTGGGGGAGTTTGAAGGAATTCTTCGGGCATTATTCTTAATGCGTTCTTTGGTTTTATTGGTCACGACTCTAACGATTCCACTGAACTATAAGGTCTTATCCAGGGAATCCATATGGTAATCCGCGAAGCTTGGTTTCCAGTGGTGTTGGAGGGAGAAACCTAGATTATAATTCAAATGGAAAAAATATTTTATGTAGCCAATTCCTGGAAAAGGTTTCGTCCAGTTGGCGTCTCTTGGATAGAATGGACCACATGAAGACTCTCCTTGCCAATCATTCGGCCATTTCCTTTTCCCATGTCAAATGGGAGGAAAATTAGGTGGCAGATCTTCTTGCCAACCAAGGTATTGTGGCGGGTAGGGACCTCATGTGTGGAACTCTGGCTGGATTTCAACATGAGCCCTGGGCTGTGAAATTTAACCACCTGGCTGATTCCGACTTGGAAAGCAGTAGGAAGATGGTGGTGATGGTTCCCACCACCCATGATGGTGACAAGCACCGAGTGGGGGCAGTTATTGGGAGACCTTGTGTCCAGGAGCAATCATGCGCAGAATGACACTTACAACCGCCTCGATGTCTGACACAAGAATAAGAGGGTACAGTTCAAGGAAAGGGAAATCTTGTAGACAAGATTTGTACCAGCTACCATTTACAGCCATCCGCATCTTCCTCATTTCGCTTCGTGGGAGGCTCATATTCATGATTGCAGCTTCATACCTATTGCCGAAGGCTCTTATCATATCGTTTTTTCTCATTATTATGCCTTGGGATTTATATGCGGGTGGTATTCCCTGCATTTTCACCCAAATTCTTTTTTTCTTGGTTGTTTGCTTTTGGAGAGAGGGGGTTAAGGGCTTCTGAGAGCTTAATTGTGGGTGGTTTTCCTGTTATTGGCCACCAGAGCTGTTCTTGGGGAAGCAATGGCTCCTAAACGTAGTTTCAATGCTGAGGATGTGAAGGGAACTAGGGGTGCTGGGGAGAAAGTGGAAGGGGAGGTGACTGATCAGCAGACTGCAAGATTGGGTCGGGTGACTCACGCCTCTACTAAATCCAGAGCTCAGGAGGTCGCTTTGTTCTTTCGTGAATGCATACCTTCGTTGGTCAAGAATGACATTCTGGTTGTGTAGAAGGAGCTGTGGAATATAGTGCAAGCACTTCCAATGGAGGACCTTCGCCGAGAGGTGGAGGACTGGGTGGCTGACCCATGTTCTACGATGGGTCGAGCATCGACCTACGAATGCATGATCATGACCTATTGGGTTACTAAAAACCTGCTCATGCATGTTATGATGGACTCTCTCAACAAACGTTAGGGTGATGAAGAACTAGTCCATTCCTGGAAGGATCACAATGCGGACAACCGGTTAATGCACATGAAAATCGATGTGATTGCCACTAAACTAGGCATCTACTTTTACTACCTAGGTATGGAGGAAGTAGAGAACCTGGGTACCAGCCGCAGGAGTAAGCGGAATTCCATGGAGGCAGTGGTGGATGCTAACAAGGAGAAGATGACGCCCATAGGGATGCAGCCGAACTTGGATAGCGGCAGGGGGGTCACTGCTCCTTCGGCCCCTATCTAATGCCGGGTTTTTCTGTTTCTTTTTCTGTCTCTTTGGGTTCTGTAGTTGGTATAGTTATGATATCTCTTCTAGCTGTTATGGGAGTCATCGGTTGTTTAGGATGTTTGAAGTCAGTTATTTTGAACAGTATATCTATATCGTGATTCCTATTTGGCTGTGTATGGCCGGGAATGTCTATGATTTTGAAGACTCTGTAAGACAAGCTATGTACTTTTTTCAGCAGTAATATATATATTTTTATTTTTAAAAAAATGGCATGAATGGTTTTGAATATTAATTCTAATTATTTTAAACTATAATTATTTTTAACTATTTAGTTAATTTTAATTTTAATATTTTTAATAATTTTAAACTATTTTTAAATTTAATAATCTTAATTTTTTAATATATTAAATTTTAAATTATATTAATATTAAACATTTTAAATTATTTTAACTATTTAATATTTATATTAAATTTAAATTTAAATTTAACTCCCGATTCAAACATATAAATATATTAAATCGTTTAATTCTCAAACAACTAGGTGTATCCCATTGGTAACACATTGTGGTGGTCATAGGTAGGTCACGGGGTCAAACCCTATTGATCCACCCTTCCCCCATTTTTGCCAAATGTAATATTATTCAAGTTTATATATAAGTTATTTACTATGTATAATAAGAAGTATTTGCGGTATAGTGGTAAGTGTGTTGGGATAATGGGCGTGAGGTCCAAGGTTCCATCCTCCCACATCACCTAATGTTTTTGAAAATATATTGAATTTCATTATCATGTAAAGTGAGTTTTATACTTGCATAGATTTCAGTGTATGGTGTTTTATCATTGCATAATAGTTTCAGTGTAGTTGTTAATTGATGGACGCATATATTTCAGTGTAGATTTCATGGATGCATAAAATTTAGTGTGGATTTCATAGATGCATAAATTTCAGTGTATATGTTAATGCTTGACATTTTTGATATAGAGTCTGAATTAGAAATTGAGATGTGCATGCAGAAGATGCTATCAGACAAACAGGGGAAGAACACAAAATAGAGAACATCGAACGTCAGAAAGCATAGGAAGAAAATATAACATAATGACAACAAAAGAACGAGAAGGATAAAGGTTTATACCACAAAACCAAAAGTTATGTGGATATTGAATTTCATTATCATGTAAAGTGAGTTTTATACTTGCATAGATTTCAGTGTATGGTGTTTTATCATTGCATAATTTTCAGTGTAGCTGTTAATCGATGGACACATAGATTTCAGTGTAGATTTCATGGATGCATAAATTTTAGTGTGGATTTCATAGATGCATAAATTTCAGTGCATATGTTAATGCTTGACATTTTTTGTATAGAGTCTGAACTAAAAATGGAAGAAGTGCATGCAGAATATGCTATTAGACAAACATGAGAAGAACACAAAATACAGAATGTTGAACGTCAGAAAGCATATCAAGGAAGAAAATCTAACGAAATGACAGCAAAAGAACGAAAAGAAGACTTGAAATGAAAAGCAGAACAACAAAAAGAATATCGAAAAAGAAAGTTGGACGAAATGATAGTAGAAGAACGAGAACAACGAAGAAAATGAAACGTGGATTGACAAAAAGAATATCTAAAAAGAAAGTTAGATGAATTGACAACTGAAGAACGAGAAGAACAAAGAAAATGAAACGTTGACCGACAAAGAGCATAATGAGAGAGAAATTTGAAGCAATTGGAAGAACAAAGAAATCAATTTGTAGAACAACAAAGAAATCAAAATGTAGAACAACAAAGACAATATTCAACCAATATACCGGTAGATCCAACTGTGGGAGATGCTCAACATGTAACGGTCAGAGAGCGATGTGTTGATGACATGGTCCAATTTCAAGCAGCTCCAATTACTAATATGGTCTGAGATAAGGAGATTGAATTTGACGATAATATATCGGTACCATCTGAAGAAATGTATACTAGACATCGAAAATTTCGTGAACGAATTGATCAATTAGCAGAAGTTCAAATGTGTCATGTCTTCCAGGAGTCATATGCTGGAATACAAGTACGTAATACAAGTACAGTTCCATTGTAGATTCTCATATGATTGATATGAGAAGATGTCAAAACTACCAGGTGTGAAGATAATAAAAGATGAAGAAGATAGATTGAGAATGATCACGATGTGAACCATATTTTCATTTATTTAATCCTTACAAAATTATTGTCTCTATTTTCCAGTTTAACAATTTACTCATACTTATTACTTACATTATGATAATCCTCATAATTCTATCCGTGTTTGCAATCTCGAGAGATTTGATCCCTATCGACGCTTGATAGAGCCTAGGATTAAATTATATATTTTCTTTTTATCTATGAACTTATGCTTCTTAACTTATGACTTATAGTTAAAAAGCGTTTAATCAAATTGTTTTACAAAATATATAGGTTTTAAAGCATGTTATATACTTTTAAAATGATAAACATAGACATTAGTGAGTAGTATATATACCATATTTCTAACAATTATTTTCAAGTGGTTTTATAGGAAGATCTTTGATATGATATTCAGAATTTCAAAACCACTTTAGTTAATTCTTTTTAAAATAAAAATATTTTTTCTCACTAGTATTTTTTTATAATAAATAGAAAACAAAAATTAAATTATTTTAAAGGCGAAAACTAGATGCTTTGTAGCTATTTTCCTTATTATTAATTTTTTCATGTATTTGTCTTTCTATTAATAAATACTGTTAATTCATTGCTATGCATATTAAGTTATACAATGAAATTGATTAATTGAATTTGTTGGAGTCACTAAAGAAACTCCACAAATCATATCCAAGAAAGTAATCAATAAGACTCAACCTCATACTATAAAATTAAATTATGTTCTAAAACTAATCCACCAAACTTCTAAAATATTATTAATTTATTAATTAACTTTTTATAAGTTACTTAGTAATCAAAATTGTCAATTATTTTTATATACATTATAAACTTTTTTCTTATACACTTTAAAATATTATTAATTTATTAATTAACTTTTTATAAATTATTTAATGTCAATTATTTTTCTATACATGTTAAACTTTTTTCTTATACACTTTAAATTAGACTATACTCGACTTAATATTACTAATTTCACTTCTTTTAAAGTAGCTATAATGCTCATTATAATGCCCCTAGAATGACTGTGGACCTTAAGGGCACCTGTCGAGTGATCCGACTGAACAAATTCAATACAGTGGTCTCTTGAGTCTTGTTATGTCTTAAATGATTGAGGAAAACCTGAAGATGTGAATGACGACAATAATTGATAAATGAATTAAGGAATTAAATTATATATGTGGAGTGGGATAATTGATTGATTACTTCATGCTTAATGATTAGCCTTGATTGATCAAGTCAAAGTGCAGTGGGACAATTACAATCCTATCTCTGCGACTTGGGAGGACGCAACTGAGATGCGTCATAACTTTATGCATTTATTTTGAACTTCGGGACGAAGTTCTAAATAAGTAGGGGTATATGTAGTGCCCCTAGACTACTGTAGACATTGAGGGCACCTGCTGGGTCACCCTACTATTTGAAACATTAGTAAAATAACCCTATAATTTTATTTTGAGTATATTTATGATTACGATTAACTTTGATATGAGAACTGTACATATGAATGATGCTTAACGACTAGCTGTGCAATTGATTATGTGATTAGATGAATGAGTAATGATTAAGTAAATTATAGATGCTTAATGAAGCAACATATTTATAAACCAAATTGTGATTATTGAGGACAATGCTACTAATTTACGTTTGTGAGAAATGTGTGTAGCGACAGGTGAAACGGTTCACCGACGGACACACAAATGAATATGAAGGGTCGTAGAGTACGAGTAAATCGCACACAGGGAGAGCGACGACGATGTCGAATTCCGACGGAATACCATGCTTGAGCAGACAAGCACCGATCCGCTTGCTCAAGAGGAAAGCGTGAGGGTGTACGAGGTGGGCCACGACGGAGCTGGTCACGTACTAGTTGGGGGGCGCGCAGTGAGAACGGACTCACTCCTCAACTCCATTAGTCCCTAATAGCGTGTAGACGGAGGATGGAAGGTAACGGCTCCTGAAATCCCTACATGAAGTTCCCGCAAGTCAAAACGGAAGGATGACGGCAGAAGGGCCCGACGGTGCGGTACCCTGCCGAGAACGAAAAGAGTGAATGCAAGGACCCAACGATGTGGTGCCTTGCCCAGGAATGGAAACTATGGATGAATGGACTCGACGGAGTGGTGCCATGTCAGGGAAATTAAATTAAGAAACAAGGAAGCCCAACGGCGTGGCACCGGGTCCCTAGTAAAAGTTGATTGCTAAACTTAACTGCGTTGAAACGTATAATTTTGCACCTAGAACTTTACTTAGAAATGCATTTGAGTACTTTAGGAATTTGCACATAAATGATTACTTTGGCATTTAAATAATATTAAGTGTTATTTAGGCATTGCACATGAAAGGATATTCCTGATTACTTAAAAATATTATAAATATTTATTTAGGAGCAAAATGGAATCCTAGGCATGGACACCTAGTCAACTCCACCTACACCACAAATCTAGGAGTTAAGTGAAATATCTAGGGGACAAACATGAGCAAACTTAGGGATGTTGGTGCATCTCCTAGAGGAACTGACACTTGGATGGGTGAGTTGTTTTTCATTAAAGAATTAATTAAATAATTATTTATGCATGAAGCGACATGTGTCGCAGGGGATTTTCCTTTAAAAGGGAGACTTTGGGGATGGGTAAAGGACCCAGACCCTGGATGACTATCGTAATATTGAGTTACCTCATGACTTGCTGCTATTGAGGGTTTGGATGGAAATCTTGGTGGGGGGGAAACCCAAGCTGGGTTTCTTGAGAATTGTGTGTGAACTTTACGACCCAAAGCTCAGGGGAGGCCATGCGACTGAAAGCATGAGCCTATGGTTGGGTGGCGAAGCTAACGGTTGCTTCGCCAATGGTTAAACGAGCTTTGCTGGAGGGATCCTACGGAAGAAGAAGGCGACAATGGACCAACTGGATCGGGTTGATAGGTTAAGGTTTTGCTTATTTTTGTTAAGTTATTCACGCTTTTTATTTTATTTTTCCAATAACTATGATGGCTAATTTGTTTGTATGAAGTTGTTAAAGTTTCAGGTTCAGTTCAAGGGGACCCTAAAGGAGGGGTCCTACATTTGGTATCAGAGCCGATCGAGCCTTGAGGGCACCGGACTCATATTTTTTTAGGGGTTCATCGGTGATCGTTGTGAACAACGACGAGATTGGTGTTGCGACATTCAAGGAGTTTCGCTTCCAACCAGAGCCTCTATTCCTACAGGTTTTTATATGCTTAAAATTTCATTTATATTTTTGTTTCTATTTAAGGTTTTGGACCTGGGATTTCATGTAAAATCTTGAGTATGTTTTGCGGTACAATTGAGATCTTATATTATGTTATTTCTGTTTAGAAAATTGTAGATCTCTGTATTATATTTTCTGAGATATATTAATTTATTTTTATCTATGTATGAACAATGAATGTGTAGATCCAATCCATGATCTGTACATTCGTTGGAAATTCAGACTATATGTTTTGTACGAAGAAATTGTAGATCTCTGTATTATATTTTCTGAGATATATTAATTTATTTTTATCTCTGTATGAACAATGAATATGTAGATCCGATCCATACTCTGTACATTCGTTGGAAACTCAGAGTATACGTTTTGTACGAATAAATTGTGGATATCTGTATTTTATTTTCTGAGATATGTTAATTTACATTATCTCTGTAGGAAATGAAGGTATAGATCCGATTCATGGTTTGAACATTCTACCCTTTCACCTCTGTGTAATCCTTTTATCTGATTCTCGCGTTGATAAAAGCGTAAGTCCAAATCTGAGCTTTCTTTTCATTTCTCCTCTCTCGTGTATTGAAATCGCAGAACAATCCCCAGGCTTTCAAACTCCGACTCCATCCTCGTGTTGAGTATTGTCCTCTGTACACTTACGGTTCAGAAAACGGATAGATCCCGTTGATGATAACACTTTGCACTCCTGTATATTTTTTTTGATATCAAAAGTATAGCTTGTTGAAGCATCGCGTTTACATCCCTATAGAATTTGCATTGGTCATTAAAATATAGATTAGGCGGAAGATTCAGGTTAG
The DNA here is from genome assembly GCA_027924585.1 of Larix kaempferi. Taxonomy (NCBI): domain Eukaryota; kingdom Viridiplantae; phylum Streptophyta; class Pinopsida; order Pinales; family Pinaceae; genus Larix; species Larix kaempferi. Next base: position 22,961,472 of record BSBM01000316.1, on the reverse strand, counting down.
CATCTCTGCAAATTCTATTGGCTATTTAAAGAATAGATCTGGCTGTCAGTTCGAGTATGCATCTCTGTAAATTTACTGTTTTTTTTTTTAAGAGAAGATTTGGCTGATGGCTTCCCATCTCTCCAATTGTTTGGACTCAGTGGTAGATCCACTACTTAACTCGCTCAAATCGTATTAACCAATCGCTCTCATAGGTTCACCCGATCCGCCTGAGTCATGTTAATTCTATTTTTTTTAAGAGTATGTTGAATCATTTTAAAAATCATATCACGGAGTGCTCAATTCAATTCAAGGCAGCATTCAAATGCATTCAAATCTGCCGTGATACCTTAGCCGAACTCTGTGATTTGTTATCCGGATTGCGCAGCGAGCTTGTTGAAGGTTTAAGACTTAGCTCTGTTGTATAGCTTGTACTCTGCTCACAATTCTGTTATCCTACCTTTACCTGGTTCATGCTACACACCCAGCGTTGGTGTAGGAACCCCCGTTTGTGGGGTCGTCCCTAAAACTGTCATTCGTCAGTCGATCCCGCTATCGGAGGAGTAGTCGTCGTTAATCCGATCCATCTAGCCCATTGTCGTCCGCATCTTTCATAGGATCCCTCCAGAAAAATCTCGTATAACCATAGGCGAAGCAATCGTTAACTTTGCCACCCAACCATAGGCTCATGCTTTCAGTCGCATGGCCTCCCCTGAGCTTTGGGTCGTAGAGCTCACACACGTTTTTCAGAAATCCAGCTTGGGTTTCCCCTCCCCCCAGGATTTCTTAGCCAAACCCTTTAAATAGCAGCAAGTCTTTGAGGCACTCAAAAATTACGACAATCGTCCAAATTATGGGCCCTTTTCCCCTTCCCAATGTCTTCCTTATAAAGGAAAACCTCCTGCGACACATGTCGCTTCATGCACAATTATATAATTATTTTTAAATTTTAAAAGAAAACATTCACCCATCCAAGTGTCATCTTTTCTAGGAGATGCACCTAAATCCATAGGTTTCCTCAAGTCTGTCCCCCAGATACTTTAGTTAACTCCTAGCTTTTAGTTGACTAGGTGTCTAATCTTAGGATTCTATTTTGCTCCTAAATAATGATTTCTATTATTTTAAATGCTCAACAAAAATAACTATTCATGTGCAAATGCCTAAAATATTTTTATGCATGTGCTAAGTGATAATCTAGAGTTAATCTTATAAGTTTTTATGCAGTTAAATTTAACAATCAAACTCACTAGGATCACGGTGCCGCGCCATTGGGCTCCTAGTTACTTAATTTTAATTCCCTGACATGGCACCACTCCATCGGGTCAGTCATCCATGGTTTCCATTCCTTGGCATGGTACCGCATCGTTGGGTCCTTGCGTCCATTCTTTCCGTTTTGACTTGTGGGAACTCTTGTAGGGATTTTAGGAATCGTTACCATCCATCCTCTGTCTACATGCTATCTAGGGACTAATGGCGCTGAGGAGTGAGTCCGTTCTCACTGCGCACCTGTTGGCCCGGTTTTGCAACCAGGCTTAGTGCTATGGGCACCTGCTAACTAGTAGCAGCAGTTTCAATAGAATTAAAACAAGAAATTAAACTAAAAAAAACTAATCATGGATCTATGCAAGAATCTAAGAAAATAATGTAAACATTTAAAAAAACAAGAACAAGAAAATAATAAAGAATGAATTTGTATTGACAATGGGGCAAGAAAATGCTTGCAAGTACAATACCTCCAAGTGATGAAGGTTTGTTGAATGGATCCAATGGTGAGCAGCTCCAATCTCCAATGGGTCCTTTCTCCAAGGCTTGCTACAATGGCCAAATACTCAAGGGAGATTTTGGCAGCATGAGGATAGGAATATGAGTGGATCTGAAATGAGGAGCCCCTACCACCTTTTTATAGGTTTTGGTGGTGGGGAATACCATTTGTGGTTTTGTGGAAACCAAATGGTATTGACCAACATGGTTTAGGTACTTTTCCCTCCTTTTTCCTTTTTTGAATAAAATTAATATTTTAATTCCCTTTTTAATATTTTTGGGAATTTGGACCCTTTTTGAGGGTTTTTTATGCTTTTCAGAAAAAATAATCTTTTTGAGTGGGAAAAAGGGGTGTACTAAGGTCTTTTGGTGACCTTTTGTTGGTTTCAGAGGCTCAGATGGTGGAAAAGTGGACAAATGGGTCATGTGAATAAGGGAATGAGCTAGTGAGCACTTTTTGGGTGTTAACAGATTGCCCCCTGATGTGTGAGGGCAGGAGCTCATCGTATGGCCGATAGACATCATAGTTCTTTTTTCTTTTTTCTGGGGTTGTAGGGAGGAGAAGAGACCGATTGGAGACTGGATCTGCGTCCCATGGAAGCTGCAAAACAAAAAATATTACATGGCCTCAATATGAATGAGGAATAATCTCTGATAATGGACGAGGCGGGCATACCCATGCTCGTATCAAGACATATACATAACAATTAGTCCCAAGAAGGGGGATCTAATACATAAAAAATATACTGGTACATCATGATGGTCCAGAGGGTACATTATTTTGGGATGTACTCATGATCATGACATGGCTGATCTCAATAACTGATACACTGGATAACTGATGAACTGCTGGAACTGAAGGTGTCCCATATCTGTAGGGACGTAATGACTGTGAGCCATCTCTGGGAAGTATCTGTAATTGTATACTCGAGGGAGTATAACACTGGTGTGCATCTGAACACTGTCGCCATACGCAACCCGGATATCTATAGGAAAAGTGTAACTGGTAGTATCCATAGGTAGACTCTCAAATGTGGAGGAGTCAGATGGTATCCGGGGTCTTCGACTAATAACTGAACGAACCAATGCCCTGTGCGAGTCTCAACGATGCGATCAAGGTGTTGAAGTCGAGCATGTGAGAAACAACCATTTGGAGAGGCGCTGAGGGCTCTTCTCGGAATGATTCGTAGGCACTCATCATAAATGGTGATGAGTCCAAGACACAGGGACCTCTAGGTCTATCCTCTGGAATAATTTGGTTGTCGTCGACAGAGGGAGATCAACAACTAACAAGGCAATGATGTTTCCTTGATAGGAGCGCGAGGTGTATAACTGAAGTATTGTAGTACTGATGGTAGGACTGACATACTTGGGGGATGGGAAGTAACTGGGGTCATATTGTGAGTAGACTCAAACTTCCTTTGTTCAGAGCATGATGACATGGTTGACCTGGCAGTGTAGGGAACTGACTTATAGGTTTGAGGATCATAGCTTTTAAGGACTGAAGGGTATGTATGACTCTGGTGGGGAATCAAGCTGATGGGTGCTGTCGAGGGGTTGTCAGGGTGACATACTACAGAATACTCTGAACAAAGGTGACCAAAATGGGGAAGCTGCCATATGAGTAGACGTGATCTGTTGTGGCACTGAGAAGCACCATTGGGTCCTTCTTCGTAGTTTTAATGAGCTCCAAGAAGGGATAAAAGTGTGCTCTGAAATGGTACTGTCCTGTGGATTTGTGAGCCCAGGACTATTCGTGCTCATTGGTGCTTTCATTTTTAAGGAGTCTGAAAACGATAAGAAGACTCTGCAGTGGTTATGACTACTGTCCTGTTGGTTTTACGAGCCCAGGATGGTGATTGCTCGTGGTCGCTTTCATATTTAGAGAGTCTAAAAGCGGTAAGGGGACTCCATTGGTGTTCTTTTTCGTGAGTTTAGTCTCCAAGGCCCGAAAAAGCATAAAATGATGCGGATGGAGAACTCTTCTAGCCGATGTGACTAGAGTATACCTTTTTCGTAATTAGTCTACGAGGTCCGGAAAAGGGGTAAACTTATACCAGGTAGACGCCCTTTCAGATACGTTTAGCGAGCATGAAAGGAAGCGAGATTGCTCGGCGATCTTTTTATTGTTTTAGGAGTCAGAAAAGAGCTTAACAGAAACTCCCTAAGTGCCTTTTTCGTAAAAGGGATTGCTCGGCCCGAAAAAGGGATAAAATTATACCGAACAAAAATGGATAGATGGGAGTGAGAAAAGGTCTCAAGCGTCATCATGTGTGTGGGATACTGGATACAGTGACATAAAGATTGTCACAAAGGGGGCTGCGGCCGTTGTGGCATGCAAACCGCGGCAATGAGAGGGCATTTTGAAAAAATGGCCGAAAAAGTATGGGCATGAGAGCGAGAAATGATCTCAAGCATCATCACAAGTGCGGGAAACTGAATCCGGCGATATAAAGAAGGTCAACCACGGAGAATGGTGGATGTGGCACGTAAACCGAGGCGACAAGGGGGCATGGAAAAAATGCCCAAAAAATCTGGGGGTGAGAGCGAGAAATGATCTCAAGCATCATCACGGGCTTGGAAAAATGAATCCGATGATATATCAAAAACGGAGAGCAGCCGAAGTGGTATGCAAACTGGGGCGACAAGGTGTCGGGACACAATGTTGATATTGGTCCTGGTGAGAGCGAGAAATGATCTCAAGCATCATCACGGGCACGGAAATATGAATCCGGCAGTGCAAATGGTGCGAAAAATGGAGGTCATAAGGACTCCAGAATGGTTAAAGGAAAGAACTAGGTTAAAAAATGGCTACAAATAAAGGTGATCCCACCAAGGGAACGATGTAGTGGTGGGGAGAAATGATGACCCGTGGGGGAAAAATACTAGGTGTATCAAATCAACTGAAATATACAAGTGACACGTGACCTCAAAAATGGTTGAGATCATGAATATGAAAAAGTGAGCAGGGTTAATGACCTGCCCCCATGCTATGTGCATGGGGTTTGTGATTGTGGATCACATATGTGTTGGTTTGAACGATGGGCTCATTGAGGTGTTGAGATAGAGATTATGGGGAAGGTTCAAAATGATTGATCATGCCCCCTATCCTGGGGTCGAGGTAATCTATTATGCCCCCTAACTCAGAGGTGTCAATGTGGTGCAGATGTTGTCTCAGAGAGAGATCAATAGGGCATTGAGCAACTGCTGGCGGGGTGTTATACCATGAGGCTGTGGGTCGTGGTGGCATACTGAAGTGATGATATGATGATGGGGGATTCCCTTTGTGGGGTGGATGCCCCCAGTATCTCCGACGAGGATCACGACGATGATGAGTAGGCAAGGTTTTGGGCCTGCCCCCATGTTGTGGACATGTGGTTTCCTGGTCGATTTGAAAGGGTTGAACTTGTGTGTCAAAGGGATCAATGGAAGGGGCCGACCGGACAGAGGGGTATCCAGTGGAGATCGTATAAATGGCGAGGTCAAGACCAGGCATTTCGGTATCTGACCAAGTAAAGACATCAGTGAATTCTTGGAAGAGTTGTTGGTATTCTCCGATCTCATGCTCACTGTGGGAGGTTCCTAATGTGATGGTATGAAGGGCACCAAGTGGGTCAGAGATGTCAATGTGGATGACGGGAGAAATATCGGCCATGGGATCCGTTAACCAGTCGGTTTTAGTAGGAAGGAAATCCTTGGACTCAACCGCGGATTGGGTAGCGGTGGTGGATGAAGTCTCTTCCAGGAGGAAGTATGGACGATGGTGCATGTCTTCCCCGGGATAATCAAAGATAGTAGGAGTCTCGAGAACCTCTTCATCATTGCGGGAGCTTTGAGTGGTCAAATCGAGTGATGAGGTAGTGGTAGTCGAAGAGATCATGTAGATGGTGTTAATCTCTCCGGATGAGGATGACGCGGGAGGGTAGATCTCCTTGATAGTAGGGGGTGCCGTCTCTAGGTCCAAATTGTTCATCTCATAGAGAGCTGCTCTGTAGTCTGGGATGTCAGGACAGTTGTGGGAGTAGTGGCCGTAAATACCGCATATCGCACATGGGTGGTTGGTACGCAGTGATTTATCACAAGGCATAGGGTTTGGATCGAGCTTGACCACCGGGATGTTGGGGTCGTCGTCCAGCATTTGCATGTGTTCCTGCAATGCAGGTAACTGTGGGCACTGATGGGTTGGATGGCCTAACTGATCACACAGCGAGCATTTTGGAGGAGCACGAAATACGGAGGGAGGTTTAACTACCTTGGGTGGGGGAACCGCAGTGTATGGTTGTGGGCCTCTGCCCCCAGTGGGCCTGACGAATGGAGGGGGATTCGTCGATGACGAAGGAGTCGTGATACCGGGAGGTGGTTGGGTAGAAGTAACAATGGGTTGCACCGGTTGTAGGATGACATTTGGTGTCGGTGGAGGAACGGGAGGCATAATATAACACACAGGTAATCCCAATGTTAACCCGGGGAGACTAAGGGTAGCCATAACCGGGGTGCTTACTACACCCGAAGGAGGAAATAGAAAGGGGATTGTGTGGATAGGTGTAACACCGATGTGACTAGGGACCAATGGTGGTTTGGGTAACAAGGAGGGTTGATTACCGGGTGTTTGTGAAAGAGTGCAGAGGTTAGTGACCTGGGTCTCCAGTGACGGTGGTGGAATGGCCTGGAATGTAGAGGTCATCGGCGCCTCGGAGTAAAGTCCGGGTCCTACTGAGGAAATGAATGAGGTAGTCGCACCACAAACAGGTTTTTCAACCATGGGGAGAACATTTTTAGGTGTGGCGGGGGCCTTGGGATCGTAATAGGTGAGCTGGTCGACCTTGACCACGCATCCCTCATGGGGGAACTGCATGGTGCGAAATACGGATGAGGCAACAGCCCGCATGGCATACATGTAGTTGCGACCAAGTAAAAGGTTATAGTCTAGTTGGGCATTGATGACCTCAATGTCAATGAGCACGGTTTTACCCGCCAGCTGGACAGGGACATTGGCTAAAAGACCTTGGGGTTGAGCCGAACGGCCGTCGTAGGCTCGTAATGCAGTGGTGGACTGCTGGAGAGTAGGGGATCCCAACTTCTGCCAAACGAATGTGGACATGATGCATGTGGAGGCCCCTTCATCGATAATGCACCGATGGATGACAAGATTCCGAACAGAAACGGAAACTTGGAATGCTAATGAGGAAGGCAGTCGTGGTTCAGACTGGTCTGAATCAAATGCGATCAGCTGTGAATCATTGGGGTCAATGGCGCCAATGGCAGAGAGTAAAGTCTTGCGCTGTGAAGGACATTTTTTCAAAACTTCTAAAGCAGACATGGCTGCAGGAGACTGGGCTAAGTCGTCTACGATGTTGTAATTCGACGCAGCCTGAGCATTGGGATTATTGTTGATACGACAAAGTGGGAAGCGAGGTGCTTTGGAAGCGCCATCAAGTGGAGCCGGAGGTATACGTAACATTTGATCTGTGGGATTAACGTTAGTGTTCTTGTCGGCGGGAGGGGCTTCAGAGGTGGAGCCATATTGGTTCCAACGAGTTTGGAGGTTAGCATTGGCAGTCGACATCATCAACAAATGGTGAGTACCTGAATCGAACATGGGTTGATCAGGGGCTGCATAAGTGATCTGCTGTGGTGGCACGTTTCCCTAAGGGGGGGATAACGGCTGAGTGTTCACTACACCTTGGTTTGGAAAGGGGTTTTGCAGCACCAAAGGTTGATGTTGAGGTGGTGGAGGGTTGGGTGGCGGCTGAGGAGCCGCTTGCCCTTGACGATGGGCATCGTTGGTCCAGAGTTGCCGAGCTCGCTCCAAATGTGGGTAAGAATGCGTGTAATGACCATAGACCCCGCAGATAGAACAAGGGTGGTTTGTTCTGAGGTTATTATTTCTAGGCTGCTTAGGATTCTGATCCGGATTGCGGTTGGGAGGAGCAGCATTGTTATTCTGTGGAGGATTGGGAGGTGGAGGACCTTGCTGATGTTGTTGGTTATTACCATGGTTATGACCTCTACCACGGTTCTGTTGCGCACCTTGGTTGCGCTGGTTGTTTTGGTTCTGGGGCTAGTTGTGCTGTGTGTACACTTGCCCTTGAGCAGTGGGAGGATTTTGGTTCACCGCAGGTGCAGGAGAAGGTTGTGGTGGATAATAAGCTTGTGGGGCTGGAGGTGGTCCAGTGACCTGCTGGGGTTGTTGGTAACCCTGAGCTATTGGAGGTGTTGGGTGAGCTGCCGTAGCATGCTGTGGATAGTACAATGGTTGAGGTGCAGCTGGGGGGGCGTATGCAGGTGGTGCATGACCAAAACACTGAGGTGGACATGAAGGTCCATGGGTATGATGGTGATGTGCCATGGGAGCATATGAACTGGTTGCTCCAGACTGAGATGTAGCCCGCAAAAGGTCGGGACCATGGCTAGGATGTGTAATGGAAAAGGGTTGGGGATGCAAGGCCATACGACCAATGATGCCATCAGCGGCATGGGATGCCCCCGACGCATCATGTTGGGATGACTCGCCCCGAGGGGCGTCTGGAATAATGGTATACAGATAACCCGATTGGGAGTAAATGAGATCAAACTGTTGGGCTTTGAGGATGGCCTCTTCTTCAGATAGGGGTCTTTCGGATGCCACATCCTTCACGATGAGAGGGAGAAGGGATTTTAGAAACCAATCTAGGAAGATATGGTCGTCTAATTTGATTTTGCAGAGGCTTCGGCGTCGACGCCACTCATGAATGTGGTCAGTGATGTGGGTGGCCGTATTTTGTCTGCAAGACAGTAGGATCTCGACGCCCACATCATAGCGGACAGGTAACTGAAAGAACTGCAGGAAGGTTGAGGCAAGGGAGGTAAAGGTGGCATGCGTCCCATGGGGCTGCTCGATATACCACTTGGCTGCAGAGCCAGTGAAGGTGCGCTGTAATAGACGGAGGTGGACAGAGTCGTCCACTATGGAGTTGGAGGAACACCATAGATGGAAGGACATGATATGGTTATGGGGGTCCTCACCTGCCTTACCCTCAAACTTAGGGATGTTGGAGGGGAGTTTGGTGGGCATGTGAGGCCATGCAGGATCGTGTCTGATAGGGTCATTGGTGAGCCTGGATAAATATGGCAAGTTCAGACTCGCCATATACGGTAAGCTAGCAGATGTAGTGACTGGGACTGGGACATGCCTAGTCATGGTGGTATGATGTAGGGGTCCAATAGCGCCTAAAGGTATGCTAGGTATTGCAGGTATGTGTCCTGCAATAGGTGTGGTCTGGTATGGGCCAACGCCTCCAAGTGCAACATGGGTTACACTTGGGTTAGGAATAGTAGTGGCGGTTCCTGGAATCTGGGTTGTGGGAATCATAGGGGGTGTGACCCCTATGTTGGGCATACCCATAACAGGTGGTGGCCCTGTGTTGGGGATTCCTATAACAGGAGGTGGCCCTGTGTTGGGCATTCCTAAATGTGGAGTGTCCGCCATATTACGCATACCTAGCGAGGTAGGTGTTTCCATGGATGGCACTGCAGTAGAAGGGTCTGTAGATGTCTCTCCTATGGTGCTGGTGAAGAGTGGATCAAATGGTGTTCCAGACATAATGTTGGTTGGGAAAAACTCAGTGGGGTTTTTGGATTCTGCCTCAGAATCAGAAGTGAAGTGAGGCGTGTCAAAATCGGATGACTGTCTAGTTGACCGACGATGTGTCGAGTCAAGGGATAAGGCTCAGCGTCTGTGACGTGGAGAGCCAAGTAGACTGAACTCTGGGAGTTCACCCTGTAGACGACGAGAGCGTCTAAAATTCTCAATGGTGAGAAAATAAGTTTGTGTGAAAAAATATGTATGTGTAAAATGGTAATATATGAAAAACTCAAAACCCTAATGCAACCAAGGGTGCAATAAGGGGAGTAAAAATGAAGGCTCTCAGGCCAAAAAATCAACCTCAAAAAAGGCACTTATCCTAGCAGCTGTGCTACAATAAGTGGAGGGATGCAACAAATGGTCAGAGTACCAACATGCAAACAGCTTCTAGAAAAAATAGGTGTAACTAGACCAAAGGTGGGTTGAATCATGCAAACACCTAACTAAAAGTATTGTGAATCAACAAACTATATTCTCTGCAAGGTGATGAAATCCAAGTCAGAAAATATTGAGTGTTAAGTCCACGGCTAGATATCCCCCTACCGGGAGGGACACCAGGTAATCAATCCTAAAGAATGGCTACTAGGATACTCCGTTCATGACGCGTCGAGAAAAGGTAAATCTGTCGTTTGGTCCTTGATCGCAATATCCCAATACAGGCATATCCCGAGAACTGCGAATGGTAGCCCTTCAGTTACTGAATGGATTTCAGTATTCCACTCAGGCTTCCGGAACCATCCTCGCGACTTCAACCCTCCTAGGGGAGAGGCCTTCCCACAAACCGGTTGTGACCGCGCCAATAAATACTAAGAGGTTTTAGCTCCCTAAAGGACAACAACTATGTCTCAGATGTAATAACTGAGGGGTGTTATTGGAACACCTATCCCCTCAATACTACCTAGCTACAAAGTTCTTTTAGTGTTCCCAAGTGGGGTTAAAAGTGGGTTGAAATTAGGGTAAGTTTTATGGCTCAGTTTAAAATTAGTGTTTGATTGGGTGCACGTGTGGTATTTTAAACTGAAAATTGAAAAAAGTAAATGCTAAGTATTCAAAAAACAAATGATTTTTTGAAAACAAAAACAAATTTTATGACTTTTTCAATAAATGGAAATTAAATGCTTTTCAAGGACTATTCGAAAAATAAAGGATCTTTCAAACAAGAAAGCAAGTAATATAACTTCTTTTCGAAATAAATGGATTTCGTTTTCAATAATTGCTATGGGAAAAATATTAAAGAAGCAAACAGCAAAAAATTTTAATCTAGATAAAATGCAATTAAGTCCTTCTTTCAATTTCTGAAAATATTTAAAAAGACTTTTTCAGATGTGCATTCTAAATAGTAAAACTTTCCTATGGCTGTAAACAATGTTGGAATCTTAGTACTGTAAAATATGAGCCAAAATGGGTGAACTGAAGTGATAAATAACACTAAAATACAATATTAGATAAATTTCTATAAAAAATTTCTTAAATCTAATAGCATATTTGGATTCCTTGATCGAAAACACCCAATTTGAAAAAACAAATCGTTTCAAACGGAGTTCGGGAGAGGGAGATATGGTCGTTTGAAAATTGAGCCGCGCGGCGAAAAAATCACATCGCGGGTTTCGGGCTAAAAGTCGCGATGGACCGCGCGGGTTTCGGGCTAAAAGTAGCAATGGACCGCGCGGGTTTTGACAGAAAAGCCGCGATGGACCGCGCGGGTTTCTGTCGCACAGTCGCAATGGGCCGCGCGGGATTTAGGCACACAGTCGCGATGTGCAGCGCGGAAACCGGCCGAGGAGCCGCGGTGAACCGCGCGGAAAAAATCCCAAAAGCCGCGATGGACCGCGCGACTGTCAGGCTAAAAACCGCGAGGCGAAAGCCGTGCACGGAAGCCAAAAAACGAACCCGAATACGTGACCAGCTCCGTCGTGTCCTACCTCGTATGCCCTCACGCATTCCTCTTGAGCAAGCGGATCAGTGCTTATCTGCTCATGCGTGGTATTCTTGTCGGAAGTCGACATCGTCGTCGCTCCCCGTGTGTGTGATTTACCCATACTCTACGACCCTTCATATTCCTTTGTGTGTCCTTCGGTGAACCGTTTCACCTATCGCTACACACATTTCTCACAAACATATATCATTATTTTATTGATTTACAATCAATCGTAATCATAAATATACTCAAAATAAAATCAAAGGATTATTTTATTAATGTTTCAAATAGTCGGGTCACTAAGCAAGTTCCCTTAATGTCTACAGTAGTCTAGGGGCACTACATACACCCCTACTTATTTAGAACTTTGTCCCGAAGTTCAGAATAAATGCGGAAAGCTATGACGCATCTCAGTTGCATCCTCCCAAGTCACAAAGCTAGGACTGTAGCTGTCCTACAATACTTTGACTTGACCAATCAAGGCTAAGCATTTAAGCAAGAACTGATCAATCAATTATCCGAGTCCACACATATAATTCAATTCATTAATTCATTTATCAACTATAGTCATGCACATCATCAGGTGATTCTCCCTTATTAAGACACATCCTAACTCGAAGGGCCACTTTATTGAAGTTTGTTCTGCCGGGTCACTCGACAGGTGCTCTAAAAGTCCATAGTCATTTTAGGGGCATTACATACACCCCCTCTTGTATAGAACTTCGTCCCGAAGTTTAAATTTTGTTCTCACCCTTACGACACTAGGCTTAACTTTTAATTTCCTATTCTCATCTTCTTGTAATTCTATTTTATTTTTCTCCAACAATCATGGCCATAAGCACTCGTGGTTCTAATCATTAGTTTTCTTTTTTTCATCCAACATGGTTCCAATACATCCTCAGGAACTTCGCATAATATCAATTCAATAATCTTCAGTATCAACTAGATCTCCTATATCTCTTATTCATTCACGAGGGTCTACAATGTCCAAAATTTCAACAAGCTACATTGCGTCAATAGCCACCAAATAATTTATCAACATAATGAATCCAAGTAAGGGTTCCAATCCAATTGGTTATCCTCCTTCCTCGGATGAGAAGGTAAACATCATAAGATATGTATTCCAATATATATAGGTAAGATATAATTATGATTTAACAAATCAGGAGAAACCCTCAAATTGTCCCAAATCCAAATTCCATAAGACTGCTTCCAAATCCCCAAATGTCGGCTCTCAATTAGATAGGATTCCTAGGGTCAGAACTTAGCGGTTTAGTCGAACCTATTAAAATTTATATATTGGTTCTTTCATCAGTATCATTACTTGAGGTTAACGAGATTATCACATCCTTACCTCCTTTCATCATTCATGTTGTCATAAGACCACTTCGTTAGTTTCATCAATGTCATACTTTCCAAATATGCAATCAATTAGAGTATGGTCTAATGAACATATGTTGGATAATCTCACGCATCAAAGTAAACCTCAACTAAGATCTAGACATACATTAATGGTCACATCGTTTCTTTTGAGGACACAATTTATAATACATGAATCATAATATTCCCAGCACACCTCGTATCTCATACATGTTTAAGACGCATACTTTTAACCTTCTAAAAATAAATCAATTTCGTAAGAGTTTATTCAAACCATTTAACATCATTCTAACATCCAATCTTCGCTCACATATGTATGTATATATAACATATTGCATGTATGTATATATATAACATATGATAGGTATGTATACATAACATTAGATGGTATGCAAGTAGCATTACATTATAACTTATGCACAAAATATGATAATATGATAAAGTTCCAATGGCATAATTCCTATTATGCCCAACATCTTAAATTTTGGAAAATTCAAAAAAAAATTACAATACAAAAAGGAGCTAGGTATTAAGCGATCTTACAACTCAAGCTTAATTCCCAATTCTCTCCAATGTCAGTAGAGAATATATAAATGATGATATTTTGCAAGAGAAATATAATTTATTTCTAGTTACACAAGAAAAATAACAAATCGATTACCCAATACCTAACTACCCCAATCTTTTTGACATCTCAGTCCATATAATTTCCCATCTCCCAACTTTTATAAGTACTATGGTATTCCAACATATAAAGTGTCACCTACCTATACTATGCACAATTCTATTGTTCCATAATTTCTAATTAAAACAAAACAGAAAAAGATGCAACCCTTCAAATGTCCCTAAATACAATCATATTGTCATATATAGAATGTCATACAATGCATAAATTATGGTTCATATTAAGTATATAATTTATAATTATTCCCGGTACAAAATTTGTAATTCTTTCAAAGTCTAAATAACCTAACTTGCTAACCTTTTTTTCATTAAAAATAGAAGGTAGACATTGAAACTCTTTGTGTAATAAAGACATACTTGACACATTATTCTAACAACAATATATACTTTACACTTCCCTTTCCCTATAAAAATAAAATTATCATTTATTGTTTCAAATGATTATTATATATATATATATATATATTCTACACACTTTAACCAATTCAAAATCATAAATTTAAAAATTTGAAATTTAAAAATTTGAAATTTAAAGGATATACAAAAATTTAAAACTTCATGCATTAAACATATCCATTATTATTCAAGCAATTATACTATACACAACTTCAAAAATTTACATGTATTCAAATCTATTGATTAAATAATCTATAACTTAAAGCTTTACAGATATAAAATTTTATACCATAGAAATATATAATAATAATATAAGAGCATAAAATAACCCCATTCATAACTCTTACAATCCTTTCTACTATAGTGCCTTATAAAAATTTACAATATCCAATTCTTATTAAACATATAAGTCAAAATGGACTTCTCATTTCGTAGAAATTTAATGCACTACAAGTATGCCTAGCTTATACACTTTACATATACCCTAACAATACAACATAAAGTTAATTTATTATCCGTCTAATTTAACTTGGATAAGCTTCTAACTACCATCCTACATTACACTCTACCCATATATAACTCTAGAAGAAATCTCTTTACATAAATGTCCTCTATTTGACAAATTACATTGAATATATGTACAACTATATATATACAAAAAATTAAATAAAGTGCATACATGACAAAACTACTAAAACGGATCATCATAACAATCACACAACCATCCTTTTTAATCTTTAATTCAATAAATACAATCTTAAATTTTAATTATAAAACACCTTACTTTTAACCTAAACAAAGCACTTCTTTTTTTTACAAAAAAAAAAATGGGTCATACTAGAAGTCAATAGTTTAGGTAGAACCATTACTTAGGACCTCGAAACCAAGGATGAGGTGCCGATAACTTAGGTGACGCCGAAATGATAAAAAGGGAGGAAACAAAAGACTACTTAAATGTAATTACAACTGGGCGATAGCAAAGGTTTAAACGCCCAGTGAATACAACTCAAAGCGAAGGAAACCGAACGAAACTGGAGACAAACTAACCAGGGATCTCCCAATCGGTAGAGACAGAAAACGCCGAACACACTGAGAACCCGAGACTTGTCTTAATCACACACAGGTGTAATATACATATAACATAAGAGAGGTCGGGGATTCGTTTTTCCTGAATCAGGCAGACTTACCCTTTCAAGACAGAGCACTAAAGACTTCAACATTCTTATCATCAAAAGAACTGTGCGTAGCTTAGTAATGCTAAGCGATCTAAAACCGGGTTTAACTCTCTGACCAAAAAAAAAATGGTGAAAATGTAATGCAGGGTAACATACCAACATCATGTAGCTAAAGCAAAAAGCAACGGCATAACTCTTTCAGATGTTTTACCTTGGGAAATTATATGCTGCACGATTGTTGTTGGTAAATCGCAAACAGAGATAATTTCCCTTGTTTTTAGATCAACCATGATGACTGTTGCGTCCACAAAATATGTATATATATATATTCAATATCTTTCTATTATATACCGAACAACGTCAAGCTTACAGCTTTAATGAAAATACAAATGCATTAGTTCTAAATCTAGATCTTTTTAAAACAACTAAAGTTCTAAGACATCACACGACGGATCTGGGTTTTTCTTACCGTTAGCATCATAAACATAAACATTCATACTCTCACAAACACATAATTATCGAAACCAACTCTATTATTTGATTTTCACGATTTTACAATGGAAATAAATATATTTTCACAATATTACAGCTACCTGCGTTTCCTTACGGTCAACAATATAAAACTTCAGATATATATACAAAAAAATAAAAATAAAATAAACATATACCCAGCAATAGATCTATTCTAGATTTGATATGCAGGTACAAAGCAGAATATCTAAGCCGAATGCAGACAAACCTGCGTTTTCATTTCCAGCATCTACGTTGGTGTAATTTTGATCTCAATAAGGGATATAAATATTCCAGCCTGAAATTACACTAATTTTTTTTTCTTGCATATAATATAACCCTAAATAAATAAAACGCAAATTAAAAAGTCATTCTCCATTTAGTAACCCTGGAAAATAAAAAGGATATAAGGAACGGTTATCAAACAGCATAAGTTAACTACATTTGTTGTATCATCATGGAACTTATGTCACTGTTGCCTCTCCTGTCAATGGAGATGCTCGGCATAGTGATGTTTAGTACTCACCACGTCGGCCGTAGTATTCTCCTTAGTAACTCGGAACTCAAGCAAATTAATACTTGTCATTAATCAGGCGGACGAATAGAGGGTTTAAAGAGTGGTGATTTGGCACGACCTCCGTGCTGTAAAGACGGATTAATTTTCTGGTTAGACTGAGAGTGACAGAGGAGTTTGTATCCAAAACGATTTCTTAGAGTTCAACGCCGAGGAAAAAGGATCGATATTTCTCTCATGCATCAGGGACATGTGGCTTAAAAGTCAAGTTTACGGCCAACCATCGCTCTTGGGTGGCGGCGTGATCACAGCTCCAGGATCGCTATTAAAGGACAGAGATAGACTACAGTTAATCCTTCAATCCTAAAATCGCTAATATGGAGGAGATCTAACCACCGGTGTCACAATTTAGGGCATGAGATCCGTACAGGAAGTAAACAATGGAGAGCTCGGCGAATAAGGGCGTGAGTCTGGTTAGTCAAGCGACTAGAAAGAAATGCAAACTAAAGTCTGAGATCGGAGCGCAATGGCCATGGTAGAAGGTTTGTGAACAGTATCTCGTAGTCTCGAAAGGTGAAGTCAAGATCTGGATACAAATCTCCGCAGGGTCGTAATCTATGAGATTGGGCGCAAACAAGATGTGAACAGGGATCCAGTTATAATCGTTTAGTCAGATCAAGCACTTGAAAAAGAACAAATACAGTGACTCAATCAATACAACAGAGGAACAAGAGCATCGACATCCTTAGATCAAGGCGATCTCTAGCAATCCAAGACGCGTTGACCAGTAAAATTAAAAGTAAAAAAAAATCAAGGAAATCAAGATATTGAATTAACTGTATACTTCCAGGATTCCGGGTAGGACAGAGATGACATAAGCTCGGGCTGAATAAGAAATACAGGAAGGGTCATTTTTTTTTTTTGAACTACTTTTAATGAAAAAGGATTTTTGCCATTCGATAGATGTATAGATCTACTGAAATGAAGTATTCAAAGTATACACAGAATTTCAAGCATAAACAGTGACTGGATATTTTTTTTAATTTAAACTATGAGCTACCGAGAAAATACAAAGATCTGTCAACTTGCGATTCCAATGCATAAACAGAGATTGGAAATATTTTTAATTAAACTAATGAACTATCAAGAAAGTACAGGGATCTATCAAACTGTCAAATACAATACATAAGCAGAGATTGAAATTCTTTTAATAAAACGATTTCATCTACGGGATTATGCAGAGTTTAAATAGGATAGATTTCATAATCGTTCTCGACCCAAAAACCTAAGTATTGCATTACTCAATATCATGACAGAAGTAAAAGAAATTCATGGACCTCTAAACTAATGATTTCTCAGTACAAAAAATAAAGTAAGAGATATTTCAATAGATATGAACCTGGAGAAATGGCTGCTCTTGTCGGATATGTATTCCCACTAAGATCGTGGCTCCAACTCCGTTGTTTACTCGTCACAGTCACCGGCGGACACCTCGGTTAGGACATGAGTCTGGTGCCCTCAAGGCTTGACCGCCTCTAATACCAAATGTAGGAACCCCCGTTTGTGGGGTCGTCCCTAAAACTGTCATTCGTCGGTCGATCCCGCTATCGGAGGAGTAGTCGTTGTCAATCCGATCCATCTAGCCCATTGTCGTCCGCATCTTTCATAGGATCCCTCCAGAAAAAGCTCGTATAACCATAGCCGAAGCAATCGTTAGCTTCGCCACCCAACCATAGGCTCATGCTTTCAGTCGCATGGCCTCCCCCGAGCTTTGGGTCGTAGAGCTCACACACGTTTTTTAGAAATCCATCTTGGGTTTCCCCTCCCCCCAGGATTTCTTAGCCAAACCCTTTAAATAGCAGCAAGTCTTTGAGGCACTCGAAAATTACGACAATCGTCCAAATTATGGTCCCTTTTCCCCTTCCCAATGTCTTCCTTATAAAGGAAAACCTCCTGCAACACATGTCGCTTCATGCACAATTATATAATTATTTTTAAATTTTAAAAGAAAACATTCACCCATCCAAGTGTCATCTTTTCTAGGAGATGCACCTAAATCCATAGGTTTCCTCAAGTATGTCCCCCAGATACTTTAGTTAACTCCTAGCTTTTAGTTGACTAGGTGTCTAATCTTAGGATTCTATTTTGCTCCTAAATAATGATTTCTATTATTTTAAATGCTCAACAAAAATAACTATTCATGTGCAAATGCCTAAAATATTTTTACGCATTTGCTAAGTGATAATCTAGAGTTAATCTTATAAGTTTTTATGCAGTTAAATTTAACAATCAAACTCACTAGGATCACGGTGCCGCGCCATTGGGCTCCTAGTTACTTAATTTTAATTCCCTGACATGGCACCACTCCGTCGGGTCCAGTCATCCATGGTTTCCATTCCTTGGCATGGTACCACATTGTTGGGTCCTTGCGTCCATTCTTTCCGTTTTGACTTGCGGGAACTCATGTAGGGATTTTAGGAATCGTTACCATCCATCCTCCGTCTACATGCTATCTAGGGACTAATGGTGCTGAGGAGTGAGTCCATTCTCACTGCGCACCCCTCAACTCGTACGTGACCAGCTCCGTCGTGGCCTACCTCGTACGCCCTCACGCATTCCTCTTGAGCAAGCGGATCAGTGCTTATCTGCTCATGCGTGGTATTCTTGTCAGAAGTCGACATTGTCGTCGCTCCCTGTGTGTGTGATTTACCCATACTCTACGACCCTTCATATTCCTTTGTGTGTCCTTCGGTGAACCATTTCACCTATCGCTACAAACATTTCTCACAAACATATATCATTATTTTATTGATTTACAATCAATCGTAATCATAAATATACTCAAAATAAAATCAAAGGATTATTTTATTAATGTTTCAAATAGTCGGGTCACTAAGCAAGTGCCCTTAATGTCTACAGTAGTCTAGGGGAACTACAGTTGGTAGCTTGAACGCTGTTGTACCGATCTAATTTGACCCCTGTATCTATTAAGGCTACACGCCCAGCTTGATAGCTTATACTTGATGCAATTCTTACCTGACCGTCGAATTCTAATGCTGAAAGCCTTGCATGTCTTAGGGGTCACAATTTTTTTTTTTTTTTTCCTTGCGTTTGCAACCCTATTCATAGGATATCTGGGTAACCATAAGGATAAGCAATTGTATGATACTATCAAATCGTATCACATAGCGATATCAAGCATTTTTTTTTCTGGACCGTCGAACATTGAGATCATGTGGAGGAGAATTATGTATCTTCACCATTACAATCAACCTAGCGAGTGACTGTATGATTAGATTTAGGATATCGATGTAGATGAATTTAACTCAGCACTATTCTTGTGTTTCAATTTATTGTCAAAGCTGTATTTGTTCGCCATACTGAAATCGCTGAGTGGAGCCTCGATTTCGTTACTTCCTTTTAGTAAACAATGTGCTGGATTTTAATGTTAAAACTCATAAACTGCTATCGATACTAATTCTGTGGTATCCATATAATTAAAAGGTTATATATGTCTTATCATATGGAAACTGTGCAGCAGAGGTCCTGTAGTAGAAACCGATTGATTTTCACAATCTTATGCAAAGTTATTGTCAAAGCTAATTTTTTTAGCTGCCGAAAGGAAATTGCATATTAAGAGTTAGGTGTTGGTATTCATTACTCCATTCGTTTAGAAAACATTATGTTAGATTTAAAATGCCAAAGACCCATATATAGAAATCGATATTAAAACTGTCGGATCAATATTTTGTCAAGGTTATGATTGTTTTATTATATAGAAATCGTATAACAGAAGCCGTGTAGCAGAAATCTATTATCACCACATAAATCGAATACAACCGGATCGAACTTAGTTTGAACGCCTATTCATTATGAATTCTGTAAAAATGCTATTGCATGCGATGCCTATTTGTCTCTTGGTTAAATTCTTTCCCATGGAGATCCAGGGAGGACCAAATTTTATTTTTTTTCTTTTCTATTGCTGCGTCAATTTGAGAATACCACCGCAGATTTGATATCCATGTTATATTAAAAGCATCTAGCATAGAACAGGTACACTCTGTCTTACATTCCGCGTTTTCCCTTATTGTATTATTGAGATCTCTTACTTTTAAGATTTTTATTTACCGTGATATGTGTACCTAATTTTTAGGGTATGACAACACTGCCGGTGTAATGGGAAGCTATCTCTGCACGTTTAATCAACACGGAGTCTTCAATCTTGGCGTTACCTCCACGATAGTAGGGACTTATGCTTAGAAAAGAAAAGATTATAGAATTGTTAATAACGACTCGGTTATGCTTACCTTGATTCTCTTTATGAAGGACAATCACGCGAGATTCTATGTATGATAGTTAGATAAAAAGGAAATTTAAGTTAGGAAACTCAATTGCTGATATCGATAAAATCTAGGTACTCCAAATTCGAACCTCAACATAAATATGGCATGTAAGTATATAATAATCACCTTTAACGTCTAGCATGAAGGTATAAGAAGTTGATACTCCAATTTCCCTATTTAAACTATGGATAATCGATATGAAAAGGAAATATCTACATAGTAGTTAGAATATTAAAAGAGGAAGATTCTCATTGTATTGTTATATATATTATATAGAAGTGTAAATCTATTAAATATTGAAAGTATGAGAAATATATATACCTACTTGGAAGATGGATAGTTAGATACCTTAATTATATATTATTTATTTTATTACAATGAATGCTATTATTTTTATTACAAAGAATGTAATTCATTATTATTGATATGTATGATATGTTATATATTTAGATATGGCATGAAGATATTAGAGAAAATACTGTAAATTATATGGAGAATATTAGGAAAATAAGTACCTTATGTTTTAATTCTATTATTTATTTCAAGAAAAACTTAATCCATTATTATTTGATTAGTTTTTTTTTCTCCTTGGAAAAAGTCGTAATTTTATTTCAAAAAGATGAACAAAATTACATTTTGCACATGTAATAGGATCACTGAGATCCCTACATTGTCACATATTTGCTGTCCCATTTTAATAACATGTCTAAAGTACCATATAAAAACCACTGCAATGAATACGTCTATATATACAACCCGCATATATCCAGCTACATATAACATATCCTGTTCAGAAATGAAAGATGACCCTCTCTGGTCAACAAATTAACTGCTGTACATACAGGCCGCAATATCAGAATTAAAAGAAGGTGTCCTGCACAGATCATCAGAATCTGAGCTATTGATCAATCCGTGCCATGGTCTGTGATACAACGACTGTATATACAGCCCGCAAACCAGCAGGAAAATGCCGTAGAAAAATGAGTAAAAACATAGAACAGAAAACGATTCTAGAAAACATTTGGAAAGAAAACGAGCCACTGGAATCTGCAGAGGTTGAAACCCCAGCCCGCCGAATGAAAGCCCCATGACGGACCATAAATGTGGCTCCCATGGACGCAGCTGCCATGATGTGTTTTCGTTTACACCCGCCAACCGCGACGATCCGGGGTCAAACAGGTGCGGCTCCCATGCTCCGCCACCGTAAGGAAACCCCAGTACACAGCCCCTCGACGGCCCATAGATGTGGCTCCCGCAAGGATGCAGCCTCCATCCTGGTGTGCCACCAACAAGAGAGGATCCCCCCCATGGAAGCATCCTCCACCATGAGGAGCAAGAATCTACCGTCAGTGTAGACAGTCGCCCGCCATCACGACACTCCAGGGACAAGAAATCCCTAAACCCCCAAATGCAGCATCCTCAGTCGTTCCGCCATCAACACAGAAAGAACTGGAGCCCGAGCTCTACAGACTTCTGCTGCCGCCATCGTCACCTGTCCAAGAATGCCCAGCCTCGGGACAACTCCCCTATTTACAAAGACCACCGCCGCCGCCACTGAGAAGCAAAAGAAACTCGCTCCCTAATGGGTCACCACGCCAAGGCACCGCCAACCTTCCAAAGCGGGAAAAAAACCTTCGGCCAGTCAGAACAGGAAGCAGACTCACAGAAGAAAGAGGAGGGTAGCCATCGAAGGATCCATGGCTGCCAAAATCATCTTCAAAGCCGACTACCAAACCCTAGTTGCAGAGCCTTCCTAGCGATCCGTCCGTTCATAAAGGGGGTGTATTGTTATCTATTATTTGATTAGTTATTAGGAATATATAAATAATATCATTGTGTCAAAAAGGTTAAGTAAATAATATTTTACAAATAAATAATATTTTATATATAAATTGAACTATATATATGATCGATGACCATTATACATACAGATGGATATGATTCATGTTGATTCTCATCTATATATAAAGGATTGACTTTTAAGGTTGGTAATATATATATATATATATTAAAGAAGTTTCACTTAAGATTGATATTCATAATTTTAAATTAAAGGTGTAAAATTAGAAACAAAGTTGTGTGTTTATATATATATATATATAAAAGAATTTTTATTTTTGAAGATCAAGGTCCTTAATTTGCTTTTAAATGTATAAAAGTTAAGATATAATTGTGGTGAAGAAGGATGATTAATGGTTAGTATAATTTCTATTAAAGGATAGTCATTATTTAGAATGGAAAATTTATGTAAGTGTTATGTGTTTCCTAATCCGAGGTTGAGGTAGAGCATTGTTTATAAATAACTAAATAAAATCGACATTTTACTACAAATTGCGATGACCTTGCTACATTAGTAGGTGATGCTTAAATGACATGGTAATGATGACATATGTAAGAAAATATGACGAAAGGGTAGAGATTTTCTACTTCTAAATTAAATAGTGATGATTAGAACTAAATGAAGATTTATTGGTACATTAAAGACAAATTTATGTGTCTATTAGATTGGGATTGATGAATCTTGTAAAAAGAAGATGAACACATGAATCTAGGCTAGGATATTCTTTTCAAACTTTACCTACATAGCCATCATGAGAAGAAGAGTGGACAAATATATTTGGTGAGTGATGGAAAATTGATAAAATTTTAACTGACAAAACACCGAGATGCTCATATTGACGAGACTTGAAAGCTTGTCGAGGGGGTGAAAACGAACTTAGAAATTGGAAAATAGGATATCAATGTTACCACCATGAGAAGTTGAGCCCTTTGACACTACTTTTTCTACCATGACAATGTGGTTAAAGTGAATGAAAATGTACAAACTCGACATGACCATGACAACGGTAAATGAAGAATTACTAATTAGGAAATTCCACCGAAAGATCCAAACGAAGATGATTTTAGTAAAACGATGTATGGAGATGATCAACACAATGAACTAAATATAATGCAGCTAACCTGAGGACATAGTCAACCCTTGATGAAAATACGACTAGCCCAAGATAGAACTCGATGAGGTTGAGAGAACGTACATAATACGACTTGATGAGTTTGTCGAATTAGTCCTATGACAACAGAAATAATAAAATGAGGTAAATATGTGACAAGCTCATTGACTTGGACATGATGTTACTAATGAAAGGACTAAGGGTTAAATTTCAATATGTTCGACTAAGTCGCTAAATTTCGACGACCCGAATCCTATCTTATTAAAAACCAACATTATTAAAACATTTAGAGGAATTTGGAAGTAGTCTTATGGAATTTGTTTTTTTTTTTGGCAGTTATTTAAGGGTCTCTCCTAATTTGTTAAAACCTGTGATTATATCTTACCGAATATATTATGATGTTTACCTTCTTATCTTGAAGGGAGGATAACTATTTGAAACCTTTTTTGGATTTGTTATGTTTTGATAAACTATTGGGTGGCTATTGACGCAATGCAGCTTGTTGAAAATTTGGACATCTTAGACCCTCATGAATGAATAAGAGATAGGAAATCTAGTCGGGACTGACAATTATTGAATGTATTATTGGATTGATATTATGCGAAGTTACGATTAAGTTCCTGAGGGTGTATTGGAACCATACTAAATGATATAGGAACTAATGACTTGAACCACTTGTGCTTATAGCCATGATTGTTGGAGAAAAATAGAATAGAATGAAAGAAGATGAGAATAGAAATTAAGATAAATCCTAGCATCGAAATTACAAGAACAAATTAACTTTGGGATGAAGTTCTATTTAAGAGGGGGTGTATGTAATGCCCCTAGAATGACTGTGGACCTTAAGGGCACCTGTCGAGTGACCCGACTGAACAAATTCAATATAGTGGTCTCTTGAGTCTTGTTATATCTTAAATGATTGAGGAAAACCTGAAGATGTGAATGACGACAATAATTGATAAATGAATTAAGGAATTAAATTATATATGTGGAGTGGGATAATTGATTGATTACTTCTTGCTTAATGATTAGCCTTGATTGATCAAGTCAAAGTGCAATGGGACAATTACAATCCTATCTCTGCGACTTGGGAGGACGCAACTGAGATGCGTCATAGCTTTATGCAACTGAGATGCGTCATAGCTTTATGCATTTATTTTGAACTTCGGGACGAAGTTCTAAATAAGTAGGGGTATATGTAGTGCCCCTAGACTACTGTAGACATTGAGGGCACCTGCTGGGTCACCCTACTATTTGAAACATTAATAAAATAACCCTATAATTTTATTTTGAGTATATTTATGATTAAGATTAACTTTGATATGAGAACTGTACATACGAATGATGCTTAACGACTAGCTGTGCAATTGATTATGTGATTAGACGAATGAGTAATGATTAAGTAAATTATAGATGCTTAATGAAGCAACAGATTTATAAACCAAATTGTGATTATTGAGGACAATGCTACTAATTTACGTTTGTGAGAAATGTGTGTAGTGACAGGTGAAACGGTTCACCGACGGACACCCAAAGGAATATGAAGGGTCGTAGAGTACGAATAAATCACACACAGGGAGAGCGACGATGATGTCGACTTCCGACGGAATACCACGCTTGAGCAGATAAGCACTGATCCGCTTGCTCAAGAGGAAAGCGTGAGGGCATATGAGGTGGGCCACGACGGAGCTGGTCACGTACTAGTTGGGGGGCGCGCAGTGAGAACGGACTCACTCCTCAACGCTATTAGTCCCTAATAGCGTGTAGACAGAGGATGGAAGGTAATGGCTCCTGAAATCCCTACATGAAGTTCCCACAAGTCAAAACAGAAGGATGACGGCAGAAGGGCCCGACGGTGCGGTACCCTGCCGAGAACGGAAAGAGTGAATGCAAGGACCCAACGATGTGGTGCCTTGCCGAGGAATGGAAACTATGGATGAATGGACTCGACGGAGTGGTTGCATGTCAGGGAAATTAAATTAAGAAACAAGGAAGCCCAACGGCGTGGCACCGGGTCCCTAGTAAAAGTTGATTGCTAAACTTAACTGCGTTGAACGTATAATTTTGCACCTAGAACTTTACTTAGAAATGCATTTGAGTACTTTAGGCATTTGCACATAAATGATTACTTTGGCATTTAAATAATATTAAGTGTTATTTAGGCATTGCACATGAAAGGATATTCCTGATTACTTAAAAATATTTTAAATATTTATTTAGGAGCAAAATGGACTCCTAGGCATGGACACCTAGTCAACTCCACCTACACCACAAATCTAGGAGTTAAGTGAAATATCTAGGGGACAAACATGAGCAAACTTAGGGATGTTGGTGCATCTCCTAGAGGAACTGACACTTGGATGGGTGAGTTGTTTTTCATTAAAGAATTAATTAAATAATTATTTATGCATGAAGTGACATGTGTCGCAGGGGATTTTCCTTTAAAAGGGATACTTTGGGGATGGGTAAAGGACCCAGACCCTAGATGACTATCGTAATATTGAGTTACCTCATGACTTGCTGCTATTGAGGGTTTGGCTGGAAATCTTGGTGGGGCGGAAACCCAAGCTGGGTTTCTTGAGAATTGTGTGTGAACTTTACGACCCAAAGCTCGGGGGAGGCCATGCGACTGAAAGCATGAGCCTATGGTTGGGTGGCGAAGCTAACGGTTGCTTCACCAATGGTTAAACGAGCTTTGCTGGAGGGATCCTACGGAAGAAGAATGCGATAATGGACCAAATGGATCGGGTTGACAGGTTAAGGTTTTGCTTATTTTTGTTAAGTTATTCACGCTTTTTATTTTATTTTTCCAATAACTATGATGGCTAATTTGTTTGTATGAAGTTGTTAAAGTTTCAGGTTCAGTTCAAGGGGATCCTAAAGGAGGGGTCCTACATTTGGTATCAGAGCCGGTCGAGCCTTGAGGGCACCGGACTCATATTTTTTTAGGGGTTCATCGGTGATCATTGTGAACAACGACGAGATTGGTGTTGCGACATTCAAGGAGTTTCACTTCCAACCAGAGCCTCTATTCCTACAGGTTTTTATATGCTTAAAATTTCATTTATATTTTTGTTTCTATTTAAGGTTTTGGACCTGGGATTTCATGTAAAATCTTGAGTATGTTTTGCGGTACAATTGAGATCTTATATTATGTTATTTCTGTTTAGAAAATTGTAGATCTCTGTATTATATTTTCTGAGATATATTAATTTATTTTTATCTATGTATGAACAATGAATGTGTAGATCCAATCCATGATCTGTACATTCGTTGGAAACTCAGAGTATATGTTTTGTACGAAGAAATTGTAGATCTCTGTATTATATTTTCTGAGATATATTAATTTATTTTTATCTCTGTATGAACAATGAATATGTAGATCTGATCCATACTCTGTACATTCGTTGGAAACTCAGAGTATACGTTTTGTACGAATAAATTGTGGATATCTGTATTTTATTTTCTAAGATATGTTAATTTACATTATCTCTGTAGGAAATGAAGGTATAGATCCGATTCATGGTTTGAACATTCTACCCTTTCACCTTTGTGTAATCCTTTTATCTGATTCTCGCATTGATAAAAGCGTAAGTCCAAATCTGAGCTTTCTTTTCATTTCTCCTCTCTCGTGTATTGAAATCGCAGAACAATCCCCAGGCTTTCAAACTCCGACTCCATCCTCGTGTTGAGTATTGTCCTCTGTACACTTACGGTTCAGAAAACGGATAGATCCGGTTGATGATAACACTTTGCACTCCTGTATATTTTTTTTGATATCAAAAGTATAGCTTGTTGAAGCATCGCGTTTACATCCCTATAGAATTTGCATTGGTCATTAAAATATAGATTAGGCGGAAGATTCAGGTTGGCATCTCTGCAAATTCTATTGGCTATTTAAAGAATAGATCTGGTTGTCAGTTCGAGTATGCATCTCTGTAAATTTACTGTTTTTTTTTAAAGAGAAGATTTGGCTAATGGCTTCCCATCTCTCCAATTGTTTGGACTCAGTGGTAGATCCACTACTTAACTCGCTCAAATCGTATTAACCAATCGCTCTGATAGGTTCACCCGATCCGCCTGAGTCATTTTAATTCTATTTTTTTTAAGAGTATGTTGAATCATTTTAAAAATCATATCACGGAGTGCTCAATTCAATTCAAGGCAGCATTCAAATGCATTCAAATCTGCCGTGATACCTTAGCCGAACTCTGTGATTTGTTATCTGGATTGCGCAGCGAGCTTGTTGAAGGTTTAAGACTTAGCTCTGTTGTATAGCTTGTACTCTGCTCACAATTCTGTTATCCTACCTTTACCTGGTTCATGCTACACACCCAGCGTTGGTAGCTTGAATGCTGTTGTACCGATCTAATTTGACCCCTGTATCTATTAAGGCTACACGCCCAGCTTGATAGCTTATACTTGATGCAATTCTTACCTGACCGTCGAATTCTAATGCTGAAAGGCTTGCATGTCTTAGGGGTCACAATTTTTTTTTTTTGTTTTCCTTGTGTTTGCAACCCTATTCATAGGATATCTGGGTAACCATAAGGATAAGCAATTGTATGATACTATCAAATCGTATCACATAGCGATCTCAAGCATTTTTTTTTTCTGGACCGTCGAACATTGAGATCGTGTGGAGGAGAATTCTGTATCTTAACCATTACAATCAACCTAGCGAGTGACTGTATGATTAGATTTAGGATATCGATGTAGATGAATTTAACTCGGCACTATTCTTGTGTTTCAATTTACTGTCAAAGCTGTATTTGTTCGCCATACTGAAATCGCTGAGTGGAGCCTCGATTTCGTTACTTCCTTTTAGTAAACAATGTGCTGGATTTTAATGTTGAAACTCATAAACTGCTATCTATACTAAGTCTGTGGGATCCATATAATTAAAAGGTTATATATGTCTTATCATATGGAAACTGTGCAGCAGAGGTCCTGTAGTAGAAACCGACTGATTTTCACAATCTTATGCACAGTTATTGTCAAAGCTAATTTTTTTAGCTGCCGAAAGGAAATCACATATTAAGAGTTAGGTGTTGGTATTCATTACTCCATTCGTTTAGAAAACATTATGTTAGATTTAAAATTCCAAAGACCCATAAATAGAAATCGATATTAAAACTGTCGGATCAATATTTTGTCAAGGTTATGATTGTTTTATTATATAGAAATCGTATAACAAAAGCCGTGTAGCAGAAATCTGTTATCACCACATAAATCGAATACGGCCGGATCGAACTTAGTTTGAAGGACTATTCATTATGAATTCTGTAAAAATGCTATTGCATGTGATGCCTATTTGTCTCTTGGTTAAATTCTTTCCCATGGAGATCCATGGAGGACCAAATTTTATTTTTTTTCTTTTCTATTGCTGCATCAATTTGAGAATACCACTGTAGATCTGATATCCGTGTTATATTAAAAGCATCTAGCATAGAACAGGTGCACTCTGTCTTACATTCCGCGTTGTCCCTTATTGTATTATTGAGATCTCTTACTTTTAAGATTTTTATTTACCGTTATATGTGTACCTAATATTTAGGGTATGACAACACTTCCAGTGTAATGGGAAGCTATCTCTGCGCGTTTAATCAACACGGAGTCTTCAATCTTGGCGTTACCTCCGCGAGAGTAGGGACTTATGCTTAGAAAAGAAAAGATTATAGCATTGTTAATAACGACTCGGTTATGCTTACCTTGATTCTCTTTATGAAGGACAATGACGCGAGATTCTATGTATGATAGTTAGATAAAAAGGAAATTTAAGTTAGGAAACTCAATTGCTGATATCGATAAAATCTAGGTACTCCAAATTCGAACCTCAACATAAATATGGCATGTAAGTATATAATAATCACCTTTAACGTCTAGCATGAAGGTATAAGAAGTTGATACTCCAATTTCCTTATTTAAACTATGGATAATCGATATGAAAAGGAAATATCTACATAGTAGTTAGAATATTAAAAGAGGAAGATTCTCATTGTATTGTTATATATATTATATAGAAGTGTAAATCTATTAAATATTGAAAGTATGAGAAATATATATACCTACTTGGAAGATGGATAGTTAGATACCTTAATTATATATTATTTATTTTATTACAATGAATGTTATTATTTTTATTACAAAGAATGTAATTCATTATTATTGATATGTATGATATGTTATATATTTACATATGGCATGAAGATATTAGAGAAAATAATGTAAATTCTATGGAGAATATTTGGAAAATAAGTACCTTAAGTTTTAATTCTATTATTTATTTCAAGAAAAACTTAATCCATTATTATTTGATTAGTTTTTTTTTCTCCTTGGAAAAAGTCGTAATTTTATTTCAAAAAGATGAACAAAATTACATTTTGCACATGTAATAGGATCACTGAGATCCCTACATTGTCACATATTTGCTGTCCCATTTTAATAACATGTCTAAAGTACCATATAAAAACCACTGCAATGAATACGTTTGTATATACAGCCCGCATATATCCAGCTACATATAACATATCCTATTTAGAAATGAAAGATGACCCTCTCTGGTCAACAAATTAACTGCTGTCCATACAGGCCGCAATATCAGAATTAAAAGAAGGTGTCCTGCACAGATCATCAGAATCTAAGCTATTGCTCAATCCGTGCCATGGTCTGTGATACAACGACTATATATACAGCCCGCAAACCAGCAGGAAAATGCCGTAGAAAAATGAGTAAAAACATAGAACAGAAAATGATTCCAGAAAACCTTTGGAAAGAAAACGAGCCAATGGAATCTACAGAGGTTGAAACCCCAACCCGCCGAATGAAAGCCCCATGACGGCCCATAAATGTGGCTCCCATGGACGCAGCCGCCATGATGTGTCGCCGTTTACACCCGCCAACCGCGACGATCCGGGGTCAAACAGGTGCGGCTCCCCTGCTCCGCCACCATGAGGAAACCCCAGTCCGCAGCCCCTCGACGACCCATAGATGTGGTTCTCGCAAGGATGCAGCCGCCATCCTGATGTGCCACCAACAAGAGCGGCTCCCCCGCATGGAAGCATCCACCACCGTGAGGAGCAAGAATCTACCGTCAGTGTAGACATTCGCCCACCATCATGACGCTCCAGGGACAAGAAATCCCTAAACCCGCAAATGCAGCATCCTCAGTCGTTCTGCCGTCAACACAGAAAGAAATGGAGCCCGAGCTCTACAGACTTCTGCTGCCGCCGTCGTCACCTGTCCAAGAACGCCCAGCCTTGGGACAACTCCCCTCTTTACAAAGACCACCGCCGCCGCCACTGAGAAGCAAAAGAAACTCGCTCCCCAATGGGTCGCCGCGCCAAGGCACCGCCAACCTTCCAAAGCAGGAAAAAAACCTTCAACCAGTCAGAACAGGAAGCAGACTCACAGAAGAAAGAGGAGGGCATCCATGGAAGGATCCATGGCTGCCAAAATCATCTTCAAAGCCGACTACCAAACCCTAGCCGACTACCAAACCCTAGTTGCAGAGCCTTCCCAGCGATCCGTCCGTTCATAAAGGGGGTGTATTGTTATCTATTATTTGATTAGTTATTAGGAATATATAAATAATATCATTGTGTCAAAAAGGTTAAGTAAATAATATTTTACAAATAAATAATATTTTATATATAAATTGAACTATATATATGATCGATGACCATTATACATACAGATGGATATGATTCATGTTGATTCTCATCTATATATAAAGGATTGACTTTTAAGGTTGGTAATATATATATATATATATATTAAAGAAGTTTCACTTAAGATTGATATTCATAATTTTAAATTAAAGGTGTAAAATTAGAAACAAAGTTGTGTGTTAATATATATATATATATATAAAAGAATTTTTATTTTTGAAGATCAAGGTCCTTAATTTGCTTTTAAACGTATAAAAGTTAAGATATAATTGTGGTGAAGAAGGATGATTAATGGTTAGTATAATTTCTATTAAAGGATAGTCATTATTTAGAATGGAAAATTTATGTAAGTGTTATGTGTTTCCTAATCCAAGGTTGAGGTAGAGCATTGTTTATAAATAACTAAATAAAATCGACATTTTACTACAAATTGCGATGACCTCGCTACATTAGTAGGTGATGCTTAAATGACATGGTAATGATGACATACGTAAGAAAATATGACGAAAGGGTAGAGATTTTCTACTTCTAAATTAAATAGTGATGATTAGAACTAAATGAAGATTTATTGGTACATTAAAGACAAATTTATGTGTCTATTAGATTGGGATTGATGAATCTTGTAAAAAGAAGATGAACACATGAATCTAGGCTAGGATATTCTTTTCAAACTTTACCTACATAGCCATCATGAGAAGAAGAGTGGACAGATATATTTGGTGAGTGATGGAAAATTGATAAAATTTTAACTGACAAAACACCGAGATGCTCATATTGACGAGACTTGAAAGATTGTCGAGGGGGTGAAAACGAACTTAGAAATTGGAAAATAGGATATCAATGTTACCACCGTGAGAAGTTGAGCCCTTTGAAACTAATTTTTCTACCATGACAATGTGGTTAAAGTGAATGAAAAAGTACAAACTTGACATGACCATGACAACGGTAAATGAAGAATTATTAATTAGGAAAGTCCACCAAAAGATCCAAATGAAGATGATTTTAGTAAAACGATGTATGGAGATGATCAACACAATGAACTAAATATAATGCAGCTAACCTGAGGACATAGTCAACCCTTGATGAAAATACGACTAGCCCAAGATAGAACTCGATGAGGTTGAGAGAACGTACATAATACGACTTGATGAGTTTGTCGAATCAGTCCTATGACAACGGAAATAATGAAATGAGGTAAATATGTGACAAGCTAATTGACTTGGACATGATGTTACTAATGAAAGGACTGAGGGTTAAATTTCAATATGTTCGACTAAGTCGCTAAATTTCGACGACTCGAATCCTATCTTATTAAAAACCAACATTATTAAAACATTTAGAGGAATTTGGAAGTAGTCTTATGGAATTTGTTTTTTTTTTTTGGCAGTTATTTAAGGGTCTCTCCTGATTTGTTAAAAACTGTGATTATATCTTACCGAATATATTATGATGTTTACCTTCTTATCTTGAAGGGAGGATAACTATTTGAAACCTTGCTTGGATTTGTTATGTTTTGATAAACTATTGGGTGGCTATTGACGTAGTGTAGCTTGTTGAAAATTTGGACATCGTAGACCCTCATGAATGAATAAGAGATAGGAAATCTAGTCGGGACTGACAATTATTGAATGTATTATTGGATTGATATTATGCGAAGTTATGATTAAGTTCCTGAGGGTGTATTGGAACCATACTAAATGATATAGGAACTAATGACTTGAACCACTTGTGCTTATATCCATGATTGTTGGAGAAAAATAGAATAGAATGAAAGAAGATGAGAATAGAAATTAAGATAAAGCCTAGCATCGAAAGTACAAGAACAAATTAACTTCGGGACGAAGTTCTATTTAAGAGGGGGTGTACGTAATGCCCCTAGAATGACTGTGGACCTTAAGGGCACCTGTCGAGTGACCCGACTGAACAAATTCAATACAGTGGTCTCTTGAGTCTTGTTATGTCTTAAATGATTAAGGAAAACCTGAAGATGTGAATGACGACCATAATTGATAAATGAATTAAGGAATTAAATTATATATGTGGAGTGGGATAATTGATTGATTACTTCTTGCTTAATGATTAGCCTTGATTGATCAAGTCAAAGTGCAGTGGGACAATTACAATCTTATCTCTGCTACTTGGGAGGACGTAACTGAGATGCGTCATAGATTTATGCATTTATTCTAAACTTCGGGACGAAGTTCTAAATAAGTAGGGGTATATGTAGTGCCCCTAGACTACTGTAGACATTGAGGGCACCTGCTGGGTCACCCTACTATTTGAAACATTAATAAAATAACCCTATAATTTTATTTTGAGTATATTTATGATTACAATTAACTTTGATATGAGAACTGTACATACGAATGATGCTTAACGACTAGCTGTGCAATTGATTATGTGATTAGACGAATGAGTAATGATTAAGTAAATTATAGATGCTTAATGAAGCAACAGATTTATAAACCAAATTGTGATTATTGAGGACAATGCTACTAATTTACATTTGTGAGAAATGTGTGTAGCGACAGGTGAAAAGGTTCACCGACGGACACACAAAGGAATATGAAGGGTCGTAGAGTACGAATAAATCACACACAGGGAGAGCTACGACGATGTCGACTTTCGACGGAATACCACGCTTGAGCAGATAAGCACTGATCCGCTTGCTCAATAGGAATGCGTGAGAGCGCACGAGGTGGGCCACGACGGAGCTGGTCACGTACTAGTTGGGGGGTGCACAGTGAGAACGGACTCACTCCTCAACGCCATTAGTCCCTAATAGCGTGTAGACGGAGGATGGAAGGTAACGGCTCCTGAAATCCCTACATGAAGTTCCCGCAAGTCAAAACCGAAGGATGACGGCAGAAGGGCCCGACGGTGTGGTACCCTGCCGAGAACGGAAAGAGTGAATGCAAGGACCCAACAATGTGGTGCCTTGCCGAGGAATGGAAACTATGGATGAATGGACTCGACGGAGTGGTGCCATGTCAGGGAAATTAAATTAAGAAACAAGGAAGCCCAACGGCGTGGCACCGGGTCCCTAGTAAAAGTTGATTGCTAAACTTAACTGCGTTGAAACGTATAATTTTGCACCTAGAACTTTACTTAGAAATGCATTTGAGTACTTTAGGCATTTGCACATAAATGATTACTTTGGCATTTAAATAATATTAAGTGTTATTTAGGCATTGCACATGAAAGGATATTCCTGATTACTTAAAAATATTATAAATATTTATTTAGGAGCAAAATGGAATCCTAGGCATGGACACCTAGTCAACTCCACCTACACCACAAATCTAGGAGTTAAGTGAAATATCTAGGGGACAAACATGAGCAAACTTAGGGATGTTGGTGCATCTCCTAGAGGAACTGACACTTGGATGGATGAGTTGTTTTTCATTAAAGAATTAATTAAAGAATTATTTATGCATGAAGCGACATGTGTCACAGGGGATTTTCCTTTAAAAGGGAGACTTTGGGAATGGGTAAAGGACCCAGACCCTGGATGAATATCGTAATATTAAGTTACCTCATGACTTGCTGCTATTGAGGGTTTGGCTGGAAATCTTGGTGGGGGGGAAACCCAAGCTGGGTTTCTTGAGAATTGTGTGTGAACTTTATGACCCAAAGCTTGGGGGAGGCCATGCGACTGAAAGCATGAGCCTATGGTTGGGTGGCGAAGCTAACGGTTGCTTCGCCAATGGTTAAACGAGCTTTGCTAGAGGGATCCTACGGAAGAAGAAGGCAACAATGGACCAACTGGATCGGGTTGACAGGTTAAGGTTTTGCTTATTTTTGTTAAGTTATTCACGCTTTTTATTTTATTTTTCCAATAACTATGATGGCTAATTTGTTTGTATGAAGTTGTTAAAGTTTCAGGTTCAGTTCAAGGGAACCCTAAAGGAGGGGTCCTACACTCATTCCACTTGTTTTAATGAGTATTTGAATAATTTCATTGTATTATTTTCTTTCAAACATTACACTAAAATAAAATGTACCTCTAGGTTTCTATTTCATCACCTTTTTTTTAAAGTAGCTGTAATGCTCATTCCACTTGTTTTAATGAGTATGAAGAACAATTTCATTGTATTATTTTATTTCAAACATTGCACTAAAATTAAATGTACCTCTAGGTTTCTATTTCATTGTATTTTGTATTATGTTGAGCAATAATGTGAGCACACTTACCTTGCAATCAATATTGTGAGTATGTTTGGTTTTCTTGTCATCCCTTCCATTTCTTTAGGGCATGTTGTGTGAGTGTGTATGTGTGAAATAACAAAGATTCATATTTTGTGGTATTGGCGATAAGGGAACAATGTTCCCTATTGACATCATGGATGGTTAGTTGCAAGGTAACCTTCCATTTTTCCTTTGTGGGATTGTGTATGTGCGAGAAAAAACAATTAGATACACTTATATTGTTGTGAAATAGCCTCTCCTCTATTTGTTCATAGTAAAACAAAAAACATTATTTAATTTATTATGAAAAGATAATATATTTTCTTTTAAAACTATTGGCATATTTGCATGAAGAGTATAACAAGAAACAAGAAACATAATGCAACTTTTATATTTTACTACTGTCATATCATAATATAAATATAATATTATAATGTTGAAATGAGTTTGTTAGTTCACTTAATAGAGTAAGTTAATCTTGTAGCAAATTATGGATCTTCTTTTTAGCCACAAATATGATAAGAATTCAAAAGAAATTTCAAGCAAGAATAGAGTTTTACCATGATCCAAGGCTATGCATGGTGGAAAAATGCCCTTGAAGGTTTTGCTCAACTCTAAATAAAACTAGATAGTAAAAAATTCCATCATAATTATGGATTGATAAGAACTGTACTTTATGCATCACCGAATTTCAACAATTGGGAAAAAACATAAAAATGTCTTTGAGAGCCTCATTGCATTTTACATTTTTAGTCTTTTCATAAATGTTCAAAAGTTTAAGTAGTTGGTTGGTATAAATACAGAGTTGATTTTTACAGCCCTCGGGGTGTAGACCACTTGGCGATATGGTGTGTTGTTAAGGCACTCATTATGACATTGCGGGTTCAAACCTCGAATAGGATGTGCACATGAGAATGGAGTGTAGGTGCACCTAGGGGTATAATGGTAGTGGATGGGAATTGACCCCATGTCATGCGAGTACAAGCCATGCACTAGTTATCGATTCATCTAGTCAAAGGAAAAAGGAGTTGATTTTTACAATAGTGTTTATTTCTTCAATAGTATAATTATTCATTTGTTTATCATGCATGTAAAAATAGTTTTGATTGTGTCAAGAGATATATTCTACAACTTGGCATGAATGAATTGCTCAATACGGCAGTAACACAAGGTGCTTAAAAATAATAAATTCAATATTAATAACAAAAGAGAAATCAATATGGTCTTGAAGTAAAAGCATATCATATATGAATATTCATATATATAAAGAAATTGAATGTCAATTAGGGCGAGATTGGGTGGTTAAGAGAATAAGTTGTTATCCTCCTCACCCT
The DNA here is from genome assembly GCA_027924585.1 of Larix kaempferi. Lineage (NCBI taxonomy): Eukaryota > Viridiplantae > Streptophyta > Pinopsida > Pinales > Pinaceae > Larix > Larix kaempferi. Next base: position 22,925,045 of record BSBM01000316.1, on the reverse strand, counting down.
TGTTTGAATCCTACTTGTGACATGTTTTCCCCTCGTGGGCCAGTTAGGGCTAGAAATGTATCATCGATTTCACTCTCGCATGAGTGGGATGAGATGTTTCCAAACATTTTCAATTATAAGGGTTAGCTCAAGTGGTCATGAGTCAAACATGAGATCTCTCCCCCAAGTTTAGGATGTCATGGTTCAAATCTATTGATTCCCTCAGGTGACGTACTTGGAACGTAGGCACTAGTGATTTACCTTGGTTACCACCCATTTAATGATGATAGAATATCTAGGGGTTTACCATGCATGGTTATATCTAAAATAATAAGAAATTGAAAGTATCTTCTTGGAATATTCGTGGTGTTCCTTAATATCGCCAACCCGTAGGCATTGTATAATCACTACTACATAATAATATTTCGAACATTGAAGTTCAATGTACATCACAAACATCAAAATATTACTCAAGATTTAGAAATTCAATGTAGATAACGACATTAAAATAATACCCAAGAATTCACAACATTTTACCTACTAACAACATCAACACCATTCTCAAAACATAATATCAATAGCAATAATATCACCTATGCATGGACATTATAGAATCACTACTACATAATAATAATCAAGATGAATTAGAAGTTCAACGCACATCAACAACATTGAAATATACGCAAGTTTTACAAGTGTAATGTCCCCTTCCCTCAATCTGACCAACGAGAGGGGGCATTAACTAAATTTAGGCTTCTAAATTTCACCCCATAACCATAATTACCAATTCATATAATCTAAAATGTGTGTGTAGATACATAGATAAAAACATATGATGGAAATAAACTCTATCCACACACATCTAGCATGCACATACCAACATAATCATCACATGCATAATAATAAAATCATTGTACATTAGATACAAAGAGAATACTTATCTTTAAACACAGAATATCCAAGGAACTCGATGTGTAAGAGTAGTTTTCCACCCAATAATAGGCACTATGTCCAACATATATTATTTCTACTGAGAGGGGACAACCCCAAGCTGGGCTATGAGGCTAGTAGGGTGAAGGAAACACCTACTAGATTCTCTGTCTCATCCCACAACCCATACTACTCTCTATGCTTATCCAAATGCTCATCCATAGCTCTGCAAATATCTCACTCAGCCATCAAAACCATGGAAATCATTCCAACTGCCTCAGACAACACAAGGAATGCATTACTCTTCAATAGTCCACCGTTCCCTCAAGAAATCCAACCCTTACAGTTCTTACCAACGAGTGCAATAAGAGTCCAATATGTTGTATGTTGTTGGAGAACCTCCTATAGCATGAATTATGGCTTCTCAAGCATCTATGAGTAGCAAAACTCAATGTTTAAAGGTTCATAGATTTCCCAACCTCTATGCTCACTTACAACCATCTATGTTTCCCTTACAATATGTAGCTTTGTCTCTAGATTCAAATTTATGGGTTAAACACAGTCTGGTAATGGTCATGAATAACAACAGGAATCTCTACGTAGTGTGGAAATATGCATGAGAGAATGATCCCAAAAAAGTGTTGACTAAAAGGGATATGAGGTAAGGGTGAAAATACAATTGACTTAGGTTCTAACCATAGAAGAAAATGATTGTTGACAACTACAGAACTGAATTCTGGCAGTTGAGAGAATTGTCACTAAAGTGCATTCACCCCCATGCTTCAATAACTACATGAAGTGAATTTTCCCACCAACCTCACACATGCATTCAATGATTGGATTTAATAGTCAAGATGGCATAATTGGCTCATTTAAATCACATGGCAGGGTTTGGATGATTTATAAGGTTGACACTTGGAAACATAGGACTCAGTCTCCCATAAGCCCCCTTTCTATTCCCCTCTGGTGGAATCACAACCCCTCTAGTGCTCTTTACACAACCATATTGGACCATTTTATTATTTATGCAACATAAAATTTACATATATTTCGAATTGGAATGATAAGACAACCATATAGTCCAAATAAAAATATTTACATCATACATTCCTATCCATTCACTAGTCAGGCCTTGGCCTCGAGCTCGGTAATGGAGCAATATTACCTTCTTATCTAGGATGTATAGTGGCTCGGTTTGGAATTCTCCCTTGGGTTCTAGCTAGATCACATCCCAATTAATCACATGGTCAGTATCATGTACATATTTCTTAAGTAAAGAAATATGAAAAATATTATGAGCTACAGTGTTAGCAGACAATGCAATTCTATATGCAACTGGCCTATCCTTTCAAGAACTTCAAATGACCCACAATATCTTGGTGATATCTTGTCACAACTTCCAAGCTTTAAGGAAATATTCCTTGGCCTCCCTCTAATATAAACATGATCCTCAACATGAAACTCATGATGCACTTTATTCTTATCTGCATAGCTTTTCTATCTATCTTGGGCTGTCTTTAAATTCTTCCTAATTTTTGTAACATCCTGATCCATTTCCTTAAGTAGTTTTGTCCCAAGTATAATTATGTTCACTGGATTATCCCAAGTCAATGGTGTCCTACACTTTCTGCTATACAAAGATTCAAATGGGCTCATTCACAATGATGCTTATTGCTCATTGTTTTATGCAAACTCTACTAGTTGTAGATAATCTTCCCACTTGAGTAGTTTGTCCATCACATACATGTGAAGCATGTCTTCAAGAATATGATTTACTCTTTCTATTTTCCCATATGTTTATGGATGGTAGGCACTGCTAAAGTTCAACTGTGTACCTGAATATTCAAAAAGGATTTTCCAAAAAATTTGAAGTAAATTTGGTATCCCCATCTGAAATTATTGCCTTAGGAAACCCATGCAATCTAAAAAAATTCTTCATGAAAATACTTGCATTCGCATCTGTTTTATATGTGGATTTAACTGGTATAAAATGTGTTTTCATTACAATTTATCCACCATAACCATGATGGAATCATGTTGTCTAATAGTCATTGACAAACTTGTAATAAAAATTATCCACGGAAATTACTCCCCATTTCCATTCCGGAATTGACAAAAGATGCAATAAACTTGTTGGGTGTTGATGCTCAACCTTTACTTGTTGACATTTCATACATCTTGAAATATACTCGGCAATATATTTCTTTATCCTTGACCAAAAATATTGTTTCCTAGCTGTAGCATTGCTTTCTGGTATCATGGGTGACCAAATTATGACATTTTATGGATTTCATCCATAACAATTATCCTCAAGTCTACCATATTTGGAATATAAATTATGTTTTTATAAATAAGAAGCCCATCATCTTCCACATGGAAATCCTCATACCTCTTTTCCAAAATCTATTGTTGTAATTTATCTTTTATTTGCATATACAATTCATCTTCAATGAGAGAATTAACAATCTCCTTCCTTAAATTTGATTGGGAAGTATTGATGGTTTCTACATGCATTTCATGCATATTTCTGTTGAGTGCATAAACCACCTTATTTTCCTTCCCCTTTATTTTTTTTATCTCACTCACATAAAAATTCTAGCCATCTAACTTGCCTGACATTTAATGTTGGTTGCTCGAATAAATATTTCAGACCACAATGGTCTATCCTTAGCTCAATTTTTTGCTCATTAAATAGTGTCTCCACATCTTTAAAGTGGGTATTATGGATGAAAGTTCCAAATCATAGGCATCATAATTATTTTCACATTTTTTCAATTTTCTAGACTCGTAACACACCACATTATTGTCTTGCATAATAAATCCTCCAACTCCCTAGATGCATGCATCTGTACACACCACAAAGTATTTTTTTGGGTTTACAATTTTTAGAATTGGAGCGCTTATAGGAAGCTTCTTCAATAGCCGGAAGCTTTCTTCACATTTCTGTGTCCATTCAAATTTTGTTCCCTTCTTTTGCAAAGACGTGATTGGATGTGCAACCTTGGAGAATCCTTCAATGAACCTTTTGTAATAGCCAACACGACCCATAAAAGATCTCACATCTGTTATATTCTTTGGAATTGGCCAGTTCATGATAGCTTCAATCTTTTCCAAATCCACTGATATTTCTTTCTCTGAAATAATGTGACCCAAATAATGAATTTTATTTTTATAGAAATCACATTTTCTTAGATTTGCACACAATTGACTCTCCCTTAGCAATTACAAATCCATTCTAAAATGTTCATCATGTTCTTCATTCTTAGATTAAATAAGAATGTAATATAGAGAAACAAGAACAAACTTGTCAAAATACCTATTGAAAACGATATTCATAAGACACATGAATGTAGCTTGTGGATTAATGAGACCAAATGGAACCACCACAAATTCATAGTTTCCATACCTTGTTTTAAAGGTTTTCTTGTGAATGTATTATTCCTTGATTCTTACCTGATGGTATCCAGACCTCAAGTCAATCTTCGAAAATACTTTTCACCCTCTCATTTGATAAAAAAGATCATCAATTCGAAGCAATAGGTACTTGTTCTTCACTGTAACTTTGTTTAGTTGTTTGTAATCAATATATAACCTGAGTGTTCCATCCTTCTTTTTCACAAATAGTACAGGTTCTCCCCATGGAGACACACTTGATCGAATGTACTTCTTTTCCAACAGTTCTTGCAATTGCATTTTCAACTCTAAGAATTCTGGTGTACTCATTTTGTAAGGCGTATTAGACACTAGTGTATCTCTTGGAACAAGATCAATTGTGAATCAATGTCCCTCTTCAAAGGAAGTCCTATAACTTCATCAGGAAACACATCCCTGAATTCTGGAAAAACATTATGATCATCCAAATTAAGAATTTCATTTTCTATTTTATTTGAAACATGAGCCACATACAATTGAAAACCTTTCCTACATAAATTATTTAGATGCATGGCTAAAATATGCCTAACATAAACTATATTTGAAATGTATTTTACAACCCTTAGGTTTCCTTCCTCATCAATGCATTCAAAAGTCTTATTGTAGTAGTCAAGTTTAACTCTTTGTGCTTCCAACCAATCCATTCCAATGAGAATATCATATGAACCAAATGAAAAAATATTCAAATTTGCACAAGTGAATAGTCCATCCATTTCTAATGGACATTTCTCCACCATTTCACTAATTTTTCTCTTGGTTCCAGTGACTAGTTGGACCAACCATGATTTATTATGCTTGGTTTTCTTAAAAGCACAAATCTCAACAATTTTAGGAGTGATATAACTATGAGTGGATCCAGGGTCAATCAAAATAGAAATAGATTGCTTAGCAATCCTACTTTCAACCTCAACCACAATTGATTGACTGTTTTCTTGGTGGTCCTCTAGTGCAATATAAATTCTAGGGATGGTCGTTGTAGCTTGACCTACAATTTCATCTTCTTGAATGTTGTGAACTTGTTTTGCACTATCATTTCAATGTGGACATTTTCTAAGCAAATGATCCTCTCCACATGCTCAACATTGAAGTGGCTCGTTTGGCTCTCTTAGCTTGTCTCCCATCATCCTAGCTAGATTTGTCACACTCTATGGTGATTTCCTTTACTGATTTCTAAAATGAGGAGGTTTGAAGCCCTTCTTCCTTTTTTCAAACTTCTTATTTTTCTTGTCCTTCCATTCCTTATGGAAATATGGTTTGTTTTTATTTTGATCATAGAAATACTTAACCTTTCTTATGGTCTCATCTAGAATTTGAGGTTCATCAAACTCAATTTTGTCTTTGTATGATTGCGGAAACCCACTTAGAAAACACTCAATTTTCACTTTATCATCCCTAATATACTTGAAATATCTCAACACCTCCAATAATTTATTTGCATATTCCTCCATAGTCATTTGGCCCAATTTCCGTTCATGGAATTCTTTAATTTTTCCATCACAGTACCTATCAAAGAGGAACTTTTGTTCGAAGTATTTCTTGAATTGAGTAAAGTTATTATTGTTTTCATATTTTCTGAGTAGTCTTGAACTTGGAAATACTTTCTCATCCCAAGAAGCCAAGCCTCAACTTCTTTACCATATTTTATCTCACCATCAAATGTAGGAGGTTTGGACTTCCTAAATTCTCCATGTAAATTGTTCTTGAAATGCCTCTTCCTTTTATTCCTATGAAATGAAGATCTTGATCCTTCAATGGAGTCTCTAGAGTAAAATGACTCACTAGAAGAGATTTTTGGAGTATATTTCATGTCTTTATAAATTCTTCTTGAACTATGAGACCTCTTGTGAGAATGTCTTATTGAGCTACTCCCACTCTTTTCCTGATTTTCTGAGTGATGTCCAAAGTTAATCTTCCTCTAAATGTTTGTCAAACTTTGAAACATAGTTGCATTCAACTGATTCTATTCTTCTTGAGCTCTAATTAGGATTTCATTGTCAACTCTACAACTCTATAGTTCCACCCTTAATGTAACGAACCCAACATTACACTAGACTTAAAACACACTAATAATAATAAATTTTTTCTTCTAAAATGTTATGCATAATGCTTATGTGCATTCTTATAACCAATGTACATTAATGCATAACAAGTGCATAATATACATAAGTATTTTAGCGGAAGAATAGAATATGCTATAAGATACATAATCAAAAACATATGCGCACAATGATTTTATGCATAATTGCGAAACCATAATAATTTCCATGTGTCACACAATTATCTCATATTAAATTGGTACCATCTTTACTACATATAATATATTTTCTATTAATATACATTATATCGGACCCAATTTTTAACTAAAGTTTGGAATATAACATTTCCAAACCTTTCCTTATAAATTCATTACTATGAATTGTGCAGTAAATATTTGTTGAGAACTGCACAATAAAAATGGTACAATGATATTGGGAGTGCATAGTAAGGTCACATAAATTAAGATAACAATTTTAATTCTTCAAATTATTTATTTTCCTTACTATTATGACAAGAAAAATTAATAATCCAACATCGCAGTAAGGCGTGTATAAATAGAATATGAGACATTATAGCGCATACAACCCATACAATTCCAATACTTGTGACATAAAAACAAATACCATTTATTATTGGCCCATGGTATTTGTAAAAATGAATTAGGCTAAATTTAAACTTCAACATAATCATTTAAACTTTTATGTATAATCAAAATCAGCCTATGGTTTTCAAATACAAGATAGCATTCAATGCAAGACACAATAAACAAGCCTTAACACATAGTAATTGTTTACAATTACCAATTAAGCAAAAATAATGATAATTATGTGCATTTTAGTGGAATTACCACTCATTACCAACCTGTGGTTTATAATTTTCATCCCGTGGTTTACAAATGCAAATATCATTGAATATATTTTTACCCACCAATGCAATATGTAATTACCATTGCATGATACAATAATTTCGTGCACAAACCTGGAATGTATTTCCAACCACACAAAAACCATTTCCAAATAATTTAAAAGCATAGAACCATTAAGGAAATTATATGGAAAGTAAATTTCCTACTTAATTAAAGAATGGGCATTCATACAATTTTATTTTCATTATTATAATTTAGCATTATTAGCAAGCATTCCGAAGAGTTAAACTCATGGTCATTCCTTACTTAGGAATCCAACTTAGGAATCCAACCAAACAACGCATGAATTCATACATTGTTTCTATCCAGAATTCAAAACATAAAACATGAACCATGGAAATTGTTTACTATTCATGATAGTAAATATTACTATTACTGAGGAATTAGAAACATCATTTCCGAGAATTAAAACGAAATTCCAAATAATTTAAAAACATGGAACAATTAAGACAATTATATGGAAAGTAAATTTCCCACTTAATTCAAGAATGAGCATTCATACAATCATTATTTTCATTTGTATAATTTATGCATTATTAGCAAGCATTGCGCATAGTTAAACTCACACTCATTCCTTACTTAGGAATCCAACCAAACAATGCATGAATTCATTGTTTCTAACCAGAATTGAAAACATAAAACATGAGCCATGGAAATTGTTTACCATTCATCATATTAAATACTATCGAGGAATTAGAAACACCATTTCCTAGAATTAAAAATTATCTATAAAATCTTGAAATGGGAAACTAGCTCTGTGTGAGGCAGGCTCCATCCAACCATAGGTAATTTTTCTCATTAATCTCTTAGCAAAATGCCACCCCTAAGATGAGACTCATGCATTCACCAAACAGACATCTCACCAGTCCCATAATTTATCATGATTAAACACTTGACAATTAGGAAAATTAATTTAAGCCAACTCCATGCCAAACAGTGCATTTCACCTCCTTGATTTCCTTCTGATCCGCACAATAGTGATGTACGCCATTGCCTTATGTGCTCATAATTCCACCAATTCAACTTCCTACACCATTTGTCGCTTCACTGGTACAATTAGAGACAAAATGGACATAGTTTCAGTAGCAATTCTCCATAAGTGTGGTTCATGGGTTCAGGAATTCTTATCATATTACATTCTCAGACCATCATTTCTCCTATGTTCACTCAGACCCTCCATGCGCATGGATTCCCAAGATGAAGTAATGAATTTCCTTTTGCATGCACTAGTTTAATGCATGGAAAGATGGAACCACGTGGGTTCTCCAAGAGACCCGCGTTTCCCTTTTTTATTATTTTTATTTTTATTTTTAAATACAAACATATAACCTCTCCCCCTAATACCACTTAAACCCACTTAAATCATAATCATGATTTAAAGTAAGTTTTAAATTAATTAAATGGGATTAAGACTTAATCATGACTTGGGATATTTGTGGAAACTTTAAGAATACCAAGGGTCATGGCATAATTTCCCCTTAGGACACTTTAACCCCCTTACTATCTTTCATGAATACACGAGTTCCCTATCTCTTCAACATACCGCCTTAGCACAACTAGTTGTGGATTTTAATATTAATAATTGAAAAATACAATATGTTCATCCTTGTAGGAATTCATATACAATTATAATATTTTGGTATCATCAAACTAGGGGTTTCAAACCAAGGGTGTTACACTTAGTCTCCTCGTGGTTTTTGCAATGTATGGGGGAGTCACTTGGTTCCTTTTATCATTGGTGTTGTTCAGTATTTTAACCTATGACTAGGAAATTTATAGAGGTCACCAACATACTAATGAGAAGTTACATAATCTAATTAATAAACAAGCATAACACAAGACATTTCTTTAACGAAGAAGAAATAGGGTTACAAGTTAAGTGAACATACCTTGGATATACGAAGTTCGATCCAAGCTTGAAACTCTTAGCCTTCGATCTGCAACCCCAAGTAAGAATCCTGCAAAATAGGAGAGTACACCTTCCTCAAATATTTTGACTACATAGACATAAACAATCCAATATGAAACTCATATATAAAGGAAATATGACAGATTCAGTAGATTTAATTCATGAAATAGACAAGGTAGTTTATATGAAAAGATAATCTTTTGCATTAATCATATAAATGACAGTAAGTTATACCTAATTCTGCAACAAGCACTGTTGAAACCTGATCTTGGGCTCTTGCTCCTCTTCCTTCTACATATATTTCTCCAGCATTTCAATATATAAATGGTTCTCCCCCTTTTCCTATATCCTTCTCCTTGTATTTATAACAAGGTTTGAGAAGATAGGTCCGAGAGATAAGTGGTTAGGGAAGGTATGGTAGTTAGAAGAACTACCATAACTATCTCTAATTCAATTTTTATTTTATTTGTTCTTGATTTTAGGAGGTACCCTCGGGTATGAAACTTGACAACCCTAATGTATGAGGTTAGAAGGTTAAAGATGGTCTAAATGCATTACAAACAGGGAAGTGGAGGAGCGTGAGAGCCACAAAAAAAATCTTCAAACAGTACCTAAAACAAAAACAAGGTCAGCATACAATACAATCTTGACATAATGTCCTATTCATAATGATAGAACATGATCTCCGATACATATGCGAAACAGATGTATATAGCATGGCCACTGAAATACAAGCATGGATCCATGTCAAAAATGAGAACATAACCATAACAACAAATTGGATCTATGTCTCATGAGGAGCCAACATGAGTAGGGCTCAGTCTTGTGCAACTTGAGCAATAAAAAAGGAGAATTATTATAGGCCCGAGGTATTCAAACCAACCATCAATAGAAGTACAAACCCTAAAACATGTGAATAAAGGAGTGGAAGTCGAACATGGAGGATTTCATTTGATTACCATTCGATAATGGAAACCATTAACAAATGCGATGACACCTACCAATGATGAAAATGGGGTGCAAGGTACTTAGTACATTCTTTCAAGTGTGGATAAGGGGTCTTGAAGTTGAACACTTGAAGAATCTATCGAGGAAGGGACATTGATGTAATCCCATAACTCAACAGCGAGATGATCTGCCATTCATGATTGCAAATCTCAAGGTACTATCTAGGAATCTAACTCTACTTCCTAGAGCAAAATGTGTTGATGTTGATAGAAAGAGACCCATGAGAAGGAAGGCATTAAGGTATCCTTCATCATCTCACATGAGGAACACTGGATATTGAGTTGAAATAAGACAGAGGAGATACTGATATAAAGGATGTCCTACATGAGGATTCAAAATGAATTGTAGAGTAGCCAACACAAGGGTAATCCTTGAACATTGAGCACCATAGGAAAGTGACTTAGGCAGCTTGGACAGACATGGAACATGATATAAGTTTTCTATGTAGTAGACACAACAAAGTCTCCATATGATTAGAACAGTAACCGATCGGAGGAGTAAACAACTCTGAAATTAGATTAAATCCTAAAGCCAAAACTAAGACCAGTTGACTTAACAGAAGTGCTATATTCAAGGAAGGATTAAATTTACTTCCATATGATAAATAAATGATAGAGATTCTCTTTTCCCTTCTCTTTTTATATGTCTCTTCATTTTTTTAGCGAGCATGAAAAGATTAAAAGGGAAGCTTGATAGTATATTTCTTGTTAAATTTTAATGAGTCCAAGAAAGTAAACTCAAAAAACTTCTTCATTTTGCACAAGATTGAAGAAGAGAGAGAAGAGTGCTTGATAAGGGTCCAACCATGTATAATTTAATGAGTCCATGGGAGGGAAACCCACAAATTTCTTCATTATTTTTATGAGTTTGAAGAATAGATAGAATAATACTCGATAAGTTACCAATCTATGGATTTTAATATCGAGCCTGGATCTGTTCATGCTCGCTGGTGTTTTCACATTTAAGGAGTCTGAAAAACTTAAACAAGAACTCCATACACCTACTCGTGGATTTTAATATCGAGCCCGAGTTGGTATATGCTCGTTGATGTTTTCATATTTAAAGAGTCTGAAAAACTTTAAAAAGAACTCCATAAGGTACTTTTTCGTAAAGTTAGTCTCCTCGCCCAAAAAAGTGTAAAAGTACACGAGAGAGAACTCTTCTAGTCGTAAATGAACTAGAGTATACATTTTTCGTAAATAATCCACTAAGGTCCGAAAAAGGGGTGAACTTATACCAAAGTGGATGTCTGTTCAAATCCTTTAACGAGTTTGACAATGGACAAATATACTCGGCAATCTTGTCAATTTTTTCAACTTTATATGCTACCATAGACTATATTGCAAATTCATTAGCATTCAGTACATTAATCACAATAGCAGCATAAGCAGGATCTCTGAAAGATACACAATCACAAGGCACAAAACAATATACCCTGGAAACCCCCTAGGAGAATAAAACCCAACAAGAACTTCCCCAATATATATGATCAAGTACAATTCCCCAAAAATATGTCTCACAAATAAGAGAGACAAAAAGACCAAACTCTGGACTCAAGCCACTCCTCCTTCTCCTTCGCATATATCTCTCTCTCTCCACTAATGCGAATTGCACAAGTGAGTGAATGTACAAATGAGAGGAACTCACTCTCTATTTATACTTTACTTTTCACTTAACTTTTAATCCAATTAGGTGGCCCCAATAACCTAATTGGGCCAACCTCTCTAGAAAGACTCAATATAATATTTATATTATATTCTTTTGGGTACTAACGACCCAACTTACAATGGAGGTTTAACCTCATGACTTTTACATGACCAAATATAATAATGACATCTCCGAACATAGGTAAAACATCCCCGACAGAATTACAATAATAAAATACAAGTAGAATATTATTCTTTGAAGTTACATTAATTTAACACTCCCCCTTAACAAGAAGGGTATTCTACTGACAACAACATCTGCATGTGTAACTCTACACAACATCATCGGAGAGAGGAGGGCATCAACAACAACATAATTTGATACATCTATAAATCATTGGAAGTTCTTCAACATCATCATCTTCAGCACTGGAGCATCCTCATCTTCAACACTGGAACATCAACATCTTCAGCACTGGAGCATCCTCATCTTCAACACTAGAACATCACTTGCAGCATTGGAGCATCCTCATCTTCAGTACTGGAACATAACCTGTAGCACTGGATCTTCCTCATCTTCAGTACTGGAACATCATCATCTGCAGCACTGGAGCATCCTCATCTACAGTACCGGAATATCACCTGTAGCACTGGAGCATCCTCATCTTCAGTATTGGAACATCATCATCTGCAGTACTGGAATATCATCAGGAGCATCACTTGCAGTACACATATGATCCTTCCTTTCAGAACTCGAGATCATGGAAAATCCTTCCTTTCAGAACTCGAGATCTCTGTCTAGGGATGATCAATCCCATCACAATCATTTAAGACACCTATGTCTAAGGATGATCGGACCCAACACAATCATTTAAGACACATCTGTATAGGGATGATCGGACCCAACACAATCATTAAAGACACCTTTTCTAGGGATGATCGGTCCCAACACAATTATTTAAGACACCTTTGTGTAGGGACAATCAAAACCAACACAATTATTTAAGACACCTTTGTCTAGGGTCAATCAAACCCAACACAATTATTTAATACATATCTGTCTAGGGTCAATCGAACCCAACACAATTAATTAATACATCGTTGTCTAGGGTCAATCGAACCCAACACAATTATTTAAGACATCTCTGTTTAGGGTCAATCGAACCCAACACAATTATTTAAGGCATCTCTGTCTAGGGTCAATCGAACCCAACACAGTTATTTAAGACATCTCTACATAGGGTCAATTGAACCATACACAATTATTTAAGGAATATTTATCTAGGGTCAATCGATCCCACCAAAACTCAGGATCAACATTTAAGACAATCTTTGTCTAGGGATGATCAATCCCACTGCACCACAGTATCATCAGCACTACTCCCCCTTTTGAGGGAAGTCCTTACGGATTACACCAATCCTGTCCCAGAATTGCTCAAACTTCACTCGAGATAGAGGCTTAGTCAACACATCTGCAACCTGCCCATCCGTGATCACGCACTGGAGCTTTATAGATCCCCTCTGCACCATATCACGGATGTAGAAACACCGTATTTCTATGTGTTTGATCTCTCATGGAACACATGGTTCTCTGTCATTTTTACACAACTCTGGTTATCACATAGAATCATGGTGGTATCCAACTCTAGATTAAATAGACCTGATAACAACTTCCGAAGCCATATGGCTTCACAACTCGCAGAAAAAGATGCAATATACTCTTCCTCTGCAGTGTTGAGAGCCACACTGGACTGCTTCCTGCTTAGCCATGAGATCATGGCTGACCCCAGACTATAACATCCACTCAAAGTGCTCTTCCTTTTGAGGCACTTCCAGCCAAATCAAAATCTATATAACCATACAGTCCGAGCTCATGATCTCTAGAATAATTGAGACCATAATCTATTGTACCTTTTAGGTACCTCATCACATGCTTTGCAGCTACAATATGTACCCATCTGGGATCAACCAGATATTGACTCAAGGTGTTCACAACAAAGCATATATTTGGCCTGGTATTCATCAGATACATCAACGACCCAATAATATTCCTATATAGGGTCACATCCACTAATTCTGACAAAGTATCAGATAATAACTTCAAGTTGGTATCCATGGGTGTGGCCATGGCTTTGAACTCCAACATATCAAATCTTTTTAAGATTTCCACTGCATACTTCCCTTGATTAAGGAAGATTCCCTCTGGGCTCTGTCATACCTCGAGACCTAGAAAATAATGCATTAATCCAAGGTCTTTCATCTCGAATTCTGCATCGAGCTTCTCTTTGCACTCTGAGAGTCTCTTCTCATTACCTGTCAGGAACAAGTCATCCACATATAGCAATAATATGACTGGTTCATCATCCATAACCTTGAAGTAAAGGTTAGGATCAGCTTTACTCTTGGTAAATCCTAAGCTCGTTAGATAACTATCAATCCTTCCATACCAAGTTCTTGGAGCCTGCTTCAACCCATACAAAGACTTCTTCAATTTACAGACATGTGTCTCTTCATTTTCAAACTCAAAACCTTGTTGTTGTTCTATGTACACTTCCTTCTCAATAACACCATTTAGAAAAGTTGTTTTCACATCCATCTGATGTAACTTCCACTTCATCGTGGCTTCTAGTGCCATGATGGTTTTGATAGAAGTATACCTTGCTACAGGAGAAAAAATTTCCTCATAATTGATTCCTTCCTTTTGTGAGAATCCTTAAGCCACAAACCTAGCTTTGTATTTCTCAATACTTCCATCCACAGCATGTTTTATCTTGTATATCCATTTGGAAGATAGCACACTTTTACCTTTTGGTTTGGGAACTATGTCCCACACATCATTCTTAATTATGGACTGGTATTCTTTTTTCATAGCTTCTACCCATTCTTTCTTTTGAATGGCCTCTTCGAAGAAAGTAGGTTATTTGTCTACAAGATCACACATCAAAGCCACATAACTGGAAAATGGATTTGTCCTCTTGCTTTCTCTTATGGAGCCTTCTGGATATCTATACTTCTTAGCATCCTGAATAATTTCACAAGCCCAAGCTGGTTTTCTCTTTTGAGAAGTATTCATGGATGGAGGTTCTTGGGGATCCAACATATCATGATCTTCCGAAGTCTCATCATCGCGAAAGGGTGCAACCTATGCAACTCTAGGAGGTACATCTTCTTCATATACTTCTTCATGTTGACACTTTATGGATCTCTTGAGAGCTGCATCTTCATCAAATGTCACATATCCATGTGATGATATCCTAGTATATAGATCCTGAAGGACTTGGAGACCTCATAGTATCCAACAAAGATTCCTTTCTTTCCGGAAGGATCCAACTTGGTTCTTTTCTCTTTTGGAATATGAATAAACACTGGACAACCATTGTCACTTGTTCTACGGAACAAGACTCATCATTCTTCATTTGTAGGTGATCGATGTATGATACTTCCTACAAGTAAAATTCAATAGTATGGTCAGAAACATTGCATAGTTTCCAAAACATATGCATAAAGCATAAGTCACACTATCATAATGCTATCAATAACACAACATTTATTCATACCCCACATTCATATGGTAACTTTCTAGATGCCTTCCATCTCTACCAGGACATTATTAAGAGTGTGCACTACTCTCAATATGTTAGAAAAGAGGTTTCACTCTAGATAAGTAGAAATGGAATGTTGTATAGCACCATAGGCTACATACCCATCACATGCATATCAATGCATAACACACACCCTAAATAATTGTGTACACAACTGGACACTATCATTTAAACAATTTGATAGAAATGATAATTGAAAAAATTGTCTTTGTTTGTTTGGTAGGATCTCTTTTGATCCTAGTCTTCTTGCAGGGATTACTGGAATGGAATATGTGTGTCCCTCCTTCTTCAATCACAACTACATCCCTTCTCATCCAATGCTGAGATAGATAAGAGGTTCTTCTATCTTTCTGTAGAGTTGTCCTTTCGAAAACTGCTTCTACCTTGAACTAGGGTTTGACAGAGAAACCCTAATTTTCCAACTTTGGGATCTTGAAGAACTAACTGGATGAAAATATGTTCCTTCTCAAGGCAAGTTGAGAAAAGTACTCTTTCTCCCAAATCCTTGAGTAGATCTTCCAAAAACATGATGCCCTAGTTTCTTCAATTTCTGCTGCAGATTTATCGAATATTAATTCTGATGTATATCCGACATTTATGCTCCTCAAGGCCTGAAACTTCATCTTGTGATAGTATGATCTATCCTCTATCCAACCCCACAAGTTAGAGCAATATTGGATTCACCAATTGGAACTTATGCTAATTTTTCCAAAATGACCTGTTTATGTATTGTTTCAGTATAGCGAACTTATACGGACTTCCATGTGTCATTGTTTCATCTTACGGTTCTGAAAATTGCACCTGCGAAACTACAGTCCATGCACTTTCTGTAACATCTTACAAAATTCGATTTGGATCTTCCTAGCATGAGATATAGCATTTCTCCTTAGGTCACCTGTTTAAAACTAAATTTTGGAGGAGGTTGGAACCCTGATTTGCATGGATTCATATCTCCTAAAGTACAATGAATATGAGGCTGAAACTGTCACACAAGGTACATGAACCTTTCATATTCGGCCTGCCCAAGTTTTAGATCCTAAACCTTCTCCAAAAGTGATTTATAATGAAAATTCCAAGATGACTAGTTTCCAGAGAAAGAGAGAGAGATTTACCCTAGTGAAAGCTGCTCTTTTCAGTCTAGCTCTGATACCATATTGAGATTATATGCTACCATAGACTAAATTAAAAATTCATTAGCATTCAATACATTATTCACAATAGCAGCATAAGTAGGATCTCTGAAAGATACACAATCACAAGGCACAAAACAATATACCCTGGGAAACCCTCTAGGGGAAGAAAACCCAACAAGAACTTCCTCAATATAGATGATAAAGTACAATGCCCCAAAAATATGTCTCACAAATAAGAGAGACAAAAAGACCAAACTCTGGACTCAAGCCACTCCTCCTTCGTAGATCTCTCTCTCTCTCCACTAATGCGAATTGCACAAGTGAGTGAATGTACAAATGAGAGGAACTCACTCTCTATTTGTACTTTACTTTTCACTTAACTTTTAATCCAACTAGGTCGGCCCCAATAACCTAATTGGGCCGACCTCTCTAGAAAGACTAAATATAATATTTATATTATATTCTTTTGGGTACTAATGAACTGGATTACAATGGAGGTTTAACCTCATGACTTTTACATGACCAAATATAATAATGACATCTCCGAACAGAGGTAAAACATCCCCAACGGAATTACAATAATAAAATACAAGTATAATATTCTTTGAAGTTACCTTAACTTAACAAATTTTAAGGAGTCTAACAAGAGAATGAAGAAACTCCATAGGGATGGGAACTTGGTGAAAAATAGTTAATAAATATGTGCATGATAAGTGACAAGTTCCCACAACGACAAGTAACAGCATGGGCACCAATATGACATAGTTTCCTATCTAGGGTGACCCATGTTAAAGAAGGTCCTAAGAGATGGGAAATTGGTAAAAAGGTTAATAAATATGTGCATGATAAGTGAAAAATTCCCAAAATAGAAAATAACAACATGGGCACCAATATGACATAGTTTCCTATCTAGGGTGACCCATGTTAAAGGAGATCCTAACCATGGAAGAAAAACGACAATGGAGGGGAAAATTTGAGGTTAAAATCGAAGTCCATGGTGTAAAAGGGTCCTAAGGCATAAAAAGTGACAAGGTGTAGATGCAATGTGGAGACCTAATCAACATGCCATGAGAATCCAAACCATTTGAAAGAGCACCAATATGGAAATATTTGTAAAAAAGCACCTTTCTGTGCCATGAACTAGTCAAAATAACTCAATTAGTCATTAATTTAAGAAAATATGACAAAAATGGGTTGTAAAGTGGGTAAAAATCAAAAGAATTTGACCATAAATAATAACAAAAATCCAAATTAACCCATATTTACCATTTTACCATTCTAGGAGAGCAAAAAATACATACGACTTCTTGTGATGCATATGATCAATCTGGAGGACTATTTTCGATTCCGTCGCTTGTAGGTAACAACTATCTCCTTGCTTTTGTTTTTCAATGGTTTTTTAAATATTTTCCATGGAGTTTTGGATTTTAATTTTTGGTTTAAAATTTGATTCCGCGTACCCACGGGTAGACTCTGTTAAAGTTGCGGGTTCGCAAAACAACCGCGGGTGGAGTGATCTCCAGTCGCGGGTTATGTGCGACTGTGCTAACAGAGACCCGCAGGTGGTGCAAGGTTAGTGAAGAAAACTCAACGCTCATGGAAAATAATGATTTCAATGTAGATATGGGGCTTACCTGGAGGGAAAGGGAACACGAGGAAATGGATAGGGTAGCAATGAGAGATCCATTGACCCTAAATGCTTTGCGATGATGTGGCCTTCTAAAATTCTTCCGCACAACAAATATGAGGGCTCAATCAAACTTGCTCCGAAGCTTAATGCACCTGTGGGATCCTAATCAAGGAGTATTTAATCTCCAGGGTGAGACTATAGACATCACAGTGGATGATATATACTTTATTACTGGATTATCCCTATAAGGAGAGGTAGTGAACCTCAAGGGAACATTTCGGGGCGTGGGATCCTTATCCGTGCAAGACTACATTAACACATACTACGTAGCTGGAATAAAGAAGAGTGGCAGTCAGGTGAAAATTGGGAAAATAACAAGCTTCCCACAGAAATTCATACTGAGTACTATGAATAGGATCAAAGGTAGTGCTGCTCAACATTTCGCTTCTCGTAGCTACATGCAGATCGAGGTAGAGTGCTTGTGCAATGTGATATTTGACTGGCGTTCTAGATTGTTGGTGAAAATGAAACAGCAACTCACTGAGTGTAGAACAAGGAAGACGAAAAACTTTGGCTACAGGAATATATTGTGCACTTTTTTCTTCGAGAGAGTTATGACCTTGAGCCCGAGAGTGGCTCTCCCACCAATTAACCCTTGTGAGCCCATGATGAACCGATGGGGTGAGATTTTCCTATGGTAGGGAGGAGGAGACACTAATACCTACTATGACGATGAGGACTTCCTAGGTTGGTGGAGCCAATAGGTTCCTGCATTTGAGCAGTTTTCGTATGCTGGTATGGACTTCCGGGGGGATCTAGAACTCATGCTACCTCTAGGAGCTGCTTAGGGAGAGATAGGTACCAATTTTATTTTGAATGTTATTTATTTTTAATTAAAAAATATGTACATGTGTTTTTGGTGAGCTTAAGTACTGAAAACATAATTTGTGCATATATTGGGCTAGTGAGGCCAGCTGGACACCCACGAGTGTTTGTGCGACCAATAGAGCCCGGTTGAACAAATGCCATGTTATGGAACATTGAGGGGGAGATGATCCAACTGACACATGATATACCTACATATCGCATAGAGCGTATGCCTATGGATATGCAGGAACATGTAGTGGGCGTGCCCCCTGCATGGATTAGGATACTTAGGAAAGTAGCTAGGCTAGTGATATGTTATAGAGAGGTCATAGCAGAGCAAGCTGAGGCTCCTACCTCCCCTTAGGGATACCTAGACAGTTTTTAGGTTATGATGCCCACTTTTGTATATTGTTATATATCTTTGACAAAGATTGATACTCAAACTCACTATTTATTTTTGCACTTATATATATACACTATCGATTATATACATGTTGGTTTGTGTGTGTGGTGATTTGATTTTACTGTGTATGATACAAATGTCAATCGAGTATGTAGTTTGCATATGCATCAACTATTCTGTTTTGATTCCTTGAAATGTGTAGATATAAAATGTGATCACATTGTCTTTCAAGTAATTTAAATTTCAAAAACTGACGTAATAATAAAGGATCTCTAACCTGATGCTCACCCACAAGCTGGAGTACAACTAACTGAGAATCAAGCCTAACTTCCAAACATTAAATGTCGTGGTGAATAACATCTCGGAGTAGCTCAATAAAAACACTATACTCGACTATATTGTTCGTTGTAGGTCCTAGAAAAACACCTCATGATAAAACAAGTTGACCCGTAGGTGAATAAATCACCCAAGCAGCTGAAGCAAGGTTGCGAGTGTGACGACTAGCGTCATCGGCGAATCCTACAAACTACTCGGTTGTCATCTAAAACACAACTAGGGGACACATAAGCAATGCCAAAAAAGACTAAATCTACAATACTATACATCTATATACAAGAAAACACATATGTGCTAAGCGTAATACTTTTTCAAGTAGAGCCCATTCCTAGGCTCAGGCAGATTAACTCCATCATAATCAACTGGTTCATATGACCCTTTCTCCAAAACTCTAGAAACGATATATAGACCGAGTCACATAGACTTGAAATTTCTTTCCCCCAAGGGGATCCTTATCTTGATCATAGACTAGAATGAGGACTCCTTAAGAGAAAACCCTAGGTTTGACAGATTTATCATATTGACTTTTGACTCGCTTTTTGTGAGCTTCATTTGCAATTTGCAATAAGCGCATCTCTGCATTGTTCATCTAAATGATCAATATGAAGCAATCGTCCCTCTAAAGTAGAAGTTTCAGGCAAGAGTTGGATGGCCAAATTTAATGATGGTATTTCACACTCAATAGGGGTGACTACCTCCAACCCGTGGACGAGTTGGAAAGGTGAAAAGCCTGTAGCAGTTTTAACATTGGTACGATACGTCCAAAGAGTTGTATATAACATAATCTGCTAATTTGATCTACTAGCATTAATGGTACGCTGGAGAATGGTTTTTAAAGTCATATTTACTGCTTTGACTTTTCCATTCACCTTTGGATAGAAAGGAGACTAATGTTCTTATCTAAACCCTAGCATAGTAGTCAATTATGTCATCATATGATTCTGAAAGTGTCTAATGTGATCAGTAACAATCTCCTCGGGAATGATGAACCTAGCAATAATATGTTTAAATACAAAATAGGCTGTGGTTTCACCGTCCTCCTTCACAATAGGCATTTCTTCTTCCCACTTAGTGAAGTAGTCTACCCCAACGATGATATGTTGATGCCCTCCAACATAAACTGGGTTGCAAGTCATGTAATCTACTCCCCACTTGGTGAAGGGATGTAACATCCCTCAAATTCGACCCCTATTATTATTATTTTTGTAAATATAATTATAATTATGTAAGCGGCCCTGGTGAGGAGCTCAAGGCCAAGGCCATACCAGTGGCCCTTGAAAGTATTTGTAGTGATTTAGTCGTAAGCATTGAATTAGTGACGGATGCAACTAAGCGATATTAAGTGAAGTCACAAAAAGGAAAAAAAAAGGCAGATAGCCTTCTAACATCTAATAATAGATGATGGGTATCGTCTTAATGCCACGGGCACTCGAGGAAGAGTAAGTTACGGGTAAACCTAAAAGTCATAGATATCGTGGTAGTCGAAGAGATGGTCACTCCTCGCTACTTTCTAAAAAGTTATAAGGTCCATCTTGTTGAAAGAAGATAGCTACAACAAATTAATCCTAAATAAACTAAAAATGATCACTAAATAGCCTAAGGATCAAATGATATCCTAACTAATATGATAATCATAATAAATGCTAGGGGATGTCAAAGGCTCACCCTAATAGCATCTAAATTAATGGCTATGTTGAAAATAAGGTAAAGAAGATAAAAGGTGCTTTGTTTCCTTTATCAAATAAGTGTTAGAGAAAATATGTTAACAATATACCACTGCTTCATACCTTGTATAAATATGTACTTCTTCATAAAATAAATAGGCTAATGATGAAGTACATATAACATTATAGATAAAGGAGTAAAACTATTACAAGTTATCATTTGTTTAAATCATTTAAATGATAAATGTATATTAGAAGTAAAGAAAAGAATTATGTTGTTTAAATTAAAGTATATATATATATATATATATATATATATATATATATATATATTATACTTTAAAAAGAGTTTTTTTAAATATATAGGTTATGGATTATTAAGGATAACAAACTACTGAAATACATAGGCATTTACGACATAAATGCTTTTATGTATAAATATTAGTATTATGTGTTAGAAGATAAACTTAACTACTCTATATATGTTTTCTTGTTAACCTATCTCTTTAATGAGAAAAATCACCATCTTTTATGTAACCAAGTGGGTAGGCATATTCCACTTAAACAAATACGTTTTAAACTTTTAAGAAGTAAAACTTTTTGAATTTCAGCCTTAAAAAGTTGAAAGTGCCAACTCATTCTTAAATTGTCCACTTCCTATTTTGATTAAGTTGGAGAACGTAGATCAACTGCCCATCACTCCCACTCCATCGTTTCAGATATTTGCTAGACCGAGGCAAATTCTCCTTAAGGGGAGGACTTTATGAACAAGAGTAGCGAGTGGGTGGTTACTCCATTTTTGGGGTACCTTGATATTCTTTTTAGGGATGTGGTCGACGTGATGGAGCTCTCGACCACCATGAGGAAACATTCTTACGGATATTTAGGAGCACGTGGAGAGATTTGTGGGCACACTCACTTTTATCAAGTAGCAGGTGTAGTGGAGAAAAACTGGATGAGATTTTGAGGGAGATTGTCGCCTTGCCGGAGGGAGATTGTCGCCTTGTGGAGAATTATTTGTCATGCACCTAGGACTTACTCTTAATGTATTTTATTAATACAATATATAGACCTTTAAAGGAAATACAAGTTTTATTTAATTGAGAGTTGTTTTACTTTATTTTCTTAAAAAGTATATGAGGAATTTGTTAAGGAAATTAGACCTTTAGAATAGTTTGAAATAATGGTAATATAACTTTAGTGTAACCATTTGGGTAATATCTTAAATCATTTGGTCTAAAGTATAGAATCCTTGAGTGAGTTAGATAAATAACACTGTGAAAAGTGTGTTATTCAAATAAAGTCTATGATATAAGTTAAGCATATATCAATAAGTTGAAGATATTGTCACATTAAAATAGAGATATGAAGATTTATTTTTAATTATGTCTCACTAGAAATAGTTGTAGATACTATTTGAAAACGTTAAGAGAATCATTTAGCAATACAATCATAGTTGTCCTTCAATATGCTAAAATGATGTTGATCGTTAAGTTGTTTTCGTGCATACTATTGTAGACATTCTTTATCGTGAAAATAAGGTTTCCTTCTAGCCTTATATTTTTTTACGGCTATATCTGTCACCTTGAAGTTAATATGGAATCCAATTAGGATTTCTTATCCATGGTGTTATACATAGAAACTCTATGTGATAGAGGCCTAACGGAAGGAGAATGAATCTTGTTGCAGCAACTATGTTGCTCATTGTAATCCTATTACTTTTTGCCTAATAATAAATGATGCACACACCTTTGTGGACTAGCCCGTGTACGGGTGAACCACGTTACTTTTGGTCTCGCTTACTTGTCTTTGGCCTTTATTATATGTGTATGAATCTCCATGAGGATTGTATGATTTTATTCTCATATGAGTTATCTTAATAGTTGATGTTTATAACACGTTGTCGAATGTATCTTGGCAAGGGGTAACTCATGTTAAATGTTGTTTAAAGGGTATTTCATGTGTTCAAATGAAGACCATAAAGAAGTAAGTGTTATTTCAAATTTAAGATTTTAAATCTTCAATTTAGAATAGTAGTATCTAATTATGTGCTAATGAGTTATTGATATTTAAAGAGTTTTTACCTGTTGTAAGTATGTACTAGCACTTTTTGCATAAATATTCCATGACAATCTTGTAAAGTATTAATTATCGCATTTATTAAATAGAAATTTAGATATTGGTTCTATAATTATATTTCTGCAAAGCATTTTAATGGCAATTAGACCTCTCTGAAGGAAAATAAGACCACTTAGAAAATTTTTAAAATTTTATGAATTTTGGGTTCGTGACAAGGGACCTACTGTGATGACGAGGTGAAGAGGAGCAGGGTGTGCTTGCATTTTCTTGGTGAATAACTATCATAGATGACATCGTTTCACGACTTCCACACAATCTTTGAAGATGGTGGGCCAGAAATAACCGGCATGAACTATTTTCTGGGTTGTTGCCAATCCAGAAAGATGACCCCCACACACTCCACTATGGGCATCATTCAATACTAACTCAACTTCTTCCAAATTCAAACAACGAAGTAATATGGAGTCTACTCCTCGTCTGTACAATGTATCAACAATTATGAGGTATTTTTTAGCATGGTATCGAAGTTTTCATCGTTCTTCTCTAGAAAAATATAGTGGACATCTCAAAGTCTTGAGATAGATCAAAATGTCTCCATACCAAAGATCAGAGGTTTCAATGAGAAATATATGCTCATTAGGGAATGAGGTAACTTCTGCATTGAATTCTTCGCCACTAACGAATTCAAATATAAGTTATACAAATACTAAAGACTTCTTCGACTTTGCGGTTTAAAAAGTTAAATCAAACTCTTGGAGAATGACAATCCATTTATTAAATTTATCCCCAATTATACGTCCGGTTAAAACATATTGAAACGGATTGACGTTCGCAATTATTATAGTAGTTCGTAGCAAAATGTAGTGGCATAGTCTTTGAACGGCGTATACAACAACCAGTTCCAACTTCTCAACGTGTGAATACTTTAGTTCAAGTGTTATTAACGTGCGAGAATGGTAATAGATAGCGTTCTCTTGGATCTTATCATCTTCCTAAACCAAAACTACACCAACCGTGGAATCGAAAGCGGCCAGATATAAAATAAAATCCCGGGTATAATCTGGGGGACTTAACAAGGGGGCTGAAAATAATGATTTTTTCAAAGCCTCAAAGGAGTTTTGTGTAGTCTCATCCCAAAAGAATTGGGTGTCTTGTTTAAGTAGACACATGAAACCTTTGGTTATTTTTGCATAGTTGACAATGAAACATCTGAGAAAGTTGGACATACCTTGCAAACTTTGAAGTTGTCTAATGCTACGAGGAGGGGGCAACTTTCAAAGGATCGACCATGATCTCCCTACTTGACATGATGAAACCCAACAATCGTACAAACTCGACACATAACACACATTTATGGGGATTCAACCGAATTTTTTAGTATCTGCATCGCTCAAACACAAGCCATAAATATTTTAGATGATCTCTTCTCTTTTGAGATCACACAGGTATATCATCCAGATAAGGTTCAACTACATGTTTGATATCGTGAAAGGCGAAATTCATTGTTCACTGGAAAGTGGGTCCAACATTCTTTAAGTCGAACGTCATTTTCCTATATGAGAAGGTACCCCAAGTGCATATAAAATTTGTCTTATGTTGATCTTCGAGTTTAATTTGAATCTAATTATATCCTGAAAAATCCATCCATAAAAGAAAATATTTCATCACCAGCACACGCATCTATGATTTGATTGATAAATGGTGTGAGATAATTATCCTTACGACAAGCCTTGTTAAGATCTTTGAAATTAGTACATACACGTATGGTACCTTGTTTCTTATCGATCGGGACTGGATTGGAAACCCATTCCATCATATCGGTAGGATAGATAAATCTAGCTTTAAGGAGCTTTTCAACCTTAGCCTGAATGGTTGTAGCCTTTTGAGGATTGACTAGATGAAGTTTCTATCGAACTGGTTTCACATTTGGATACGTTGTGATCATGTGTTCAACTATGGATGGGTTGATGCCTGGCATCTCCTCATATGACCAGAAAAAGACATCGCAGAATTCTTTGAACAAGTCGGTGTACAAGTGGATCTCTTGCGGAAAACAATTTGCACCAATGAAAATGTTTTCCACAATATCTGGTTTGGTGGAGATATTAATCGGAATAGTTTTCGATATATTAGCCATATTTCCCTCGGCGAAAAATTTTCTATTTTGCTGAAGAGTTAATGGATAAGTC
The DNA here is from genome assembly GCA_027924585.1 of Larix kaempferi. NCBI lineage: Eukaryota > Viridiplantae > Streptophyta > Pinopsida > Pinales > Pinaceae > Larix > Larix kaempferi. Next base: position 22,899,276 of record BSBM01000316.1, on the reverse strand, counting down.
AACATATCCACCAAGTCTCACAAAAAAATCTCCATTCTCAATTTTGTTTAGATCTGGAATAAAATAAGATCTATGATGCATGTGTTCCCAAGGTTGATCAAGACCTATCATTGTTTCCAGAAGAGCTTCATCTGATGGTAAAACAATGTCTAAACAATCAAAGGAATGAGAAGAGTCTCATTTCCCATGCAGGTGCATAATCTACATTTGACTCCACGGAGACTAAAGGAGTTGGGTTGTAATCTATCGCAGAGTCTCGTGAAGTTTGATAACTCACTTCTATGACAGAAAGGGGGCACAATTTATTCGTTATGAGTGGGAAGGATCCAAGGATCAGTTGTTTTAATAACTGTGAAGATCTCCTTAAATGACATAGTAGTGTTGGGGCCACTCATTGAACCAATATAATTTACGGGAGCAGGTAAATCAAAAGTGCCCATAAGTAATGAGTACAAACCCACTCCCAAACTCTCACTGGGAGGATGGGCCTAATCAATCCACAGAATATTAGATTCCGGAGAGGTTGTATTGTTTTTCCGGGCAAAGGAGAGTTGGTCAATTGTGACGATATTTCCTTCATGGGGGAACATCAATACCCCAAAAAAAGACGAAGGGATAGTATGCATCACGTACATCCAGCTTCTTCCCAATATCATATTATAATCGAGAGAAGCATCTACAACCTCAACCTCCACAGACACTACTTTCCCCGCTAACTGGATCTCGAAAGAGGGTAAGATTCCATGTGGATGGAAAGATCTCCCATCAAAAGCGGTAATTAATGTAATCGAAGGGGCTAACTCAGGAGAGCCTAAGGCTTTCCAGCAAGAAATGGACATTACGCACGTAGACGCGCCTTCATCCACCATTGTTTGTCCAATGGTTTTAGAACCATGGAATACTTCAATTTGGAAGGCCACGTGATACGACAACCGAGGTTTGATGTTGGACATATCAAACCTAGCGAACATACTTGAAGAATCCATACTTCCTTTTGCCTCTAGGAATGCATTTCGTTGCGATGGGAATCTTTGCAAGACTTCTAGAGCAGACATGACACATGGATTTTGGGCTCAATATTCCACAACCAAGTAGTTGGGATCATCCTGCGCATTAGGGTTGTGCGATGCACGCTTATAGACACATTTTGGTATCTTAGGCATAGGGTCTACAAGTCTCTCAATATGAAGAGGAGCAGACGTCTCGAGGATTTATTTATCTTTTTGTGACAGATCCGGGGTATAATTATTTGCTCTCGTTTGTAGCAAAGAATTTCCTAACCATACTTATATAGGATTGATCAGTCGGTGTGGCACGATGAGTGCCCCCAGTATTAGAGCTGCCAAAAGCTGAGTTTTGTCCCTTGGGAAATAGATCCTTCAGGACAACAAGTTTCGTGTGTTGTAACAGCTTCTAGGCTTCATCGATCAAAGGGAATTGGTGAGTCAGGTGATCTTCCTTGCAGAGTTTGCAAGGGAATTTCACCTTCTTCTTTTCTCTTTTTCCCCTCTCATCATTTTCTGTGTTTTTGGACCTTTGTTGGTTTCCTTCGCCCTTCCTTCCCTTATTCTTTCCATTTGGCTGCTAAGGACCCTTTTGATTTGACTGCACATTGTGTACAGTCGCCGTTTGAGAAGGGGAAGATGCAGCTGTAGTTTTCTCCATTGCAGAATGCTTTATAGAAAGTTCATGGACTTGTTTATCCAAATCTTCTATGGTGGATGAATCAGCTGAACCCACAATGCCATCGGCATGTGGTCTAGGTTTGGGTTTACAAGGATCAATGTTTGACCTTCGTGCATCTGGAATGCTTTCATAAATAATCCCAAACTGAGCATAAATCAAGTCTAATTGTTGGGTTCTTAAAATGGATTCCTCTTCTGAGGTAACCCCGAAAGTCGAGACATCTTTGGATATGTAGGGAAATAGTGATTTCAAAAACCACTCCAGTAGGAATTCTAGGGGAATCTTAGCTTTAATGAGCCTCTTCCTTCTTCTCCACTCCTGAATATGATCATATATGTGAGTGGCATTATTCTTCCTAAATGTAGACAGAAGATCTGTGTCAGCATTATACTGAATAGGAAGTTGGAAGTGGTTCATAAATACTGTCGCTAAATCATAAAAGTTACGATAAGCCACGACTGGTAACTTAATGTACCATTTGGCCGCAACATTGGTTAAGGTTCTTTGGAAGAGCCTCAACCAAATCGAGTCATCGTTCAACGAGTTATAAGAACACCATAAATTAAATGTGGTAATGTGGTCCCTTGTATCTTCACCAGTTTTACCTTCAAACTTAGGAATGTCTGAAGGAAGTTTGGTTGGAATTGAAATCCAGGTGGGATCATGACTCACAGGGTCATTCATCAACTTTGAAAGATCTAGAAAATTCAATGTTGCCAGAAAGGGTAAGCGAGGCCTAGCTGATGGCGTATGCGTTCGGGGAATATGGTAAGGAAAACTACCTGAACCATAACTCCCGTAAGGCTAGTTGGGGTTGCCCCCAGCCATTAGTTGTGATGAGAACACATTTTGAAAAGTGCTCCATCCATAAGCTAGTGGATTGCTCCCTTGTGGCCAGGTCCATTGCGGCTGAGTATAGGTGACTTCAAACAGAGTTGAGGTATAAGCATTACTTCCTCCTCCACCAAAAAGTGAAAAAGGAGTGTTCCCTACAAGTATGTTAGAAGTTTGAACATTTGACGATTGCCAATTATAGCCTGTAAAGGGTTTTAAACTCAGCAACTGTGAAATGGGGGGGATATGCATCGAGCCTACAAATGGTGTTGAAAGAGCAATATGCCCTCCATGCCAAGGGAATACATGAATAAAAGGAGATGAACTAGTGGGGTTATTCTGGAACTGTTGAAGAGACGGGGATGATGTAAATGATACTGTGGGTATCCCAGTGAAAGAGACATTAGATGAACCAATAGTTGATCCAAAAGGTATAGAAGTCGACGCAATCTGAGTGGTTGAAGACCCTAAGGATCATGTATTAAATTTTAGTGAAGTTCTCGGAGCAGAAGACATCTACAATGAAATAGGTACCTGAGTATTTATATGAGGAGGAGAAAGACCTATTGGCATAATAGCATATGTGGGAGTGTGTGGAACTAATAATCTATCCCCACTGTTGTCCATAGTAAATCCAAATGTAAACCTACACACACTTAGCTTAGGTAAACCTAAAGAGATGACTCTCACTAACACCGGATCGTCAGGTCCAGTTAAAGGAGGGTTAAAGGGTCTTGCAAAGTCTTTTGTTTGCAATTCTTCAACCTCAATGGTTAGTGGGACCGACGAAGTTTGAGTAATAAGTTGAGGTTCCCTAGGTGGTTCAGTCATACCTGTTGGTTCAAAAAAATCACTTGAGTTTGTTCAACGCCGTCGAGGTTGCAGTATAGACTCCATAATGAGTGGAGGAAGGTTTCTCAACCTTCTTGAACTATGGGGAGTTTGGTCCTCCAAAGCTACAAGAAATGTTCTAAGTAACTAACCTAGGGCCAACTAGAACAAAAGTAAACAAACAAAACACAACTAAAAGTCTTATAATGATCCAAACTAGGCAAGCATATAATCTTCCAAAGGAGAGTCTGGGATGATGAGGGCCCAAAATATACCAGTGAAGTGAAGAAGAACAATTATATGGGGTCCACAGTGCAGACACTATGGGGCCAAGCGCTAGAATCACCCAACCTCCTTCCCAAAGAGTTGTAGAGGATTTCCTACCGAATCTATCCTAGGTGAAGTAGAAATATCCTTCCACTGTCACCCGTGTAGATCCCTAAAATTATGGATACTAAGGCTGCCAACACTATAGAGAGGGTCCAAGGGAACAGTCATAGGTCAAATTAACACGCATGTGCAGGGTAACTAATCTTGAAATCCAAAAGCACCAAAAGGTACTAGTGGATCCTCATACGCGTACTGACTCTTGTAGATGCTCGATTAAATAGTGGAGGGGTATCTCCAACTAATCAATCTCACACGACCTCATGCTTAATTCCGGTCTGAGTGGAGATTCCCTGTTCACCTTCTATAGAGGTGGATTTACCTAGTGACAAGCCACTACGATTTGATTTTAACTGCTTTGGATAGTTTAATCAACCTAATCCAAAGAACTAACCTAAGCTAGTTGGTGTACGATCCTAAAAGGAAAAGTTACTACTAAAATTTAGATTTAAAGTTATTTTTAGGGATGTTGTTACTCAAAGGTAGTGTATGTGTGCATGAAGTGTTTATGACTGAAAATAGAAAAGCAAAATGTGTAATAAGATGTGCAACTACTTTTACTTCTTTTTGTTTTCCGCTTATATCTTTCTACAGCCAAAATGTTGATAAAGTAAGGCTAAGTAAAATTCAATTTTTTTTCTTTTATTTTTCAAAAATTAGTGCATGTAACTATTACTACTTTTGAAAAGAAACAAATGCTCTTGTAAGGGAAAAATACTTGTTCTTTTCTGCAATTTTCATTTTAAACAAGAGAAGAACAACTAAATATGAACTAGTAAAAACATTCCGAGAATTCAAGTGTATACAAGTTGTACCTAAACCTATAAGAGATAGAAAACTACTCTGAAAGAAGTTTGAAAATAACAAGCTCAAAAGGTTCCTTCAATCAAGACAAAGAAGTAACTAAATTGGCATAAGGAAAATTTGAAACCAACCGAAAAGAAGAAGAAAACAAAGACTCTTTTTCAAGATATCAGACTGCTTTCAATTAGGTCAATGATCATAAAAGATCAATCCAAGTGTCTACCACCAAAACTTGAACTCGAAAGACCGAGGCACACCCTCAACAAGTAAACGAAGACCAAAAAGATATCAAGAAAGAGTGAAAAGACTCAAACACACGTTAGCAACAAGCTATAATGATCCAATTAAAAGTAAAAAACTTCATAAAAAGTCAAAGAAAAGACCAAAAAGTTCAACCCTAGGAGGAAAACCCTATCCTATAGGAATACCCGCGACTGTAAGTAAAACAACTTTCATGTGACTTACGGGTGTAACATAGGAAAATCACGGGTAATATTGGAACTCGCGACTGTATATATTTGCAGGTCGCGGTTCTGCTTCAATTTTTATTTTAAAGAAGAAAATATTTACAAAGGACCAAAGTCTTAAACAAGGGTCTAAACCCTTCCAGAGAACTTAAGAACTGACTCTGAATGGATAAAATACCACACAAGGACTCCTAGAGAAACAGAAAAAACTCCACAACGAAGTCGTCAGTTATCTTCGATATTTTAACCTATGACTGGCAAATTTATAGATATCACCAACATACTAATGACAAGTTACATAATCTAATTAATAAACAAGCATGGCACAAGATCTTTCTTAAATGAAGAAGAACTAGGGTTACAAGTTAAGTGAACATACCACGGGGCTTCACTAGAAGGCAATATAATATCACGTTCATTCATATTGGGGTATTAAATAATCATGAAAACCTAAAAATTATATTGCTTATATATTAAGGGGAAAAGGGTTTTTTTAATTTAATGTAACAATACAAAAATACTTTGGGTTCTTTTTTATATGGGCAGGCTAACAAATATCCGCCAAATGGAGATGGTGGGATCACAGACGGATGAGAAATCAGGTTGAGGCAAGGCTCGATCTTACCAGTACGCAGGGAAATCGCGTCTTGAGGCATGCTTGAGGCGAGGGGTTTCATGGTGAAGAGGGTTTCCAGTCGATCATAATCGAGATACAATGGTCATTGACAACCAATTGTTACCAATAGCACTCAGCCAGTTGTTACTAATAGCCTCCAGGGCCTGTTATAGGCCCTCGATAGGCCTTGGGGGCTTGAATACCCAACTACGCGTTCCTATTACAGGCCTTGGGAGGTTTAGTCAACCTCCTAGAGATTGTTATAGGCCCTAGGGGCTTGGATACCTATCCCACAACAGGCTTAGTCAGCGATTGGGGAACTGCAACATGTGATCTAAATGTTGTACTATGTGCATTGGTTCTAGTGACATACAAGAAGTGATCTCCTATCTCTTCATTAGACCATTGGATGTTGCAAATCATAATGATATGTGGTTGAGTAGTTGCATTGTGGGTGAAGTAATGTGCATCCACAATATACATCGAAAGAATCAAGTGTTGAAATATTGTAACTTCAAAGAATATTATATTTGTACTTTATTATTCCGGAGATGTTTCATTCCTCCGTGAAGACCTTATTGTATATCCGGAGATGTTTATTCCTCTGTCGGAATGTGGTAACTTGGGTTATTAGACTTCCCTAGTGAGGGTCGGCCCTGTATGTGTTATGTGGGTCAAAGGGTTATTAGACCACCCTAGAGGGGTTGGCCCAGTCAGTTGTAATGGGGTGTTTAACCCAATGGTTAAGTCGGGGCCGACCTAGTTAATATAAAATACAAGTCAGAGTTGTGTATAAATAGAGGAGGTGTGTTCCTCATTTAACACACATTGCACTCACTTCTGAATAACGCATAAGTGAGAGAGAGATCTGCTGTGGAGGAGAAGGAGATCATGTCTATGATTTACATCTTTGTATTTGTTGGTCATCTATATTGAGGAAGCTTTGCTGGGTTTTCTACCCCATGAGGGTTTCCTAGGATAAATCTGTGTCTCTTGTGTTTATGCTGTGCTTGTCGTTCTTTCAGTGATCCTGTATATGCTATTGTTTAGAAATGGAATGTAATGTTGATATTTTATGTATTAGCATATTGAATCTTAACATGGTATCAGAGCTAACCTGAAGGAAGGCAATGTATGGCACTTACGACACTTGCTTCACTTGCAACAATTTGAAGGTTAGGGTTTTGTATAGCAAAAACTAGTCATCATGGAACTTTCGTTATAAATCCATTTTGGGGAAGTTTCAGGATTTGATACCTTTACAAGTCATAGATAACATTCCCATGTACCTTGTGTCCAAAGGAAACCCTCAGATTCGTTGTACTTTGTGAGTTATGATCAGTACAAGTTAGGGTTTATGCCTCTTCCAGATCTCAGTCATAATCATGTGACCTAGGAAAAAAGGCCATAACTTGGGATAGGAAGCTTCAAATGAAATTTAGTAAAAAGTGACAGGTAGTGCACGGAATGTACTATCTCAGGTAACTTTTTTAGAGGCTGAAGTTGAACTAGTGACACGTGGCATTCCGTACAAGTTCGCTCTCCTGTTTTATCCCATAAACAGGTCACGTTGCGACACTTGGCATAAATATCTCTGAAAAAATCGAATTGATGTCAGACATGTGGGGTTGGAAAGATGATTGGTCAGGATACCACAGGTCGAAGTTTCATACCCTGTGGATTTGTAATTTCAGTGTTACACCAGAAACAATCAGGTGCATATTTCTGTCAAAACAGATTTGGATCTTTGAGCACCTTCATTCTTGAATTGTCACTACTGTGGAAAATTAGGGTTTCAGAGAAAGTTGTAATTTTTGGAATCGGAGTCCATGGCTGAATGCTACTTAGAAAAATCAAAATTTAGAGACCAAGATCTAATTTTTTGGTTGGTCAGAAGGGTGGGCTTGATCAAACCCTAGTTCGATATTTTGATCGGAAAGATGGAAAATTAGGGCTTCTACAAAAGTTGGAACTATTGAAGTCTATGACCATGGCTGGAAGATCCTCGAAAAAATAAGAGCTTAGAGATTTGGATCGAATATTTTGATTGGGAAGAAGGGTGGGCTTCATCAAACCCTAGTTCAGGATCCTATCGAGAAGATCCAGAAGTTTCAAAGGCAATTTTGAGGGGTCAAATTTTGGAGATTTCAAAATTGAAGTATGCTAGTTTGATCAGTTCAGCAAGTGACATATTTCCATCCATTCAGAAGTGTGAAAGTCAAAGTTTGAATTTTTAGGGTTTCTCTGACAAACCCTAATTGAGCTCCAAATCCAGTTTCAGGGGGAGATAAGGCTAAGGCCTTACATAAGAAGACTACAAGAAATCTCGACAGGTATGACTTAAGGAGATACATGTATGTTTTGAAATCTGATTCTTGATTAAGTTCATAATATGTTTGTCTTCATATTATTTAGGTTAGTACAATCCTGACTAATGTTAGAATTGTCTTATCATCCTAGTAAAAGTATGAATGCATTCATTGATTAGGGTTATATGATTCTACGAATGCACTGTGGTGTTGTATGAGGTTGATGTTGTTTGCTAACAAGATACAGGTACATCAAGAAAGACAAATCAAGTTCCATGACCATGATGACATGAAGACAAAGACTCATCCATAGTTATACTTACGAGGCATGTATGACTTTGTTCTACTATGCTTAACATATGAGATATGTAGGTTCTAGCACAAGATCTCTAAATCATTGAAGAGAACAAAAGAAGATATTGTTTGGGTATGTTAAGACATAAACAAGCTTGATAATCCAGGTATGTTTTCCTATATCAAGTTAGAATCCTACTTTGTTAGGATCTCAGGTAAGTATACCTATGTATGAAATGATCATGACCATACATACTTAATATTATTTAGAATTATAATGCTTTGATAGTATTGAGATTATACTAATGAATGTATGATTATGTATGAGATCATGATGATGACACTAGTGCACACTTAAGCATGCATAGTGGTCAAGGATGGATAGAAGCTCATGACATGGAAGGGAAGTCGAGACCAAGAAGGATGTAACCTCACAAGACATAAAAAGATAAGTATTTGAATTGTTATTTGAATTACTGAATAGTCTATGATATTGCTCGTAATAGTTATATGCATATTTGTATTCCTAGAATATATCATGCTAAGTGTAAGCATTCATATAGCATTGAACAGTATACTGCTAATATGCATATGATTGGTAAGTTGGACAAACATTCCATTTTTGATTGTCTAGAATGAAACCTCTTTGCTGACATGCTGAGAGCTATGCACGATAGTATGTTTCGGTAGAGATGGAAGGCATCTAGATAGCCATTGTATGCATATAGGATATGGAAAAGTGTTGTGACAAAGTATTGGTCAAGATAGTAGCATAACTATGTAAATAGGTTATCATGTCAACATGATTTGATGATTATGAAGTATTACTAATCATGTACTTAATTTTGATTTGTAGGAAAGATCATGAAGAATGATGAACACTGAACAAGTGATGGATGTTCAACAAGAAGATTTACAAATCAAACATACTATAGAAGGCTCGTGGCTAGAAGATTCTCTTAGAAAGAGGAAGAGGATCATGAAGAGATGTTTGCTTCATGTAGCTAGATAAACACTGTTCTCTCGATGATGTGATTGAATAAGAAGTGTGAATCGAGAAAACTCCCAGGATTCAATTGAAGAAAGCTCTGCACGGGATCAATAGTCATTTGATGAGCTTAATGATCACCATGGGTGATGCATATTTCAACCTTTTCTACAAGGTTGAAGATGGTATCTATATATAGAAGGAAATCACCATAGAGTTCGAATGATCTTGAAGCACATATCAGTAGACCCATCTGACGAGAGATGGCACGGATAGATATGCAAAAGATCACTCAATGCAGAGTGTGAATGATGTTCAGTCACAGAGGAAGAATTGATAGCTTCTTGACAAGCTTGGGCTTTACCAAAGTAAAGTTGATCCTAACCACTACCTTAAGGTTATGGATGATGAACCTGTGATACTATGATTGTATCATGGAAAGCAAGAAGAAGCTAGCTACAGAGTTCGAGATGAATGATCTAGGATTGATGCATTACTTCCTAGGACTGAAAACATGAAAAGGCTCATAAAGAATCTTTCTCAACCAGGGAAAGTATGCTGAGAAATATTGAAAAGATTTGATGTGTTGGAATGGCCACTCTCATGGGTTCTAACTTCAAGTTGTTAGCTGATGAATCATCAGAGTTAGTGGATGTGATTCTGTACAAACAGATTATTGGGTCATTGATGTATCTGACGAGTACAAGGCCATATATATGCCTTGTTGTGAACACCTTGAGTCAGTATCTAGTGGAACCTAGGCGTGTTCACCTGATAGCTGCAAAGCATGTGATGAGGTACCTAAAGGGTATGATAGACTTTGGTCTATGTTATCTTGAAGATCATGGGTTCAGATTGTATGGCTACACAGATGTTGATTGGGAAAGAAGTGTATCAGACATGAAGTGTACATTGGGCGGATGTTATTGTCTGGGATCTACCATGATCTCGTGGATTAGCAGGAAGCAGTATAGTGTGTCTCTCAGTACAGCTGAAGCGAAATATATAGCTTCTTGCTCTGATAGTTGTGAAGCACTATGGCTTCGGAAGTTGTTATCAGGATTGTTTGACTTAGAGATGGAATCCACTGTGATCTTGTGTGACAATCAAAGTTGTATCAAGATGACAGAGAATCCAGTGTTCCATGATAAGTCAAAGCACATAGAGATCCGATATTTTTATATATGGGATATGATGCAGAAAATAGCTATCAAGATCGAGTATGTAGGAACTGATGAACAAGTTGCTGATGTGTTGACCAAACCTCGGTCTCGAGTAAAGTTTGAGTATTTCTGAGACAAGCTTGGTGCAGTTCAAAAGGACCCTCCTCGAAAGGGGGAGTGATATGGTCAATAAAGATATCTTTGGATACTGGTATCGATGTGGATACCTGTATCGATGATGAGATTTCCTATATTGATGGTAAGGTCAATGATAAGGATACTTGTATTGATGATGTGTATACTTGTATTGGTGTGGATACTTGTATTGATGGCGTGGATACTTGTATTGGTGTGGATACTTGTATTGATGATGTGTATACTTGTATTGGTGTGGATACTTGTATTGATGATGTGGATACTTGTATTGATGATGTGTATACTTGTATTGGTGTGGATACTTGTATTGTTGATTTGGATACTGTATCGATGATGAGGATACTTGTATCGATGATTAGGCTACTTATTCTGACGATGAGGTTAGTATATGGTACCTAGTTGATATGATAGGACTGTATCATCCCTAAACACCTAGTTCAAAATGTACATGATGGGGATTGCATCATCCCGGAACCTCTAGTTCAAAATGTACGTGATAGGGATTGCATCATCCCGGAACCACTAGTTCAAAATGGATGAGAGTAAGAGGATTGTATCATCCGTGGACTTCAGTCCTAAAGTGATCCACAGATAGATGTCTCCGAGAGTAAGAGGATTGTATCATCTGTGGACTTCAGTCCTAAATTGATCCGCAGACAGATGTCTCCGAGAGTAAGGGGATTGTATCATCCTTGGACTTCAGTCCTAAAGTGATCCGCAGACAGATGTCTCTGAGAGTGAGTGGGTTGTATCATCCCTGGACTTTAGTCCTAAACTGAGCCACATACAGATGTCTCCGAGAGTGAGTGGGTTGTATCATCCCTGGACTTTAGTCCTAAACTGAGCCGCAGACAGATGTCTCTGAGAGTGAGTGGATTGTATCATCCCTGGACTTTAGTCCTAAACTGAGCCGCAGACAGATGTCTCTGAGAGTGAGAGGATTGTATCATCCCTGGACCTCAGTCCTAAACTGATCCGCAGATAGATGTCTCCAACAGTGAAGGGATTGTATCATCCCCGGACTTCGGTCCCTAAATTGATCCGTAGACATATGTCTCTGAGAAGTGGTCCTTAGAATTTTTCTAAGTTGACGAGTGGACTGCATCGTCCCTAGACATGATATGGTGTCTTAAATAGATCATGTGTGTTGCAGGGTATGCTTCTATTGTGCTGTTGATCGAGAGGATCCAGTTGATGATGATGCTGATGATCGTGTGATGACGATGCTGATGATCATGTGATGACGATGTTGATGATCGTGTGATGACGATACTGTTGATCGAGAGGATCCAGATGATGATGTTACTGTAGCTGTTTGAATGTTGTAGAAGATGAAGACTCAATGCTAAAGATGTTGATGTTCCAGTATTGAAGATGTTCCAATAACTGCTTGAGTTACTTATGATGTTGAGAAAGCTTCCAATGATTTAGATATGTATCATGTATGATGTTGATGACTCCTTGCTCGTGCAGATGTTGTTATAATATCCTTCTGAGTGTTTCCTTTGGACAAATATGTGTCTCTTGTGTTTATGTTGTGCTTGTTGTTCTTTCAGTGATCCTGTATATGCTATTGTTGTGAAATGGAATGTAATGCTGATATTTTATGTCTTAGCATATTGAATCTTAACATCAAGGTGCATTGTAGAATGCATGTGGGGTCATAAGAGGGGTATCATATCAATATACTAGGTAGAAATATAAAGGGGTATAAAAAATGTTAATGAAAAAATTGATACATACAATATCTAGTGAAAATATGGGTTTTTTTAAATTGGGAAGGCATATTGGGAGGGAGTAAAAAAAACAATTTTGGAAGGTATTTTCCAATATTTAGTGAAATTAGGGGTATTGTTTCATATGCCACGAACGAACATGCTATGATATCGATTTATTGAGTGAAGACCCCTTGGAACATACCTTGGATATACGAAGTTCGATCCAAGTTTGAAATTCTTAGCCTTCGATCCACAACCCCAAGTAAGAATCCTGCAAAATAGGAGACACCTTCCTTAAATATTTTGACTACATAGATATAAACAGTCCAATATGAAACTCATATATAAAGGAAATATGCCAAATTCACTAGATTTAATTCATGAAATAGACAAGATAGTTTATGGGAAAAGATAATATTTTGCATTAATAATATAAATGACAATAAATTATACCTAATTTTGCAACAAGCACTATTGAAACCTGATCCTGGGCTCTTGCTCCTCTTCCTTCGAAAGATATTTCTCCAGCATTTCAATACACAAATGGTTCTCTCTCTTTTCCTATAGCCTTATCCTTATATTTATAACAAGGTTTGAGAAGATAGGTTTGAGAGATAAGTGGTTAGGGAAGGTATGGTAGTTAGAAGAACTACCATAACTATCTCTAATTTGATTTTTATTTTATTTTTTCATGATTTTAGGGGGTACCCACGGGTATGAAACTTGACAACCAACGAGTAACCTGTGAGTATCATGCCAGCAAGTAGCGGGTGCAACTTTTTGGGGAAAACTGCAAGTGGTCAGTGGATCACTAGTGGGTGACCCGCGAGATGGAAAATATAAGAGTCATGGTTATGTCCTAAAAACATATGACAAAAAGGGATAACTTGGAGAAAATGTTGTCTGATTAAGGTCAAGTGCATCTATAGCCAATAAGGCTCTTTAATCCATAAAGTCCTTTTGTGTGACCGACACTGCAGTGTCGTCACAGAAGGAGAAGTGCCATTTTGACTAATAACAATTGGATTATGTCTCATCATTTTCAACTTGTATGTTCTCTCCCATGACATCTATCTCAACTTCATAAGGATCCTATGCATCAATCATGATGATGATTCTCTAAACCCAATCAAGACTAAGGGTTTCCAAACTGAACTATATTGAATTATGAACCTTAACTGTCCCTAACATAAACTATGAATTTGCAAAAGTTTTCATGTAAACACATTTATTAGATTTATTACATTATTAGAAAATCAAAAATCAATTTTCATGTATCATGGAAAATACCCATATTGACTTTTTTTTATGGATACATGAACTTTTCTGATAAAATTATAGAAACATATGAATCACCACCTCATAATTTTACCATGTACAACTATTCTCCTATGGATAAGCTTTCCACTGACTATAAGTATGCCCATTTCTGATTCCTGAGCAAAAGGTTACAATCCTTCAAAATTGTCAAGTTTGCACAATTTCTGCACTTTTCGTGTATGTTCATTTATTTCTAGAGGCCAACTTCATACACATGTAGAAGATAATCTATGGAGAACCAAAAAAACATTTCGGTTAGCCCTGATAACACATATAACCATGATTACTCATCAATTTTCAGTTATCTGATCTGATGCTCCAATCACCTTTTATAAAATAATGGAATTGACTACTTTTACCCTTTTCCCACTTTCTCCGGACATAGAAATGTTTGGCAGTTCTATAACACCTCCTCATAATCCACAATTTTCCCAATTTTATATTGTTCCATTAGTTGTCGTTAAAATCCAGAATTGATTTTGTAGATTTATAAATAAAAAAAATGGGGGTCAAGGGGGCTTGCCCCCTTGTAGCCTTCCTATGTCGTTGCAGGGCAAGTCGAGGGTAGTGCCCTCGTTATTTTTTTTTGTAAATATTTTGATTGCGTACAATATGGAAAATACGAAAAACATAATTTTTAGTTTACGTGGAAGGGTGTTGATGTGCTAGACGAGTCCTACATGTCATCTCATGATGCAGCCATGTCACACCCCACCAACCGCCAAGTCACCACACTGCTTAACCTTGGGCACAAATGCATCGGTGATATCACATAACCGAAAGTGGTAACATTTCACAATGAAATCGGTTTTTCAAAATGTGTTAGGGGAGTTGTTTCCAATCAAAAGAGTATGGAAGGTGGTCAGGTGGTATCTTCCCAACGGCTCGCCCGCCTACCGTTAACTGTCACACAAGTTGCCGATGTGTTATGGGCCACAACCATTGATCATAGGAACCCACGACCAATCATGATCCTCAACGGGGTTCATCCCCTTTCCACCTAGCCCTTGGTTCTTGGCCTCAGGTCACATGGTCCATCGGCATAACACTTAGGTGCTAGCCTCAAATAAGCCTCGTATTGGATTATAACACTTGGATTTTGATGTGGTTGGTGCACGATATTCCCTTCATCCAAATGGAAACTCCATGTCATGCCATATCCACTTGGCTCCTCCACGTCACATACTCCACATGGCATAGGTGGGGCCCACCTTAAAATTTCCAATTTTCCAAAATTTCAAAATTTTACAAAATTTTTAATCCAGTAATAAGTGGATCAATTCAAAATTAATTTCAAACTACTCTTGGCCCTAATCTGTCACTAAACATAACCCGATCTCCATAGAAGCATTTTAATTTATGCCTGTAAGTGTACATTTCTAGCCCAGATATCTCCGGTATTGCAACCAAAAGCCTTGATATCGCTCTGTAATGTCCCCTTCCTTCAATGCAACCAACAAGAGGGGAAATTAACTAAATTTGAGCTTCTATATTTTGCTTCATAACCATAATTACGAATTCATAACGTCTAAAATGCATGTGCAGATACATAGATAAAAACATACAACGAAAATAAACTCTATCCACACACATCTAGCGTGCACATACCAACATAATTATCACATGCATAATAATAAAATCATTATACATCAAATATAAAGAGAATACTTATCTTAAAACACAAAAGATCCAAGAAACTAGTTGTGTAAGAGTGATTTTCCACCCAACCGTAGGAATTTTGTCCAACATATACTATTTCTACTGAGAGGCCACCCCCAAGCTAGGTTATGAAGCCACCAGGGCGAAGGAAACACCTACCGGATTCTCTCTCTCAACCCGCAACCCATCTTGCTCTCTATGTTTATCCAAATGCTCATCCAGAGCCCTAAAATATCTCACTTAGCCATCTCAACCATTACACTATTTCCAACTGCCCCACTCAACACAAAGAAGGAATTCTCTTTCACTAATCCACAGTTCCTGTAGGAAATCCAACCCTTACAGTGCTTACCAATGTGTGCAGTAAGAGTCTAATCCGATGTATGTTGTTGGAGAACCTCCTATAGCATAAATTGTGGCTTCTCAAGAATCTATGAGTAACACAACTCATTAGTTAAGGGTTCCTAGCTTGCCCAACCTCTATGCTCACCTATAACCATCTATTTTTCCTTTCCAATCTGCAACTATGTCCCTAGATTCAAATTTATGGGTTAACGACCATCTGGTTGACGACCTCGGTTTGGCCGTCGCTCTGGGGGTGGAAGGCAGTGGATTTTGTGAGCTTCGTATCTAGTAGTGACCAGAGGCTTGACCAGAATGAGCTGAGGAACCGACTGTCACAGTCTGAGAAAATGGTCTGTGGGATCCGAAAATGTACCCATACTCGTTCAAAGAAGAGCTTGGTAGTGGCTTCTGCTGTGATGTTCTTATCGCAGGAGGCTATAATCGCCATCTTGGAAAAGCGATCAACAACCACAAAAACACAGTCGTTTCCCCTCTTGGTGGATGGGAGGCCCGACATGTAGTCTATTGAGATGGATTCTCATGGCCTGTCAGGAGTAGGAAGAGGGGTGTATAGGCCCTGTTTCTTAGTGGTCGATTTGGAAATAGCGCAAGCAGTGCAGGACCTAATATACTTGCTGACATCCTGTCGAAGTTTTGGCCAGTAGAAATGTTTTTGCAGCACTGCCACTGTCTTTTTGACACCAAAGTGTCCTTCCACCCAACTGTAGTGAGATTCCCAAATCAGCTTCGCGCGCTCGCTTGATGGAACCCAGAGATGGCCCAAACGACACAACAACCCGTCCTAAAGATGGAAATTAGAAACCACTGAGTTGGTGCCCAACATTTGATAGGTTGTGGATAATTCAGGGTCTGTCTCGTAGAGGTGGGTCCATCCGGAGGTCTCGTGGCCACAAGAGTCTAGCACCGTGGTGAGTGTCGCGACTGGAGGTCGACTGAGGCAGTCAGCTACTCGGTTGGTACTCCCTATTTTATATTTGATAGTGAGGTGGAACTGCTGTAAATATGTTGACCAATTCTGATGACGATCATTCTGCAACTTTCCTTGGGTCTGCATGAACTGTAGTGGCTTGCGATCAGTGTGGATGACTGTCTCCTTCCCAAGAATGTAATTTCTCCACTGGAGGCAGGCTTGTACAATGTAGTACATTTCTTTGTCGTAGGTAGGGTACTTACGGAAAACATCTGATAGTGTCTCACTATGATATGCCACGGGGTGACCGTGTTGAGTGAGAATGGTGCCCACAGCATAATCTAAAGCATCTGTCTCGATCTCAAAGGGATGTTGCAGTTCCAGTAATGAGAGTATCGACGATGAGCACAAACGATTCTTCAAGCCATCGAAGGCTTGTTGTTGGGACAGGCCCCACACAAATTTTGCCTTACCACCACCCCTGGTCACTTAGCTGAGGGCCCATGCAATATGAGAGAATCCTAGCACGAACCGACGATAGAAATTGGCGAGGCCCAAGAAGCTCCGAAGTTTAGTGAGTGTGGTTGGGGCTGGCCAGTCATGGATGACCTGGATCTTGGCTGGATCCACATGCACACCATGTTGATCAACGATGTAACCTAGGTAATCGACCCTGTCCATGCTGAAGGAGCATTTTTCCAAGTTTGCATATAGTTTGTGCTGCCGCAGGGTGTGCAGAACCTGCTGAATATGCTACAAGTGTTCCTCCCAAGTCTTGCTATAGATGAGGATGTCATCCAGATACACCACTACAAAAGTATTGGTGAAAGGTCGTAGGATATCGCCCATCATCCTCATAAAAGTTGCTGGAGCATTTGTCAAACCAAAAGGCATGACCAACCATTCAAAAAGACCTTCTTTTGACTTGAAGGCAGTCTTCCATACATATGTCTGTTCTATTGGGACCTGGTGGTAGCCAGAATTCAGATCAATCTTACTAAAGTATTTGGCCCCCGTGAGCTGATCAAGGAGGTCGTCGATTCGGGGAATCGAGTACCAGTTGCGGACTATGATTTTATTCAGGGCCTAGTAATCAATGCAGATTCGTCAGGTGCCATCTTTCTTCTACACCAGTATGATTGGGCTCCCACAAGGTGATGAGCTGGGACGGATGTGCCCCTTGTGGAGCAATTCTTGGATCTGCCTCTTGATCTCCTCGTTTTCCAATAGAGAGCAACGATAGACTGGCCCATTGGGTAGCGGTGCGCCTGGGGTTAGATCGATGGGATGCTTGACCTAGCAATGCAGAGGTACCCTGGTAGGAGAGGAGAAGATATTTGAGTATCCTTGCACCACTTTATCCACTTGCTTTTGTTGTGTGGAGAGATCGGTTACGAAGGCCCTGGATGTGGTTGTGATCTTTCTCTCACTCTGAGAGCGAATCACAAAGAAGACAAATTTACCGGTCTGAGAGATGACCTTCCTTCATTGCTTGGCAGAGATCAAGGAAATAGCACTAGGAGGGAGTGCCTCAGGTATCCTGTACAATTTCCTGTTCAAAGAAATAATAACACTACGAGGCCTAGACTCATATACAGCATAACATTTCCATAAATAAGGTTGGCCCAAAAGAACATCTGAAACTTCGAGAGGAGCAACATCACACAATACCTCGTCCTTGAAGGGCTTGATGCTGTATGACAGTCGGCACTATTGGCTGACGCAGAGATCCCTTCCTTTGTGGAGCCATCCAATGGTGTAGGGTTGTGGGTGTGGCGTTATCGGCAGGGCCACGCGCTTGATGACCTATGCTGAGATGAGGTTCTTCTGGCTACCGCTATCAACGATGAAGTGCAGCGGGGTGCCTTTTACCCACATCTGTGAATGGAAGAGGCGTTCTCCTTCTTCTGGGTCATCTGGTTCATCAGGTGGGAGCTTAGTGGTAACAATGGTGGCACTGGGTTCCACATCAATGATTCATCTTCCCTTTTTTGGTTCGGACTCAGAGTCAGAACCCGCATTTGATTCAGATGCTTTCACTTCGGCCACCAACGACTGCATTGAGCGACAGTCAACAGTGTTATGCCAAGGGCTCTTATGGAAGTCGCACCACTTCCTGGTATCTTTCTTTGTCTTTTCGGTGTCCTTCTTTGATTGCGGCTTGGATCGGTTGTCCTGATACTGTCCATCTTTGCTCTGTCCTTTATTCTGTGGGTTGGGGCCGCCCTTTCCTGTCTTTTGCTGTGAGGGGTTCCCATGCCCAAATTGTTGAATATTGTAACTTCTAAGAATATTATAATTTGTACATTATTATTGCGAAGATGTTTCATCCCTCCGAGGTAACCCTATCATGTATCCGGTGATGATTATTCCTCCGGGGGTTTGTGGTAACTAGGGTTATTAGACCCACCATGTGGGGGTCGGCCCTGATCTTATATTTTAGGGGTTATTAGACTTCTCTAGGAGAGGTTGGCCCCATTAGGTATTTTGGTCAGTCGGGAGTTAGTATAAATAGAGGAGGTGAACTCCTCATTAGATATACTTGCACAACTCAGAAAAGTAGCGCACTTGTCTGGGAGATCTGCTAAGGAGGTAGAGAAGGAAGGAGCACATCTTGTATTTTGGTTGATCATCTTATTGAGGAAAGCTTTGTTGGGGTTTCTACCCCATGAGAGTTTCACAGGGTAAATTCTGTGTCTATCTTGTGATTATGTTTCTTTCAGTGATCTTGCTAGTCTATTTGGTTTAAACTTAACATGGTATCAGAGCTAGACTGAATAGGACATCTTTCATAAGGTAAGAATACCTCTCTCTCTCTCTCTGGTGAAAGTTAGGGTTTCAGTAAAAAGTTGGTATTATTGAATTCTGGTTACATGGCTGGATAGCCCTTCTCAATACCAATCTTTTGAGCCCTATATCGAACTTTTTGGTTGGGTAGAACTCCGGAAAAGTCAAACCCTAGTTTTACCAAAAGTGCGATCATCCAGAAATTCTGTCCCAGGATCCGTAAAGGTAAAAAGGTAAATATTTCTAGGTAAGTACTACTCCGTCTCTTATCTCTTGGACTCCCCCAAGAGAATATGGCTCCAAACACTAAGCTTGAAGACAAGCTAGAAGGCATAGAGAATTTTCGAGCATGGAAATACATAATTGGTCTCATTCTTGAAGAGAATGATCTTGCTCATTATGTCAAAGATGAAGTTGCAGAACCGGAAGGATATGAAGCCAAAGAGAAGCATAGGAAGGATTTGATTAGGGCAAAGAGAATCATAGCTGATTCTATTAAAGACCACTTGATTCCCCAAGTGGCTTCCAAGAAGACTCCAAAGGAAATGTATGATGCCGTAGGAAGAATGTATGAAGGAAAGAACATCAATAGGAAGATGAACTTAAGGACTCAATTGAAGAGTACCAAGATGCACAAAGGAGATTCCATTCAAGACTACTTCTCAAGAGTCTCTCTGATCAAGGAGCAACTAGATGCCATTGGTGATACTCTTGATGAAGATGAACTTGTGATGACTGCCCTAAATGGTCTCACTAGACCTTGGGAATCTTTCATACAAACCATGTGTGCCAGAAAAGAAAGCATGAAGTTTGATGTAGTATGGGAGGATTGTGTTCAAGAAGAGGCTAGGGTAACCAATAGAGAAGCTCTTCTCAAAGAGGATGACCAAGCGTTGGCCATCCACACCAAAAGAGGAAAGAGAGGCCATTTCAAGAAAGTGAACTACAAGAGGTCTCAACCCTCTCATAGATTCAAAAGGAAAGGAGGAACAAACTCAGAAAGAGACCTCTCCACAGTCCAATGTTATAGTTGTTTTAAACTAGGACACTATGCTAAAGACTGTACTTTTCCAGGAAAGAAGAAGAAGAAGTTTGTTCACAAAAGACATCATGCACATATGGCAGAAGATGATAGTGAAGAAGAAGAAGAAGAGGAGGAGGAGGAAAGGCCTCAAAGGAAAAGATCTAAAGTAAAGAAAGAAGATCCAGAAGAATATGTCCTATTTTCTGCACTCTCTGGATCTGTGTCCCCTGGTGAAGATACATGTCTCATTGACAGTGGTGCTTCAAAGCACATGACAGGTCAAAAGAAAACTTTCTCAAGAATTGAAGAAAAGTCCTCACCCCAAAAGGTATCTCTAGGAGATGATTATCAATATCCCATCAAGGGAATTGGTGAAGCAAGCTACAAGCTTGATTCTAGAACACCCTTGAAAATGAAAGAAGTCTTATATGTACTAGGTTTAAAGAAGAACCCTCTCTCTATCTCAACACTAGATAAGAAAGGCTTTAGGGTGGCTTTCATAGATGGTCAAGTACTCATGTGGTCCAAAGGAAAATCAATTAAAGATGCAGTTGTCATTGGTGGAGAAGAAGGAGGTCTCTATAAGCTCAAGGGTAATCCAGAAACTGCCCTTGCTCATGAAATCTCTAGCCCCAGTGAGCTATGGCATAGAATATTAGCTCACATTAACTACAAAGCCTTACCCTATGTAAGCAAGGTGGTCATAGGATTACCAGACTTGAAGGTTGATCATGATGGCTCATGTAAAGGGTGTAAGAAAGGGAAGAATGTCAAGAACCCCTTTCCAAAGAGTGAAACAAAGACTAAGAGCATTTTGGAGTTAATACACTCAGATGTATGTGGTCCAATTCCCACCACTTCTCTAAGTGGGTTTGAATACTATCTTTCATTCATTGATGACCATTCAAGGAAAACTTGGATATACTTTCTAAAAGGTAAGAATGAAGTCTTTGGAAAGTTCAAAGAGTTCAAGGCTCTAATAGAAAATCTCTCAGAAAAGAGAATCAAGATTCTTAGAACAGATAATGGTGGAGAATATACTTCAAAAGACTTTGAAGACTTTTGTAAAGAAGCCAGAATTAAGAGAGAACTAACCACTCCCTACAATCCCCAACAGAATGGGGTTGCTGAGAGGAAAAATAGAACAATCATGGAAGCTATAAAGACTATGATACATGACCAAGATCTTCCCATGTATCTATGGGCTGAAGTAGCTAAGACAACAGTATATGTGCAAAATAGACTATCACATAATGCTCTTGATTTCAAAACTCCAGAAGAAGTGTTTACAGGAAAGAAGCCCGAGGTAAGTCATCTTAAAATATTTGGGTGTCCTGTGTACAGCCACATTCCAAAAGAAAAGAGAACCAAGTTAGATCCTTCTGGTAAGAAGGGAATATTTGTTGGTTATTGTGAATCATCCAAAGCCTTCAGAATTTACATACCAGGTTTTCATCATATAGAAATAAGTAGAGATGTAACATTTGATGAAGAAGCAGCTCTCAAAAAATCTAGGAAGTGCCAACTTGAAGAAATCTATGAAGAAGATCCATCTCCTAGAATCACAGAGGCTGTACACATCCCTGAAGATGATTCACCAGAGGATCATGACATGTTGGAACCACAAGAACCTCCTATTATAGATTTATCTAAGAAAAGAAGGCCAGCATGGGCTAGAGATATTATTCAAGGAGCTGAAAGATATGGAGCTCCTGAAGGCTCCACTAGAGAAAGAAATCAACCAAAGCTAGTGTCCAACTATATGGCCCTGATGTGTGATCTTGTGGATCAACAACCTACTAGCTATGAAGAGGCAGCTCAGAAGAAAGAATGGATAGAAGTAATGACAGAAGAATATCAGTCAATAATGAAAAATGATGTCTGGGATATAGTTCCCAAACCAAAAGATAAAAGTGTGGTTTCTTCCAAATGGATTTTCAAGATAAAACATGCTGCAGATGGTAGCATTGAAAAATATAAGGCAAGATTTGTAGCCAGAGGATTCTCTCAGAAGGAGGGAATTGACTATGAATAAACATTTGCACCTGTAGCTAGGTATACTTCAATTAGAACTATCATGGCACTTGCATCTATGATGAAGTGGAAATTACACCAAATGGATGTTAAGACAACTTTTCTGAATGGTGTAATTGTAGAAGAAGTGTACATAGAACAACCACAAGGGTTTGAGTTTAAAAACGGAAGAACTCATGTATGCAAACTGAAAAAGGCATTATATGGGTTGAAACAAGCTCCCAGGGCTTGGTATGGAAGGATTGACAATTTCTTAACTAGCATGGGTTTTATCAAAAGTAAAGCTGACCCAAATCTTTATCTCAAAGTGATGGATGATGAACCAGTTATACTGTTGTTATATGTAGACGATCTATTTCTAACCGGAAATGAGAAACAAATTATTGAAAGCAAGAAGAAGCTTTCTTCAGAATTTGAGATGAAAGATCTCGGATTAATGCACTACTTCTTAGGTCTAGAAGTATGGAAAGAACCAAAAGGAATCTTTTTGAATCAAGGTAAGTATGCTGTGGAGATTCTAAAAAGGTTTGATATGTTGGAATGTAAACCCATGGCCACTCCCATGGACTCCAACCTGAAGTTATTAGTTGATGACTCATCGGAACTAGTAGACCTAACTCTATATAGACAAATCATTGGGTCATTGATGTATTTAACAAATACTAGGCCAGATATATGCTTTGCTGTAAATACTCTAAGACAGTATCTAGTAGAACCTAGAAAGGTTCACTTAATAGCTGCAAAGCATGTGATGAGATACCTAAAAGGTACATTGGATTTTGGTCTATATTATCTTGGAGGTCATGAACTCAGGTTACATGGTTACTCAGATTCTGATTGGGCATGAAGTGTCTCAGACAGAAAGAGTACATCAGGTGGATGTTATGGTCTTGGATCTGCCATGATCTCATGGTTTAGAAAGAAACAATCTAGTGTGGCCCTCAGTACTGCTGAAGCAGAATATATAGCTGCCTTCTCTGCCAGCTGTGAAGCAGTATGGCTTCGGAAGCTATTATCTGGAGTGTTTGAATTAGAAATGGATCCCACTGTGATTATGTGTGACAATCAAAGCTGCATTAAGATGACAGAAAATCCTGTATTCCACGATAAGTTAAAACATATAGAGATCCGATACTTTTATATACGAGATATGGTGCAGAGAGGAGCTATCAAGCTCAAGTATGTAAGCACTGAGGATCAAATTGCTGATATCTTGACCAAACCTCTGTCTCGAGTGAAATTTGAATACTTCCGAGACAAGCTTGGTGTGGTTCAAAAGGACCCTCCTCGAAAGGGGGAGTAGTATAGTCATTGATGATGAGATTGCCTCATCGAACACAAGGTCGATGATAAGGTTACCTGCTCACCACACCTAGATACTTAGAAATATTTAGATTTAGGACTCTTATGCTTAGAATACTTAGTTTTTACAAATACATGCTTTTGATGTAAGATGTATTAGTGAGAATACATGCATTTGATGTTAGATGTATTAGTGAGAATACATGCTTTTGATGTTAGATGTATTAGTGAGAATACATGTTTTGATGATAGATGTATTAGTGAGAATACATGCTTTTGATGTTAGATGTATTAGTGAAAATACATATTTTTTTATGATACATGTATTGATTAAATGTACTTGTATGGTTGAGGATACTTGTACCTGTATTGATGAGAATACATGTGAGGATTGGATCATCCTTGAACTTAAGTTCTAAAGAGAGCCGTAGACATGATGTCTCCGAGAATGAAGTCCTTGGTGGACATGATAGGATTGCATCATCCTTAAGAGAGCCGTAGACATGATGTCTCCGAGAATGAAGTCCTTGGTGGACATGATAGGATTGCATCATCCTTAAGAGAGCCGTAGACATGATGTCTCCGAGAATGAAGTCCTTGGTGGACATGATAGGATTGCATCATCCTTGAACTCAAGTTCTAAAGTGAGCCGTAGACAGGTGTCTCCGAGAAAGAAAAAGGATTGGATCATACCTGGACTTCAGTCTTAAAGTGAGTCGTAGACAGGTGTCTCTGAGAAAGAAAAAGGATTGGATCATCCCTGGACTTTAGTCCTAAAGTGAGCCGTAGACAGGTGTCTTCGAGAATGGAAGATAGGACTACATCGTCCCTGGACCTCAGTTCAAAATGTACGTGATGGGATTGCATCGTCCCTAGACATGAGACTTGTCTTAAATTGATAAGGACTGATCATCCTGGAACTGGATCGGGATTGCATCGTCCCTAGACATGAGACTTGTCTTAAATTGATAAGGACTGATCATCCTAGAACTGGATTGGGATTGCATCGTCCCTAGACATGAGACTTGTCTTAAAGTGATAAGGATTGATCATCCTGGAACTTGATCTAGATTGTATCATCCATGGACCTATGTCCTAAAGAGAGCAGGATTGATCATCCTATAAATTGATTGGATGCTGATGATCATGTGATGACGATGCTGATGATCGTGTGATGACAATGCTGATGATCGTATGATGACGATGCTGATGATCGTGTGATGACGATGCTAATAACATTGATGTTCCAGTAACTGGTTGAGTTACTGATAACGATGAATTGAAGAAAGCTTCCGATGATTTATAGATGTATCATGTATGATGTAGTCGATGACTCCTTGCTCCTGCAGATGTTGTTATAATATCCTTCTCGTTAAGGGGGAGTGTTGAATATTGTAACTTCTAAGAATATTATAATTTGTACATTATTATTCTGGAGATGTTTCATCCCTCCGAGGTAACCCTATCATGTATCCGGAGATGATTATTCCTCCGGGGTTTGTGGTAACTAGGGTTATTAGACCCACCATGTGGGGGTCGGCCCTGATCTTATATTTTAGGGGTTATTAGACTTCTCCAAGAGAGGTCGGCCCCATTAGGTATTTTGGTCAGTCGGGAGCTAGAATAAATAGAGGAGGTGAACTCCTCATTAGATATACTTGCACAACTCAGAAAAGTAGCGCACTTGTCTGGGAGATCTGCTAAGGAGGTAGAGAAGGAAGGAGCACATCTTGTATTTTGGTTGATCATCTTATTGAGGAAAGCTTTGCTGGGTTTTCTACCCCATGAGGGTTTCCCAGGGTAAATTCTGTGTCTATCTTGTGATTATGTTTCTTTCAGTGATCTTGCTAGTCTATTTGGTTTAAACTTAACACAAATTGCCGCGTCTTTTGTTTGAGCTTCTGCCCGATTTTGATGGCATATCGGCAGGCCGCGGCCAAGGAAGAGATGTCTAGAAATTCCATTTCGGTCTGGATGTATCTATGCAGACCACCGCGATACTTGAGCACCAGATGTCGCTCTGAATATTTGATACCCAGCTTGGTGTGCAAGGTATGGAATAAATTTGTGAACTCTGGCACTACTTGGTCTCTTTCTTGTCGCAGTGTGGTCCATTTGGTATACAAGTCGTCATAACTTCCAACATGGTAGTATTATTCCTTAATAGCATCCCTGAAGGATTCCCAGGTGGCCGTGACTGAAAATAATGAGGCTTCCCCTGTGTCCTTTTGTTCGCAGAAAGTTTCCCACCAATATTTGACATGGGGAACGGCTTTGAGGAGTGCAAAAGTAATCTTTTCTCTATTTGAAAAGTTATGGACAGGAAAATACCCTTCTAGTAGATTCAACCACTTATCTACACAATCTGTGTCTATTTGTCCTTCAATATAGGAATATCGAAGTCGATTTGTACCTTGAAGGGGGAGGCGCCTTTGCTCGAGGAAGATGCGTCGCTTGTTGGTAGTCGTCAAGGGATTTGCACGAAACTATCCATCATCTCGTTCCTCTGTTGCGTGAGGGCTTCCTCAAGCAACATTTTGATAGGATCTCCTATCCTGTCATCTTTCTTTTCTCCTACCATGAGAGGTTGCTTGGGTGTGCGAGAGCTTTTGTCCTCAAGAGAAACAAGCTCGAGACTCAATTCTTTGTACCCTGACCTCATTAGGGATATGCATTAAGACCACAAGGAGCAGACCGCTCTGATACCACTGATCCGGATTTTATGAGCAGAACGAAATGAATACAGATTATTATCAGATGCTTAACACAAAATAACAGAGATACAGTAAAACTGGTTTTCTATTTAATAAGGGAATAAGCTAAAATTGAAAAATGCAGCGAAAAACAAGCTTGCTGGAATGGTGGCGGCTTATCTCTGAGAAGAGATGTGATGGATGCGCTCATTTCGCAAGAAGATGGTTACAATGAGGCTCTCAAGGCCTTTTACAATAAACATGAATGTCAAAAACCCTAGACATCCAAAAACCTAACCCTAGGAGATGAAGCGCCAAAAGTCATGTGGGCCCCGTTTGGGTAAGTTAGTACATCAACTTCCCGGGGTCGTAACTTTTGCATACGATCTCTATTTGGGGCACTCGGTAGCCCGTTGGAAAGATCTATCTGAGATTTGCAACTCTCAACTGAAGTCAAATGCATGCCGTCGGCAGCCATTTGGCCCCCCAAATCGCCAAAAAAGGTTGTTTAGGGCCTCAAAATGGCCCCGGAAGTTCAGGACCGGAAAAACTACTAAAAATAGTACATTACCAAAATTGCCATAAAATTGTTTTTAGCCAGTTGGAAAGGTGGGTGGACACCGATATCCACCTGGATCACACTTAGCAACACAGGATTTAGTCTCCTGTAAGATGCATTTCTCAACCCCTCTGGTGGAATCATAGCCCCTCTAGTGCTCTTTACACAGTCATCTTGGACCATTTTATTATTTATGCAACATAATATTTACATGTATTTCGAATTGGAAGGATAAGGCAACCACACAGTCCAAATAAACATATTTACATCATACATTCCTAGCCATTCACTAATTGGGCCTTGGCCTTGAGTTCCATACTAACATATTTACATCATTTACATAATTTTAATTAAATACATTACAAGTCAAAATTAGAAATATTACAAGAAGTTCCATGTATATAACAACTTTAAAATATTACCCCAAACTTATAATATACTACAAAATAATCACGTCATCACCATTTTCAAAACATAAATAACATTGAAATATACTCAAGATTTGCAAGTTTGATATAAATAACAACTTTAAAATAATAATGACGACTTCACAATATGCTACAAGATAATTATATCACTATTATTCTTCTCAAAACACAATATCAATAGCAACAATACATTCGAGAACTAAGATTTCAATGACAACATTGCTATGTGCAATGCATATCTACAACAAAATATTCACACTAATACACTTAAAGATTAAAAGTCCAATAACTCAATAGGATCTGAATATAGATTTTAGATCAAGTAAATATTAGTATCTAAAAAATAAAACTTCCTCCATTTGAAATCAATTTATGTATCGTGCTCTCAATAGGTATGGTGTAGTGTTCGAAGTCTACATTTATGCTTATCAAAATACTTTCCATTCAATTTAGGGAAGAAATACCATATTTCTTAAATGAAACAATTTATAGGTATGGCATAGTGTTCAAAGTCTACATTTATGCTTATCAAAATACTTTCCATTCAATTTAGGGAAGAAATACCATATTTCTTAAATGAAACAATGTATAGGTTTTCTTCTTTCCATAAATTAGGTGTTTCCTTTACTAAAATACAATAAGTTATATAACTATCATTTACATTGTGTTTTCAATAAATTTTAAATATTTTACTTTAAAAACATATTTATGCTTATCAAAGCACCTCACATTCAATGTAGAGAAGAAATACTAAGATTCTTAAATGAAATAACTTTTAGGTTTTATTTTTAATATAAATTAGATGTTTCTTTTACTAAAATACAATAAGTTATATAACTACTATTTGTATTTTGTTTTCAATAAAATTTAAATATTTTTATTTAAAAACATATCTATGTTTATCAAAACACTATCCATTTAATTTAAGAAAATATACCCAAATTTTTAAATAAAACAACTCATATGTATTTTTCTTTTTATAAATTAAACATTTCTTTTACTAAAATACAATTCCATACAATACATATATCACCTATCTCTAAATCATAATTATTTTCTATAAATCCAATATTATAAAACAACAAAAATAATATTTATAATTATCATAAATGCTTACAATGCAACCTACATAACTGATATGGGTTGGGTTTCATTTCGTTTGGTTTGAATGAGTTCATTTAACATTAAAGATTTGTGTTCATATTTAAGTTTTCAAATTTATATATATATTTATATATATATATATATATATATATATATATAAATAGTAATTTTATATATATATATATATATATATAATTATTATTATTATTATTATAATATATATATACATAATCTTTCTTAGTTTTAACCTTTCAACTTAAAAGTTTTTATACATCTTTTGGAAGCCATGAGATGTCTATTCTTAGTCTTTAACATTTATAATTTTTTTAATCAAAATATATTAAATGCATTATGTACATAAATATTTGTAATATGAAATATTTTTTATTTTCTAGATTTATATATAAAAAAAGATTTTCACTTTATTTTTTATAAATATATTTAAATAATTATTGAGATATGTAATATTTTTTATTTTATAGATTTGTATATACAAAAAGACTTTTACTATATTTTTTACAAAATAATATTTATATTGTAAAATTCAATTAAATTATTTATTTTATAGATATTTTACTTTACTAACATTGTTTTTATTGTAATTTGATTTTGAATTTCACATGCAATAATTTTAATGTTGATATGCATTCATTATAAACTTTCACTTTGTCATTTTTTGTTATATCATATCCTCATTTATGAACAAATAAATAAAAACATAACTATAAATATGTTAATATATGTTAATGAATTACAAGTTAAAAAACCAAAAAAATATTAATTGTGCATATGGTTCTCTTAAGTAACCAATCTTCAAGGTGATCAATACCTAAGTATTAAATGTAGTGTCAAAGTTGAAGGTGGTTTGTGAAAATGAGATTTTTGTGTTATAAGCTATTGTTATATGG
Organism: Larix kaempferi; assembly: GCA_027924585.1. NCBI lineage: Eukaryota > Viridiplantae > Streptophyta > Pinopsida > Pinales > Pinaceae > Larix > Larix kaempferi. The sequence continues at coordinate 22,869,929 of BSBM01000316.1, read as the reverse complement.
TGATTTATTTTTGGCTACTTCTATCAGATAAGGCACTAACATGAGATCATCTACAGAATAGGAGTTGGACAGGGCCTAGAAGATGATGTTTATGCAAGACAACAGAGGAAACAAATGAGCACTTGGCTGTAAGCTGTGAACATACCAAGTTGGTATGGAAGGGGATTGAGAAATGAATTGGCTTATAGAATATTTGGCAGGGAGGTACAATGGAAGTATGCTTTAAAAACTGGTGCAGTAACCAAGCAGTGGGGGATTATAATCCACTACCTGCAATTATAAATTGGCAAATTTGGAGGGTAAGAAACTTAAACTTATTAGAAGATATAGATTTTCTTGTTTCATACTACTTAAATCAAATTATTTGCATGATAAAGCATTTCCCTAACCAAAAGAATAAAAAAAAGAAAGTGAGAAAGATTTCAGAGGTGGACTTAAACTGCTATCCAGGAGCATTCTTTGATGGAGCTGTGAAAACTAGCAGGGAGAAACTGTGGAGTTGGAGGTGTACTACAAATTTCTGAAGACCAATCAATCAGTTTTAGTGCAGGAATTGGAACTGGAACAAACAACTTTTCAGAACTAAAGGCTCTTTGGCTTACACTCCGACTAACAAAAGATAATGGAATCAACAAGCTGTTTATTTTTGGGGACTCACAACTAATCATTAACTAGATGAAGGGGGAATCACATTGTGAGAGTCTATTTTTGTTAACTTCATTGGAGGAGTCTCGTAGGACTAGTACACTTTTTGATGAAATCTACTATAAGCATATTTATAGGGAACTCAACAGTTAAGTAGATAAGCTCTCCAGGGTCGGCTTAACCTTGAAAAAAGGAGAGTGGCATATAATGCAAAATGGTGGGAAGACAACATGCTTATTTTAGAAACAGCTATTGCATTGCACAGGTAAGTGTTGATACAAGACAAGAGTTGGATGCAAGTTAGAGATAATTTTGGATTATGACTGATAATAAGGCAGAACTGTCTAATTCAGTTGATGGAAGCACTTTTTGTTTTCTTTTGGAAGAACTTTTTGTTTTTTGCAATTATGAAGTATGAATATACTTGATGTAAAGGATACACGACTGGATTACGAAGTATGAATATAATTGATGTAAAGGATACAAGAATGGAAATGTAATGGACGCCTTAATGGCTAGTCATCAAATGGAATGTTGATCAACATCTGAAAAATGTAATATTTTCTAAATAATATTACGAGTTTTTTTTCAAAGTAAAAAAAATTTATTGTTATATGGTCCATATATGAGTTGTTTGTTCATATATAAATTGTTGTTATATGGTCCACACACACACACATACTGGACTTGCTACAAATTTTTTGAAAACATTATTGTAATTTGGTTTTGAATTTGACATGCAATCATTTCAATGTTGACATGCATTCATTATATTGATTTCTATTGCTTTTAACATAATTAATATTTTATATATCTTTATTATTAAAAAAAATTTACTTCCTTCACTTTATCATTTTTTGTTATATCATATCCTTATTTATGATCAAATAAATAAGAACATAAACATGTAAATATGTTAACTAATTACCAGTTAAAAAAACAAACAAAATATCAATTGTGCATATGGTTCTCTTAAGTAACCAATCTTCAAGCTGATGAATACCTACGTATTAAATGTAGTGTCAAAGTGGAAGGTGGTTTGTGAAAATGAGATTTGTGTGTTATAAGTTATTGTCATATGGTCCATATATGAGTTGTTTGTTCATATATAAGTTGTTTATATATATATATATTGGACATGCTACAAAAATTTTGAAAACATATTTTTATAGATTGTTAAAAGGTTGTAGTTTTAAATATGTTGGTGTGTATGAGTAAGTGAAGAAAATAGCAACAATGTGGTAGGAGTGGACAATTAATTGTTTGATATAAATTAAATAGTTTAATGAAATGTTTCTAAATTATGTGTAGAATATTTGCGGTTTATTAAGAGGTGGGACATCTTGTTACATTTTATGATTTGTGATCACTAAATATGAATCAATAAGCATGATCATTTTCGCTACTCAATATCTCTTTGCAAAAATGTATTAGTCATAAAAAAACAAGTATGCCATTTCTTAAAAAGAACCTAAATTTTAGTGGAGGAAATAAATAATAAAATCCCACTTCCATTATCCAACAAACTCCTATAACATCTAACAACATAAATTATATAATATCAACTATACATAACTCTATATAAAGCATAAACAAAATGTTTTCACCAAAAATACTAAACTTAATTTTCCTAATTCAATCAACCCCAAAACCCTCAGGACCTTTGTGTTTTTACCTTCTTCTTACACGCTCTAAAGGACCTTTTGTGTTTTTACCTTCGGCCAGATTCTTACACGCTTTAAAGGACCTTTTGTGTTTTTACCTTCGGCGGGACACCATAGGTAGAGTGTACTTTTTTCCCTACATATTGCTCATAAAAAAATTGCTACTTTTCTATATTAAAAATAATAAAAGTGACAATAATGGTGTATTTTAAGTTTTTGGTTTTACTATTGCATACTTTGTACATACTATCTATCATAGATATCTTTAATTAAGGAGATTTACACATAAAAGTTGGTTGATTGTTAATAGTTAAAATTAATAACCAATCTTACAAGATAAATTTTTGAAATCATTACATTCAAAATCAATCTTATATAAATTAAATTAAACCTGTAAAACTTTATAGTGATTTTTAGAATCATTTCTTACAAAATCAATCTTATACAATTTAAACCTACGAAACTTTTATAAAATTCTTAATTATAAAATACCTAAAAATTAGAATAGAAACACTAATGCTAGGAGAAAATGAATCAATGACATGTACAATATTTTGTTTTCACTTTGATCGTAAATCATTGGTTAATATCCAGTAATGCTCTTAAGATGAAACAACATAATAGCATACTAAAAATTAGAATAGAAACACTAATGCTAGGAGAAAATGAATCAAGGACATGTACAATATTTTCTTTTCACTTTGATGGTAAATCAGTGGTTAATATCCAGTAATGCTCTTAGGATGAAACAACATAATAGCGTACTCTTGAGAGCTATGAGCTTTTGTAATGAGGGGTCTTGAATTGGCAACTTTAAAAGGCCTAATATGGAAGGGCATCCTTGAAGGCTTTGTCACAGTAGAGATTTCCTGCAAAGTCTACTTTGAAATAAGAGTCCAGAAGGCTGAATTGGAAATTTTTCTGGTGAAAACATCCCATACCAAAAGAGAACGTTGTGCATTGGTGATTGGCACATAAATGTCTCTACAAAGAAGTGCTGGAAATATGGAATAATAAAACTCCTTCCAGCTACCCAATTTGCAGACATGTGAATGGTGGTGTTAGCCTATTCTCTGGCATTGTGAATTGGTCAAGAAGCTCTAAGATAAGTGGTTGGCAATCTTTAATTTGGGTTTGTGATTTTTGTAGGAAATTGATTCCAGTCAGCACATCATTCTTCTTACATGCAATAAACGAGCACATCATTCTTCTTACATGCAATAAACGCTGATGCAAGTATGCATCATCAGGTCAGATGGCTAGCCCTTATTTCCTGTAGCTTTGTTTAAAAGGGCAAATGCAGAAATTCCTGCCTCATCTTTGACTTTCACACTCCATGAAGACTTCGTGATCCATGGTGGGGGATTTGGGTTTTGATTCATTTGCTGGAGCCATCACAGCACTGTCATTTTTGGTAGCCATGAGGTATGCCAATTCAGTTAATCAAATAGCAGCATAGTCTATCAAAATAGCAGCGTAGTCTAAACAAGCGATGTTTTTGCTAAATTTTTTCTCTTCGCTCTTTTTGACAGAATCTGGCAATGAATTTTGGGAATTCTAAATAACAACCGTTAAATTTGCATAAATTAAGTGCTCTGAAGTTTTTAAGAGTGGTGAGCCTATTTCTACACTCAAAAAAATGATTAATGGCTTAGCCAAAGCTATTGCCATGACCCTGAAAAAATAAAAAAATAAAAAGTTTGACTGTAACCCTAAACCATACTCGTATAATCAATGTGTTTTTTAAGACGGTAACACTTAAACCGAGTCTGAACTTAGATCCATCAATTTCTATATTCTATTTTGAGATGTGCTTCGAAATTTGGAATTAATGGATCACCTTTCCCAGACATATCACTCTAACACCATCCTGTATAACCAAACCTAAGCCAAAGCCAGTAGTAAGAGTTGCGAAGAGTGGAAAATTCCCCCGCCCCCCCGGAATTAACAGTTCAACCAACAGCTAAAGTTAATGCTATGAAGCAGAGGCCACCGTGAACAACTTCAGGGAGAAATAGTCGTATAATGCATAGGAGTTGAAGGGCAATAAGCAGGCAGTACCTGGAATTAAAAGAGACCATTGCCTGTACACATTGCGGCCCGATCCACCAATGCCTTCCACATAGAGCCCTCATTATACAAAACTGCGAAAAGAAGCCAAAGAGACCATTGCCTGTACCAATGCTTTTCACACAGAACCCTGATTATACAAAATCAATGATTTCCACAAAGAACCGCCATCGCCTGCGAAAAGGAAAACAAAATAGTGTCAATAATGAGATTCGCCTGCGAAAAGGAAACAAAATAATGTCAAGAATGGGATTCGAACCCATGCCCTTTCGGACCAGTACCTGAAACTGGCGCCTTAGACCAACTCGGCCATCTTGACTTGTTAATAGAAGCTTTGAAGTAAAATTTAATTCTAGAAGTATGATGTAAAAATAATTAAAGCAATCCTTAAACAAAAGTTACACTAAGCGTCGAACCATCAAAGCATTTGAAGTCGCTTAGGAATTAATTATGGACGAAGAATTGATTTTGTTATTAATTTATTTTTTTATTTAAATATTGACATAAAGTTAGAATTTATTTTCATCCAAATCCAAATTTTGTTTTTGTGTATTTTTAATTTAAAAAAATAGATTAAGGATCTAAAATTTAAATTAATTAATTATGAAGTAAAATACTTGTAATTTACTCAATTATTTACTAGCACGGCCATAAGTAAAGTGGTTAGTGAACACCAATAGGTGTAGTCAACTACTTAGTTTTGTGGAGATGATTGGTTGTTAAACAAAAGCTAAACATTAAACTAATTAATATAAACATTAAATTAATTAATATAAACATAAAAATAAATACTATTTAATAAATATATCTCTTTTCTTAACCACCGAATAACTAAAATTTATTTAAATCTTAATCAAGATGCATTTGAGCATAACAAGATACCACGACCCTTAGAGTAGTCGAGTCCTCTCAGATCTTTTCTTAATGTCTCTGCTCTCCTTTAACATTTGGGGATTCAACGGGGCTAATAAGGCTAGGGCCCTATTTGATTTCATCAAAACAACTAGCCCTGACTGTATTTTTATTCAAGAAACAATGGTTTTGCTAGAGCAGGCGGTGGAGATTTTTTCCAAAAATCTTCCTGATTGGTATTTTTGTGCAATGGATGCTTGTGGTGTATCGGGAGGTTTATTGTCGGGTTGGAACCCTAAGACTACGTCTTTCAAACCCTTTAAGACTATGGGAGGCATTCTTCTGGAAGGACGCTTCCTTACAAATGATTTTGATTTATCAATTCTTAATATGTATGGTCCATAAAGAGAAAGGGTACAATTTTGGACTGCTCTAGAAGCCTCGGGCATTCTAAACTCTCAGAATCTTATTGTGGCAGGAGATCTAAATCTCACTCTGTTTGCGTCAGAAATTTGGGGAAAGAATGCAACAGTAGATGATTGTGCAGAATTCTTCAAGGATCTCTTTGAGCGAGCTCAACTTCAGGATGTGGTTCCTAGAAAAATGGGGGCTACTTGGTCCAATAAGCGTGGTGGAGACTCTTGCATTAGTAAGAGGTTGGATTGATTCTTATTTCCCAAGCAGTTGCTTCAAAATTTAACAAATTCCGGTCATGGATCAAACCCTCTAATATCTCTGATCATCAGGCTATATTTCTGCAAATTGATGCTCTGACCTTCAAAGGTAATAGACCTTTTAGGTTTAATAGCTCGTGGTTATCAGATTTAGGTTTCTGCTCTTTGGTTACAAATTATTGGACACATGTTGATGTTCTAGCTGATTTTAATCCAATGGAAGTCCTGATTTTCAAGCTAAAAGGTTTAAAGGATAAAACTAGAGTATTGGAAAAGAAGAAAAAAGTTCAAAACCAGCTACAGATTTTGAATGTCAAGTTGCAGATTAAACAACTTCATCAGCTGAATATGGATGGACTCTTTTCAGAAGAGGATCATATTTTACTTAAGGAACTTCAATCTAAGCTAGAGGACCTTCTGGGAATTGAAGAATGCACTTGGAGGTTAAAAAGCCAAGCTTTATGGGTGGACCTAGGTGACAAAAACACAATTTTTTTCCATAACTTTGCTTCCCACAGGAGGAACATCAAATCTATTTGGTCCATTGAAGATAGTGACGGTTCTGAATTTAGTAATCAGAAAAAACTGGAGGAGATGGCTGCTTTTCATTTTCAGAATCACTTTAAAGATCATAAGTTGGCCAATATTGATTCTCAGTTATGTGTAATTAATCATTTTCCAAATTTTTTCTCTGAAGCAGAAGGTGAAGAGATAGGGAAACCTGTCACATTGAAAGAAATTGAAGATGTTTTAAAATCCTTCAAAAGGGACAAGAGTCCCAAACTTGATGGTTGGTCTGTTGATCTCTTTGTACATTTCTTTGACTGTATGGGACAAGATCTTTTTCAGATGGTGGAATTCTCGAGAAGTGAGGGTTCGATGATGGGAGGTCTGAACTCAACATTTCTAACCCTCATCCCAAAGTCCAATAAATCGAAGGCTATTGATGAGTTCAGGCCGACAACCCTTTGTAATTTGGTCTACAAGTTAGTCACAAAGATCATTGCTAATAGAATTAAACCCAAGCTTTATGAGTGTTTGTCAAAGGAACAGTTTGGTTTCTTGGACAACATGAAAATTTTGGATGCAGTGGGCATCACCCAAGAAGTTTTACATTAGATCAAGATCAGAAAACAAAACGCATTAGTCCTCAAGATTGACTTGGTAAAAGCTTACGACCAGGTGAATTGGGACTTCAGTCATTTTGTTCTAATTCAGATTGGGTTGCCTTGGAAAGTTATAAGATGGATTCTGGCATGTATGAGATCAACAAAATTCTCGGTTTTGGGTAATGGGAATCCAACTAAGTTCTTCAAAAGTTTTGGAGGTTTAAGACAGGGTTGTCCCTTGTCGCCTCTACTTTTTCTGCTGGTAATAAAAGGATTGGGCAGAATGATTAACAAAGCTAAACATGAAGGAAAAATCATAGGTATTTCATTTGGTAAGTCTCTTTCTATTACTCATTTTCTCTTCGTCGATGATGCTATTCTCTTCGACATGTCAGCTATTGAGGAATGATAGGTTTACATGTCTATCTTAGACACGTTCTGTAATGCTACTGGAATGCAAATTAACATGAACAAGATAGTGCTGGTCACTTATCAGGATAAGGATTCACTGGATCAACAGTTACAGAACTTACTCCCATTTAAATGTTCAAATTTGGAGGAAGGGATAAAATAATTAGGTTATTTCTTAAAACCCAATTGCTATGGTATTCAGGATTGGCGTTGGTTGATCAACATATTTGAAAAGAAAATTAATATCTGGTGTCTGAGATTCTTATCTCTTGGTGGAAGACTAGTGTTATTGAAATCTGTTTTGAGTAGCTTGCATGTTTATTGGGCGATGATGACTCAAATACCGTCCAAGATTCTTCATCAGTTAAGAAGTCTTATGTTCATATTCCCGTGGTCAGGTAATTTGGAAGGAGGCCACTATCACTTGGCCAATTGGGAAACTTTATCTATTCCTAAACAGTGGGGTGGATGGAATATTAAACAACTCTTTTGGTTCAATTATGCATTTCTCTTAAAAAGATGTTGGAGGGGCATTATGGGTGACAATTTGTGGTCCATATTGCTACAGGTGAAATATATCAAGGAAAATATCTATACTTGGCTCAGGATGCCTACTGGAAACTTCAGAATGCCTCACAGATCTGGAAAAGTTTTATGAAAGTCCTTCCCTGCATTTCTAAACATCTCTCTTGGTAGGTGGGCAATGGAAAATACGTAGTTGTGGGAATTGATCCCATTGTTGGGTTGGAATCCAACTATCAACTCTCAAATGACCTCTGTAATGTATTTACTGAGTATGGTCTCATAACCTTAAGCCAGTTCAAAAGAGCTCATTATCTCATCCCTGATCTATCCTATTGGCTCACAGTCAGCGATCTAGGATTGGATGGTCGTTGGGCAAGGGAATGGTCACATTATACAAATATGTTGGAACTGAATGGTATCAAGTTGAATGAGAACAATGACACTTTGTTGTGGGCGAATAACCCTACTAATGGACAAGTGACAACGAGAACAACATATCAAACCATTGTTGAGGAGAATTTACATGGAGAAAAAGTTTGGTGGCATGGTCCTCTATGGAAATGGAAGTTGCCAACTAAAATTCAGTGTTTTGTTTGGTTATGCTTCAAAAATAAGATTTTGGCATGGGAGAACCTGCAACGAAGAGGGAATATTGGCCCAAATTTGTGCTACCTTTGTAAAACTGCCAGGGAGATGGTGGATCACTTGTTTTTCCAATGCAGTTTTTCTCAAAGTTTCTGGAGTATGATAAGTAATGTTTTAAAAATTAATGTGCAGCGGTCCCATTCTACTTTTATTGATTTCTATAGTTGGTGGATCCAAAATTTTCCCTTGTTGAAGAACACCCTAGGTCTGGCTGCGTGGTCTATTTGGATATTACGTAACTCTGTCATCTTTCAGAATACCATTCCAGATGTAAATCAGGTTGTTTTCAACTTTCGGAAGCTCTTTTATATTTTTAAAAATCCTCAGCCAAAATTAAAGAATGTTGCACGGTATTTAAATTGGAAATTTGGAACAACAGAGACTGCATATGGATGCTTCGATGGGGCTGCTACAGGAAATAAATGTGGTGTTGGTTTTTATATTTCTTGTGGTAAAAACCTATATTTCAAGTTTTATATTGCAGGTGGTAAGGGAACAAACTCAAAAGCGGAACTTCTGGGATTATGGGGTATCCTTAAAGTGGTTGCATGGTGCGGATTGTACTCCTTTAAGATTTATGGAGACTCCCTTTTTATTGTAAATTGGGAAAATGATATTTATGGCATGAAATCCATACATCTCAAACATTGGAGTGATAGAGTTAAAATCTTGATGGACTGGCTCCAGGATCTTGCTATTGATCATATTTACAGGGAGTTCAACGACGTTGCAGACCCTTTATCCAAGCTAGCACTTGATGGAGAAGCTGGAGTCTTGCACTTGGAAGAATGGGAGGAAGATACTCTCTCACAAAAAGGCTCTATGTGGTTTTTTGATGATGTTACTTAATTCTGGTTTCGAGATTAGTCGCAGGGTCATTAGTGATGACAATTTTGAATTTTGTCTTTCTAGGATTTAAGCATATGTATATGGGACTGTTATGTTCTTTTTGTGTAATTTTGCCGGTATATGAGCTTATTGCTTCATGCTCTATTTTGAAGAGCAATATGAACTTGATGTACTTTTTGATTTCATCTGAGATAACAAGAGTACTACTTTTTTCTGCTTGAAAAAAAAAAACAAGATACCACGACCATGAAATGAATCCCCACTATACACTTGTTACACTTAGGTTCATCTTGTTGATCCACTCAAGGAAGTCCAAAATCTCAGATAATATCTAAACACCCATCGGTGTAATAAACACCTATAAGTGTAATTAATTTGCAATTATCACAAAATTAATATTAACTTATTGTTTTATTATTAACTTATAATCATATATATTTTTCATCACAATTATCCATTTGTCAACTATTCCAATTTAGAATCCTACAAATTGACAAAAATTGCATTTATTCATTGATTATGAAATAAAAGAGGTATTCTTAATCGGTCGTAATGATCCTGTTTGTTTTAAATATAGGTCTCTCTCTTGTAGATCAAATCAAGGAAAAACTAACTAAAATGTGAAGATGCATAAATGGAAATTGAAATGTAATGTATATTTATATAAATGTATTTTATAATCTAACTAATTTAAATTTGAAGTGTATATGTGTTTGGTTTTATAATTTTTTATATATATTTAAACTTTAGGTTATAGTATGTAGAAAGCCCCTCTTAGGACAAAGACAATGAAGAATTACATTTTAAATTTCAATATAATTAAATACAAAAATTCAATGTAAAAAAACATTAAAAATAAAGTGAATGTGTTTTTTTAAGTATATAAGATTAAAAAACAATTTTTGATTTGATAGCAAAAAATTACCATAAAAATTATAATTTTTATTAGATGAAAGATTAGGTTCTAATTTTCAACATAATTTGTTAATTAAATGGATAAATTGAAGAAATAAAAAATATTTTTAATTTTTTTTAAGTATTTGTTATACATATTTAATATGGAAAATTAATATTTTATATGGTTTATAAAAAAATTTAAAAATAAACATTATAGTTTAAAAGTCAAAATTATGAAAGAAAAACTAACAAGGTAACAGATGTATTTGAATATACTGAACCTATTTTTATATTAGTACTAGCAATTTCACCTATTTAATATTATAATTATGATAACGATTATATAAAAACAAGCACAAATTAATAAAAATAAAATCTAATAAATTAATAAAATAAAATCTTAAAATGATTTATTTTTATTTTAATTTAATCGTATTTGATGAATTTTATAAAATAGCGATAAAATACATGTGTTAGAATCAAATTTTCAATTTTGATTTCATAGCGCCTTTTACATCTAAAACCATGAGAGATACTCTAATTATATTGTTGGATTGATGACATATAATAGATCTAAGTGAAAAGTATAACATGTTTTCCTATTAAATAGACCTAGTTAATTAATGTAGTCAACCTTGAAATGAGTAGAATTGTGGCCTTGGACTAGAGAATGATGGCATATTTATTTTCCATTATAGTGTTGGATTGATAACATATTTATATGAGAATGGAATAAATAAATTCATTTATGAAAATGATTTAATAGATCTAAGTGAAAACCATAACATGTTTTCTTATTAAATAGATCTAATTTAGTAGTTAAGTAATGTAGTCAACCTTGAAATGAGTAGAATTGTGGCCTTGAATTCGTCAAGCCTGAGATAGTTTTTTTTCAAGAGACATTGGTATATTGCACTAAAGCGAGAAAGTTTTTGTGGAATTTTTTTTTTTCCTAGGAAGTTTGCACCATTGGGGAAGATGGCCAGTCTAGTGGACTTATCTCTGCCTGGAATCCCACACTTTTTAGTTTTAGACCCTTCCACATTGGAGGTGGCATTCTTCTGATCAGTAAGAGTAGGGAATTAGATGCTCCATTAAATCTCTTTAACTGCTACGGTCCTAGCTTTGACAAGGCCTCCTACTGGACAGATCTCTCTGATAGGGGTCTTTTGGATGTGAGCTTGCTAATCATAGCAGGGGATTTAAATTTCACTATGTCCACTCAAGAATCATGGGAAGTCAAAGCTAGATTTTCGACTCAATCAGATTGGTTCAAGGACTTGGTTGATACTCGTGGACTTATTAATGTTGAGCCAACCCCCTTGGGCCCACTTGGCGCAATGGTAGATCCAGACCAGATGTTGTAGCCAAACATTTGGACCGGTTCCTTATTCAAGAAGACCTATATGTTGCACTGAAGAGATGTCACTCATGGATTGACAGTGCTAACATTTCAGATCATAAACCTATTGTTCTCAAATGTGGAATATTGGATAAAGTCTATAAGTTTCCTTTCAAATGTTGTCATTTATGGTCATAGGAGGCAAAATTCATACAAATGGTCAAACAACACTGGCTCAACTTCTCTTCCATTACGTCGGGACCTGCTATGGTTTTCCTTCCTCGCTTTTTGAGGTCACTTAAGTCTTTGGTTTCTTCATGGCTTAGAGATAGAAAGACGAAGATCAAAGAGGAGATGCACTCTATTGAGAAAGAATTGGAATACATACATTTGGATCCCTTTGAGGTTTCTATCGACCAACCTACTTCCTGGTACATAAGAGAGCTGGAGGATAAGAAGCGGGATATTCTACTCAAAGAGGAAGCATTGTGGCATTTACATAGTCGTTCTCTCTAGCTCTCCTGCGAAGATAAAAACACGAAGTTCTTCCATTCCTATGCAAACAGAAGAAGGTGACACAAAGTGATTTGGGAACTCGAGACCTCTACTGGCGATATTGTTATAGATCGGGCCAATATTGAAGATGTAGCCATTGGACACTTATCCAAACTCTATTCGGACCTAAAATCCTCCAACCTAGAGGCACAACTTAGAATCCTCCAGGTAATGCCTCGATTTTTTCATAAGATGATTGTATCAGCATTGGTAGACTTGTAACTTTAGAGGGATATAAGGCATTTTAAAGCATACGGACAAGGACAAAAGCCCAAGTCCTGACGGATGGACCTACAAATTCTTTACTCAGTTTTTTGACTTTTTGGGTCCTAAACTAGTCAAACTAGTAGAAGAAGATTGCTGATCAGGTATTGTCTCAGGTGGGGTTAATGCAATTTTTTTGGCCTTAATCCCACAAAAATCTAACCCTTCTTCCTTCAACGACTATAGGTTTATTTCCTTATGCAACTTGATTTATAAGCTCATTTCTAATATCATTGCTAATAGAATCAAAGAAGGTTTATCTGCTGGAATCTCAAAGGAGCAGTTTAGTTTTTTGAATCAAAGGCTGATCTTTGACGCCATCGGGGTCACACAAGAGACAATCCATTCTCCTAAGCATAAGAAATTGGGTTCAATGGTTTTAAAGTTGTATCTCGTGAAAGCATACAACTTGGTGCACTGGACATTCCTCAAGTTGGTTCTTCTTAACGTTGGGCTTGATTACACTATCACACAATGTATTATGGGATGCATTATGTCTGTAAACTTCACGGTTCTCATCAATGGCTACCCCACCACTTTATTCAAAGTTTCAAGGGGCTTGCGTCAAGGATTCCTACTATCTCCTTTATTGTTCCTCCTGATTATAGAAGGACTAAACATACTTATTCTTCAAGCAAAATGAGAAGGTAAGGTACAGGGTATTAAGGCCTCATCCAACCACTACATAACTCACCTCTTATTCGTGGATGACGTCCTCATTTTTGGCATTGGAAATTATCTAGAATGGATGTATCTCAAATCATTATTAGATGCATTATGTTGTTCTTTGGGCATTCTTATTAGCTATCATAAGTCGAGCTGGTATTCCATATTTATGGAAGAAGAGCAATTGCACCTTTTCCATGAAAGTTTCCCACTGGAGATCAAAGATATTAATTTGGGGTTGTATTACTTGGGTTTCTTCTTGAAACCGAATTCCTACAAGGATTCCGACTGGCTTTGGTTGATAAAAAAGATCGAAAAAAGGATCAACTCATGTACCCTTCACAAGATCTCGATGGGAGGATGAGTGACCCTTTTGAACTTGATGCTATCCAACATGCCTGTATATTGGATCTCCCTCTCAAATGTGCCATCTTCTATCCTCCAGATAATTAGACAATTGTTTTTCAATTTTCTGTGGAGGTCCTCGTCGAAATCCAATAGTATTCATCTTGTGGCTTGGAACAATATCTCCCTTCCAAAGTCCTTGGATGTAGGGAAAAATTTAAGGACCCCATCTAAATTTATGTATATAATAAATGGGAGAATCCCCATGATATATGGGAAAGTGTGAAGGCTATTTTATAAATAATATAATATGTATATATAATTTCTTGGCGAAACTTTCACGAAATTATAGAATCTTGTAAAATATGGGTGAATCTTTCATAGAATTATAAAATCTCGTAAAATCATGGCAAATATTTTATATAATTATAAAACCTTGTAAATGCCTTGGCGAATATTTCGCAAGATTTTAAAATCATCTAAAATATTGGTGAATCTTTCACCGAATTATAAAATCTTGTAAATTCTTAGCAAATTGGTTGAAATTTGACATAATCAAATTTCCTAGATGATTTTGTATTCACTTTGGATTTGCTATGTACTCTTACAATTGAACACCTTCTAAACAAAATCCAAACTAATTTGTTGACTTTACTCATCACAACTACTTATGCTAGTAAGTTCAGACCTCCTTAAAGATACAATGTAGAGATAATTTCATAAATGTTTGCAATATAAAATTGAGCACCAGGTCAAAGTATGCAATTAATTTATCCCATGAGATTTGGTGTACAATCAATTTTCACAAATTATGTGGGACCTATCATCCCCTTCAATTGAAATTACTACTAGAAAGAAACTAGTTGCTTGAATCACTACTTGAAATAACAAGCTTCAATAAATGGAAATTTTGATACCCATTCTTGATGGAGATATTGGCTAAATAAATTGAAATTTTGAAACTCATTCTCATTGGAATTGTCTCCCTTGTCTCATTGGCATTTTTTCTTCTTCTTGTGATTGTGAATGGTTTGTGTTGCTTTCCAATGAAAAACCTTCAACATTGGTATTGTCAATTTCTGGTGAAATTGCATTTATCTCACTTTGATCAATAAGGGAACCTATTTTATCATCCATTATATGGATATTGGATCAATATTTCTTAGTGTCACATCCCCTCCCATCATTCCCAAACCACGGAGGGACCATGAATGTAACATGGGGTGTCTGATTTTTCCCCAAAGCCATAAGACTGATTTTTTCTCATTTAAATAAAATGCATACTTAAATTATACAACGAAATTAAAACATAATAACACACACAGAGATTGAAATGCATCAGCATATCTATCCCAAGCAAATGATGAATCAACACACAGAGAATCAATCCCATTCTTATGCTATGCACAAACTTCATATCAACCATTTTAAGATATTCATTTTATCTCATTAACATGAATAATTAACATTCAAAATTAACACATTGCAGAACAACGAATGCATATAAATTAAACCACAGAGAATACTCATATTTAAATGTAAATGTCCAAACAACTGGCTATGTGAGAGAAACGTTCCACCCAACCATAGGTCTCTGTCCAACCTGTATTATTTCAACTGAGAGACCACCCTCGAGCTGGGTTGTATATCCACTAAGGAGGATCTAGACAGGCTCACTCACAACCATGGTTTTGCACAAACAGTCATGCTAAGCCAACACACAGTTGGGTTTATCAAGAATGCAAGAGACCAAGGAGGAGGATGCTAAGCCAGTGAGATCGACCACAGAGCTACATGCATCTCAACTAAACTCAACAGTCATGGCACCCACAATACCTACCACACCCAACATAAGAAAGGTCCCCTTCTCTGCTGCACAGTCCCTCAGGAGTCCCTTCCCTCCAGTGTTTTTCAGGGTGGGCATAGAAAGGCCCACCTGCTAATTCCTTGAGATTCTATCCTTCATTGGGTTTATCAAGCAAACCCAACCTTTGCTCAGTCATTCACACTTGGATTTCTCACAATTCTGTCATCAAACAACTCAACCCCGTCACTGGATTTCTGGGCTATAAAAACTGGGTTTTCCAATGGATTTCGAGGTATCTAATAATCTCAATTTTTCCCCAAGGTTCATATCTATGGATCGCCCATTGGATTTTACCGTCATATACCAATTCTGGGCGTTTATGGCACTTCAAACATGGGTTCTTGCAAAGTTGTGATTTCTGGTTTTTCTCACTGTTGGGCATTCGTGATGGATGAAAATTGATGCTTGGTTGTTCAACAATGGAATGGGAATGAAGAAGAACCAATTCCCATGAGTTAGGGTGACTTCTGTTACAAGAAAAATAGATCCCATACCTGCTATACGAATTTATGGGCTGCCCATGCTCCATTGAAGCCATGGAATGAATTCTTCCACAACATCCTTACAACAGAATTAAATGTCAGCAAAGAAAGTCAAATGGGTTCACAAGATGACATTTGGCAGCATATGTTTCATCCCCACAACCCCCTCACCACTCCCTAGTGGATACACATGACCCCTTCTCATTCCTTGCTTCCATAGCCAGTTTTGGTATTTTATTGCAATATCAAATATTTACATCATTTACAATATTCCATGGCTTAATAGCTCATGGGTAATAAAATATCAAATACTTGTCCATTTTAAATAAAATCCGAACATACACTAGCGGGGCCTTGGCCTTGAGCTCCATGCTAGGAAAACATACATCGCATGTATACAATATTTACACTAAAAGCCAATATTTGGTAAGGGTCAAAATTGAGGTATTACATTCCCCTCCCCCTTAGAACAACACCGTCCTTTGTGTTCTTAAAACTGAACAAAAATGGGAATCCCTCTCTCATGGAATCCTCCAGCTCCCATGTAGCCTCATTGGGACTAAGGTGCTCCCATTGGACCTTTACCTGCTTGATGGCTCTATTCTAGAGCAAAGTGACCTTCTTGTCGAGGATGCGCATAGGCTCTACTTGGAACTCTCCCTCGAGTTCCACCTGTATCACATTCCAATCAATCATATGATTAGGATCATGTACATATTTCTTAAGCAAAGATACATGGAAAACATTATGAGCTCTTATATTAGCAGGCAATGCAACTCTATATGCAACTGGCCCTATCCTATCTAGAACTTCAAATGGCACACAATATCTTGGTGACAACTTGGCACAACTCTCCAACTTGAGAGAAATTTTCCTTGGTTTCACTCTCAAATAAACATGATCCCCAATCTGAAATTTCTTATGCACTCTTTTCAAATTTGCATAACTCTTTTGTCTGTCCTGAGCTGCCTTTAAATTCAGCCTGATCTTAACAACTTCCTGCTCCATTTCCTTGATCATCTCTGACCCAAGCACTACCCTGTTCACCGGACTATCCCAATTCACTAGTCCTACATCCTTTTCCATACAATGCTTCAAATGGACTCATTCCCAATGATGCATGATGTCCATTATTGTATGCAAATTCTACCAAGTGTAGGGAATCTTCCCACTTGGATGGTTTATCCATCACATACATTCTCAGCATGTCTTCAAGAACCTGATTGACCCTCTCAGTTTGGCCATCTATTTGAAGATGATATGTTGTACTGAAATTCAATTTAGTTCCCAATTCCTGAAACAATCCTTTCAAAAAATTGGAAGTGAACTTTGTATCACGATCATAAATTATTGCCTTGGGCAATCCATTCAATCTGAATATCTCTCTCATGAAGATATTTGCAATGCCATTAGCCTTGTGAGTGGACTTGACTGGAATAAAGTGAGCTACCTTTGATAGCTTGTCCACCACAACCATGATTGAATCATGCTTCTTCACTGTCATGGGAAAACCTGTTATAAAATCCATAGAGATCACTTCCCACTTCCATTTCGGAATGGGTAAGGGCTACAACAATCCTGCTGGATGTTGGTGCTCTGCCTTGATTTGTTAGCACTTCTGACACCTAGAAATGTACTCAGCTATGTCCTTCTTCATACCATGCCAAAAGTAGTGCTTTCTTGTTGCTGTTATAGTCTTTTGATATCATGGATGTCCATAGTATGGCATTTGATGTATTTCATGCATCACTAGCTTCTTCAAATCTGCACTATTTGGGATGTATAGTCTATCTTTGTAGATGAGGATATCATCTTCACCAAGTTGGTATCCTGCACACTTTTCATCCACATTACCCTGCTGCAACTTCTCTTTAATTTGAAGGCAAGTTTCATCACTGTTTTGGACTTCAAGAACTCTTGTCTTCAAATCTGATTTACACACACTTAATGTTGCAACATGAAATTTTCTGCTAAGAGTATCTGCAACCTTATTCTCTTTCCCTTTTACATGCTTAATTTCAAAATCAAATTCACAAAAGAATTCCATCCACCTAGCTTGCCTAGCATTCAAGTTTGGTTGATCAAACAAATACTTCAAGCTCATGTGGTCTGTTCTAAGCTCGAACCTTCTCCCCATCAAATAATGTCTCCACATCTTGAGAGCATGTACTATGGATGCTAATTCTAAGTCATGTATGGCATAATTATTTTCATGCTCTTTTAATTTCCTTGACTCATAGAAAATCACAAATCCTTCCTGCATGAGCACTCCACCTAGCCCTTCAATGCAAGCATCTGTGCACACTACAAAATCCTTATTTGGTTCTGCTATCTTCAAAACATGAATGCTGGTAAGTAACTCCTTTAACTGCCGAAAGCTTTTCTCATATTTTTCAGACTATACAAACTTTATATTCTTCCTTTGCAATGAAGTGATTAGATGAGCTATCTTGGAGAAGCTTTCAATAAACTTTTTGTAGTAACCAACAAGGCCCATAAAAGATCTAACATCTGAAACATTCTTGGAAGTAGACCAATCCATGATGGCATTAATCTTCTTTGGATCAACTGCATCCTTCTTCTGAAATGACATGACCCAAATATTGCACCTTCCTTTGATATAATTCACACTTGCTTAACTTGGCATACAACTGATGTTCTCTAAGGACTTGCAACACCATCCTTAGGTGTTCCTCATGCTCTTCTTCATTCCTTGAATAGACAAAAATGTCATCCAAGAACACAATCACAAACTTATCTAAATATTTGCTAAAGAAATTATTTATGAGACACATGAATGTAGCAATTGCATTGGTAAGACCAAATGGCACCACAGTGAACTCATAATGACCATATATAATTCTGAAAGCTGTCTTGTCAATGTCTTCTTCTTTTATCCTCACTTGATAATAACTAGACCTTAAGTCAATCTTGGAAAACACTTTAGCTTCCTTCATTTGATTAAATAAGTCATCAATTCTTGGCAATGGATACTTGTTCTTGATTGTCACTTTATTGAGCTGCATGTAATCAATATACAACCTTAAAGTCCCATTTTTCTTCTTGACAAATAACATCAGTGCACCCCAAGGAGACACACTAGGCCTGATATACCTCTTGTCGATTAACTCCTGTAGCTGCATCTTTAACTCTACCAATTCCGGTGTACTCATTCTATATGGAGCTTTGGAATTCGGTGCTGCCGCTGGAACAAGATCGATGGTAAAATCAATATCTCTCTTTGGTGGTAGTCCCGACACTTCATCCGGAAACACATCTTGGAACTCTTGCAACAATGGGAAGTCTTCTATCGTTGGACCTTTTTCCTTCGACGAATCTGATATATGACTGCATATAATTGACAACCTTTCTTGTAAAACTTTTTCAACTGTAAGGCTGAAATATGTCTTACTGAAACTTGCTTGGGAATTCCCCTTACCAACCTTGGTCTTCCCTCTTCATCAATGCATTCTAGTGCTTTTTCATAACAATCCAAATTGGCTCTATGCTTTTCCAACCAATACATGCCAATTAAGGCATCATACGATCCCAATGGTAATAGTACATTTAATTCTGCATGTGTGTGGAGTCCATTCAATTCTATGGGGCACTCCACCACTACATCACTAACTTTTCTCTTGGTCCCTGTGGCTAATTGAACTAGCCAAGATTTATTATGCTTCACTTTTCTAAGAGAACAACCTTCTGCCACTTTTGAAGAAACATAACTATGAGTAGACCCTGAATCAATCAAAACAGAAATAGATTGCCTAGCAATCTTACCTTCAACTTCCACCATTGATGATTGATGGTCTGCCTGATGATTATCCAACGCTGTATAAATTCGAGGCGCTGCCCTTGCCATGTATTCCATTGTAGCTTCTCCCTTTAAGTTGTGCAACCTTTAGGGATTCTCCTTCCGATGTGGACAATCCTTTAGCATGTGGTTTTCTCCACATCCCCAACACTGAAGTGGCCCTTTTGATGCTTTGTCTGCTGCTACTACTAGCTTGAATCCACTCCTTGCTTGTTGCCCTTGTAGAATGGTTCTGGGATGAATTTTGAATGGTGGTTTAAAGCCACTTTTTTTATTATCAAAACTCCCTCTTGGCTTTCCTTTCCATGCTGGGTTAACCTCTAATTTTCCTTTATTCTGATCATAGCCATGCATTGCCATTCTAATGGCTTCATCAAGACTTGGTGGATTAACAAACTCAATCTTATCTCTAAACTTTGAGGTAGAATTCCAAGGAAGCATTGGATTTTTACTCTCTTATCTTTAATGTAATCCACATACCTCAGTAATTCCAAAAATTTATGGACATGTTCTTCCATAGATTTTTGTCCCAACCTGAGTTCATTGAACTCTTTTATCTTACTGTCATAGTACCTAGCAGAAATGTATTTTGTCTTGAAATACTTCTTAAATCTTTCCCAACTGATCTTCCTTTCACTTGCAAGAGCTTGTCCCACCAAATTGAAGCTCTACCATTTAGATTGTAAATGAAAATTTTGGCTTTTTCATTTCCTGAGTAGTCCTGAATTCTGAAATATTTCTTCATTCCAAGAAGCCATACCTCTGCCTCTTGGCCAGTCTTATCTTCTCCATCAAATGTGGGAGGCCTTGCCTTCCTAAATTCTCCTAGTGGAATTCCCATGAATTTCTTTCTTCCATCAAATCTCCTGGGTATATTCCTTGGACTTCTTTGAGAACCTCTGGAGTCACACGATTTGCTAGAAGAAGATCTAGAGGAAGGTGTTCTATGCTTCTTGCTCACAGAACTCTTCCTTGGGCTTGGAGTCCTCTTTTTTGAATGACCTCTAGAGCGACTCTCTACATCTCTTCCTTCTTCAACTACATTGCTTGGGTTGGACCCAAGGTTTATATTCTGCTGCACATTAGTGAGGCTCTGTAAAATAGCAGCATTGAGTTGGTTTTGCTCTTCTTGAGCCTTCATCAATTTTTCATTGAAGCTCACCATGGTTTCAACCAAATTCTAAGGAGTTACTTGCTCCCTTCTCCCATTTGATTCAGTCTCAGCATTCCCTGCTTGCACATTTTCTCATAGAACATCTTTTTCATGTTCATAAGGATTCTAAGCATCATTTATGGTCACCATTTTTCTTTGTAGACTCTCTTCCCTGTATGTTACTTCTGCTACACTATTAAATCTTATGAGGTGCAAGCACTATGCATTATGAAAATATTTGTTATACATCTTAGGAATGCTTATAGAAACATAAACAATCAATATTTGACATAATCAAACTCATTGAATAATTCACATAGCTGATATGCATTCATTTCTTTTGCTCATTCATGCAATTCTGGAAATTGCCCATATTGACAATACTTGTCCAAACAGTCACTGACACTTTTCTGCTCTAAATATCTATGGTGTGTGATAACCCCATTCAAATTCTGGTCATGCACCATTGTTCCCTGCTGGATAAGCTTTCCAATGCCTATCCACTTGCTCCATTCTGACTTCGGGTTTGGAAACTACATCACTTCAACAATGACAATTTTCACCACAATTCAACACTTTTTACACAGTTGTAAAATATCCTGAACTTCCAACTTCAACCACCTGTGGAAGAAAATCTATGAAGAATCGCGAAAATTTTTCTATTGGGAGAAGTTATTCCATATAACAAGGAATACTCAGCAACTCGCGGATATCTGTTCTGATGCACCATTCATTTTCTATTAAATTATGGGTTTGACTACTTTCCACTTTTCACATTTTCCCAAAATTTCCAATTTTGGGCCAAAAATGGGTATCTCCCAAACTGTGCATTTATGGAAAATATTTATCTAACGTGAATTGTCTGTTTTAATGAGAATATGAAATGTTGAGTTTAGTAAATTTCTTGGATCCTAATTACAGAGTCACTTTCATCCACTCCAAGCTTTTCAAAATTCCAAAAATGTGGCCTAGAATAGTGCTTTTTGGCCTTCACACTCACCTCGACTCCACATACTTTGGAGTTTGGCTCCAAAATTCCAAAATTAACACCGTGCCTGCTCCATGACTGCTCCACATCAGTTTCAGCTCAATCTGACCTTCTGTCAAGCGTCGGGACATTAATTTGTAAAATCCATTAATCCCAAATTTATGCCAAATTGGAGCATAATGGGCTCGGGATCCTCACTAGTTCATTCATAGCTTCCGTTAATGGCCTCAGAATGCCACTGACCTCATCCAATTCCGATTCCGCAAGCTCCTGTTATCCAAAAATCAAATTTCGGGCTCTATACCTTTTTTTTTAACTCGAACCCGAACCCTGAAAGTTGAAATCCGAAATTGTGGGTACGGAATTGCGGAAATCCAAAACACCGGAATTGTGGAAATCCAAAACGCAATTTTCAAAATTTTACGTTCTCGCAACTCGCAACTCGAAATCCCAAAATTGTGGGTTCGGAATTGCGGAAATCCAAAATGCAATTTTCCAAAATTTTGCGTTCCCGCAATCCGCAACCTGAAACCCGAAATCCGAAATTACGGGTTCGGAATTGCAGAAATTCAAAACGCAATTTTCAAAATTTTACGTTCCCACAACCTGAAATCCGAAATTGCGGGTTCAGAATTGTAGAAATCCAAAACGCAATTTTCAAAATTTTGCGTTCCCGCAACCCGCAACCCGAAACCCGAAATCTGAAATTGCGGGTTCGGAATTGCGGAAATCCAAAACGCAATTTTTTGAAATCCTCGTTCCTGCAACCCGAAATCCGAAATCCCGAAATCCGCAACTGTGGAACACCTTCGTCCTTGCAACTTGCGGGGTTCATAACTCCTTCTTCCCTTGGCCAAATGAGGCGAGTTTGGTATCATTAGAAAGCTGTTGAAGAGCTCTATGCAATGGTGTGATTCTCTGCCACATCTGAGAACTCTGATTCTACTATTTTTCCATATCAAAATGACGCCCCAAACTTCACCAATACCATGTTAAAACATTCTGTTACCTACCTAGAACTTAGTGTTTGGCCCAAGCAACCCCAGTGATGTAACATGGGCTTTGATACCACGCTGTCATGTCCCCTCTCATCATTTCCAAACCACAGAGGGAACATGAATGTAACATGGGGTGTCTGATTTTTCCCCAAAGCCATAAGACTAAATTTTTGCCATTTAAATAAAATGCATACTTAAATTATACAGTGGAATTAAAACATAATAACACACACGCACACATACACACACACACACACACAAGAATGCATCATCATATCTATCCCAAGCAAATGATGAATCCACATATAGAGAATCAATCTCTTTCTTATGCTATGCACAAGGTTCATATCAACCATTTTAAGATATTCATTTCATCTCATTAACATGAATAATTAACATCCAAAATTAGCTAATTGCAGAACACAGAATGCATATAAATTAAACCACAGAGAATACTCATCTTTAAATGTAAATTTCCAAACAACTGGATATGTGAGAGCAACGCTCCACCCAACCATAGGTCTCTGTCCAGCCTGTATTCTTTCAGCCGAGAAACCACCCCCGAGCTGGGTTGTATATCCACTAAGGAGGATCTAGATAGGCTCACTCACAGCCATGGTTTTGCACAAACAGTCATGCTAAGCCAACACACATTTGAGTTTATCAAGCATGCAAGAGACCAAGGAGGAGGATGCTAATCTAGTGAGATCAACCATAGAGCTACAGGCATCTCAACTAAACTCAACAGTCATGGCACTCACAATACCTACCACACCCAACATAAGGAAGGTCCCTTTCTCTGCTGCATAGTCCCTCAGGAATCCCTTCCCTCTAGTGCTCTTCAGGGTGGGCATAGAAAGGACCAGCTGCTAATTCCTTGAGATTCTATCTTTCACTGGGTTTATCAAGTAAACCCAACCTCTGCTCAGTCATTCACACTTGGAATTCTCACAATTCTATCATCAAACAACCCAATCCCGTCATTGGATTTCTAGGCTATAAAAACTGGGTTTTCCAATGGATTTTGGGGTATATAATACTCTCAATTTCGCCCTAAGGTTCATATCTATGGATCCCTCATTGGATTTTATTGTCATATACCAATTATGGGCATTTATGACACTTCAAAACATGGATTCTTGCAAAGTTGCGATTTCTGGTTTTTCTCACTACTGGGCATTCTTAATGGATGAAAATTGATGTTGGGTTGTTCAACAATGGAATGGGAATGAGGAAGAACCAATTCCCATGAGGTAGGGTGACTTTTGGTATAGGAAAAAATAGAGCCCATACCTGCCATATGAATTTCTGGGCTGCCCATGCTCCATTGAAGCCATGGACTGAATTCTTCAACAACTTCCTTACAACATAATTAAATGTCAACAAAGAAAGTCAAATGGGTTCACAAGATGACATTTGGCAGCATATGGTTCATCCCCACAACCCCCTCACCACTCCCTAGTGGATACACATGGCTCCTTCTCATTCATTGCTTCCATAGCCAGTTTGGTATTTTATTGCAATATCAAATACTTACATCATTTACAATATTCCATGGCTTAATAGCTCATGGGTAATAAAATATCAAATACTTGTCCATTTTAAATAAAATCCGAACATACACTAGCGGGCCTTGACCTTGAGTTCCACGCTAGGAAAACATACATTAGATGTATACAATATTTACATTAAAAGCCAATATTTCATAAGGATCAAAATTGGGGTATTATACTTAGAATAGTTGATGTCTCTCTTACTGATAGATTACTTGAAATAGCTTCAATCATGAAGAGAATTTAGATTCTTTTTAAAGTATAACAATACATTCCTTTGTTTTGATTCTTTCTTTCTATGATTGTTGTTTAACATCTCACTTATAAGTTTTTTAATAAATTTAAACTTTAAAAGTAAAATAGTCGGCTAGGAGGGTGCTAAGATGAAATATGAAACCATGGGAAACCCTAATGGATAGGGTAAGGAAGGCACTAGATGTGAATAAGGATGACTAAATAGGAAAACCTCGGTATTAAGACTAAGTGTTTGGAGCACTTAAAGGTCATATAACAAGGAATCCTAACTATCACTCAATCATAGGGGTCATTTCCTTAATTCTTCTACTCAATCATCATGGAAGTTGTGAAGTTTAATACAAGATATGATTGGCTTATGCTCCTTCACATGAAAACCAAGTTTAACCTCCATATAAGTCTTTGTGCAACTCAATCATTATTTGGCAGCCTTGGCATTATGAATATATAGGTGAATCAATGTGATAGTATGTGTGGGATTAACCAAGCCATTCCATACAACCTAGGCCTTCAGTCATTACATCTTATTTCAATTTTAAATTAGCTCTTCTTTGGTGAAGAAGTAGAGGGGTATGTCGATGAGCTTTGCTTATCTCAAAACTTTCTAACCCTTTGGTCCTCACTTATTCATATGATCTTAGGGTGATTTACATACCTATCCCTAGCTTCTTCTTTGGAACATTAACTTGATGAGATAGGAACTCACAAACATAAAATGAACATGGTGAAGATGTGTGCTTCTTGTATCCATCATAATAAGTGTGTTTACTACAAGATCACATGGATACATAGTGCTATCAGGAGGAGTGAAGTTCATTGTGATTACCATGAAGACAATATAGCTTCAATATTAAGACAATGGGAGAGTTGGAAGAGATATTGGGATGTGAATAATGACAAAAAATGAAGGTGATCAAAAGATAATTAATTTAGATGCAATCCTAGCTAGTCGATCATAAAAGTAAATTGGTTCTTTCGAAAATTGATATAGAATTTCAAAAAGAAATAATAGAGGAAGAAACGAAAAAATGAAGAAATTGCATGGTATAATCCATTACTTGGAGTTGGAGAAAAGGTATGGATTCAATTAAGTTTCACTTGAAGCATCACTAAGTTCCCCTTAATAATCTACTATTAAGGAAGAATCATACTATGGACTCCATAGGAAAAATGAAAACAAGATTCATCTCGCATGGTTTCGTTAGCACGTCAAAAGACAAGTAGAGATCATGTATTATAGTAATTTCATCAATTATGCCATGTTAAAGTTTTGGTTTTGTAATAGCATGAATTCCACTTTGATATTAGGAGAATCCAAATATTCATGGAAGGATTCATGAAACATTTATGAACAATAAGTGAAATGCTATTAAAATCTATGTACTTGTGCATTGCAAATAAACTATGCTAAAATTTAATAGTTAACAATGAACAAGTTATACAACTTGACGGGAACTTTATACTCAAAACGAGAACTCTAGCCATTAAACCCATATTTTTGCATAAAAACACCAAAAAAAACCCCGAATCTCTAAAAGTGGTGCTTCCGATAGCACCACTTTTTGATTTGGGGTAAAAAATATAGAAATGAACCAAAACATTTGTTATTGTTGTTTGCAAAAACTTTAAAATCAAGCTCTAAATTGAAAACTAATGCTACCGATAGCACATTTTTTCAAAAAATTACATTTTTATATGATTTTATCATAATTGAAAATTATGCTTATTTAATCTCTTAGTAACACTATATAAAACTTGCACTGAGTTAAACACAAATTATTCAAGAAATAATTTGACCATTGTTTTCATATAAAATAAAAAATTATGATATTTATCATAAAATCATATATTAAACCATAATACGTAGAAGTAATTCATATCAAAATTCAAGCACTCCTTTAGAGTTGCCATATTTAAACAATGGCATATTAATAACAAAGACAAAATGTTTCATGTGCAAATATTCAAATCAACACATGGATTCTAACACACCATCAGAAGCTACATTTTCTTCAGATGAATGACTTGATGAAGATGTAGATGACTCGTATTCTTCTCTACTATCAATGAGTGCACCGTATGAATCTTCGTGTATGCCCAACATTTCATATGCCATATTCCTTCTAGAGATACGCCTTGGTTTATCAGACTCCCATGTTGCAACTATTTATGGTGCCAACAAGATTTTGATAATCTTTATAGTCTTGGAGCAAAGAGTGCCTTTCCTTTTCAACTCGAAGTCATAAACTAGTATGTCAACATCCTCTAATTTCAAAATGTCTATGCGACAATGATTTACATTTTGACCCTTTCTTTTTCTCTTTTTGCAAACCTTTTTCTCAATCACCATCTCCGACTTGTACATACCATCAAATTCGCGTGTGTCTGTTGCATACCAATGTACTTCAATAGATATAACTTCTTCATTTTTTTATTGACCTTCATAACTTTTGCAATCCATAATCGATAACCATGTGGATCTTCCGTGGCCAAAACTGCAATCATGCAACCCTCCTTAATATCTTGTATTGAGCCTTTGTAAAGGTCTTCCATTGTCTCACGCCCAAAGGAGCGTCCCAATCCATAGCCATTGGGATATGCATAGCCCTCGAGTTATGTATTGGGCGCATAATTCGAGTACAAATATAGATACAAATTCGGTACTGGGTGGGCGCACAAAGTTGCTCCCCAAAAGTATTGCAACGGGGTCGCGCTAGCAGGGATAGAATGGAGGCACACACGCACCTAAGGAAGCACGCACGTGCCATTAGGTTTGGTACCGAACCGAGGCACGTGCGCGTATGCGCTGAAAAGCGCGCATGCGCTCATGTTAAGAAAAATAAAATAAAAAATAGGGCAGAGCACGTTCTATTTCCTTCCAATTGACCGGGCCTCACTCACCCATCGCGTACACGGAGAAAGAGATCACCATTTCCACCTATTAAACTAAAAAAATACCCCAATCCATCCACCAAGTGATCATCAAGTGTATTGGATAGGTAAGATCCATGTTTTTTTTATCATTTTATTGATTTTTTTTTGTCATTTTATTGATTTTTGTTTGTTTATTAAATTTTTAATAATTCCCAAATTAGTAAAATAATAGAGAAATTTTCAATTGCAGAGTATAAACCTATACAATGAATGAACACAATGTTAACATGGAGTCCGGTGGAATACAAGAAAACAGAAATATTGGAACAGATGAAAACCCTCAACAAAATCAAAATGCCCAAGAAAATCAAAACCCCCAACAAAATTTCAACCAAGACGACTTGAACCATTACGTAAATGAAATGAGATTGCACACTCGAGGACTAAGAAACACATGAGAACCATCTCGAGTGTCCCTTTCCACCTCAATTAAGAGCTCAATTGACTCCCTCATCCATGCACATCGCCAATTGACTGGCATGACTGAATATAGAGCTAGGATGCAGGAGTATTATTTCACATGCATTTCCAAGGAGAAAATAAAAGCATTGAATATTAAAAAGGCCCAATTATACAATATGTTCACCGATTCAAGAAGATAGAAACCACCGGACAATAGAAAGCCACGTGTCTGCATGGATTGGTGTCATTTCCAACCATGGAGGGACAATTGGATGCATAGGTGGTTCATGGTTTACGATAAACATCCCTGCAATAATAGGGAGGTTCCACAGTACTTACTTCGGCAACTATGGGATGAGTTTGCACTCGGTTTACATGTCAACTATTTTGACATAACTAAGTTCCAGAGTGTTGGGTGTGGCTTTGCCCAAGATCGACCTGCTTCTAGGAGGAACCCACTGAGAGGGCCACGAGCTCCTATGCGCGAGCCCAACCCCTCTCCCGAGCCACCTCATTTACCCCACAAACTTGATCATATCGATGGGGCGATGATGAGTGTTGCACGTGGACTCCTTAGACACACCTCCTTTGTAGCAACGAATACAGTGGAGAGACAAGTTGACCTTGATAGAGACTCATGTGTAGGGCCTTCATGAAAGAGTCATGATAGGCCTGTAACTGGTGGTAGCCATGCTGGAACTTCTAGTTCAAAGAGGACAATGCCACATCTTTGTCCCCATTGGGGGCACACTTGCCCTGGCCTGATTGAGGGCTGCTATATGGAGCAGGTTAGCACTTTTTTTAATGTGTTTTCAATCATCACTTGATAATTTGTAAAGTTATTTTAAAGTATTTGTGTTTTACTTAAACTATTATTTCAATGTACAATTATTTAGAGCTAAGACGTCGTCATGGGAGAACGTAGGATCTCTGAACCTGGACGCAACAATGGCAGTTGCAATTGAAATTGCGGCACCTCACACAGAGGTATTTTCAGTACCTCACACAATATTATTATTACTTATGGAATTTCTATTATCTATGTATTTATATTTATGACATACACGATGATAGTTCATACAATATTTTTGAATATTTTGATTGCCTAAGTAATTACTTGTTTAATATGTTCGAGGATAGATGACTTAGAGAAGAATTTGTTCGAGCTAATGGGAAAAGTGGACATGCTGCAGGAAGACATGGTAGTTCTGATAGGGAAAACTCAGGGAAGTTTTGTGCAGGAAAACCCCACGGTCAATCAAGAGATCAACCAGGAAATGGTGGATGCAGCTTCTGCTCAGTTCAAGAATTATGGCTAAATTCCAGCCTAGCCCAGGTTTCAAAATTTTGTATATATTTTGCCAATGTATTTCTGCATTATACTCAACAGACAGTTTATCAAGGTTTATCCCAACACCATTTTGAGCAGTTTTAGAAAGACAAAGTTCAGAGCTTTTAAAGCCATGCTGCTAGAAATCATGGTTACAATCTTTTCAGAAATTTCCTCTTCTGTTAAAAATCCTACTGAATGCATGTAATGAATAGTTGTGCACAGCTTTTATAAATACACTCTATTTCCCTGTTTCTATTAAAAAAAAAATGTCCATGCATTTTGGTGTCCACAGGTATTCCCAAACTATGATGATCAGCCATATCCACTAGGTATCGACAGATCACCATATGCACAGGTACAATGTGTAGTTAAAAGCACACTTTTAATTTGAATTGTTATGAATTACTCTGGTTTAATTTGATTTTTGTTTACTAAACTATGATATTGCAAATGTATATATAGGGGCCACCAAAAGCTACAAGTGACACCGTTCCCCGTCCCCACTTTAGTCCCATGTTTCCACCCTCTCCCATGAGTCGCCCCCATCGCTTCCATCCAGAAACCTCCCTCCGTCCACCCCCTCCCTTCCATCCATCCTCCCCTCTCTGTCCATACTCCCCCCTCCTTCCATCCTACCCCCTCCATCCATCCTCCCCCATTCTTCCACGTCCCCCATATATCCATCCTCCCCCATTTGTCCACGCCCCCCCTTCCATCCATCTTCCCCCCTTCATCCACAACCTCCATTCTATCCATCCTCCTACCTCTATCCAGGACTGCCCTCCCATTCACCATTCCTCAACATCCCCCCTAGACATTTTGAGTCGATACCCCCTATCATACAGTCGGTAGGGGTTCATCATCCATGACATACTCCACCACCCCATACCACCATGTCCTCTTCCACCATATATTCTCCAGTTCCCGCCACTATTGTGGTAGTGGCATATACTCTTCCAATATCATCCCATGTATCTACACATATGGTTGCACCCGTAGTTGCTGCAACTACATCTGCATCCCCCCTCCATGACTGCATCGGAGCAGGTTGTCCAACCAACTGCTCCACATACTAGCCCTGAAGCCTAGTCATGTCCATTGTCAGAGGTGTTCACTATGAGAATCAAGTTAATTTATGAAAATTCTTTGATGCATTAACGAAAATTAATTTAATCAATTATTATTTTTCAATGAAATGATTGTCGTAAATGTTGTAGGTTGGAATTGTTGAGAGGCTCAGCAGATCCAGGACACCTACCTCACGTCTCCCACTCGTATCAACGGTGAGTTATTTAAGATTTGAATTCTACATTCGTTTTATAAATGTGGTAAATATTTTTTACAAATTATTTAAAAAGATGGTATCTTATGTCATTTGTTTCTGAGCCTGGAGAGACGGCCTACTCCTAGACAGAAGAAGACCCGAGATACCAGTAGCTCCAAGAAGAGGAAGATTGATTTTGGAGATGCGCCTGGGAGTGACGAGGGTGGTCCCAATGATTGACACACCATCTTATGTACATTGGCCAAGATGTGGCACTTTTGGGCACCAGTTTCCATGTACTTGGTATGTACAGCACGAGTTTCTATGTATTTTGGATCTACGACATGAGTTGCCAGATTTTGTATAGGGCACAAGTTTCCATCGTATGTACATTGGGAACCATGTTCCACTATTTGCTAGAAAATTTATATGTTTGGATGAGTTTTGTAGCTTTGATGTACATGTATTTTCAATTATGTGATTTATATCGATGTTGTCGATATTTGTATTTTGTTGTCTCATGTTGTGTGTAGTTTCCTAATAAACAATGTCATGCTTTTAAAACAAATGGTTGAGTTTCAATGGATTTTGATATGATTTCTTTCGTTTAGGTTTAAGTGTGACTTTAGATTTAGAATTGACATAATGAATATTATTTCAATGGGTTTGTATTATGAAATGTATTTTGATCATAAAATGTCATTCTAATAAGATCCAACTAGTTTGTATACATCACAATGCAAGGATGAAAGTTCGATGGTAAAAGTGAACACATTGAGTAGTTATTGGAGAAATTTTATGGGGCCCTTGATACACTTTCCCACAAAAAAATTATTTACATCAATTTGTGGCATCTTTAAACCGACCCCTTGGAATGATAAGTGATGAAAATAGCTAGCATGCTTCCCCAAAACAAATTCTAGATAGATTTACCTCAAGAAGCATATTGAGATTTCTCTATTGTTATGAGGTGGCACATTGAAATGCATTCATTCCATCAATTTGTTGTCTTCAATTTGCTATTTTACTAGGCATACAATAATGCAATATTTTGTAAAAGGATATAAACTATGGGAGGTCTTGAATGTAAAAATAAATGGATTGAGAGAATGCACTATGGTTTTGGAAATATGGTAGAATGTACATGTTTGTGATAATTTATAGGATAGATCACATAGCTAGAGTAAATCTCACTAATCTCACTCAAGAATTGCAGTGGAGAAGAAGAAGAAGAAGAATAAGAAGAATCAATAATCACTCATTAACACAAAAAATGACAAAAAATGTTGTAATCATACATTAGATGTAAGATGGCACTGTGAAAGTAGAATAATAACTGAATTACAATCAAATGAATTCGAATCACTCCTAAGGTCATTCGAATTCTACTCAATGTGTGGCTTGGATAGCATTGGAGACATCACCCAATCAGTGGTAGTAGTCACAAATAGTCAAATATCAGTCAAATGAGTCTAACTGAGTCATGTGAGCACAAATCAAGGGATGGAGACTCCAAGGAGGGCGCATGAGGCTGATGAGGCTGTCAGTAGGTCAAGTGGCACTCCGATACAAGAAAATAGAAGATATAGGCAGTTAAACTGATCAATAAATGCAAGAACTAGTCAATCAATGTTGCAACTAACTGTTAGTGATCCAAGTAGTGTAGTAGGGCGCATTAGTCATCCAGGTGAGGAAAAAAAGGTGCACTAGGTAGGTAGGAGAGATCCTGAGGGCTAAAAACATGCTCTAGGGGACTGAACATAGGCTCCAGGTGCTGGGGAGACTACCATACTGATGACTAGATGCATGCATAATGCATGCAAATATAAAAAATGATGGTAATAATATTCCAACAATGTTGGCCTAAGCTTTACTAATGTTATGATCATATTAGGTTTTCCATCCATTAAGAAGGTTGTCACAAGTGTACATATCCATCATATAAAAAATTTCATGCTACAATCAATTTCAAACCATTGACGGGATGAACATACACCATGCACCCTAAATCTCACGAGGCACCCCAAACATGTTGTAAACACTTTCATAATAACCAAAAATTCTACTCTCCCATTTACAAGGAAATTTTTTACACCAACACTTATCAAATCCCTTTACAACTCGACCAAATCAATTATCTGCAATAAATACTAGTTATGGTCCTAGAATCAACCACGATCATTTGCAACAAAATTGTCAACCATGCCATAACAACATTTCAATCATCTAATAAATAATTAGGTTTCTAAATTAGGTTTCTAGTGCTAGGTACAATTTTTTTCTAGTTGTATGCACCCTTTCTATATAGATGAGAAACTATGCATACATGTGTATAATTATTTGGGTTCAAATGTATGCACTTAAATATATATGTACAATGAAAATGATTTAATTCCTATATGTATTATAATTTAGGAAAGGGATTAGGCTACATAATAGGGTTTCATTGTGATTAGAATACAAACTAGGGTTTACACTACCAACTAGGGTTTTTAGGTTAGGCTCTTCTGTTTCTAGGCTAGGCTCCAAGCTCTAGGGTTACCAGCTTAATATTGAAATCCACTATCATGGCATCATTGTCACCAACACCATGCCCACTACCACGATCACCATCAAGCCTCGTCATCCTCTTGCTCGTGGTGCCACCATCCTCGTCCCCATCAATCATCTGTCATCCACCATCAACCTAATGCAATTTGTCTCATTGTCCCTGTCACCATCCCTATCCCCACGCCCATTATCACCATCGTCATCATTGTGCTCATTGTCACCATTTTCGCCATCATGCTCATTGGAGTCTAGGCCATTTAGCCTCTTCGTTTATGTATTTTGGGACATATATGGATTGCACTTGATTTCTTTCTAGTTGTATGCACCCTTGCTATATACATGTCAGAAACTTTGCATATAAGTGTATAATTATTTGGATTCAAAACTAGGGTTTTAGGGCTAGGCTCTGGGGTTTCTGGGCTAGCCTCTAGGCTCTAGGTTTACGATATTAATGTTGAACTACGTTATCATGACCATAAAAAAATGTAACCCTCACTTAAGAAAAAAAACTTATTAGGCATGGGAATCCTTTTATACCTTATGTTAACACTTGCATTAGGAAGTTTCATCAAATCTTAGAGGAATGACTAATGTCCTTGGAGGAACACCTTCAAGATTCAAGGTAGAGATTGGGGCTAAATCCTAGAGGAGGGGGCACATGGTGCTATTTATAAATAGGATCCCAATATAAGAAAGGATTTTGATATGTAATTATTTGTTGTAGCTTGAAATTTTCTAGACTCTATACGACAGTTAGGTCATTTTCACCATAACACCATCCCCATGTTCATAGTCACCATCCCCATTCTCATTGATCCATGACCATCATGATTCATCAAAACCATGCCCATTTACACCATTAATGTCACAACCATCCTCCACATGCCCATGTTGTCACCATCAACACCATGCCCATTTCTACCATCAATATAGCCTTCATCCTCATCATGCCCATGTTGTCACCATCGCCATTGAGAGGCATTGGAATTTTTGCACAAAGCAATGCAATTTCATAATCTTGGATATTCTTGGAGATATTGCTCTTGTGTGATGCTATGGATTGCACCATCCAGATATGTTTTCTATTGGATGATCGTTCAAGAGTCTAGATATTGGCATGTGATATGCATAATATGCTTAGATATGTGCTCATATATCACAAAATGCAATAACCTATTTGAAGAATAAACTTATCCAATTCCCATTTTCTTCTCATTGACTTTTGCAATGGTCATTCTCCTTTTTATAATAAAACAAAGTTAGATCAAAGAACACTTCGTAGCAATCATTTTGAAAATTCTTCCACTTACATGTGAAAATTTTAAGACCAAATATTGAATGTCACATTTAATTCCACAAATATGTCTTTCAACTAGTTTTTCACTCGGTGGCTCCAAAAGACAAGTGTAACAAGAAATTCAAAAGACAAGTGTAAGAAGAAATTCAAAATATGCGATGATAGTGGTGCAACACTTGGGTACAATTGAGCTCTATTAGCTCTATTGAGACCAACAATAGTGGATCATCAAGTAAGGTAATTAGAATTAGGGGTAGGGTGAGGCATATTCAAAATTATAAATGCAATTGTGCTAAAAGTGTATGTGAGGACAAAGGAAACCATAGCAATTGTTGCATACATGTGCTTCTTCTTGAAGGTAATCTAGTTGCATACATGTTCTCCTAATGAAGTATGTATCAAAACTTCAGATCAAAAGAACCCTAAGATATGTCCTATATGGTAGTTTGAAAGCTCCTTTATTGACCTTCATCGCTAAGTTTGTGCATTTAGGGAATAAATCCTAGGTCTCTAAATTACCTTAATTCCCAGTCGTTAACCTAATCCTCTTATATTCCCACATAGAGAAAAAATTCACCTAGTAGATGCCAAGTGTTATGGTCCAAGACCTTGCGCATGGTCATCAAGCCCTAGAATCTCTTGTTAGTACTAATATTCACGATTCAGTCAGCTTAGGCAGCATCACAGATCGTGAGCGAGAGGTAGATTTCTAACCAAAAGTCAGAGCTGCTACGGCGCGTGAAGGTGAAAGAAGGGTCGCCTCCTCTTTAAAAAAAATGATCGATTGAAGAGCTAAAGGAAAACTTCAATCGAGATGGTGGCCTGAATAAAATCAATGGATGATATTTCATTCAGGGACCTGAAGTGCATGATGCTTATTGAGCTTGGGGTGTCCCTGAATGAAAACCTCCAAGGAAATGCGTCATCTCAAGGATCATTCAGGGCCCGAAAAGCGGTCTCCCCGAACCGCTTTTCTCGAGCCTTGAAACCACTAAGAATATGCCATCTTGGTTTTGCATCGGTGAGCCTCTAGCCATTCATCTGTCAGAAAAAGGGGTCCAGCCCATAAAGTTGTGCTAAGTCTTGCACAAATATCGAGAAGATGAAGAGAGATATCGACGCTTACACGGTATTAAGGATACTTAAAGCGCTCATTGTTTAACGGACTAGATGCACCCTTGAATGAAAACCACCATATCCACGTGGTAGCCTCACGTTCATTCAGGGCCTGAAAAGCGGTCTTCCCAAACTGCTTATCTTGAGCCCTGAAACTTCTTATGGTTTACGGTTCTCTGCCTTTTGTTAAATTTTTAGAATTTACTTCAATTTGATCTAGGATCTTAACTAAGAGAACAAAATGTACAGCAAATCTACAGCATATCAATCATGGACACAATAACGCAAGCACACAAGAGACACAGAGTTTACTTGGCGAAAACCATAAAGGTGAAAAACCCCAATGACTTCCTCAGAGATAGATAGAGCAATGATACAACCAGAATACAAGAGATAGTCTTCTCCTAGTAGCAGATCCTCCTCCTCACAAGTGCGCCACTTTTCGAATGAGAGAAGTGTGTGAATGAATGATTGATCAAATAGAGATCTCTCGATCTCTATTTATACTTGTCCTGTCCTGCCCAATAACCTAATGGGGCCTACATGTCTCGCTTAACCCATGGTTAACTTAATCCGGGCCGACCCCACACTTGGTAGTCTAATAACCCATTTACCCACATGACTCATACAGGGCCGACCCCATCAAGGTGGTCTAATAACCCATCAAGTATAAGTTACAACACTTACAATATAGATGATGACACTTCCATATAGAGGAATAATAACATCTCTATAGGAATACAAACACTTCCGTATAGACGAATAATAACATCTCTATAGGAATACAATAGACATGGGTAAATACATTCCGAAGTTACATATACATCAACACTCCCTCTTAACTAGGAAGGTATTTCTCGACACAGATATGCTAGCACAAGTCTTCTTCTCTGGATCATCATTAGCGAATCATCATCCTCGAATCATCGTCATCGTCACTGTTATTGCTATCTCAATCAATCTCTGAATCTACTCATCATAGGAAGTTCTGCAGAGCCAGTCCTTTTTCATACTGGATGTAGGCCCACCACCTGTAGGTCTTCATCATCACTGGCCATACTGTGGAATTGTCAGGACTTATTACGTGCGTCACAAAACCTTAAAAGAGTCTCTTGACTAGCAAGAACCCTAAAGAGCATCTGAGGCCTTTTTCATCCTGTCCAGATCTCCGGGACTTATTACATGTGACCCCACCACAAAACCTTGAAAGAGCATCCCAAGATGTTACGGGTACACAACTCCGACCTCAAGGATCTCCCAGGGCACAAATTACATGTGGTCACCACGAAACCTAGCAAGAGCATCTAAGGATGTTATGGGTACACAACTCCGACCTGAAAGATCTCCCAGGGCACAAATTACATGTGGTAATGGAAAAAACTTGAAAGAGAATCTCAGGATGTTACGGGTACACAACTCTGACCTGAAATTTCCCAGGGCACAAATTACATGCCATAGGAAAAAACCTCGCAAGAGCATCTCAGGATGTTACAGGTACACAACTCCGACCTGAAATATCCCAGGGCACAAATTACAAGTCCTCCCAGAGAAATGTCTCGAAAGAGCATCCCAGGCTGTTACGGGTACACAACTCTGACCTATAGAATCTCCTAGACATACTCATCTGCAAAACCTGATCCACGGCCACAAAGTATCATCCTGATACTCATCATACATCATTCTGATGTACACACGATCATCCTGATCATCATCACTGCAACATCCTACTACATGTCATCTGGAGCAACATCCTGAAGCTCGTCATCTATGATGACCCTGATCATATACTGCATCCACCTGATGCATACCAAGTATCTACCTGATACATATCATCATACATGATCCACCTGATCATACAATGTATCCACCTAATACAAATACAAATACATGATCCACCTAATCACACCTGATACATATCAACATACATGATCTACTTGATCATACAATGTATCCACCTGATACATATAAAGATACATGGTCCAAGCATCCAACATGATGCATATACAAAATACATACAAATGATCCAACTGATCATATCCAACATCCAACATGATGCATACATACATATACATATAAATGATCCAACTGATCATATCCAGCATCCAACATGATGCATACATACATATACATATAAATGATCCAACTGATCATATCCAACATCCTCCTAATGCATATACAGAGCAGTAACTGGAGCATCATCCTGATGCTCATCATCCATGATCCTCTTGATCATCATAGCATCATCCTCTTCAGATCATCTCATTGTCCACGAAGCACAACCTAGATGCACATCATCCAACACTTACACCACTGACATGGGAGAACACATCTACCACCATTCGGGGAAGGATCCAACCCTTACTTTTTCACCATGGGAGAACACATCTACCACCATGTGAGAATGGCTCAGCAATTACATCACAACCATGGGAGAACACATCAACCATGTCAGAAAAGCTCATGTGCATCTGCATCTTCTGGACTCATCACTTCCCTTTGGAAGGAACCTCGATCTGAAGTGCACCAAGCCTCTCTCTGAAGTACTCAAACTGCACTCTGGCCAACGGCTTGGTCAATACATCTGCAACCTGCTCATCCATCGCAACATACTCTACTTCGGCTGTACTCAGTGCTACGTAGGACTTCTTCCTGCAAAACGAAGAGATCACACCTGATCTCATATTGAAGCAACACCCATATGTGTTCTTCCTATCTGCAGCACTGCTTGCCCAATATGAATCAACATAACCCTGCAGGTTAAAATTTTGATTCGCATCATACTTGAGCCCATAATCAACTGTACCCTTTAGGTACCTCAAAATATGCTTTACAGCAACCAGGTGAACATCTCTCGGATCTGTCAGGAACTGGCTCAATGTGTTCACCGCAAAGCAAATATTTGGTCTCGTGTTCATCAGGTACATCAAGGACCCAATCATCTGACGATACACTATGACATCAACCGGATTAGATGAAGCATCACACAGAAGCTTTAGGTTCGCTGCTATATATGTGGCCATGTCCTTGTAGTCCATCATCCCGAACCTCTTCAGGATCTCTACTGCATACTTCCCTTGTCCAAGGAAGATTCCATCTGCACTCTGCCACACCTCCATACCAAGAAAGTAGTGCATCATACGCAAGTTCTTCATCTCGAACTCGACAGCAAGCTTCCGCTGCGTGTCAGTAATCAATCTATCCTCACATGTTACAAACAAGTCATCCACATACAATAGTAGTATCACTGGATTGCCTTCCTCAACCTTGTAGTAAAGGTTGGAATCCGCTTTACTCTTGGTAAAGCCCAAACTAGATAGAAATTTGTCTATCCAAACATACCAAGTTCTGCACATATATGAATTCATGTCATGTGTCTCAGAACTGAGTGGCTGCTCCACATAC
Organism: Larix kaempferi; assembly: GCA_027924585.1. Classification (NCBI taxonomy): domain Eukaryota; kingdom Viridiplantae; phylum Streptophyta; class Pinopsida; order Pinales; family Pinaceae; genus Larix; species Larix kaempferi. The sequence goes on along the minus strand of BSBM01000316.1, from coordinate 22,831,005 downwards.
ACTTATTCTTCAACTACACCATTCAAGAAGGCTATCTTGAAATCCATCTGGTGTATCTTCCACTTCACCACTGCAGCCAGAGCAAGTATGGATCTAATGGAAGTGTATTTGGCTACAGGAGCAAAAGTCTCTATGCTACCACCTGCAGCATGCTTGATCTTGTGTATCCTCTTGGAAGTCACTACAGAATCCCCTTCAGGTCTTGGGACTGCATCCCAAAAATCTTCATGATCGACTGGTACTCCTCGATCATGGCATTCTTCCCAGATCCTGGGAACTTCAATATCTTCAATATTTTCAATAGATAACTTTGTTTCTAAACAAATGTTGTAGTCCTTCTTTTGTCCTTCTTTTGTAGGTGATGGTATACGATATTTCCTACACAACAAGTTAAATTGCATGATTAGAAAACATCTCATAGTTTTCAGAACAAATTTTTACACATAAAGAAATATGTCATATAGTCATGCAATTATCTTAGCCAATGCTTCAATACAACATTTATCCACATCCTGTGACTTTCTAGATGCCTTCCAATCTCTACCAGAACATTGTTAAGAGTTTGCACTACTCCCAACATGTCAGCAAAGAGGTTTCATTCTAGATAAGTAGCAATGGAATGTTGCATAGTGCCATAGGCCACTTACCCATCACGTGCATATTAGTAGTATATTGTTCATTAATGCAATTATTCTAATATGCATAATACACAACCTAAGTCTAAGAACATAAGCATATACATCATTGAATAACAAATATGTAAGAAATGACAATTCAAATACTTATCTTTGTTTGGTTGTTGGGTTGACTCCCTCTCAGTCTTTGCTTCTTTTCTGCAACTCCATTATGATGTGGATTGTGAGAAGTGCTCAACTCCCTCTGAATATCTACATCCTTGTAGAAACTATTGAAGTGTGCTCCTTCTTGATCTTTGCTTCCTTGCAGGAACAACTGGAGTGTGCTCCTTGTTGATCCTTGCTTCCTTGCAGGAACAACTGGAGTGTGCTCCCTTTTGATCCTTGCTTCCTTGCAGGAACAACTGGAGTGTGCTCCCTCTTGATCTTTGCTTCCTGGATTACCTATCCTTGAACTTATATTCATCCTTAATCACTATGCATGCTTATTAGTATCATCATTGTGTTATCCTCGAGGTCTCATACGTAATCACACATTCATTAGTATAATCTTAATATTTATCAAAACAAAATAATCTTAAACATGTATAGTCATGATTATTTCAAACACAGATAATAAACATTAGTATTCAAGGTTTCAGGGAAGTCTTCTTTTACTCATGCATATTCTTATTTGATCATAGGATTCTTCTGGTTAGTGAAATCATCAATCAAGATAAGAGATATAAAATGCATAAACCCTTGATTACTTACATTTCTAACTTTATGAATAAACATAACCAATCATACTAAGTATACTTATATAAGGGATCCTAACACAAGGTAGGAATCTAACTTGATATAGGAAAAACATACATGGATTGGTATGTTAGCTAGTTATGTCTAACATACCCACATGATGTCTTCTTGTTCTCTTCAATGAGTTGTGCTAGTAACCTGCATATCTCATAGGTTAACCATTATAGAACCTAGTTATACATACCTCATGAATAGATCTTCTAAGTGATCCATGACGATGGATGAATCTTTGTCCTCATGTCATCATGATCATATTTTCTTGAACTAGAACATGATCTGTCTTTCTTGGTGTACCTTTCATGTTAGCGGACAACATAAACCTCATACAACACCATAATGCATTAGTACAATCATAAGTGTCAACACCCTAATCAATGAATATCTTCTATCATGCATTCATAATTTTGTTAAGGTGATACGACAAGTCTATAATCAAGATTGTACTAACCGTAATAACATGAATATAAACATACCATAAACTTAATCATGAACAAATCTCGAAACATACCTGGATGAGTCATACCTGTCGAGATTGCTTGTAATATTCTTATGTAAGGCCTTAGCCTCATCTCCCTCTGAAACAGAAACTTCTTCACTTATGCAGGTGACCAATCCAATTTCTTCTAGGATTAACCCAATCCACTTGGTTTGCAGAAACTGGATCTGGAGCTGGATTAGGGTTTGTCAGAGAAACCCCAAAAATTCAAACTTTGAATTTCAAACTTTCGAAAGGATAGAAATATGCGCCTTGATGAGCTGATCAAGCTAGTATATTCAAAATTTGAAAACTGCAAAGTTTCACTCCTCAATTTTGCCTTTGAAACTTCCGGATTCACTGGACGTGACCCCTAACTAGGGTTTGATGAATCCCACTCTTCTTCCCAATAAAAAGGTTTGATCAAGAGCTCTAATATTCTATTTTTCTGAGGAGCTTCCAGTCGTGGTCATAGATTTCAAAAATTCCCATTTTTGCAGAAGCCCTAATTTTCCACTTTTTCGATCAAAGTCTCGAACTAGGGTTTGATCAAGCCCGGCCTTCTGCCCAACCAAAAATTCTGATCTTGGTTTCTAAATTTTGATTTTGATGAGTATCATTGACTCATAGTCTCCGATTACAAAAATTCCAACTTTCTCCGAAACCCTAAATTCTGGAAGCCATGAATGAAGGTGCTCAAAAATAAATTTTTTTGATAGAAATATGTACCTAATTGTTTCTGGTGTAACTCCAAAATTTTTGATCCAAAGGTTCTGAAACCTTTTCTTGTGATATCCTGACCTATCATCTTTCCAACCCCATAGGTCTGACCTCAAATGGATTCTCTGAGAGAGAGTTATGCCAAGTGTCGCAATGTGACCTGTTTATGAGATAAAATAGGAGAGTGAACTTGTACGGTGTTCCACGTCTCACTGGTTCAACTTTGGCCTCTAAAAATGTTTCCAGAGATAGTGCAATCTGTTTACTACCTGACACTTTTTATGAACTTTCATTTGGAGCTTCCTAGCCCAAGTTATGACCTTTTTTCCAAGGTCACCTGATTATGACTGAGATCTGGAAGAGGCAGAAACCCTATATTGTACAGATCATAAATCACAAAGTACAATGAATTAGAAGTTGTCCTTTGGAAAAAGGTACATGGGGATCTTATGTTCTACTTGTAAAACTTTCAGATCTGAAAACTTCGCCAAAATGGATTTATAGCGAAAGTGCTACGATGACTGGTTTTTGCTATATCAAGCCCTAGCATCATAAGTGCAACAAGTGTCATACATGCCATACCATGCCTTCTTTCAGGCTAGCTCTGATACCATGTTAAATTTTCAGAATTCACTTCAATCTGATCTAGGATCTTAACTGAGAGAACAACATGTACAACAAATATACAGCATATCAATCATGGACACAATAATGCAAGCATACAAGAGACACATAGTTTACTTGGGGAAAACCATAAAGGTGAAAAACCCCAATAAATTCCTCAGAGATAGATAGAGTAATGATACAACCAGAATACAAGAGATAGTCTTCTCCTAGCAACAGATCCTCCTCCTCACAACTGCGCCACTTTTCGAATGAGAGAAGTGTGTGAATGAATGATTGATCAAATAGAGATCTCTCGATCTCTATTTATACTTGTCCTATCCTGCCCAATACCCTAATGGGGCCTACATGTCTAGCTTAACCCATGGTTAACTTAATCCGGGCCGACCCCACACTTGGTGGTCTAATAACCCATTTACCCACATGACTCATACAGGGCCGACCCCATCAAGGTGGTCTAATAACCCATCAAGTATAAGTTATGACACTTACAATATAAATGACGACACTTCCATATAGAGGAATAATAACATCTCTATAGGAATACAAACACTTTTGTATAGAGGAATAATAACATCTCTATAGGAATAAAATATACATGGGTAAATACATTCCGAAGTTACATATACATCAACACCTTTTTCCCTCGGCTTATCCTCCTTATCATTTTCTTAAGCCTCCCCTAACGGTCATTACCGCCATCATTTAAGAGACAAACGTTCCCCTGCATTTAAGAGCCAACCACCTCGTAGACAAGGAACCAATCCTCGAGTGCCACGTCCACCCCGCTTTAAAACCTGTCAAATTCAAATTTATCTGTATAAGTATGCCTTCGAAGATTATACTGGGCATCTTCTTTCCATCACCCTGAGTTCCTTCACTAGCAGTGTCCTCACCAACCTGTTCATTTCCTAGAGCCGAGCATTTTCCACCATTCTCTCTATCATAACATCATCGCCATGGATTTTGCTTCTACCCTCGAAGCATCTCCCTCAGCATCAACAGTTCTCAGTCAGGATGGCCACCTCAGAGATGAGCTTTTCAACGTTCATGACCCACTTTCCTCCTTCCCAAACCTTCATTAATTATCCAGAGAAGCCGAGGAGCAGGAAAAGAGTGGGAGTGACCTTTTCAAATTATGGAAGTCAATATTGGCCAAGATAGTTTTACCATGAGCTATGCCTTTCCCAGAACTAGTACAATGGTGCACTAAGAGGTATGCCCCAGAGAGAAGAGTAGTCATCTCCAGATTGGGAACTATCATTTTCCCAATCACCAAGGAGCTCATTAGGGAATTAACCGACACTGAGGAAGACGCCACCAGGTTGCAATTCGATGAGGAAGTCCTAGTAGGAAAGATCAGAGAGTTATCATCAGAAATCAAATATACTTTCGTATGCATGATAATCTCACTAGAAGCCAGTCTGCCCAGTACCCAGTCGATGTTCATCCTTGAAGCGTTCGCAGATTTGTCAGACCAGTTCTGTCTATGATATGCCAAGTCCTCAGATACGACCACGAGCTGGTAATCGACGATGCAGATTTAGGTTTTCTCTTCCTAATTAATTTATCTCAGCAAGAGACTCTTGTAAGGTTAGATTTATCGTCTTACCTCGCCCAGTCTATGCACCTGCAGTTTAAAAATTTCTCTTCTAGGAAGATGTTTAGATACTATTCTCTCCTCTTATATATGATTATCTATCACAATAAGAATTTCTTCAGCTGAGATGACCTTGAAAAGTTAGTCGTTCCACTCCCTTCACAGGAGGGTTTTTCTGTGTTTGTAGACATTGTCATGTCCAAGGTCTATACACTGTTGTTTTATTTCCCTACCCCAAGAGTCTTTATAGAGTGCAAACAACTTCTTCAACTAAACCCAAATGATGTTATTAGACATTGGTTCTATTTTGAGAACCATACTGAAATATGGGTGTATGGAGCGGAGCTAGCTCCTTACAAGTTCCCAGTGTTCTTAACTCCCAGGATTTTCGTCTTGGAGTACATCCGCCAGAGGTTCAATTGTGATGATGTACATTTCATGAAAGGAAATAGTGCTAGGACTTTCAAAGTCCTAAATGAGGCTGAACCATTCAAAGTTAGGAGCAGAGTTGCTCAGAAGGTAGTGGAAGAACTGTTGGCATCTTTCAACTCCCTTTAATATTAGTGTGTAGGTACGATCCTAGAGGGATCCTTTCCCAGAAGAGACAAGCTGCCAGGGTAGCAACCTACCTCCATGAGACACATCCTTTGTTGGACAAGATGGCCAACTTAGACAGTTGGGAGTAGAGAAGAACCACATTGGATCCTAGCGAGACCACTGGGGAACTGATCATCCCAACTCCTCATAAAGTGGACATGCTGGGAAAAAGGAGCACGCCAGAGCCGACCTTTGAAGTTGACAAAGAGAGATCAGGGAGCGTTGTATTGAAGGTGAAGAGATCAAACACTAAAAATACATCCAACACAACATCAAAAGTAAATCCAATGCCCACCTCTTTTGCACCTGTCATCCTCGATAATTTCCCATCAGTAGCGTGGCCTCAGAAGCAGGAGACATAGTCCTCAGAAGGCGCTTTGGTCACCAACTCATCGGTTAAAGTAGGTTTATTCAGGTTACATTCACAAATCAAGGATGAGAATGTTGATCTCCAAAATACTTTGTTCCCAAGGAAGGACCTTGAAATGGGGCAACAATCTAGAATGTTGTCTGCACTGTATTTAAGGAAAGGAACCTTAAAATTTCAATTCTAGAGCCATTGGTGCCTGGAGGTAAGAAAGTTCCCTCTAATTTCAAAACCACCCATGTAACTGTGAATCTGGATGCATTCCCATCCAAGGAAATCATGGAGCTCCACCAGAAAACTGGTGAAGGAGTATATTGGGATGTAATGAAGTACACCATGAGCACCAACAAGCTACAAAATGTCGTCCAAAGACTGGAAAAGCAGTTAAAAATTGAGAATTCATCTCATAAATCCAAGCAGTTAAAGATAGTTGACTTGGAGCAGCAAATCGTGAAGATGGTGCAGAATCCCAATGACATGGCTCCAGTACAGTCCATGCTAAAAGAAAATGACAAAGATATTTCAGTCTTAAAAAAGAAGCTCAACATTCCCACTACCGAGCAGTTACAAGCTGTCGAAGTGTTGGCAATACAATCTGCGCTAGAAAAGGCCCTGACTGATCGTTAGGCATTAAAAGAGAATATTGTCACCTTAGAAAATGAGTTGGACGATCTAAGAAAGAAGAATCAAGACATCCTCCAACAAAAGGTAGACGCATTACAAGTCTCCTCTTATGCGGATCCTACTGACAAACTGGCCCATGCAATTGCATAAATGAGTCTCAAAGATGCTCAGTTGAACTGGGTGTAGGATCAATTAAAGGCCAAGTGTTACTAGATTATCAACATGAGCGAAAAAATTGTCTAAAATAGACCAAGACATCTTAGAGCTACAATAGTCTAAAGAGGAGCTCCAGAAAGACGTCCAAGACTTGTCTAGAAGACTGACCCGAAAGCCTATGCTTAAAAGTGCCAAGTTCGCAATCAGGGAACAGGTAGAAGCCTTGTTAACCACAGAGTGGAACCATTTTGTTGTGTCTCAGGAAGAGTGTGAAATTACTGAAGCCACCACCCAAGATGCTCGTTCAGCCCTAAACAACGTAACCAAAAAGACAGATTTGGACAAAGCGACAATTGACTTTTTGAATGCAAAAACCTTCGACGAGCTCCAAACATATTCCATCCGAGATAGAACTAAAGTAGTCATGGAAGCCAAAAAAGTGATTACAAAGGGAATACTGGCTCAAAATTTCTCTAATATGGTGGCCCAACTGAAGCACGATGTTCACTCATTCAAAGAATTATTCAAAGCATTTTTTCCCCTTGGACTCCCATCCTTTTGGGATGGACATGGAGATTTGTACCCAAAGGATCATTAAAACACCATCATTTTGGAAGCAAGGAACTATGAAGTTCACTTGGCAGACACTCTTAAGGAGATTACTAGTCGAATTCTTGCAGACAAACTACATGCCAATTTTGAGATGCTTAATCGCCTTCAGTCCATTTTCAGAGCTTTGCCAATGACCACTTTTGAGTGTTACTCCGAGCTGGATATGTCCCTCAGAGAGCTAATGATTTTTCAATATCCTTTGGGTAAGGATTGGAAAAGTATCACAATATTTCTGTAGATACAACAACTAGAGAAGACTACAATGAAGCAATCAATAGTTGGAACGTCCTCGGCTCAGCTAGTAGTGGGGACATCTTCAGCACAATAGGGAATTCCTCTACCCCAACAAGGTGTACCCCAGTCTTTGCAGCCGACAAGTTAGCATTAGTCCAATGGAATAACCTTTTTGTAACTAATTTTTGTTAAGATACAAACAAAAAATCGTAGGTCATTGGGTTGTAACAAACCATATGTATATTTTGTAAAGCCCATAGAGGCTATATATATACAGAGAAAGGCATTTCAGCCAAGGGTCGACTCTTTTTGTAAGAAGTGTAACTTCAGATAATTGAATTCTAATCAAGATATAAGAACGAAAATTCAAGCTCTATCTTGGTGTTCTGTGGATTCAAATCTTTGATATGTTCAATTAGTAATCTCTTCTTTTGTGATATCATCCCTCCTTTCATATATTTTCTATGATTTGCAAAGTTAGTCTTGATTTAAATATGAGTGTTCTTAGATTCAAATACTGTTTCTAGATGATTTATGTTGTGAAGTATTCATGATATATAATCTGGTTATATTATCCTCATAATGTTTGGATTCTGCTTTGTGATCATTATGTGTAAACTACTGAATTCCTTTTGGCTCAATACGTTTTTCTATATACATGAGATAAAGATTTACTTTCAGTGAGTACCTTCTCTCATGACATTTCATCAACACAAATTCATTCAAGTTTTTTACTGGCATATCATAAGTACTGCCCACATTATACTAAGCCTGATTATAATCATTATATTCAAATAGCAATAGATGTGATTTTTTATTAAAGTATTGAAAAGACAAACAACGAAAATTATTAATGCCCAAGCACAATTCTAAAAACAGCCTTAGAACATCTCTGGGACTAACAAATCCAATACAAATTTTCTAATGTTTTTTACAATTGTCTCTTCATGTTTTGTTGAGTTTTATTGCAATTGGTCATTCTAAAGATGGGTAATTGACGCAATAAAGCACAAAAGTTTGACCGGTCAATTTGTACATAAACAACATGCACATATACAAATATCTACACATACATACACACATAAGATCGTGCACATACACAATAAATAAACCCTACCTTGCAGAAGGCCATACCAATCTTGCTCAAGGGGGCCATTTATGATCCGAAGGCTCCCAGGCAAGCGTGGCCATCCTTAACACATCCATAATTTCCATATGCACGTGTGGGAGCTGACATAACCCTATTCCGCTCGTCGGTTTGGGTTCCGTGTCCCTAGAGAAAAACCTCAAAGTGTCCTTGAATGGCCACGGGGTACCTAGAAAAAATTCCCGTAGCATCAAAACCGTGACTCCGATCACAAAGCCGTCGATTCCTATGGATTTTAGACCTCGGGTTTTAACTAGGGGACACCCCACACCATGCCTCTAAGGCTCAAGGGGTTCATTTATGATCTGAAGGCTCCCGACCAAGTGTGGCCATCATGAACACATCCATAATGGCCACATGCATGTGTGGTATCTAAAGAAACCCAAGTCAGTTCGCTGGTTTGGTTTCTGTGCCCCCAATGCAAATCCTCAAAGTGTCCCTAAATGGCCATGGGGTGCCCGACAAGAATTCCCATAGCACCAAAAATGTGACTCCGATTGCGAATCCCTCGATTCCAATGGATTCGGGACCTCGATTTTCATCTAGGGGACCCCCCACACCATGCCTTGAAGGCTTGAAAACGGTGCTATTGTGCTATATCAGTAACTAGGTTTTTTCTCAGTGAAGTCCATGTCAATATTCCTAAAGAGGGTCGTTTATGATCTGAAGTCTCCTGACCAAGCATGGCCATTGTGAACACATCCATAATGGCCAGAATCACGTGTGGGAGCTGACAAAACCCAATTTCGCTCGCTAGTTTAGGTTCCATGCCCCCGAAGCAAATCCTCAAACTATCCCTAAATGGCCACGTGGTTCCTGAAAAGAAAGCTCATAGCACCAAAGCCGTGACTACGATCGCAAGTCTATTGATTCCGATGGATTCAAGACCTCGGGTTTTAGATAGGGTACCCCCCACACCATGCATCGAAGGCTCAGAAACGGTGCTATTTGTAAGTTTTAAACCTTAACAATGAAATACAAACGTATATTGATTCTTAAGTATTAACAGAGAATACACAATGGCACACACATAACACTGAGATTTTCACCTGGAAACCCTTAACCGGGAAAAAACCAGCAAAACTTAGAGTCGCACTGCTCCTTTTCATTATATGTTTATTTAACCATGTACAATACAATAAAATGGTATTCCACAGCATCTAAAACCCTAATTCGTTTACCTGGAATTAGGTTACAACCCTAATCCCTTTTACCGGGATTAGATAGAGTACAATGGGTCAAAAATCGTGAAAAAGCAAAAAGAAACCCGAAACATTTTGCGCTCCGTGCGGACTCCGGGGGCCTAACGGCCCCCTCCGTGTTGTACACGCAGCGACCATGTGAAGAGATATAACATACCCAACATTCTCCCACTTGTTGTTCTCTTCACATACAGGAGAAATTTATGACTTCAACAATTCAGGGCAACAATGCCCATGTTCTCTTTACACCAAGAGAACTTCTGAGTACTCACAGACTTTGTCAAAGAGTCTGCAACATTTACCAAAGTGTCAACCTTCTCCAGCAACACTTTGTTTTGTTCAACCATGTCTCTGACGAAATGGTACTGCACATCAATGTGCTTTGTCCTCGAGTGATAAGCAGGGTTCTTTGCCAGAAATATTGCAATTGAGCTATCACAACCAATCTTTACTGCATTCTGAACAAAACCAATACCTGAACACAATCTTTGCAACCATACAGCTTCCTTACTTGCATGGGTAGTTGCCATGTATTCAGCTTCTATAGTTGAGAGTGCAACTACAGCTTGTCTTCTACTCATCCAACTAATTGCTCCTCCAAATAGATTAAAAACGTAGCCACTTGTAGATCTTCTATGATCAAGATCTCCAGCCCAGTCAGCATCAGCAAATCCTTGTATATCTATCTCTCTGTTTAGACTGGGTCTTCCTTGGTAGCAGATTGCAAAATCCGTAGTGCCACGCAAATACCTGAAGACCCTCTTTACTACAGTCCAATTTTCCTTTCCTGGTTTTGACATGTATCTACTCAAAACTCCCACTGCATGGGCTATATCTGGTCTAGTACAGACCATTGCATACATCAGACTGCCAACTGCACTAGCATAGGGAACATGAGACATGTCCTCTACCTCTTCTTGTGTCGTGGGACACTGTTCTGCAGATAACCTTACACCTACAGGAATGGGCACCTTCACTGGTTTGCTTTCCTGCATATTAAATCTCTTCAATATCGTTTCAACATATTTCCTATGATTTAACCAGAGTTTCCTGTTTTCACGATCTCTTTTTATTTCCATGCCCAAAATAAAATTTGCAGCACCAAGATCTTTCATGTCAAATTCAGATGACAACTGATTTTTGACATCCTTGATGATTTCCTTGTTGTTTTCAATTAGCAACATATCATCAACATACAATATTAAATAAATAAAATGATCACCAGTTAGCTTAAAATAAACATAGTGATCAGCTTTGCTTCTTGAGAAACCAAGTCCCAGTATATAAGTATCAATTTTTTGATACCACATTCTTGGAGATTGTTTCAATCCATAGAGAGATTTTTTCAACTTACAGACCAGCTCCTTTCTTCCTTTCATCACAAACCGTTCTGGTTGCTTCATATAGATATCTTCATTAAGATTTCCATGTAGGAAAGCCGTCTTTACATCCATCTGTTCTACTTCAAGATCAAAAGCAGCAGAAATAGATAGAAGAAATCTAATAGAAGTCAATTTTGCAACAGGTGGAAAAATCTCACCAAAATCGATGCCCTCAATTTGGGAATAACTGTTCGCTACTAGTCGAGCCTTGTACTTCTCCACTTTACCTACTGCATTTAACTTCTTCTTGAATACCCATTTGCTTCCAATAGGATTTCTTCCTTCTGGCAACTCAACCAGATCCCATGCCTCATTTTTGTCCAAGGCATCCATTTCTTCTATCATGGCCTTCTTCCATAGTTTACTATCTTCTAAATCCATTGCCTCTTTAGCAGTTCTAGGATCATCATCAGTAATAGATAACACAAAATTAGAACGAAAATAAGGGGGACTGTACCTTTCAACTTGCCTTCTTACTTGGTCAGATCTCCTCAATACCGGAGTCTGTGGATCCGCCTCTTCATCTGATTCAGACGATTCTGCCTCCTCATCTGATTCAGACGAATCTGGTTCCTCAAAAGAGTCACCTCTTTCATCCTTGATATCGAAGTGTAGCTTCTCTGAATCCTTTTCCTTTGGTACATCCTCAATCTTGGAAGTGCTTTCAACTTCTGTGAAGATCACATCTCGAATGTAAACTGTTTTCCTTTTTACTGGGTTCCACAGCTTATAACCTTTCACTCCATCCTTGTAACCAATGAAGATACATTTTTCCGCTTTATTATCCAACTTGATCCTTTTCTCCTTTGGAACATGTACAAAAACATCACACCCAAACACTCTGAGATGAGAGAGAGAGGGTTTCTTACCAGTACAAACCTCATGAGGTGTCTTGTCAACAAACGCTGATGTGGGTGTCCTATTCAATAGGTAACACGCAGTGTCAACAGCTTCTGCCCAGAATTGTTGTGTTAGCCCTGCACCACTGAGCATACTACTTGCCTTTTCCATCAATGTCTTGTTCATCCTTTCTGCAACCCCATTCTGTTGAGGTGTGTATGGATTAGTCTTTTCCTTGCTATTCCACACATTTTACAGAACTCCTCAAATTCACTTTCACAGAATTCTCCACCGTTATCTGTTCCGAGTACTTTTATTTTCTTTTCAGTTTGATTCTCTACAAGAGCCTTAAATTATTTGAATCTTTTAAAAACCTCAGATTTCTTACGCAGGAAATAAATCCAAGTTTTCCTTGAGAAATCATCTATAAATGAAACATAATACAAAGATTTACCAAGTGATGGAACAGGCACAGGTCCAAAAACATCACTGTGTATTAACTCTAAGATTCCTTTAGCTCTTACAACACCAGATGAGAATCTTACCCGATTCTATTTACCATATAAGCAATGTTCACAGAAATCAAAATCTAATGTGAAACCAGACATGCCTTTAGCCATACTTTTACCTTGTAATAGTCGAAGACCCTTCTCTCCAATATGTCCCAGCCTTCGATGCCATAGCGATGTCTTCTCACTAGAGACAGTAAGGACTGTGTCTCCTTCATTTTTACCCTCAGGAACAATAGTACTGTTACATCCATTTTTGAAGGTGCTTCCCAACAACTTGTATAGAGTTCCAATCCGAACTCCCCTCATCAGCACCAGTTATTCTCGAACCATCTTGCATGTGTTCTTTTCAAATAAAGTTTTCACACCTGCATCATCCATTTTACTTACAGATATAAGGTTTCTAGCCAGCTTTGGAATGTGCAAAACCCCGGGAAGAGTTTTAACCCTTCCATCTTTGAGCAGTAGCTTGACCTTTCCTCGACCTATGATTTTCGCCACCGAGTTGTCTCCCAGAAATACATCTCCTCCATCATACTTTTCGTATTCAGAAAACCACTCCTTGTGAGGAGTCATATGATAAGATGCACCTGAGTCAATCAACCACGAATCATGCTCTGCATGTGTACTTGAAGATGCCAGATACACATCTCCTCCTTCCTCTGTAGATTCTTTCCCATCTGTGGATGGAGCATCATTAGGTCCTCTGTTTTTATCAGTATTTTTGGATTTACAATCCTTCTTGTAATGCCCAGCTTTTCCGCACTTCCAGCATTTTCTTACAGAAGGTCCTGGAGATTTAGATCTCCCTCTAGATTTAGATCTACCACCTAAAGACTTATTTTTAGATCTGTCTCCAGGGCGACCTCTTACAAATAAGGCATCCTTGGTTGAACTATCTATGGATCTCCGCCTCATTTCCTCCGATAGTAGGGATGCAACCACATCATCGAAGTTTAGCGTGGTTGCATTACTCCCAATAGCTATAACCAGATTATCCCATGAATCTGGCAAAGAGCACAACAGACTAATACATTTTTCATCATCAGCAATTGTAATACCAATAGATGTCAATTGACTTACTAGAGTATTGAAGGCGTTTAGATGCTCTGACACAGAGTCTCCATCAGTCATCCTCAGAAGGTACAATTTCTTTCGCAGAAATAACTTATTTACCAGGGACTTTGACTGATACAGATTTCCCAGTTTATCCCATAGCTTCTTTGCACTGTCTTCTCCAGATACGTTTACCAATACCGAATCTGTGAGGCAAAGACGAATGGTGCTCCTTGCTTTTCTTTCTAGCTTTTCCCATTCTTCTTTTACTGCACCAGTGGGCATGGTACCTGGATCTACAACGATCCATTGTTCTCTATCTACCAGAAGATCTTCCATTTTGAGCTTCCATAGCTCAAAGCTCTATCCATTAAATTTCTCAATCTCGAATCTAGAACTGCTCACCATTCTTTTAAAGAAAAAATAAATCACCGCTACAAAGCTCCCACTGAAACCAGGTTTATCACAAATCCAAGATCGAGCCAAACCCTTGGAAACAAAGGCGTCCCTCTGAACCCAAAAAATGCTCTGATACCAAATGTAAATTTTAAACCTTAACAGTGAAATACAAACGTATATTGATTCTTAAGCATTAACAGAGAATACACAATGGCACACACATAACACTGAGATTTTCACCTGGAAACCCTTAACTGGGAAAAAACCAGCAAAACTTAGAGCCGCACTGCTCCTTTTCATTATATGTTTATTTAACCATGTACAATACAATAAAATGGTATTCCACAGCATCTAAAACCCTAATTCGTTTACCCGAAATTAGGTTACAACCCTGATCCCTTTTACCGGGATTAGATAGAGTACAATGGGTCAAAAATCGCGAAAAAGCAAAAAGCAACCCAAAAAATTTTGTGCTCCGCGCGGACTTCGGGGGCCTAACGGCCCCCTCCGTGTTGTACATGCAGTGACCATGTGAAGAGATATAACATACCCAACACTATTGTGCCATCTCAGTAATTAGGGTTTTTCTCAGTGAAGGCCATGCCAATATTTCTCAAGGGGATCATTTATGATCTGAAGGCTTCCGTCCGAGGGTGGCCATCATGAACACATACACAATGGCCACAAGCACGTGTGGGAGATGACGGAACCCAAGTCCTCTCGTTGGTTTGGGTTCTATGCCCCCAGAGAAAATCCTCAAAGTGTCCCTGAATGGCCAGGGGGTTCCCGACAAGAATTCCCAGAGCACCAAAACCATGACTCCAATCGCGAATCCGTCAATTCTGATGGATTCAGGACTCTTGGTTTTAGCTAAGGGACCCCCCACACTATGCCTCCAAAGCTCGAAAATGGTGCTATTGTGCCATCTCAGGAAATAGTGTTTTTCCTAGTGAAGGCCATGCCTATCTTAATGAAGAGGGTAATTTATGATATGAAGGTTCCTAGGTGTGCATGGACATCCTGAACACATCCACAATGACCACATGCATGTGTGGGAGATGACAGAACCCAAGTATGTTCGCCGGTTTGGGTTCCATGCCCTTGGAGCAAATCATCAAAGTGTCCCTGAATGGCCATGGGGTGCCTGACCAAAATGTCTGTAGCACCAAAACCATGACTCCGATCGCGAATCCGTCGATTCCAATGGATTCGGGACCCTAGGTTTCAGCTGGGCACCCCCCCACACTCTATCTCCAAT
This sequence comes from Larix kaempferi, assembly GCA_027924585.1. Taxonomy (NCBI): domain Eukaryota; kingdom Viridiplantae; phylum Streptophyta; class Pinopsida; order Pinales; family Pinaceae; genus Larix; species Larix kaempferi. The sequence continues at coordinate 22,815,770 of BSBM01000316.1, read as the reverse complement.
GACTAGAAACGGTGCTATTGTGCCATATCCAGAACTAGGGTTTTGCTCAGTGAAGGCCATGCCAATATTTCTCAATGGGGCCAATTATCATCCAAACACTCTTGGGCATGCGTGGCCATCGTGAACATTTACAAAATGGACATATGCATGTGTGGGAGCTGATGCAACTCAATTCTGCTTCCCAATTTGAATTCTATTCCCCCGAGATGGATTTTCCATGTGTCCCTAAAAGCTTCTAGGAGGTGAGTTTAGATGGGCCATAAAATAATAATTGTGGCTTGGATTGATGAACCATAAAATCCATTGGAATCGGGACATCATATTAATGCTAGGCGTGCCTCTCTCCTCTAATCCTATTGCTAAATTTCGTCTTGTTTGACAATTTGAAAACTAGGGTTTCCCTTAGTAAGAGACATTGAATTTTTTGCACAAAGTAATTTTTTGCATAATTCTCTCAAATTGATGATGATGGCGGTGGTGTTGGTGGTGGTGGTGGCAGTGGCGATGGAGATGAAGGCAATGATGATGATGATGAAGACACCAATGGCCACCATGGTAGTGATGATGATGGTAAGGGAGACAACAATGGGAACAATGGAGATGACAAACAAACATTACACTTTTTTTGCCAAGATATCAACATCATTATGATGTGTTGTACACAACATATGGGTCTTAAGACCTTGATCATAGTTGATGAGGAGCACCAACATATCAAGGAAGAAATGATGTTGTCATGGCTCCTAGGACATGTGTAGGATATTAATTCACCACACAAGCCCTATAAAGGAAATATTTGACTCATGAATCTAATATGGGAAACATTATGAGTTTTCTCATACCAAGGATCCAAGATAAATGGCATATAATGGGATAAATTGAGCTCATGTGTCTTAACTTCCACATTCTTCATAAATTGATGATCAAAGATAAATTTCCAATTCCCATCATTATTGAACTCTAACCTCGAGACAACAACAAGACTCTTTCCATTGCTAAATAATCAACATCAAGAATAACAATTTATCCAGATAGTTAGAAGGTGAAGAGGCTCACGTAGATGATGACTCGGTTGCACTAAGGGTTGGTAGAGAAGGAAGAAGCATTTATAAAGCTACAAGTAGTCATGCAAGAGAAAAAGTAAGAAAATCGACTTTCCATTGTGACTGTAGAATCCAACACCATGACAAAGACTAACATGGTAAGTTCACCTTCTTAAGAACTTTCCTAAGAATCTTTGGTGATTTTCAAAATCATACAAGAGGCATTGGTTCAATTTTTTTAAGGTAAATGGGAGATGATGGACAAGGGATATGTAGGAGAAGTAAAGGTATCATGAACTTGCGGGTTTCTTGGAAACCCATGGCAATTGACAAAGAAACAAAATGTAGAATAACTCATGTTTCACCAGGTTGTTTTCTAGCCATTCCTTACATTTCCCAAATCTTGAGGCATTCTGTCATCCTCAAAGACTATAGGAAATTATTTCACCTACAAACACACATTGCATGATTTTTCAACTATTGTGGGTAGAAGAGTGTACTATGTTTTCATGTGAATATTGCCATTCAATTAACATTGCAACATCAAATTGTCATTAGAGAAAATTTGGGGTCTAAAATAGTCCTAATAAGAAAACAAGCCACCTCGCAAGAAAATGAGCCATTGAATTCAAGAACCAATAGAATTTCGAGAAAAGAGTCAACCATAATGGTTGAGTTTGCATATTTGACATTAAAAAACTAGTTTTTTAATTTGTATTTTCAACATATCTCCCTGTCATTTTACTCAAATTTGGTGCGAGAGCACTCGTTGGATGTGGAATTAAATTATGCATCCAACGAGTACCCACAATGCATACTTTTGAGGGACCCTACCCCATGAAAAATGAGAAATACATAAAAAAAAACGTGTTACTTCAAAGTAACACGTTTTTATTATTATTATGTATTTCTCATTTTTCATGGGGTGGGGTCCATCAAAAGTATGCATTGTGGGTACTCGTTGGATGCATAATTTAATTTTGCATCCAACGAGTTCTCCCACTCGAAATTTGAGTAAAATGACATGGAGATATGCTGAAAATACAAAGAAACAAAATAGTTTTTTTTTCTCTTGTCCTCCAAAATTCAAAAATATTATTTTATTATTTTCCTTAGGAGGCCCATTTTAGACCTCAAATTTTCTCTAATGTTCCATGTTGTGAAGAAATTGATCCTAGCAAAAGATGATAGTCTACCACACTTATTGTTGTGGATTTGTTGCATGATGGCATATGCTTGTTGGGATATCACTAAACAAGAGAAGACCAAAATTATACTTGGTTTCCATTAGCTACCAATATTGATTGTCTCCAAGTTTGAGAATGAAAAAGTCTTTCACATTGAATATGGAAATTAATTTTGATTGAAGTGTTTGGATAGAAAGATTTCTTAGATAAGAGAGTCAATGGGAATAATTTTTCAATATTGGAACAAGCAATCCAACTGCCATAGCTAGAGTCATATCTAGAACCAAATCTAGTAGCCACAGTTGTGAGCTAGAGCCAACACCAGAACTAGAGTTATATATAGGATCTAGAGTTGAGAGCCATGTTGGAAAGAAGAACATAGAAGGCACATTGGTCTAGAATTGGTTTCCTTATAATATTTTGGAGACCAAAAAGCCTCTCAATGTGGAGGTGTGATTTGAAATGGAATTGAACAAAATGGTTGTTTTCTAAAGCTCAATAGAAAATATCATTTCAATAATTAATGACGGTTAAATAAAGAGAAAAGGACATGCAAGTTTTATAAATTAAAGAAAATAAAAGAGAAAGAAAATTTAAATTAAAGAAAAATGAAAATAGGAGAGAAGAGAGATGAGAATGGGAAATGAAAGGATAAGGATGCTTGGCCTTTCCATTACCCCTAACTCTACCTATATATTTTTTGTAATTAGTCTTATAAAGGGATTTCCACTGGCCAATAGGTGAGGATGCATAAGAGGAGTCATGTAAATTGGTTGAATGAACATAAATCCATTTACTTGGGAAGTCATACAAAGCATAAACAAATATTAAGACTTGGAGGAATACACACTCTATTTACCTCATGGTCCATTTGTTAACTTGGATCAAAGGAAATTTATCTCATCCATTTGAGTAGTGTATGCACTCATAATGTATCCCATTGTATGCACTAACTATGAGTTTTCTAGGGTGGGAAACATTATGAGTGCATAACTATGGTTTAAGGATGAAACCAACATATTTGGGATAAACGTTTTGTGCACCAAAAATATAGCTTTGGTCATTTGTTGTGGTTGGGGAATCACCATAATTGGGTGCTAAATGAAGGAGGATTAATCATTATCTAGTGTGTGATATATTCTAATGGCCACAGGGTGCCTAACAAAAATTCCTGTAGCACCAAAACCGTGACTCCAGTTGCGAATCCGTTGATTCCGATGAATTCGGGACCCCCCACACCATGTCTCCAATTCCAGGAAATGGTTCTATTGTGCCATATCCAGAACTAGGGTTTGGCTTAGTGAAGGCCATGCCAATTTTGCTCTAGGGGGTCATTTCTCATCCGAAGGCTCCTGGGCATGCATGGCCATCGTTAACATGACCACAATGGCCATAGGAATGTGTGGGAGCTTATAGAACCCATGTGATCTCTCCGGTTTGGGTTCCGTGCCCCTAGAGCAAATCCTCAAAGTGTCCTTGAATGGCCACAGAGTGCCTAACCCAAACTCCCATAGCACCAAAACCGTGACTCTGGTCACAAATCCTTTGATTCCGATGGATTCAAGACCCTGGGTTTCAGCTAGGGGACCCCCCAAACCATGCCTCCAATGGCCGAAAACACTGCTAATGTGCCATCTCCAGAACTAGGGTTTTGTTCAGTGAAGGTGTTAAGTTTAAACCAAATAGACTAGCAAGATCACTGAAAGAAACATAATCATAAGATAGACATAGAATTTACCCTGGGAAACCCTCATGGGGTAGAAAACCCAGCAAAGCTTTCCTCAATAAGATGATCAACCAAAATACAAGATGTGCTCCCTCCTTCTTTACCTCCTTAGCAGATCTCCTTGACAAGTGCGCTACTTTTCTGTTTTGTACAAGTGTGTCTAATGAGGAGTTCACCTCCTCTATTTATACTAACTCCCGACTGACCAAAATACCTAATGGGGCCGACCTCTCCTGGAGAAGTCTAATAATCCCTAAAATATAAGAACAGGGCCGACCCCCACATAGTGGGTCTAATAACCCTAGTTACCACAAACCCCCGGAGGAATAATCATCTCCGGAATAATAATGTACAAATTATAATATTCTTAGAAGTTACAATATTCAACACTCCCCCTTAACAAGAAGGATATTATAACAACATCTGTAGGAGCAAGGAGTCACCGACTACATCATACATGATACATCTATAAATCATCGGAAGCTTTCTTCAATTCATCATCATCAGTAACTCAACCAGTTACTGGAACATCAATGTTATCAGCATTGTCATCACACAATTATCAGCATTGTCATCACATGATCATCAACATCGTCATCACACGATCATCAGCATCGTCATCGCACGGTCATCAGCATCGTCATCACACGATCATCAACATCGTCATTGCACGATCATCAGCATCGTCATCACACGATCATCAACATCATCATCACATGATCATCAACATCATCATCCCACGATCATCAGCATCGTCATCACATGATCATCAGCATCGTCATCACACGATCATCAGCATCGTCATCATACGATCATCAGCATCGTCATCGCACGATCATAAACATCATCATCATACGACCATCAGCATCATCATCACATGATCATCAGCATCCAATCAATTTACAGGATGATCAATCCTGCTCTCTTTAGGACATAGGTTCATGGATGATACAATCCAGATCAAGTTCCAGGATGATCAGTCCTTATCACTTTAAGACAAGTCTCATGTCTAGGGACGATGCAATCCCGATCCAGTTCCAGGATGACCAGTCCTTATCAATTTAAGACAAGTATCATGTCTAGGGACGATGCAATCCCGATCCAGTTCCAGGATGATCAGTCCTTATCAATTTAAGACAAGTCTCATGTCTAGGGATGATGCAATCCCGATCCAGTTCCAGGATGATCAGTCCTTATCAATTTAAGACAAGTCTCATGTCTAGGGACGATGCAATCCCAATCCAGTTCCAGGATGATCAGTACTTATCAATTTAAGACAAGTCTCATGTCTAGGTACGATGCAATCCCGATCTAGTTCCAGGATGATCAGTCCTTATCAATTTAAGACAAGTCTCATGTCTAGGGACAATGCAATCCCAATCCAGTTCCAGGATGATTAGTCCTTATCAATTTAAGACAAATCTCATGTCTAGGGATGATGCAATCCCGATCCAGTTCCAGGATGATCAGTCCTTATCAATTTTAGACAAATCTCATGTCTAGGGACGATGCAATCCCGATCCAGTTCCAGGATGATCAGTCCTTATCAATTTAAGACAAGTCTCATGTCTAGGGACGATGCAATCCCATCACATACATTTTGAACCGAGGTCCAGGGACGATGCAATCCTATCATCCATTCTCGGAGACACCTATCTACGGATCACTTTAGAACTTGAGTTCAAGGATGATGCAATCCTATCATGTCCACCAAGGACTTCATTCTCAGAGACATCATGTCTACGGCTCTCTTTAGGATGATGCAATCCTATTATGTCCACCAAGGACTTCATTCTCAGAGACATCATGTCTACGGCTCTCTTTAGAACTTGAGTTCAAGGATGATGCAATCCTATCATGTCCACCAAGGACTTCATTCTCGGAGACATCATGTCTACGGCTCTCTTTAGAACTTGAGTTCAAGGATGATCCAATCCTCACATGTATTCTAATCAATATAGGTACAAGTATCCTCAACCATACAAGTACATTACATGTATCATCAAAAAATATGTATTCTCACTAGTACATCTAACATCAGAAGCATGTATTCTCACTAATACATCCAACATCAAAAGCATGTATTCTCACTAATACATCTAATATCAAAAGCATGTATTCTCGCTAATACATCTAACATCAAAAGCATGTATTCTCACTAACACATCTAACTTCAAAAGCATGTATTCTCGCTAATACATCTAACATCAAAAGCATGTATTCTCACTAACAGATCTAACATCAAAAGCATGTATTCTCACTAACACATCTAACATCAAAAGCATGTATTCTCCCTAACACATCTAACATCAAAAGCATGTATTCTCGCTAAGACATCTAACATCAAAAGCATGTATTCTCCCTAACACATCTAACATCAAAAGCATGTATTCTCACTAATACATCTAACATCAAAAGCATGTATTCTCGCTAATACATCTAACATCAAAAGCATGTATTCTAGCTAATACATCTAACATCAAAAGCATGTATTCTCGCTAATACATCTAACATCAAAAGCATGTATTCTCGCTAATACATCTAACATCAAAAAGTATGTATAAATAAAAACTAAGTATAAGAGTCCTAAATCTAAGTATTTCTAAGTATCTAGGTCTGGTGAACATGTGACCTTATCAATGACCTTGTGTTTGATGAGGCAATCTCATCATCAGTAACCAAACTACTCCCCCTTTTGAGGAGGGTCCTTTTGAACTACACCGAGCTTGTCTCGGAAGTATTCAAATTTCACTCGAGACAGAGGTTTGGTCAAGATGTCTGCAATTTGATCCTCAGTGCTTACATACTCGAGCTTGATAGCTCCTCTCTGCACCATATCTCGTATATAAAAGTATCGGATCTCTATGTGTTTTGACTTATCGTGGAATATAGGATTTTCCGTCATCTTAATGCAGCTTTGAATGTCACACATAATCACAGTGGGATCCATTTCTAAGTCAAACACTCCAGATAATAACTTCCGAAGCCATACTGCTTCACAGCTAGCAGAGCAGGAAGCTATGTATTCTGCTTCAGCAGTACTGAGGGCCACACTAGATTGTTTCTTGCTGAACCATGAGATCATGGCAGATCCAAGACCATAACATCCACCTGATGTACTCTTTCTGTCTGAGACACTTCCTGCCCAATCAGAATCTGAGTAACCATGTAACCTGAGTTCATGATCTCCAAGATAATATAGACCAAAATCCAATGTACCTTTTAGGTATCTCATCACATGCTTTGCAGCTATTAAATGAACCTTTCTAGGTTCTACTAGATAATGAATTAGAGTATTTACAGCAAAGCATATATCTGGCCTAGTATTTGTTAAATACATCAATGACCCAATGGTTTGTCTATATAGAGTTAGGTCCACAAGTTCCGATGAGTCATTAACTAATAACTTCAGGTTGGAGTCCATGGGAGTGGCCATGGGTTTACATTCCAACATATCAAACCTTTTTAGAATTTCCACAGCATACTTACCTTGATTCAGAAAGATTCCTTTTGGTTCTTGCCATACTTCTAGACCTAAGAAGTAGTGCATTAATCCGAGATCTTTCATCTTGAATTCTGAAGAAAGCTTCTTCTTGCTTTCAATAATCTTTTTCTCTTTTCCGGTTAGAAATAGATCATCTACATATAACAACAGTATAACTAGTTCATCATCCATCACTTTGAGATAAAGATTTGGGTCAACTTTACTCTTGGTAAAACCCATGCTAGTTAAGAAATTGTCAATCCTTCCATACCAAGCCCTGAGAGATTGCTTCAACCCATATAATGCCTTTTTCAGTTTGCATACATGAGTTCTTCCGTCTTTAACCTCAACCCCTTGTGGTTGTTCTATGTACACTTCTTCTTCAATTACACCATTCAGAAAAGCTATCTTAGCATCCATTTGGTGTAATTTCCACTTCATTATAGATGCAAGTGCCATGATAGTTCTAATTGAAGTATACCTAGCAACAAGTACAAATGTTTCTTCATAGTCAATTCCCTCCTTCTGAGAGAATCCTCTGGCTACAAATCTTGCCTTATATTTTTCAATGCTACCATCTGCAGCATGTTTTATCTTGAAAATCCATTTGGAAGAGACCACACTTTTATCTTTTGGTTTGGGAACTATATCCCAGACATCATTTTTCATTATTGACTGATATTCTTCTGTCATTGCTTCTATCCATTCTTTCTTCTGAGCTGCCTCTTCATAGCTAGTAGGTTGTTGATCCACAAGATCACACATTAGGGCCATATAGTTGGACACTAGCTTTGGTTTCTTTCTTTCTCTAGTGGAGCCTTCAGGAGCTCCATATCTTTCAACTCCTTGAATAATATCTCTAGCCCATGCTGGCCTTCTTTTCTTAGATAAATATGTAATAGGAGGTTCTTGTGGTTCCAACATGTCATGATCCTCTGGTGAATCATCTTCAGGGATGTGTACAGCCTTTGTGATTCTAGGAGAGGGATCTTCTTCATAGATTTCTTCAAGTTGGCACTTCCTTGATTTCTTGAGAGCCGCTTCTTCATCAAATGTTACATCTCTACTTATTTCTATATGATGAAAACCTGGTATGTAAATTCTGAAGGCTTTGGATGATTCACAATAACCAACAAATATTCCCTTCTTTCCAGAAGGATCCAACTTGGTTCTCTTTTCTTTTGGAATGTGGATGTACACAGGACACCCAAATATTTTAAGATGACTTACCTCGGGCTTCTTTCCTGTAAACACTTCTTCTGGAGTTTTGAAATCAAGAGCACTATGAGATAGTCTATTTTGCACATCTACTGCTGTCTTAGCTGCTTCAGCCCATAGATACATGGGAAGATCCTGGTCATGTATCATAGTCTTCACAGCTTCCATGATGGTTCTATTTTTCCTCTCAGCAACCCCATTTTGTTGGGGATTGTAGGGAGTGGTTAGTTCTCTCTTAATTCCGGCTTCTTTACAAAAGTCTTCAAATTCTTTTAAAGTATATTCTCCACCATTATCTATTCTGAGAATCTTGATTCTCTTTTCTGAGAGATTTTCTATTAGAGCCTTGAACTCTTTGAAATTTCCAAAGACTTCATTCTTACCTTTTAGAAAGTATATCCAAGTTTTCCTTGAATGGTCATCAATGAATGAAAGATAGTATTCAAACCCACTTAGAGAAGTGGTGGGCATTGGACCACATAGATCTGAGTGTATTAGCTCCAAAATGCTCTTAGTCTTTGTTTCACTCTTTGGAAAGGGGTTCTTGACATTCTTCCCTTTCTTACACCCTTTACATGAGCCATCATGATCAGCCTTCAAGTCTGGTAACCCTATGACCACCTTGCTTACATAAGGTAATGCTTTGTAGTTAATGTGAGCTAATATTCTATGCCATAGCTCACTGGGGCTAGAGATTTCATGAGCAAGGGCAGTTTCTGGATGACCCTTGAGCTTATAGAGACCTCCTTCTTCTTCACCAATGACAACTGCATCTTTAATTGACTTTCCTTTGGACCACATGAGTACTTATCCATCTATGAAAGCCACCCTAAATCCTTTCTTATCTAGTGCTGAGATAGAGAGAAGGTTCTTCTTTAAACCTGGTACATATAAGACTTTTTTCATTTTCAAGGGTGTTCCAGAATCAAGCTTGTAGCTTGCTTCACTAATTCCCTTGATGGGATATTGATAATCATCTCCTAGAGATACCTTTTGGGGTGAGGACTTTTCTTCAATTCTTGAGAAAGTTTTCTTTTGACCTGTCATGTGCTTTGAAGCACCACTGTCAATGAGCCATGTATCTTCACCAGGAGACACAGATCCAGAGAGTGTAGAAAATAGGACATATTCTTCTGGATATTCTTTCTTTACTTTAGATCTTTTCCCTTGAGGCCTTTCCTCCTCCTCTTCTTCTTCTTCTCCTTCTTCTTCTTCACTATCATCTTCTGCCATATGTGCATGATGTCTTTTGTGAACAAACTTCTTCTTCTTCTTTCCTGGAAGAGTACAGTCTTTAGCATAGTGTCCTAGTTTAAAACAATTATAACATTGGACTATGGAGAGGTCTCTTTCTAAGTTTGTTCCTCCTTTCCTTTTGAATCTATGAGAGGGTTGAGACCTTTTGTAGTTCACTTTCTTGAAGTGACCTCTCTTTCCTCTTTTGGTGTGGGTGGCCAAGGCTTGGTCATCCTCTTTGAGAAGAGCTTCTCTGTTGGCTACCCTAGCCTCTTCTTGAACACAATCCTCCCATACTACATCAAACTTCATGCTTTCTTTTCTGGCACACATGGTTTGTATGAAAGATTCCCAAGGTCTAGTGAGACCATTTAGGGCAGTCATCACAAGTTCATCTTCATCAAGAGTATCACCAATGGCATCTAGTTGCTCCTTGATTAGAGAGACTCTTGAGAAGTAGTCTTGAATGGATTCTCCTTTGTGCATCTTGGTACTCTTCAACTAAGTCCTTAGATTCATCTTCCTATTGATGTTCTTTCCTTCATACATTCTTCCTAGGGCATCATACATTTCCTTTGGAGTCTTCTTGGAAGCCACTTGGGGAATCAAGTGGTCTTTAATAGAATCAGCTATGATTCTCTTTGCCCTAATCAAATCCTTCCTATGCTTCTCTTTGGCTTCATTTCCTTCTGGTTCTGCAACTTCACCTTTGATATAATGAGCAAGATCATTCTCTTCAAGAATGAGACCAATTCTGTATTTCCATGCTCGGAAATTCTCTATGCCTTCTAGCTTGTCTTCAAGCTTAGTGTTTGGAGCCATCTTCTCTTGGGGGAGTCCAAGAGATAAGAGATAGAGTAGTACTTACCCGGAGATATTTACCTTTTTTTTTTACCTTTCCGGATTCTGGGACAGAATTTCTGGATGATTGCACTTTTGGTAAAACTAGGGTTTGACTTTCTCGGAGTTCTATCCAACCAAAAATTTTGATCTAGTGCTCAAAAGATAGGTTTTGAGAAGGGCTATTCATCCATGTAATTAGAATTCAAAAAAAGCCAACTTTTTTCTGAAACCAATTTCTGACTTATCGCACTTTTGGTAAAACTAGGGTTTGACTTTCCTGGAGTTCTATCCAACCAAAAAGTTCGATCTAGTGCTCAAAAGATAGGTTTTGAGAAGGGCTATCCAATCATGTAATAAGAATTCAAAAATGCCAACTTTTTTCTGAAACCAATTTCTGACTTATCGCACTTTTGGTAAAACTAGGGTTTGGATTTCCCGGAGTTCTACTCAACCAAAAAGTTCAATCTAGGGCTCAAACGATAGGTATTGAGAAGGGCTATCCAGCCATGTAACCAGAATTCAATAATACCAACTTTTTGCTGAAACCCTAACTTTCACCGGAGAGAGAGAGAGAGAGGTATTCTTACCTTGTGAAAGATGTCCTATTAAGTCTAGCTCTGATACCATGTTAAGTTTAAACCAAATAGACTAGCAAGATCACTGAAAGAAACATAATCACAAGATAGACATAGAATTTACCCTGGGAAACCCTCATGGGGTAGAAAACCTAGAAAAGCTTTCCTCAATAAGATGATCAACCAAAATACAAGATGTGCTCCCTCCTTCTTTACCTCCTTAGCAGATCTCCCTGACAAGTGCGCTACTTTTCTGTTTTGTACAAGTGTGTCTAATGAGGAGTTCACCTCCTCTATTTATACTAACTCTCGACTGACAAAAATGCCTAATGGGGCCGACCTCTCCTGGAGAAGTCTAATAACCCCTAAAATATAAGAACAGAGCCGACCCCCACATAGTGGGTCTAATAACCCTAGTTACCACAAACCCCCGGAGGAATAATCATCTCTGGATACATGATAGGGTTACCTCGGAGGGATGAAACATCTCCGGAATAATAATGTACAAATTATAATATTCTTAGAAGTTATAATATTCAACAGAAGGCCATGCCAATTTTTCTCAAGGGGGTTATTTATCATCCGAAGAATCCCGAGCGTGCATGGCCATCATGAACACGTCCAAAATCGCCATAGGCATGTGTGGGAACTGACGAAACCCAGTTTTGCTAGTCGGTTTGGGTTCTGTGCCAGCAGAGCAAATCCTCAAAGTGTCCCTTAATGGCCACAGGGTGCCTAACCAAAATGACCGTAGCACCAAAACCATGACTCCGATCGCAAATCCATCGATTATGATGGATTTGAGACCCTTAGTTTTAGCTACAGGAACCCCCACACCAAGCCTCTAATGCCCGAAAATGGTGCTAATGTGCCATCTCTAGAACTAGGGTTTTTCTCAATGAAGGCCATGCCAATTTTTCTCAAGGGGGTCATTTCTCATCTGAAGGATCCCGAGCATGCGTGGCCATTGTGAACATGTCCAGAATGGCCATATGCACATGTGGGAGTTGATGGAACCCAAATATGCTCATCGTTTTGGGTTCCCTGCCCCTGGAGAAAATCCTCAAAGTATCCCTGAATGGCCATGGGGTGCCTCACCAAAATGCCCATAGCACCAAAATTGTGAATCCAATCATGAATCCGTCTATTCTGGTGGATTCAGGACACCAGTTTCTAGCTGGGGGACCCCCCACACCATGCCTCCAATGCCCAAAAATGGTGCTATTGTGCCATCTCCGGAACTAGGGTTTTTCTCATTGAAGGCCATTCTAGTTTTTCTCAAGGGGGTCAATTCTCATCCGAAGGCTCCCGAGCATCCGCGAACATTGTGAACAAGTCCAAAATGGCCATGTGCATGTGTGGGATCGGACACAACCCAACTCCTCTCGCTGGTTTGCGTTCCGTGCCCCTGGAGCAAATCCTCAAAGCATCCCTGAATGGCCACGAGGTGCTTGACCAAAATTTCCATAGAACCAATATTGTGAATTCAATCATGAATCCTTTGATTCCGATGGATTCAGAACACCGGTTTCTAGCCAGGGAACTCCCCACACTATGCCTCCAATGCACAAAAACGGTTCTATTGTGCCATCTCCGGAACTATGTTTTTGCTCAGTGAAGGCCATTCCAATTTTGCTCAAGGGGGTCAATTCTCATCCAAAGGATCTCGGGTGTGCATGGACATCGTGAACATGTCCACAATGGTGTTGTTCGGTATTTTTACCCTATAGCAAGGAGAGGGACACTACCAACTTCTGGGGTGACAGGTAAATACATTAATCATATCACATAGGCTTCTACAAAAGCAAATAATCAGTACAATTATACTTGATCATTCAGAGTGCTTGTGCAACCGGATTTTGGGCTCCTGCTCTTCACACTAACTTTGGAATTCCTCCAGCATAACAACCCTTAATGCATAGTTTCTCCTCCTAGTTCTCTAATTGATTCTAACTAGTCTGAGTCTCCTTTGAGTCTAGTTTCTTTCATGCATCCTCCTTGTATTTATGGGACAAGGTACGCAGTTAGGATTGAGAGGTAGTTTGATTGGGAAGTTGGGGAAGTTGCAAACCAACTTCAACTAATCCTAATTCGTCAAATTAATATATTTTTTATTACATTTTAAGATGTACCCGAGTTTTCTTAAGTGGAGTAGTGCACAATACACAACTTTCATGCTTACAACCAACGTTTGCAAGGGTTTTGAGGGTGTACACTGGTCTACTGAAGTAGAGTAGCATATTTTAGTAGGTAAACGCTAGTCTACTGAAGCAGAGTTGCATATTTCAGTAGGTAAACGCTAGCCTACTGAAGCAGAGTTGCATATTTTAGCAGGTGAACACTGCTCTTATGCCTGTAGGGTAGCATTTATGTCAAAATATAGGTAAAAACAGTGTTTTGTCAGCTGCAGAGGGGTAAGTCTAGTCCATACATCACCTATATTAATCTAGCTCTTCAATCCAAGTTGTCCTTTTGTGTGATCAAAAACTTAATGTGATCATAGATGGAGAAGTGCAGATTTGACCTATAACAGATGCGCCCTAATGTGTGAGGTTAGAGGGAAACGATGACCGAAATACATTATAATTCCAAGTCAGCAGAGGAGCAAGAAACCATAGAACCAAGTCACAAAAGTACCTAAAATAACGATCAAGGTCAGCGAGTAATTACAATCTTAACATCATATAGATGTGTAGCATGATATAGCATGGTCTCTGATACATAACTAGGAGATGTATATATAGCATGGCCACTGAAATACAAGTGTGGATCCATGTCAAATGAGAGATAATAGCCATAACAACAAACTGGATCTATGTCTCATGGAGAGCCAAAATGAGTGAGGCTCAGTCTTGCGTAGCTTGGGTGATAACATAATGAGGTAATGCTATCAAAATACCAAGGTCTTCATCCAAACAACCCAAGGTACAAACCCTAACCATGTGAATAAATGAGCTGAAGTCGAACATGGGGGGTATCGTTTGATTACCGGTCATTGATGTATTCTATTAACAAATGCGAGGGCTTCCATCGATAATGATAATGGGGCCCAAGGTACCTAGTACAATCCAACAAGTGTGAATAAGTGGACTTGACGTCGAACACTTGAGGAACCTGTCAAATAAGAGACATTGATGTATTCTCATAATTCAACAGCGAGAGAGATTGCCACTGGTGACTGCAATCCCTAAGGTACTAACCGAAACTCTAAAACTTCATTCCCAGAGCAAAATGAGTTGATGTTGATGGGAAGAAGTCTATTGCAAGGGTGGCCTTAAGGAATCCTCCATCATCCAACACGAGGAACACTCAAAGGTATGAGCTGAAGTGGAGTAGAACAAGTAACAAGACTGAAACTAGGAAGGCCGACACATGAGGTCAAGATAAACTACAGAATGGCCGACACAGGCTGTATCCTTGAATAATAAGCACGACACAAAGTGACTTAGGAATTTTTCAACATGATGGGAAAGTGATATAAGCCTGCAATGTAGGAGACATTAGAAGACCCTCCATATGGTTGGAAGAATAACCAACCAAGGGAGTAAACAACTCGAAGATCAGGTTCACCCTAAGGTCAAAAACTAAACCCAACTGAAATGATAGACTCAAATAGGTGCTGAGTTCAAGGATAGGATTGACTGAACTGCCTTTGAAATTGCAAGATGTGATATACCCTTCTTATCCCTTATTCTTTTTAGATAAAAGAATACCTTTCTTGTTGTTTTAATGAGTCCAAGAAAGAATGAAAACTCAATAGATCCAACCATGTAAAGAGTTTAACGAGCCCATGGGAGGAAGACTCAGGACCTTCTTCATTGTTTACAGAGTTTGAAGAAGAGATAGAAGAATACTCTATAATACTGATCTCTGGATTTTAATATCGAGCTGAGATCTGTTCTTGCTCGCCGGTGTTTTCAATTTTAAGGAGTGTCAAAAACTTAAACAATAACTCCATACACCTACTCGTGGATTTTAATATTGAGCCCAAGTAGGTTAATGCTCGCAGGTGTTTTCCTATTTATAAAGTCTGAAAAAATTAAACAATCCTCTATTTACCCTCTCATGGATTTCACATCGAGCCCAAGTAGGTGAGTGCTCACTTAGTGTTTTCATGTTTCAAGAACCTGAAAACCCTAAAGAAGGCTCCAAAAGGTCCTTTTTCGTACAGTTAGTCTCCTCCCCCGAAAAAGTGTAAAACAATGGAAGAAGAACTCTTCTAGCCACGGATGACTAGAGTATTCCTTTTTCGTAAGTAATCCGCAAAAGTCCGGAAAAGGGTTAAAATTATACTTAAGCAGATGGGCCTTCAATTCCTTTAATGAGCTTGAAGAGGACAAGTCTGCTTGACAATCTTGTCATATTTAAAGAGTCTAACAAGAGCTTAGAGAGAACTCCATAAAAAATCTTTTTTGTAAAATTTTAACGAGCCTGAAAAAGTAAACTTGTGACCTCCTTACTATTTTTAACGATCTCAAAGGAGAGATGGAAGAATGCTCATAACTTCCTTACTATTTTTAACGAGCTCGAAGAAAAGGTGGAAGAATGCTCATAACTTCCTTACTGTTTTTAACGAGCTCAAAGAAAAGATGGAAGAATGCTCATAGGTAGATCAATGTCCAAATGAATGGCAGACTGTATTATAGGCTCTAGGAAAACTTCATCAGAAGGAAGTATATCATCTCAAATAGAACACATATCTAAACATTCAGATGGAGTCATAACTTGGTCAATAGCCGGGACCCAGTACCAAGAAGGTAAGCATGAATTCAGAGGCTTTTTCTTAGTAGCAATTGGACTCAAGGAACAATATGCCACATAATTTGATTGTGTCATGGTAGTGCCTATTGACGAGGGACATACTTGGTCTATAGTTGGGTAATAAGAGGGATCAACAAATGTAAGTTGATCGATAGTGACAATGCTTTCGTTGTGAGGAAAATGCATCACACGAAAGAGCGTAGACACCACAGCTTGCATAGTATATACGTAATCATTCCCGAGGATCATATCAAAATCCATAGGGGCCTTTAAAACCATAAAATCAACTAAGACTGTTTTTCCACCCAAAGTAACAGGTACTTGAGGGAGGAATCCCAATGGTTCACTAGGTCTTTTATCGAAAGTTAACGACCAATTAATAGCTGGAACAAGGTTAGGAAAACCTAAATCTCTCCAAGCATAAGGGGATAAGATACTAACAGAGTCTCCTTCATCTACAATACATTGATGAATCGCATGGTTTCCAATATCAACCTTTATTTGGAAAGGTGTAGCAGAAGGAAGGTGAGGCCCAGTTAGACTATTCCAATTAAAGGAAATGATCCCAGATTTTGGTAGGGGTTCACTCGGCATAGATGTAGTGCCCCCATTTTCAGAGATATTCGAACTGGTAATGCATAAGACTTCAGGGACATGCGCATCAGTCTCTGAAGGACAGATGGTATCGGTCGAAGATTGCATCGATTCGATTGCTTCACTCTCCAAAGGAAGAGTGGGGTTGACAAAAGATTGCATTGGTTCAACCACTTCATCAACCAAAGGTTGATCTGGCTGTTAAGAATCTATAGAAAATTCAGGAGCAGAGGATCCTTTAGACATGGACCACACTCTCCGCACCTATGGAATAGCAGGGCACCGATGAGCAAGGTGATCTCCCTTACAAAGTTTACAAGGGAACTTTGGCTTGCGTACTATAATCTTAGACTCCGTAACAACAACAGTGCTCTTAGCATGACTAGCATTGGATGACATCTTGCCCCCAGCATAATTGCATTGGTTGGTTGCTCAGAAGCAGAAGACTTTTGAACTATGGACCACACTCTTTGCACCTCTGGAATAGCAGGGCATCGGTGAGTAAGATGGTCTCCCTCACAAAACTTACAAGGGAACTTAAGCTTCTGTTTATTAGGTTTGTCGACAATGTCAACTTTCTCAGCATGACTTGTAGTGGCTGATCTAGTGTCTCCAGTATGACTCACAGGAATTGGTGACTTGTCATTAATATGACCAGCAGTGATCAATGATGTGTCCTCAACATGAGAAACAGTGGTTGAGGAAATGCTTTCAGTATAATTTTCATTGACTGAAAGTTTGCTCCTAGCATGATCTCTAGAGGCTGGGTAGGTGCCCCCAACATGACTTCCAAAGCCAGGGTGGCAAGGTTCAGTATGATTCACAGTGACTGAGTGTTTTTTCGCAGCATGACCTCCAGAGGCTGGGTAGGTGCCCCTAGCATGAACTCCAGAGGCTGGTTGGATGCCCCCTTGCTTTGGCATCTTCTTCCTATTCTTACTCCATCTATTCCTTTTAGACTGCTGGTTACTAGTATTACTACTTTCACCACATGAGGTAGAAGGAGGAGGAGAAGATGTTACTGGTGAAGTGGGCATAGGTTTCTGATGCTCTTGATGTGGGGTGCTTATTTGAGAAGCATCAGGAGCATGCAAGGAATTCAGAGTGGAAAACAACCAAATCGGTAGACCTATAGTGAATCTTGGAATATTCAAGGTAGCCATTAAGGGAGTACCAATGTTCCCAATGAATGGAAAAGCACAAGGATCCCGTTGAACAGGGGTCCCTTGATTGGTGCTCACTGGGATGCTATCCATAGTTCCGACTCAATGGGCCAGAAATATCTAAGGCCAACTAAGGGCGAGAGGCACAAAGAGCACACCACTACAAAATCCTAAGTATCCAAAACCAGGCAAACAAGGATTGTGAATACTCTCAATAGAAAGTCTAGGATGATTAGGGCCCAGAACAAGCTAGTAGAGCATCGAAGAATAGTTATACGGCGTCCAGTTCAGGTCCTCTGGGTGCAAGCATTTGAATCACCAAACCACCCTCCCGGGATTACTGAAAAGGGTTACCTTCCGTATCTATCCTAGGTACAATGAAAATAGACTTTCACTGCCACCTGTGTAAGAAACCTTAAATTCAAGATACTAAGGCTACCATTAACACGAAAGAAGCTATCGGGGATAGTCGTAGGTCCAACTAGAATGCATGGGCAGGGTATCTAAGCCCGAAATCCAAAATGATTCCCGTACACGAACCAACCTTGGTGTATGCTCCGAATGAAAAGTGAATGGGTATCCTCACTATTTCACCTTCGCAAGACCTCATGCTTAACTCCGATTTCAGTGGAGCTTCCAGAACAACTTTGATGTCAATGGGTTTTCCTAAATACAATATCACTACGATTATTGAGTAATGAAAATGGTTTCGAATAGTTAAAGTGTGTTCTAATCTGAAACCCTAGCCTAAGCTAGTTGGTGTAGTGACATCCCTAGAAAGAAAAGTTGCTAATAAATTTTATTAATTATTCTTTTTAAGGGTTGTTCTTTACTCAAAGGTTGCAGTGCATTGTGTGGTGTGGTTGTGACAGAAATGGAAAGTACATAATAGTAAAGAACTTTCACTAAAATTTCTCATTCATTGTTTTCCAAAACTAAAGATAAGCAAACCTAAAACAAGTATCTTTTTTTATTTTCTTTTCAAATTCAAAACAAAGTAAACTACACTACTTCGAAATGATTATAAGTCTCAGTACTTTAAACTACCAAACCCATTTTTTGCCTTTTTTGATATATGTAAAAGAAAAAGAACTCGAAAATGGAAGCAAGACAAACTTAAAAGAGAAATGTGAGTAAGGAAAAGCAACTCTAAGGCTCACAAAAATCAAATCGATGACTTGACAAAGACTTGTCCTACAAAGTTTTTTAAAGGAAAAAACTTTGGTCTTGGAAACAAAGTGAAAAGAAAACAGGGATAAAAGACGCTTGTAATGGAAAGGAAAACCTCCAAGGTTGCTCCAAAGCACCAAAAACCCTAACAAAGCACTAAGCCAAGTGTTAACACCTAAAAAGTGCTCACTAGCTCATTCCCTTACTCACATGACCCATTTGTCCACTTTTCCACCATCTGAGCCCCTGAAACCAACAAAAGGTCACCAAAAGACCTCAGTACACCCCTTTTTCCATTAAAAAAGATTATTTTTCCAAGAAAATCATAAAAAACCCTCAAAAATGGTCCAAATTCCCAAAAATATTAAAAAGGGAATTAAAATATTATTTTTATTCAAAAAAGGAAAAAGGAGGGAAAAGTACCTAAACCATGTTGGTCAATACCATTTGGTTTCCACAAAACCACAAATGGTATTTGCCACCACCAAAACCTATAAAAAGGTGGTAGGGGCTCCTCATTTCACATCCTTCCATTATCTCATCCTTATGCTGCTGAAATCTCCCCTGAGCACTTTTAGCCATTGAAGCAACCTTGGAGAAAGAGACCTATTGGAGTTTGGAGCTACTCATCTTGGGAGTTGCTCAACATCAACCTTCACCATTGAAGGTAATATCGCAAGCACTTGCTTGCCCCCCACTTTTCAATACAAAAAATTATTTATTATGTTTCTTGTTCTTGATTTTGAAATGTTTACATTATTTGCTTAGATTCTTGTTTAGATCCATGAAAAGTATTGTTTATTTAGTTTAATTGTTTTTATTTCTATTGAAACTGCTACTACTAGTTAGTAGGTGCCCATAGCACTAAGCCTGGTTGCAAAACCGGGCAAAAAGTTTTTTGGCGACTCCGCTTTGGTTTGAACTATAGATCTCTAGTTTTGCCTTTAATCTTAGTTTTTTATGAGTTTTTAACCTTTAGATCCATAGATCTGCCATCTTAGACAGCAGATCCATTGCTGCTCTGAGTTTTGGCCCCATAAACAGCCCGAAATTTTCAATTTTCGGGTTCGTTTCTCGGTTTCCGTGCACGGCTTTCGCCTCGCGGTTTTTTGCCAGACAGTCGCGCGGTCCATCGCGACTTTTCTGCGTTTTTCCGCGCGGCCCATCGCGGTTTTTTGCCAGACAGTCGCGCGGTCCATCGCGACTTTTCTGCGTTTTTCCGCGCTACCCATCGCGGCTTTTTGCCAGAAACCCGCGCGGTCCATCGCGACTGTGCGACAGAAACCCGCGCGGTCCATCGCGACTTTTGGCCCAAAACCCGCGCGGTCCATGTCATTTTTTGGCCGCGCAGCTCAATTTTCAAACGACCATATCTCCCTCTCCCGAACTCCGTTTGAAACGATTTTTTTTTTTCAAATTGGGTGTTTTCGATCAAGGAATCCAAATATGCTATTAGATTTAAGAAATTTTCCATAGAAATTTATCTAATATTGTATTTTAGTGTTATTGATCACTTCAGTTCACCCATTTTGGCTCATTTTTTACAGTATTAGATTCTTCATATTTTACAGCCATAGAAAAAAATTTTACTATTTAAAGTGCATATCTAGAAATCTTTTTAAAAATTTTCAAGAAAGTGAAAGAAAGACTCATTATTGCATTTTCATCTAGATTCAAATTTTTTCGTGTTTACTTCTTTAAAATCTTGCCCTTAGCAATTTTCTTGAACGAAGAAATCCATTTATTTCTTTTAAAAGAAGTCTATTATTTGCTTTCATTAATCCAAGAAATCCTTTATTTTTTGAGTTATTTTTTGAAAAGCATTTAAATTCCTTTTAGTGAAAAAGTCATAAATATTTGCTTTTTATTTTCGAAAAGTCCTTTATTTTTTGAAAATTTCCTATAAAGCATTTAATTTTTTCAAGTTCAGTTTACAACACCTCACGTGCACTCACACGATCACTTAATTGAACTAAGCCTTAAAACGTACCTTAATTTGAACACACTTTTAACCCCACTTGGGGAACACTAAAAGAATTCTTGTAGCTAGGTAGTATTGGGGGGATAGGTGTTCCAATAACACCCCTCAGTTCATACATCTGAGACATAGAAGTTGTCCAACTAGGGAGCTAAAATCTCTTAGTACTTTTTGGCGCGGTCACAACCGGTTTGTGGGAAGGCCTCTCCCCTAGGAGGGTTGAAGTCGCGAGGATGGTTCTGGAAGCCTGAGTGGGATACCGAAACCCATTCAGTAACCGAAGGGCTACCATTCGCAGTTCTCGGGATATCCCTGTATTGGGATATTGCGATCAAAGGACCAAACAGCAGATTTACCTTTTCTCGATGCGTCATGAACGGAGTATCCTAGTAGCCTGTCTTTTAGGATTGATTACCCGGTGTCCCTCCCGGTAGGGGGATATCTAGCCGTTGTCTCAACATTCATATTGTCTGACTTGGATTTCATCACCTTGCAGAGGATATCGTCTGTTTGAGTCACAATACTTTTAGATTAGGTGTTTGCATGATTTCAACCTACCTGTGGTCTAGTTACACCTATTTTTTCTAGGAGCCGCTTGCATGTTGGTATTCTGACCAGTTGTTGCATTCCTCCACTTATTGTAGCACAGCTGCTAGAATAAGTGCCCTTTTTGAGGATTGATTTTTTGGCCTGAGAGCCTTCTTTTTTCACTCCCCTTCTTGCACCCTTGGTTGCATTAGGGTTTTGAGTCTTTTATATATATCACCACCTGATACTTAAACAAATTTTTACATCAAAAACTTATATTCTCACCATTGAGAATTCTAGACGTTCTCGTCGTCTACAGGGCGAACTCCCAGAGTTTAGTCCACTTGGCTCTCCACGTCACGGACGCAGAGCCCTATCCCTTGATTCGACACATCGTCAATCAACTAAACAGTCATCCGATTCTGACACACCTCACTTCACTTTTGATTTGGAGGTAGAATCTGAAAAACCCCACAGAGTTACCACCAACCACCATTATGTCTGGAACACCATTTGATCCACTATTTACAACTACCATAGGTCAGACATCTGCAGACCCTTCTGCTGTAGTACCATCCACGGCAACAACCACCCCTCTGGGTATGCCCAATATGGGTAATACTCCACTTTAGGAATGCCTAACACAGGGCCACCACCTGTCATGGGTATACCCAACATGGGCGTCATACCCCCTTTGGTTTCCACAAACCCCATCCCAGGAATCCCTAGTGCGATACCTAACCCAAGTGTAACCCAAGTTGCACTTGGAGGCGCTGGCCCACACCAGACTACACCTATTGGAGGGCACATACCCTCCATACCTAGCATACATTTAGGCGCTACTGGACCCCTACACCATACCACAATGGCTAGGCATGTCCCAGTTCCAGTCCCCACATCTGCTAGTCTACCATACATGGCAAGTCTGAACCTGCCAGATTTAGCTAGGCTCACAAATGACCCCATTAGACATGATTCGGCGTGGCCTCAAATGCCCACCAAACTACCCTCTGACATCCCTAAGTTTGAGGGTAAGGCAGGAGAAGACCCCCAGAACCACATCATGTCCTTCCATTTATGGTGTTCCTCCAACTCCATAGTGGACGACTCAATCCGCCTCCGGCTTTTACAACGCACCTTCACTGGCTCTGCAGCCAAATGGTATATCGAGCAACCCCATGGGACGCATGCCACCTTTACCTCCCTTGCCTCGACCTTCCTGCAGTTCTTTCAGTTACCTGTCCGCTATGATGCGGGCATCGAGATCCTACTGTCTTGCAGACAAACCACGGCCACCCACATCACTGACCACATTCATGAGTGGCGTCGACGTCGAAGCCTCTGCAAAATTAAATTAGACGACCGCATCTTTTTAGATTGGTTTCTAAAATCCCTCCTTCCTCTCATTGCGAAGGATGTAGCATCTGAAAGACCCCAGTCTGAGGAAGAGGCCATCCTCAAGGCCCAACAGTTTGATCTCATCTACGCCCAGTCGGGTTACCTATACACGATCATACCGGACGCCCCACGAGGCGACTCTGCACGCGGTGACACACCGGGGGCATCACATGCCGCTGATGGCATTATTGGCCAAATTACACCGCAAGCAAAACCTTTCAGTATGGTGAGCACCATGCCCGCCCCAGACCTTTCTAGGGCTACATCTAGTTCCGGAGCGACGACTTCCTATGCTCCAACAAACCAGACCCATCACGTTCATGGACCCTCTTGTCCACAACATTGTTATGGCCAAGCGCCATCAGCATATGTACCTCCTACATACTATGCTCAACCTACGGTACAGACCCCCATGCAGTTCCCACAACAGCCCATGCATTACCCACAACCGGTTGCACCAGCTAACCTCACACCTCCAACCGCTCAGGGGTACCAACAACCCCAACAGGTAACTGGACCACCTCCAGCTCCTCCTGCATACTATCCACCGCAACCTGCTCCCGCACCTGCGGCTCCTCAGAATCCCCCCAATGCTCAAGGGCATGTGTACGCACAACAACATCAGCCCCAATACCAAAATAACCAACAACATCAGCAAGGTCCTCCACCTCCCAATCCTCCGCAGAATAACAATGCTGCTCCTCCCAACCGCAATCCGGATCGGAATCCTAAGCAGCCTAGAAATAATAACCTCAGAACAAACCACCCTTGTTCTATCTGCGGAGTCTATGGTCATTACACGCATTCTTTCCCACATTTGGAGCGAGCTCGACAACTTTGGACCGACGATGCACATCGTCAAGGGCAAGCGGCTCCTCAGCCGCCACCCAACTCTCCACCACCTCAACATCAACCCTTGGTGCTGCAAAACCCCTTTCCAAACCAGGGTGTAGTGAACACTCAGCCGTTAGCCCCACCTCAGGGCAACGCGCCACCACAACAGATCACTTATGCAGCCCCTGATCAACCCATGTTCGATTCAGGTACTCACCATTTGTTGATGATGTCGACTGCCGCTGCCAACCTCCAAACCCGTCGGAACCAATATGGCTCCACCTCTGAAGCCCCTCCCACCGACAAAAACACTAACGCTAATCCCACAGATCAAACGTTACGTATACCTCCGGCTCCACTTGATGGAGCTTCCAAAGCACCTCGCTTCCCACTTCGTCGCATCAACAGTAATCCTAATTCTCGCGCTGCGTCGAATTACAACATTGTCGATGACTTAGCCCAGTCTCCTGCAGCCATGTCTGCTTTAGAAGTTTTGAAAAACTGTCCTTCGCAGCGCAAAACTTTGCTCTCTGCCATTGGCACCATTGACCCCAATGATTCACAGTTGATCGCATTCGATTCAGACCAATCTGAACCCCGCCTGCCTTCCTCTTTAGCATTCCAAGTTTCCGTTTCTGTTCGGAATCTTGTCATCCATCGATGCATTATCGATGAAGGAGCCTCCACATGCGTCATGTCCACATTCATTTGGCAGAAGTTGGGATCCCCTACTCTCCAGCAGTCCACCACTGCATTACGAGCTTATGACGACCGTTCGGCTCAACCCCAAGGTCTTTTAGCCAATGTCCCTGTCCAGCTGGCGGGTAAAACCGTGCTCATTGACATTGAGGTCATCAATGCCCAACTAGACTATAACCTTTTACTTGGTCGCAGCTACATGTACGCCATGCGGGCTGTTGCCTCATCTGTATTTCGCACCATGCAGTTCCCCCATGAGGGACGCGTGGTCAAGGTCGACCAGCTCACCTATTACGATCCCAAGGCCCCCGCCACACCTGAAAATGTTCTCCCCATGGTTGAACAACCTGTTTGTGGTGCAACTACCTCATTCATTTCCTCGGTAGGACCCAGACTTTACTCCGAGGCACCGATGACCTCTACATTCCAGGTCATTCCACCACCATCACCGGAGACCCAAGTCGCAAACCTCTGCACTCTTTCACAAACACCCGGTAATCAACCCTCCTTGTTACCCAAACCACCATTGGTCCCTAGTCACATCGGTGTTACACCTATCCACACAATCCCCTTTCTATTTCCTCCTTCGGGTGTAGTAAGCGCCCCGGTTATGGCTACCCTTAGTCTCCCCGGGTTAACATTGGGATTACCCGTGTGGTATATTACACCTCCTGTTCCTCCACCGACACCAAATGTCATCCTACAACCGGTGCAACCCATTGTTACTTCTACCCAACCACCTCCCGGTATCACGACTCCTTCGTCGTCGACGAATCCCCCTCCATTCGTCAGGCCCACTGGGGGCAGAGGCCCACAACCATACACTGCGGTTCCTCCACCCAAGGCAGTTAAACCTCCCCCCATATTTCGTGCTCCTCCAAAATGCTCGCTGTGTGATGAGTTAGGCCATCCAACCCATCAGTGCCCACAGTTACCTGCATTGCAGGAACACATGCAAATGTTGGACGACGACCCCAACATCCCGGTGGTCAAACTAGATCCAAACCCTATGCCTCGTGATAAATCACTGCGTACCAACCACCCATGTGCGATATGCGGTATTTATGGCCACTACTCGCATAACTGTCCTGACATCCCAGACTACAGAGCAGCTCTCTACGAGATGAACAATTTGGACCTAGAGACGGCACCCTCTACTATCGAGGAGATCTACCCTCCCGCATCATCCTCATCCGGAGAGATTAACACCATCTATATGATCTCTTCGACTACCACTACCTCATCACTCGATTTGACCACTCAAAGGTCCCGCAATGATGAAGAGGTTCTCGAGACTCCTACTACCTTTGATTATCCCGGGGAAGACATGCACCATCGTCCATACTTCCTCCTGGAAGAGACTTCATCCACCACCGCTACCCAATCCGCGGTTGAGTCCAAGGATTTCCTTCCTACTAAAATCGACTGGTTAACGGATCCCATGGCCGATATTTCTCCCGTCATCCACATTGACATCTCTGACCCACTTGGTGCCCTTCATACCATCACATTAGGAACCTCCCACAGTGAGCATGAGATCGGAGAATACCAACAACTGTTCCAAGAATTCACTGATGTCTTTACTTGGTCAGATACCGAAATGCCTGGCCTTGACCCCGCCATTTATATGATCTCCACTGGATACCCCTCTGTCCGGTCGGCCCCTTCCATTGATCCCTTTGACACACAGGTTGAACCCTTTCAAATCAACCAGGAAACCACATGTCCACAACATGGGGGCATGCCCAAAACCTTGCCTACTCATCATCACCGTGATCCTCGTCGGAGATACTGGGGGCATCCACCCCACAAAGGGAATCCCTCATCATCATATCATCACTTCAGTATGCCACCACGACCCACAGCCTCATGGTATAACACCCCGCCAGCAGTTTCTCAATGCCCTATTGATCTCTCTATGAGACAACATCTGCACCACATTGACACCTATGAGTTAGGGGGCATAATAGATTACCTCGACCCCGGGATAGGGGGCATGATCAATCATTTTGAACCTTCCCCATCATCTCTATCTCAACACCTCAATGAGCCCATCGTTCAAACCAACACATATGTGATCCATAATCACAAACCGCATGCACATAGCATGGGGGCAGGTCATTAACCCTGCTCACTTTTTCATATTCGTGATCTCAACCATTTTTGAGGTCACGTGTCACTTGTATATTTCAGTTGATTTGAGACACCTAGTATTTTGCCCCCACGGGTCATCATTTCTCCCCACCACTGCATCCTTCGCTTGGTGAGATCACCTTTATTTGTAGCCATTTTTTAACCTAGTTCTTTCCTTTAACCATTCCGGAGTCCTTATGAGCTCCGTCTTTCGCACCATTTGCACTGCCGGATTCATATTTCCGTGCCCATGATGATGCTTGAGATCATTTCTCGCTCTCACCAGGACCAATATCACCATTGTGTCCCGACACCTTGTCGCCCCAGTTTGCGTGCCACATCGGCCGTTCTCCATTTTCGACATGCCTTATATCGTCGGATTCAGTTTTCCGCGCTCGTGATGATGCTCGAGATCATTTCTCGCTCTCACCTTTAGATTTTTTGGGCATTTTTTCAAATGCCCTCTCATCACCTCGGGTTGCGTGCCACATCGGCCGTTCTCCGTTTCCGACAATCCTTATGTCACCGGATCCAGTTTTCCGCACTGATGACGATGCTTGAGACCTTTTCTCGCCCTCATCAATCCATTTTTGTTCGGTATAATTTTATCCCTTTTTCGGGCCGAGCAGACCCTTTTACGAAAAAGGCACTTAGGGAGTTTCTGTTAAGCTCTTTTCTGACTCCTAAAACAATGAAAAGATCGCCGAGCAATCTTGCTTCCTTTCATGCTCGCTAAACGTATCTGAAAGGGCGTCTACCTGGTATAAGTTTACCCCTTTTCCGGACCTTGTAGACTAATTACGAAAAAGGTATACTCTAGTCACATCGGCTAGAAGAGTTCTCCATCCGCATCATTTTATGCTTTTTTGGGCCTTGGAGACTAAACTACGAAAAAGAACACCAATAGAGTCCACTTACCGCTTTCAGACTCTCTAAACATGATAGCAACCATGAGCATGAGCCGTCCTGGGCTCATAAAATCCACAGGACTGTACCATTTCAGAGCACACTTTTATCCCTTCTTGGAGCTCATTAAAACTACGAAGAAGGAATCAATGGTGCCTCTTGGCGCCACGACAGATCACATCTACTCATAGGGCAGCTTCCCCCATTTTGGTCGCCTTTGTTCAGAGTATTCTGCAGTATGTCACCCTGAAACTCCCTCGACAGCTACCATCAGCTTGTCCTCCCCCCCCCCAGAGTCAATATATACCATTCAGTCAAAGCAATGATCCCCACACATACAAGTCAGTTCCCTACGCTGCCAGGTCAACCATGTCATCATGCTCTGAACAAAGGAAGTTTGAGTCTACCCATTTTTTGACCCAGTTATTTCCCATCCCCACAAGTATGTCAGTCCTACCAGCAGTACTACATCACTTCAGGTCTACACCTCGTGCTCCTATCAAGGAAACATCATTGCCTTGTTAGTTGCTGGTCTCCCTCTGTCGACGACAACCACATTGATTCCAGAGGATAGACCTAGAGGTCCCTGTGTCTTGGACTCATTACCATTTATAATGAGTGCCTACGAATCATTTCAAGAGGAATCCTCAGTGCCTCTCCAAATGGTTGTTTCTCACATGCTCGACTTCAACACCTTGATCGCATCGTTGAGACTCGCACAGGGTATTGGTCCGTTCAGTTATTAGTCGAAGACCCCGGATACCACCTGACTCCTCCACATTTGAGAGTCTACCTATGGATACAACCAGTTACATTTTTTTTTTAGATATCCGGGTTGCGTATGGCGACAGTATTCAGATGTACCCCAGTTTTATACTCCCTCGAGTATACAGATACAAATACTTCCCAGAGATGGCTCACAGTCATTGAATCCATACAGATGTTGAACACCTTCAGTTTGAGCAGTTCAACAGTTATTTCAGTTATTGAGATCAGTCATGATCATGAGTATATCCCACAATAATGTCCCCTCTGGACCATTATGATGTACCAGTATATTTCTTTACGTATTAGATCCCCCTTCTTGGGACTAATTGTTTTGTATATGTCTTGATACGAGCATGGGAATGCCCGCCTCGTCCTTTATCAGAGATTATACCTCATTCATATTGAGGCCATGTAATATTTTTTGTTTTTGCAGCTTCCAAGGGTCGTGGCTCCAGTCTCCAACCGGTCTCTTCTCTCCCCTAAACCCCAGAAAAAAGGACAAAAGAACTATGATGTCTATCGGCCATACGATGAGCTCCTGCCCTCACACATCAGGGGGCAATCTGTTAACACCTAAAAAGTGCTCACTAGCTCATTCCCTTACTCACATGACCCATTTGTCCACTTTTCCACCATCTGAGCCCCTGAAACCAACAAAAGGTCACCAAAAGACCTCAGTACACCCCTTTTTCCATTAAAAAAGATTATTTTTCCAAGAAAATCATAAAAAACCCTCAAAAAGGGTCCAAATTCCCAAAAATATTAAAAAGGGAATTAAAATATTATTTTTATTCAAAAAAGGAAAAAGGAGGGAAAAGTACCTAAACCATGTTGGTCAATACCATTTGGTTTCCACAAAACCACAAATGGTATTTGCCACCACCAAAACCTATAAAAAGGTGGTAGGGGCTCCTCATTTCACATCCTTCCATTATCTCATCCTTATGCTGCTGAAATCTCCCCTGAGCACTTTTAGCCATTGAAGCAACCTTGGAGAAAGAGACCTATTGGAGTTTGGAGCTACTCATCTTGGGAGTTGCTCAACATCAACCTTCACCATTGAAGGTAATATCGCAAGCACTTGCTTGCCCCCCACTTTTCAATACAAAAAATTATTTATTATGTTTCTTGTTCTTGATTTTGAAATGTTTACATTATTTGCTTAGATTCTTGTTTAGATCCATGAAAAGTATTGTTTATTTAGTTTAATTGTTTTTATTTCTATTGAAACTGCTACTACTAGTTAGTAGGTGCCCATAGCACTAAGCCTGGTTGCAAAACCGGGCCAACACCAAGCAAAAGGTAGGCAAGTGAACCAAAGATGACCTTACAATCACAAAGACTCGAATGGAAGCAAACTGAAAGACTTCAACTTACTTGAATTGAAACTGACAAAGCAATCAGGAAGTGTCTGGACTCAAAAAACTTTTGAAAATGCCCTAAGGAATCCAACTTGGGGTTAAACCCTAAATCAAAGGACAAGACACTGTCAAAGTGTACTAGTGTTACCAAAAACAACAAATTTTGTAAACAAAGGTTTGTATACCTACAACAAGCAACTAGGGTACGGACATGCAGCTATGTCCAACAAGGAACAATGCATGGTCTTCAAAAAGAGTCACAAAACAAGCAATACAACTTAAAAGTACTCAAGCAAGCAAAAGATGACCTAAGGGACTTAGGAGAGGCAAACAAGACTGAACAAGGGCATAAAGACCTCAAGGATAAGTTAAGAAGACAAAGCAAGAGGCTGGAAATCAAACCAAACAAGTGGAAATCAAATCCCAAAAGCAAACAGAGACTTACAGGAAAAAACTCTACTGTGCAGTGTATAAACCTGCGCACACTGGGTGGTGTACTCTACTGTGCAATAGGTAAAGCAGGGTTTTTCAGCAGGTGTATGCTACTGTGTGCAAGGGATACCGGTGTTCATGCCAGATAAGGTTTGAAACAAGCTCTAAAAATTCAAACTGAGATGAGTCAAGCAATGGAAATAGGCTACAATAACCTACAGAGCCTCTCAGAGGATCAAAAAGATAAAAAAGTACTGGAAGGAAAGCTAACTAGGTCTCCTAGAGCAGAAAAAAATCGGTCCTCAGCGGAGTTGCCAGTCTGTTGTTCGGGATTTTTACCCTATAGCGAGGAGAGGGACACTACCAACTTCTGGGGTGACAGGTAAATATATTAATCATATCACATAGGCTTCTACAAAAGGAAAGAGATCAAGGTTCTTGAAGGAATAACTTATTAACGATGTTCGATCCTAGCTTTCACTTGCTCCTTTGATCGATCCTCCACTTGATCTTCTGTTCGGTGAACCTGCAATACAAAAGATACCTTCCTCAACGTATCTTGACTAATATAACAATGATGAAATTGAAATTCAATTTAGACATCAAATACAATCAAGCATTTAATCCAAACAAATATGCAATCCATTAGACATTTGATTGGGACGGGAAGGGTATTTCAACCTTTATTGTCAAAAGCAAATAATCAGTACAATTATACCTGATCATTCATAGTGCTTGTGTAGCCAGATTTTGGGCTCCTGCTCTTCACACTAACTTTGGAATTCCTCCAGCATAACAACCCTTAATTCATAGTTTCTCCTCCTAGTTCTGTAATTGAGTCTAACTAGTCTGAGTCTCCTTTGAGTCTAGTTTCTCTCATGCATCCTCCTTGTCTTTATGGGACAAGGTAGGCAGTTAGGATCGAGAGGTAGTTTGATTGGGAAGTTGGGGAAGTTGAAAACCAACTTCAACTAATACCAATTCGTCAAATTAATATATTTTTTATTACATTTTAAGATGTACGCGAGTTTTCTTAAGCGGAGTAGTGCACAATATGCAACTTTAATGCTTACAAACAGCATTTGCAAGGTTTTTGAGGGTGTATGCTGGTCTACTGAAGTAGAGTAGCATATTTTAGTAGGTAAACGCTAGTCAACTGAAGGAGAGTTGCATATTTCAGTAGGTAAATGCTAGTCTACTGAAGCAGAGTTGCATATTTTAGCTGGTGAATGCTACTCTTATGCCTGTAGGGTAGCGTTTATGTCAAAATGTAGGTAAAAAAATTGTTTTGTCAGTTGCAGACTGGTAAGTCTAGTCCATACATCACCTAGATTAATCTATCTCTTCTATCCAAGTTGTCCTTTTGTGTGATCGATAGCTTAATGTGATCACAGATGGAGAAGTGCAGGTTTTGACCTATAACAAATGGCCATGTGAACATGTGGGATCCGACGGATCCCAACTCTGCACTTCGGTTTGGGTTCTGTGCCCCCAGAGAAAATCCTCAAAGTGTCCCTGAATGGCCACGGGGTGCTTGACCAAAATGCTCGTAGCACCAAAATCATGACGACGATCGCGAGTCCGTCGATTCTGGTGGATTCACGATGTCAGGTTCTAGCTAGCCCCCCCCCCACACCATGCCTCCCATTCCCAGAAACCGTGCTATTGTTCCATATCCAAAACTAGGGTTTTTCTCAGTGAAGTCCATTCCAATTTTGCTCAAGGGGATCAATTCTCATCTGAAGGATCTCGGGCATGCGCGACCATCCTGAACACATCCAAAATGGCCATCTGCACATGTGGGATCTGACGGAACCCAACTCTGCTTGTTGGTTTGGGTTCCATGCCCCCAGAGCAAATCCTCAAAGTGTCCATGAATTTCCATAGGGTGGCTAACCAAAATTCCTGTAGCACCAAAACCGTGACTCCGATCGTGAAGCCGTCGATTCCGATGGATTCAGGACACTGGTTTCTAGTCCCCCCCCCCCCCAAACCGTGCCTCCAATGCTTGAAAATGGTGTTATTGTGCCATCTTTGAAACTAGGGTTTTTGTTAGTGAAGGCGTGTTAGGAACCTATGTCAACCCTTCTCTTTACTATGTTAGTATATTGTTGTTGGACGCATATGCTTTGTAAGTCATCTCGTAGTATTTGTTGATCCGTAGTTTATATTAGCCCATAGTATTGGATGCATATGCTTTGTAAGTCGTCCCGTAGTATTATATGTCACATGGTTTTGACTCATAGTATTGGGCATAGACTTAGTATATAAGTGGGTGTTGAGGTCATTGAAGGCACCATGAAGTTAATTGTATTGAGCTTGCTCAAAGGAGGTTGCCCCCTCGAAGTGGCCCGTGATCAATATAAAAGTGATTCTGAGTTCTGTCATTTCTTTTATTTCGCATATTCTTATTAATTAATTGTTGCAGGTGCATCACATCTGATATCAGAGCACTTTCTTGGGCTCGCTGGGTGAAATTTCTGCCAAAATTTTTTTCGCATCTATTGCAGGTTCGGATTTGGGAATAATCCCTATCCGCTTAAACTGTGGGAAGTACTTGGGCATAAGCCCTAAAACTCATTGTGAGGAGTACCACAGGAACCCCGAAGTAGCTGGCCCATTGAGAGGACCTACCAGTGAAAAGGGCAACGACCCCTACCTGATTGACTAGTTCCCACCCGTGAGGTAAACTGAGAGCTGTCGTTTGTGGCAAAGCGGTTATCAGTTTTACCTGAGCCGTGGAGTGAGGGGTATTTCCCCAATACGCAAGCCGTCAGACAGCATTGGTGGCCGAGTGAAACCCATGAACTGTTAGGAAGCCACACATACCTGGGGTCCATACTGTTAGGAAGCCGCACATACCTGGGGTCCATATCTATTTTCAGTTGAACTGTTGCCGATCACTTCTGCTCCAGATACAGCCGTTTCAGATCTATTCTGAAAGTTGTTCTAGATCCATTCGCCGTTTCAGATCCAGCCATTTTCAATCCCTTCCGCGCCATTGCAGATCCATTTGTTGTGGATCCTTTCCGCACCGCTGTTGCCGATCCATTTCTAAAAAAATAAAAAAAATTCTCCATATCTCCCTTGTTTTCACTCTGTTTCCCTTGAAATTTTCTGGGAACCCCTGTCATTCCATTCTGCATCTTTCATTCCCGAGGACCCTATCCCCAATTCCCCTTCCCAAAGCCAGAAATCCCACATTTGTCTATTTTTAGGGTTTGCCATAACTTCCTCAGATTTCACCCAATCACCTTCAAATTTTACCACAGAGTTCCTTTCTGAATTCTGCTTCTTTGTCCCTCTCTACCAAATTTTCTCATTCTATCACCCCCGCTTCTGAAATCCCCCTTTTTGCTTTCTTGTCCTTTCGATAGTGTCCAAAATCTAGTCAAACCCCAATTACCCATCAGATTGTTTCCCCAATCCAAATTTCCCTTTACTAAATCAACTTCTGTTTGTGTTTTTCTACCCATTCCACCAAAAAAAAAAAAAAAAACCTGGTTATGGTTGTCACGCGTGCAGGAGCACACACCATGGAGGAAGCACTTGCAACCATCCAAACCAAACTCCAAGATCTGGATGAAAAATTTCTCAGCCTCCATCTTCAACATTCAGCCATGAATAATACCAGACAGCCAGAATCTTTTGCAGCCATCGGGTTCTCTTCTTCCAGCAATTTTCGTGGGCCGAAGCTTAATTTTCCTCGCTTCAATGGTACTGATTCGACTGGATGGATATATCGAGCATAACAATATTTCAGTCTGCATAATACTTCTGATGCCCAGAAAGTTCCACTTGCATCCTTTCATTTGGAATAGGAATCCCTTCAATGGTACCGTTGGTACATCAAAGCTCATCCCGAGCCAAACTGGACATATTTTTGCCAACTCATTTTGCCACGATTTGGTCCTAGTGCTTTTGATGATTTCACAGGAGCACTCACTAAACTTCACCAAATTGGCACAGTGAGAGAGTATCAGACATAATTTGAGAAATTGACCAATCACACAGAAGGATTGTCTGATGAATTCTATAGGAGTTGTTTTATCAGTGGTCTCAAGGAGGAAATCCGCTCAGAGGTCAAAATGTTTTGTCCCAACACAATGATGGAAGTCCCAGGGTTGGCTAAGCTGGACGAGGACAAGATCGCAACTCAACAACGTTCCAAACCCACCTTTATTCCCTTCAGAAATATGGGTTCCCAACGACCTCCCATCACGCCTTCTCCTCAACCAACTCCTATCAAGCATTTGTCTGAAATAGAAATGCAGGCACGCCGCGAAAAAGGGCTTTGCTATAATTGTGATGAGAAATTCACTCGAGGACATAAATGTGTTCAACAAAGTTCTATATCTTGGATGTGGATTCTCCGCCTGCCTTAGAACTTGGTGAAGAAGCTACAGATACAGTAGATGATCTAGTCGACATTCAACACCCGCCTGTTGACACCCCATCTCAGGACGACCCACCCGAGATCTCTCTCCATGCTGTAACTGGCGTCACCACCCCAAAAACATTGCGAGTCGAGAGATACTTCAAGAAGCTCCCTCTTACCATACTCATTGATTCTGGTAGCACTCATAACTTCATTGACCCTCGGATTGCCAAACAGGCTGATTGTTTTGTCCATCCTTGCTCCAACTTTGAAGTCATGGTTGCCAATGGGGGCACCTTACCTTGCAAGGGGAAGTGTCACAATGTGCGTATCTCTATGGAAGATTATAACCTACGCTCTGACATGTTTGCCTTATCCTTAGCGGATGTGATGTGGTTTTGGGCGTTCAATGGTTACGCACACTTGGCCCCATCTTATGGGATGTTGCTGAACTTTGGATGCAGTTTAAAGTCAATGGGGCACAACACGAATTTTTGGGTTTACAACCAGGGTCTCTCTGCATCATCAGTTCACATCGCCTAGAAAAAATATTTAAGAAGAATTCACATGGTGTCATTGCTCAACTCAACTCCATTCAGATGCACCCATGAACAGTTCTCCACTACTTCCTTGGATAGATATACAGGTATCTTTGCTGAACCAATGCGCTTGTTGCCTTCAAGAGACCTTTGCGGCAAGAATTTAGCCACATCTACCTCTCAGCAGGAAATGATAGCTATTTTGCATGCAGTACAGAAGTGGCAGCCATACCTTTTAGGGAATTATTTCTGCATCAAGACTAATCTCCAGAGTCTGGAAAATTTTCTGGAACAATGGGTCTCCTCCCTAACACACCTGAAATGGGTTATCCCTATGTGATCACTTACAAGAAGGGTAAGGACAATATGGTGGAAGATGCTCCTTCTTGCACAATTGATGACCCAGTTTCTCTTACAGCTCTTTCTCTGCTTGTTCCCAATTGGTTGCAATATGTTCAACAGGGCTCTCTCTTCTATGAACTCCATGCTTCTTCATCAAGAGGGCACTCTGGTTTCTGAAAAATGTATGACCGGGAACAACGTAACTTCTTTTGGCAGGGACTAAAAATGACAATTCAACAGATGGTGGCTAACGATGATACTTTCCAAGTCAACAAGGGTGAAACAACACTCCTTTCGGGATTGCTCAAACCCTTTCCCATCCCTACACAGCTTTGGCTAACTATTTCTATGGATTTCCTAGCAGCGCTCTCGTGGTACAATACCACATCTCAAAGGACACCATATGAAGTAGTCTATGGAAAAACACCTCCAGTTCTTCTTCTATACACCCTTAGCAGTTCCCCAGTTT
Source organism: Larix kaempferi (assembly GCA_027924585.1). NCBI lineage: Eukaryota > Viridiplantae > Streptophyta > Pinopsida > Pinales > Pinaceae > Larix > Larix kaempferi. The sequence continues at coordinate 22,780,005 of BSBM01000316.1, read as the reverse complement.
AGGAAATTGATTCATTTCTTCGCAACCGTGATCAGATTCTTCTCATTCTGCAGGACAATCTTCACATGGCTAGAATTCGCCTGAAACAACAAGCCGATCAGCACCGTTCTGAGCGCATTTTCCACGTAGCTGACAGGGTTCTTCTTCATCTACAGCCTTCCAAGCAATCCTCCTTTACACTCCAAAGGCGTCAGTGGCTTGAAATGCAACCCGAGGATGCTACCGGGGAACCACTCCTTCAGATTCTGCAGCAATTTCTCCAACCAAAGATTTGAGGACAAAGCTTTTTCTAAGGGAGAGGGGATGTTAGGAACCTATGTCAACCCTTCTCTTTACTATGTTAGTATATTGTTGTTGGATGCATATGCTTTGTAAGTCGTCCTGTAGTATTATATGTCCCATGGTTTTGACTCATAGTATTGGGCATTGAATTAGTATATAAGTGTGTGTTGAGGTCATTGAAGGCACCATGAAGTTAATTGTATTGAGCTTGCTCAAAGGAGGTTTCCCCTCGAAATGGCCCATGATCAATATAAAAGTGATTCTGAGTTCTGTCATTTTTGCTGTTTCGCATATTCTTATTAATTAATTGTTGCAGGTGCATCACAAGGCCATTCCAATTTTTCTCAAGGGGGTCAATTCTCATACGAAGGATCCCTGGCATGCGTGGCCATCGTGAACATGTACACAATGGCCATGTGCATGTTTTGGATCTAATGGAACCCAACTCCACTCACAGGTTTGGGTTCCGTGCCCCCAAAGCAAATCCTCAAAGTGTCCCTGAATGGCCATTGGGTGCCTGACCAAAAATCCCGTAGCACCAAAACCATGATTCCGATCATGAAGCCTTTGATTCCAGTGGATTCGGGACATTGGGTTTTAGCTGGACCATGCCTCCAACACCCGTAAACGATTGTATTGTGCCATATCTGGAACTAGGGTTTTTCTCAATGAAGGCCATGCTAATCTTGCAAAAGGGGGTCAATAAGATAGATTAGGTTCTATAGGGATAGATTAGGTCTTTGGGTATAGGTCTCCAGGGCTAGATAAGTATTCTATATTAGGTCTCCAAGGCTTGAGGTCCACATTAGGCTTTCCAGGGCTACATTTGTTCTTATCTGGTTTATAGGGATAGATCAAGGTCTTTAAGCTATATTAGGTTCTATTTCTTAGAAGGAACATGTAGATCTAGCTTCCAAACCATATAGTGTGATTCTGAGATATTTCAGTTTGTTAGTATTTCCTCTTGTGATTAGGGTGAATGTCAACATTATTGATCTAGTGGCTTAGGAGCATGCAAGGGTGATTGCACTGCCCATGATATTTATATCATTTGTTTCTTCCATCCATGAGACTTCCAATTATATAGTGGAGGAGAGGTGTGATGATGAGATTGACTTCATCCATTGACGTTCTACTTATTCATTAGAGAGGTGTGATGCATTAATGGAGGACTTTTTTCTCTAATAGCAGAATACTTTTGAAGAGTCTTTCTATCTACTTTAAATATTTTACATGTGTGTGATAACATGTGACATTGCCTTGTGGATTTGTCTACAATTGATTCTGACAGTACACGATGAGACACATTAAAATATTTTGTACGAGAAGTTTTTCCAATCAAATTAAATGCATACTACATATTTCTAACAACATGATTGTTGTACTCTGAACTTCTAACTACCTTTATGCCTAAAATTCTCCTAACATGAGCTAGATAATGTGATTTTAACAAAGCCATAAACAATTGACATTTTGCTGCATCGATTTTGGATTCAAAAAATTATTTGATTATCCAGTTACAATGGAAATCAATAGTGCGTTTGGAAACTTACCTTCAAGTACTGAAAAGGAACATTCATCCACATGAATACTTCTGGGAGTTCTTTGTCGTCTGCTTGATAGTCGAGGAAAGGGAGTCGGAAGGGAAGTACGAGTCTCGTCACCGGTTTTTTGTGGCCCTTCGTTCACAATTTGGTCCTGCAAGGAAGTGTTTTTGACATGTGTGTGCTCTTCTTTGGGATGTTTCCAATTAACAACTTGTTCAACATCCATCCCTTCATACTCGGCATCAACCAAGATTTTATTGAATTCAACCACTTCATCATTGCTTGTTGATGGATCTAAGGCACTAACATTTTGATGTCTACGGTTTTCCATGTACAACCTGGCCTTTTCTCTTATCTCATGGGCCTTTTCAGGGGGAGGATCCTTCCTTCTAGACTTTCTTTTATTATTACGTCTGTTTCCCATATTCAATAAGTTTTTTAACAAAACAAAAAGATCACCCCTGCAAGAATAAATAACAAATAAGATATTATTTTTCAATTATGAAATGAGGAAACTCGATGTGCATGATTATTAAAACTCGATGTAGCAATTGATTATGTACAACAACATCTAGTGATAACGTTTTCATATAATCTTAATAGCTATTGAGAATGCCATAGATATAACAACAACATCACCTCTAGGAACTCAATTTGAGATGTTTTCTTGTCATCTTGAAACAATGTACAATGAGCCTCTTTTTGGTAGCTTGGAACTTGGCATATGGTTTTTTGACAGTAGTTTGTGTTAGTAGATGGTATTGGATGGTGGTATGGGATATTAGTAGGAGCACATTTCCTACAAAAGGAGAAGCTCCTACTCACTTCATTTTCATGTTTTGGATGAGGGAAAATAGCCCCAAAAGATTAAGAGTTTGATTCTTTAGGTGTTTGTGTGAGTTGTTGTAGTGAAATCATGAGGAATTCAACAAATGTTTGTGTATTGGATGGAGTTATGTGATTATGAAAGTTTATTGGTGGTGATGGAAGTAAGTTTTTTTTATTATCTTTATGAAAGGTTGAAAGAATTGCTTGGTGCATGTTGTAGTTTTTTTGTGGTAAGATGTTTTTATTGTCTATGTTGAATATTAAGAAGACTAAAATACATTTATCATACAATTCATGAGGAAAAACTAAAATAGATACAATTCAAACAAAGTGAATGAATACTAAAATACATTTCACAAGAAAAACTTGTCACCATACCTCAAGGATTAGGATTTCTCTTTGCTTGAAATGTAAAATGCTCTTTTGATATATCCACTATATGTAAGAGGAGTTCAAGTGTGTCCAAGCAACATTTGAATTCAATCCAAGGAGCCAAATAGATTCCAACTATTGTGTATTCAATCCAAGGAGCCAAATAGAGTCCAATTGGTGTGTATTCAATCCAAAGAGCCAAATAGAGTCCAACTAGTGTGTATTCAATCCAAATTGTCAATGAAACACCAAAACGTGTGTGAATTCAATACAAAATGCAAGTTATTGTCTAACTGTGCATGAAAAGAGCGAAAAACATGTGATACATGAGAGAAAAAATGTGGGAGAAGAGCGCAAGTCACTTTCTAAATTTTATGTTCAGCAGAGGCGCGCACACGCTAGCAACACATGCACGCCTCTACTGAACGTTGCTTTATTCGGTGGGTAACGTTTAGTTAATTTATTTCCCAATAAATCTCTATATGTCGGTTTATTCCTAGAGCCCCTCGCCCTTAAAGGCCTTTAGGCCCTCTTCTAAACCATAATCCCTAAGTGCATAAGTGCTTCTAGGTGTTTAGGGGTTTTGGGGTTAGGGTTATAAGGATTGTAGGTTAAGAGTTAAATGTTATATGGATTGTAGGTAAGTTATGGGGTTAAAGGTTATATACAATTAAAATCTATTAGTATTAAAATGTGAATTATGATTGGTTAAAATTATACGAGCTATGCAAAATTGAATGTACAAATTATCATGAAAATTGAGCACATAAAGAAATAAAGATAACTTGAAATACATATTCAAAAGTTAATTTTCTATCAACCACACAACCTGACCAATATGAATCTTTATACCCACATATCATAGGGTCTTTGCTTCAACTGCACAACCCCTATTCATCCATTTACTTATTAATTCTAATGTACCATGCCTTGGGTGCCTTCTTTAGGCCATATATAACCTTATTCAGTGTGCAAACAAGATGCTCCTACCTTGGAACTTGAAAAAATGGTGGTTGTTATGTGTACACTTGTTCCTCCAAATCTACATTGAGGAAGGCATTTTCCATATCCATTTGATCGACATTCCAACTAAATTGTGCTACCTTGGATATAATTAATCAAATTATGCTCATCTTTTACATAGGAGAAAAGGTCCCTTCATAGTCGATGCCCTCTCCCTTAGAGAACCCTTTTGCAACCAATTGTGCCTTATGCTTGTCGAGTGTACCATTTGCTTTTTGCTTGACTTTGTACACCCATTTGCAATCAATGGATCTCTTCCCTAGTGGAAGATATATGATATTTGAAGATTTATTTTTCATTTGAATCTCATGTTTGGTTTCCATGGCCTTCCATTCAATTTCCCTATTCCCTCCTCAAACACCTATGGCTCATTAAATCCCTAAACATTGGCCATGAAAACAAATTTTACCATGTTTGTTTTATGTTTTCTCTTTCTCCTTAATGATATTCCCTTAATCATTTCTCCCACCCAAATATCCATAATGACTTTTTGAGCCACCACTATGGCCTCTTCTTGGGGCCCTCCTCATCGAAGTCAGTATTGTCACCATGAATTGTATTACCTCTACATGTTTCATACGAATGCTAATTTCATTGTCTACATCATAAATTATTGTAGACTTCACATCCTCAAAATATTTCCTCATTTTGGGCGGAGCTTCTTGAATCTTGACACTTGTATCCTTCACCACAACTGGTTTCTCCATGGTAATTTTGAAATCTAAAGAAGCTTTGAAAGGTTGGACTTCTTCATCAAATGTGACATATCTATTGAATATCAATTGATTGGTGTTAACATAAACCATCCTATAAGATTTATATATGTCGTTGTACCCTATGATCATCAATTTCTCTCTCTTAGGGTCTAACTTGGTTCTTTTCTCATCTAGAATATAGGCATGGAAAATATAACTAAATACCTTAGGATGAATGACTTTAGGCTTCCTCCTAGAACATGCTTCCTTTGCAGTGTTTTCCTTCACCACCATCATTAGAGATCTATTTAATAGATATAATATTGTAAACAATTCCTCATCCCAAACCTATTTGGAGCATACATGTTCTCCATCTTACACATGGTCATCTATTTAATAGCATGGTTCCACCTCTCAACCACACCATTCTATTATGGAGCATAGGGTGTAGTGAACTGTATTTTTGTTTGATGCTTATTGAATTATTTGGAAAACAAAAATTTGTTATCATCAGACACGAGTGCTAAGGTGACATCCTAACTCTTTTTTCTTGAAATTTTTGAAATTCATTAGACACTTTATCTTTCAATTTCATAAAATACACCCACATTTTCCTATTGTAGTTCTCAACAAAAATAAGGAAATACATGCACATTTTCCTACTATAGTCGTCAATAAAAAGAAATAAATACCAAACACTAGTGTTGGATTCCATGTTCATTGGTCCATAAATGTTTACATGAACCAATTAAATGACTATGTTTTCTCCCCAGGCGTGTCCTTCCTCAAATGGTGCTCTATGTTGCTTTCTCATCTAACAAGATCCAAAAACACCCTATATTTGTGCATGGATATCAAGAAGTCCTTCTACCATATTATCTCAAGCCATATGAGAAAGGTAGGTTAAGATTAGGTTCCCATATAATCGATGTCAAAGAGTACTTATATTTGATGTACTTGTGCTTACCATTGCATGCTCCGTGACCTATCGAATGTTGAATAGTCAAAACAATCCATGATTATCCACACCAAGAGCTATAGTCTCATTGGTCTCCTTGTCAACTAAGTAGTATTTATGTTTCCTAAAGTTCACATCTAGATGGGGTTAACACCTTATAGTCTGAATTATCAAGGGTAGAATAATCTACATGCCTAATACATAATACACATTGAGGAAAATCAAGTTCCCCATGACCCATTCTTAGTGCTCATAACCTTCTAATAGTGAGATATCACCACTCATAGGCCAAATGTCCTACATAGAGGTCATGTGTGGTAGTTCAAGGGATTATTTGTTTCCCTTGAGCTTGAAAATTTATATTTTAGGCCTAATTTCAATGTCTCATTCCTTTACATTTGTTTATGGCTCAAGACCTATACATAGTTCTCAAGCAAATATGATCATTTGAAGGTGAAGTATCTGCTTGCAATGTCATATGTGTTTATTGCACCGAGAGTAGTGAGGTGGTTACAACTTAGTAAGGGAGAGACGTGTAATGTAATGTAGCGTAACGACGTCACATTATGTACCCAAAAGAAAAAGTAATTAAAAAATTTATGTTGACTCATAAAATAAAAAGTGAAAAACAATTAAAAAATAAGTTAAAAAATCCATATCCGCTCATAAAACAAAATTCTAAAACCAAATAAAAATTCATTAAAAAAATAAGACCTCGAGAAATAGGATGCCTCTTAGTGCTTGATAGATACACGTTTAGGATGGCTCTATGCTAGTTCAAGGAAACAATCATATTCTAATGATACGATGATGGCACAATCATCATCAATAGGCCAATGATACCCTCAAAATGGTATATGTTCTTGGTGGAGGAAACCTTGTTATCCCTAAATGGATGTAACATTCCTTTCAGTCATGAGATTCAAGTATCCTCCCATGACCATGTCCAAACCCCCAATTCCAAATACTTGGATACATAGTACCATGGAATCATGGATATCCCTGTAAAGTCATACATGGTGCTTTGAGACATTTTTCATGGATTTGGATGCCTCAATGGTTTCTTTAGGTCCAAATGCATGGTATTTTCCCCTCAAATGTCATTCCCAAGGCCTTGATACACATACATATTTCTCCAAACTACCTAATTGCACCAACATCCCTAATCATAAGCCATTGGAACACTAAAGAATCCATGTGTGGTTGGTTGAGGAAACCTTCTAAGTCTTTGATGGCTAGAATACTTCTTCAAGGCCCAAGGTTTTGGTATCCTCCACTAAGCATGTCCAAGGCCCCAAGGCCACAAGACATAAATATAGAGCATCATGAATACCATTGATAAAGTCATGTGTTGTGATTTGAAGCATTTTTCATGGATCTAGATGCCTCAATGCTTTATTTAAGGATAAATTCAAATTATTCTTCCCTAGAGCATCATCCTAAAGGCACTGAGACATGAACATAGTACTTAAAAATATTGAATGACACTAATATACTCAATAATAGAGTAATGATACCCTCAAGATGTCACGAGTGGTTGGTGGATTAAATATTCTTATCCTTGGATGGCTAGAAGATTCATTTGGGTCCATAGGATCAACTCTCCTCCCTTGATTATGTCCAAGGTCTTAAGGCCCTAAGACATAGATACATATTTCCACATATATCCCTATGAGGTAATGCATGGTTCCTCGAGGAATTTCTCATGGCTTTGGATGCTTCAATGGTTTATTTAGGGCCAAATGCATGGTATTCTTCCCTGTAAAACCATTTCCAAGGCCCTAAAACATGTAGATACTAAGTTCAAAACCATATAATGGAACTTACATCCTCAATCACAGAAAAATGATACCTCAAGAGGCCATGTGTAGTTGGTGGAGGTAACCTTCTTAGCCCTAGATGGATACATGATTCCTTTAAATCCCAAGTCTTAGGTCTCCTCCCTTGACCATGTCGAATGCCCTAAGTCCCCAAGACTTGGATACATATTACAATGGATACCCTTGTAAATTCTTGTTTGGTTCTTTTAGACATTGTTCATGGCCTTGGATGTATAAATGGTTTCTTTATGGCCAAAGGAATGATATTCTTCCATAAAACATCATTCCAAAATCCTTGATCAAGCACATACATATTGCTCAAAACCACTTCATGGTATTGACATCCTTAATAATAGGCCAATGATACCATTAAGAGGTCATGTGTGGTTAGTGGAGGAAATCATCATAGCTCTTTCTAGATAGAATATTCCTTTAGGGCCCAAGGTTCAGGTCTCTCTCTCTTTGACTATCTCTCTAAACTGGCTATGGGTTATAGGTTTTAATCGTTGGGTGTTTGATAATAGAGTTTACGGTTGGTGAGAATTAGAGGTTATAAGGGTTAGGGGTTAATTTTTATTTGAATAGGCACTTTAGAGGTTACAATTATAGGAGTTAAGGGATATATATCATTATGTGTTAGTATTTAGGAGTTTTAGGGGCTATACTAGTTTAGGATTATTGTGGGCCAAGAGTTATGGTGGTTAGTTGTACTAGGGACTAGGGATTGCAGTGGCTAGGGAATAATGGTCAAGGTTTTGGGGATTGAGATATAGGGGTCATGGATTTATGGTTACAAGGATGAATATTTATATGTACATGAGGATAATGCGAGTTAGTGATTTTGTGTAATAATATATCTCCTAACCCTTCTGGTGAAGGAGAGAAGAGAAGGGTGAGGGAGGGAGGAGGGATTGGGTAGAGTGGAAGAGGGGGGGGGTGGGGTTATAGAGAGGGAGGGAGGGTTTAGGGAGAGATAGATAAAAATAAAGGTGTGAAAAAGAACGCATGCATGCTACAATGCGTACATGTCTCTACACGTGCACACATTTGCACGCATGAGTGATTGGATTCAATTTTCTTTTGGCGCCCTTCTAGGTTTGGTATTGGATTCAGATTGCCAAACCTTGAGGCTCGGTCTGAGTTATGGTAGAACATACCAATTTCTATAACTTCATGTTTTTCATGCTTAGTTCCGCATATGCTTCACTTGTGCACTATTGATGAAATTGAACACACTTGTCGAGCTTTGTGTGCAGATTCTAAATATATATATTTTTGAATAGATTTGTTATTGGTTTCTATTTTTAATTCATTTTTAACTGCACTCATGTTAAATTTGTAAAAAACATAGGTCGTTTATTTGTCCTATAACTTTTGATTGGTTTACATATTTCAAAAATGGAAAAGAACCCGCACAAGAGTACAAGAATACCTATAAGCTAAAAAAAAGAACTTGACTGATTATGTTCATACCATGATATGGTGGAACAACACTCGACCATGTCGTTTTAAGGATTCACTGACTTTCGTAATTTAAAAAAATATAAAATTAACTTTTAAATTTTTGGAAAAATAGCCCTGCACAAGATTCGTTTGTTGCCTAGGCCTCTACATAGTTTTTCCCTCATAAATTGACAATTTACATAACAAACCAGTGGACCAACACAAACATATGCATTATGTTTTAGAGAAAAAATAACATACAAATCTTAAAATAATGACAATTTGGGGTGGTTATACCACTTTTCCATAAATAAAAGTTATATATTCTAGAAGGTGATCCGTTTTTCTAGGTTTCATCTTTTTACACCTAATTCTAAAAAGTTTTGTAGGTACATCTAATAATTCATTTTAATGATAAGATTTATATTTTTCCAGCATGCCATTGCAACTAACCGTCATAAGTGGGTATCATTACGTTGCACGAGCCCTACTGAAAAATTACGTAATGAAAAAATCCAATACAGATAAAATACGGAAATAGAATTTTTATATGAATAATAGTTTTAATCAAATATGCACATGGGCCCTCGCACGAAGTTGAGGGACCCTTTAGATGCAATTGGGTAAATGTGAAACACACGAGAATTGTGTAAATCCACAATTCTCGCGCGTTATGTAAAACTAGGAATGGCGGGCTCCAAACCTGCCATGTCATTTAACATGTAGGATAGGTTTACAAAATGCTCAAGCGTTATGGTGATCACCATAACGCTCGAACGTTATGGTTAATATAGCAAAAAAAAAAAAAACAGTGCGGCGGATTGCAGCACTGTTTTACCCACTGTTTTACCCAAACACGAACGCTCGAGCAATTTCGCCTTCCCAAAATGCATTGGAGAAGCTCAACAGAGGAGATTTGGAGGCTCAACAATCCCAAATTCATCTTGCAAGTATGATTGGAAAGGTAAGCATCTAAATCGTTGCCTCATCTCGTCATTAAGTTTATAAATTATTATGTTGCCCTAATCTAAAAATATTTGTAAATGAAATGCCAAAACTTAAAATTTTAAAATTTTAATGAATTTTACATCCACCCTATTAGACACAATGGCTCACTGATCACATCAATCATCATTGTCACCCAACATATCTGTCTATAACATCATTCTGATTATCATTAATTGTCATAACCCAAGCAAGCATTATGTCCTTATTTCATGCTGCCCTAGATCAACATTTTGTTCATCATATGTAGCCCCAATAATCATGAATTCATTCTATCCATACATATCATCAACATCTTAGTTTGTACACCAGCAGTACATCAGCATACTGTAGCTCCAATTAATACAAAGATAAAGGTTAAACTCTAATTTCTATTGTTGCTCCATAAACACCTCATAAATTATAAATATATACATGTATATATTTATTTAGACTTTCTTTTTCCCACCTAAACGTGGTCTTCATACCCACATCATCACCATTTTCTTTTGCTTCCAGCATGCTCGCAAGGGCCATATTTATGCCTTTGAACATGCTTGCAGCAAGACCTTCTTTAATTGCCCACATGGGGGTCTTTGCCATGCCTCCAGGATTCCTATAGCTTCCACAAAGATGCCCGCATATGCATCTTCAAGATGCCCGCATGTCACCTTGTCCACATGCCTGCATGTCCATCAGTTTCATTTCTGGATGCCCGCAGATGCCATAAGGGATGCCCGCAAAACCTTGCCAAGTGTCAAATTCAAGCTTCTTTGTTCACTTCATGCTTCTTTTTTCATGTAACTTGTTATATCCAAGTCATCCTTGTCTAGGGTGTTAGGACCAACTCCAAATGACCACAGTATGGGTCATTTGGCTCATTAGGTGTGCCAATTCCCATCACCTTGTCTTTTGTCTTGTATTTTCCAAGTCCTTGTCAAGTCACCTTGTTTGCTTGTCATCATTCCATTTACACCTTTGTCATTAATGTTGTCATCAATGACAATCCTATTCACAAGATAATTCTGTCAGCTGCAACTCATTGGGATTCACCAACACCCCAACAACCATAGATTTACAAATGATATTTTAGACTCTTCTTAAGTCTACAGATTACATACATCATCAACCAGAATCCATTGTTTGTTTCCAAAGCACTTCATCATTCTCATCAAGCACTCATTATTCAATATAACTTCATTCTGTCCATCAGCAAATATCACCAATTATATCACATCTTCATTATGTCATCATTATTCATGTCATATCAATCTGCTGCCATATCTCCATTCATACACTTTACACTGTCCATATGCACATCAAAACATTATGCCCATATCATTAGTCATCTCTTCATCATTCTACCAACATGTCTTCATTTTGTCCATCAATAGGCTACCTCAGTTTAACCAATAAAAATACATATCTTTGCCACATCATCATGGTCTTTATGCCCGCATGGTCTCCACCTTTATGCCCTCAATGACCCATAATGTATGCCTGCAATGGTCATATGAAATGATATTTATGTTTGTAATGTATGCCTGAGATGATATTTATGTTTGTAATGTATTCATTCTTGCTCAAAGTTTGTACATTTTTCATTTTTGAGAGATGTCATTATAGCACATGTATACGTTTCTAATGATTTTTACTTTTATTTTTTGTTTGTAGTGACTATTGAAATATTGTAACTTCAAAGAATATTATATTTGTACTTTATTATTCCGGAGATGTTTCATTCCTCCGTGGAGATCTTATTGGGTCATTGATGTATCTAACAAATACTAGGTCAGATATATGCTTTGCTGTGAACACCTTGAGTCAGTATCTAGTGGAAAATAGATGTGTTCACCTGATAGTTGCAAAGCATGTGATGAGGTACCTAAAGGATACGATAGACTTTGATCTATGCTATCTTGGAGATCATGACTTCAGATGGCTACACAGATGTTGATTGGGAAGAAAGTGTATCAGACAGGAAGAACACATCGAGAGGATGTTATTGTCTGGGATCAGCCATGATCTCGTGGTTTAGTTGGAAGCAGTCTAGTGTGGCTCTCAGTACAAGCGGAATATATGGCTAGTTGCTCTGCTAGTTGTGAAGTTGTATGGCTTCTGGATTGTTTGACTTAGAGATAGACCCAACTGTGATCCTATGTGACAAACAGAGTTGTATCAAGATGGCAGAGAATCCAGTGTTCCATGATATGGCGCAAAAAGGAACTATAAAGTTTGAATTTGTAACAAGTTTTCGATGTACTAACCAAACCTCTACCTCAAGTGAACAAGTCACCGATGTACTAACCAAACCTCTACCTCAAGAAAAGTTTGAGTATTTTTCGAGACAAGCTTGGTAGGACCCTCCTCGAGAGGGAGAGTGATGTGGTCACTTATGACGAGATTGCCTACATCGACAGTGAGGTCGATGATGTGGATACATATATTGGTGATGCCGATAGAGAGGTTTGTGGATGGTCCTTAGATAGGGTCTAAGTTGACGAGGGGATTGCATCATCCTTGAACACATGTTCTAAAAGGATCCGTAGACATATGTCTCCGAGAAAGAAGAGGGATTGCATCATCCTTGAACACATGTTCTACAAGGATCCGTAGACATATGTCTCCGAGAAAGAAGAGGGATTGCATCATCCTTGAACACATGTTCTAAATTGATCCGTAGACAGATGTCTCCGTGAATGTGGTCCCTAGTGGACAAGAGGATTGTATCATCCCTGGACTTCAGTTCTAAAGTGATCCGTAGATAGATGTCTCCGAGAATGTGGTCCCTAGTGGACGAGAGGATTGTATCATCCCTGGACTTCAGTTCTAAAGTGATCCGTAGACAGATGTCTCCGAGAATGTGGTCCCTAGTGGACGAGGGGATTGTATCATCCATGGACACATGTCCTAAAAGAGATCCGTAGACATATGTCTCCGAGAAAGTGGTCCCTAGTGGATGTGATAGGACTGCATCGTCCCTGAGCGCTTGGTTCAAAATGTATGTGATAGGATTGCATCATCCTTGGACTTATGTCCTAAAGTGATCGGGATTGATCATCCTGTAAGTGGATCAGGATTGCATCGTCCTTGGACTTATGTCCTAAAGTGATAGGGATTGATCATCCCGTAAGTGGATCAGGATTGCATCGTCCTTGGACTTATGTCCTAAAGTGATAAGGATTAATCATCCTGTAAGTAGATTGGGATTGCATCGTCCCTAGACATGGTGAGGTGTCTTAAAGTGATAAGGACTAATAATCCTGTAAGTTGATTCGGGATTGCATCGTCCCTAGACATGGTGAGGTGTCTTAAAGTGATAAGGACTAATCATCCTGTAAGTTGATTTGGGATTGCATCGTCCCTAGACATGGTGAGGTGTCTTAAAGTGATAAGGACTAATCATCCTATAAGTTGATTCAGGATTGCACCGTCCCTAGACATGGTGAGGTGTCTTAAAGTGATAAGGATTGATCATCCTGTAAGTTGATTTGGATTGCATCATCCATAGACATGAGAGATGTCTTAAACTAAGAGGGACTGATCATCCCGTAAGCGGATCAGGATTGTATCATCCTTGGACCTATGTCCTAAAGTGAGAGGGATTGATCATCCCGTAATTGGATCATGTGTGTTGTAGGGTATGCTGCTATTGTGTATACTTGTATTGATGAGGATACTTGTATTGATGAGGATACTTGTATTGATGATATGTACACTTGTATTGATGAGGATACTTGTATTGATGATATGTATACTTGTATTGATGAGGATACTTGTATTGATGATGTTTATACTTGTATTGATGAGGATACTTGTATTGATGATGTGTATACTTGTATTGGTGTAGATACTTGTATTGATGATGTTTATACTTGTATTGATGAGGATACTTGTATTGATGATGTATACTTGTATTGGTGTGGATACTTGTATTGATGATGCATACTTGTATTGGTGTGGATATTTGTACTAATGATCTAGATGATGATGCTACTGATCGTAATGATCTAGATGACGATGCTGCTGATCCTAATGATCTAGATGATAGTGCTACTAATCGTGATGATCTAGACAACTATGCTGCTGATCATGATGGTCTAGATGACGATGCTGCTGATCGTGATGGTCTAGATGATGACGCTGATGATCGTGTGATGACGATGCTGATGATCGTGTGATGACAATGCTGATGATCGTGTGATGATGATGTTGTTGATCGTGATGGTCTATATGACGATGTTGATGATTGTGAGGACCCAGACGTTGATGTTGCTGTAGCTGTTCGAGTGTTGCAGAAGATAAAGACTCAGTACTGAAGATGTTGATGTTCCAGTATTGAAGATGTTCCAGTAACTGCTTGAGTTACTGATGATGTTGAGAAAGCTTCCAATGATTTATAGATGTATCATGTATGATGTTGATGACTCCTTGCTCGTGCAGATGCTATTATAATATCCTTCTCATTAAGGGGGAGTGTTGAAATATTGTAACTTCAAAGAATATTATATTTGTACTTTATTATTCCAGATATGTTTCATTCCTCCGTGGAGATCTTATTGTATATCCGGAGATGTTTATTCCTCCGTTGGAATGTGGTAACTTGGGTTATTAGACTTCCCTAGTGGGGGTCGGCCCTGTATGTGTTATGTGGGTCAAAGGGTTGTTAGACCACCCTAGAGGGGTCGGCCCAGTCAATTGTAGTGGGGTGTTTAACCCAATGGTAAAGTTTGGGCCGACCTAGTTAATATAAAGTACAAGTCGGAGATGTGTATAAATAGAGGAGGTGTGTTCCTCATTATACACACACTTCACTCATTCAGAATGTAGCGCACTTGTGGAGGAGAGGTCTGCTATGGTGGAGGAGGAGATCATGTCTTTGGTTTGCATCTTTGTATATTGCTGGTCATCTATATTGAGGAAGCTTTGCTGGGTTTTCTACCCCATGAGGGTTTCCCAGGATAAATCTGTGTCTCTTGTGTTTATGCTGTGCTTGTTGTTTCTTCAGTGATCTTGTATATGCTATTATTGTGAAATGGAATGTAATGCTGCTATTTTCTGTCTTAGCATATTAAATCTTAACAGTGACGACCATGGATGCCCACTTTGACATCCAAAGAGAAATTCAGAGGCTCAGAGAAATTTGAGCCTCAATTACTATTGTTGATGACTGGCATGTTATGCTTGCATCCAATTTGGATGCAATGATAGAGACCTTTAGGAGGTATAATGGTGCTTTGCAAGATATTGACACATTTAGAGAAAGAAAGAGGCAACAATATGCAGATGGACTTAGCTATAGAGAAGTCAAGAAGTTGAAAATCTCAAAAGAACAAATATTTTCCTTGTTTAGAAATCCACGGGATGGTGAAGTCCCTAATGAAAACAAAAGGCACATTTCTATTGAGTGGTGTACATATCAACCATTCATAGATAACTGGATGGACCGATGGTACATGGTGTTTGATGCACCACCACACAACAATAGGGAAATGCCTTTGTATTTTCTGAGAAAGATGTACGCAGAGTTTGTGCTGGGGAAGCATGTTAACTATTTTGATATCTTGGAGTACCAGGGTGTTGGGATGGGGATGCCTCAACAATGTCCCAATGCGAGGCACATAGATCCCAATCGCCCCGTAGCTCCACCTCGTAGGAGGCTACATAAGCCAGATGTGCCGCCTGCACATCAGTTGGTGCTAGAGACACAAGATTCCTTCCTACTGTTGGTAAAGGAGGTTGTTCGCCATACCATGTATCTTCATGGTACACACCAGGTAGGCCCATCAGAGCCACCATCTATGGGTGGAGTAGATCCAGCACCTATCAGTGGGGTAGATCCACCACCTCCCGGTGGGGTAGAGCCACCACCTTCCAGTGGCCGAGGAGCATCTAGTAGTGTGCTAGTAGTGGTACTGTACCTACACAACATGAGCACATCCATCAACCCCACCCATGCACAGTATGCAGCCATCCTTGCTTTGGTCATGTCCGAACAGATGATACCTTTACTGGGTATTTCACACAAGTAAGTAAGTGGTTAACAATTTAGTGTCATTTTTAAATTATATTTCCTTACTATACACATATATATAGATTGCTAATATTTTTAATGGTTTTAAAACTTGTAGTTACTACAAGAAGGGAACGGGGTTGAAGACCTTTGCACTGATGATGTAGAGCATGGTCCAGAGGCTCATGCACCAGCACCGTATGATGATGATGAATGATGTTGCCATACTTTCAGTGACAACAACTCACAATGAGGTAACTATTTCAACATGACATTATTTTAATACATGAGTAGATCCAGTTAACAATTTAGTGTCATTTGTAAATTATTTTTCCTTACTATACACATATATAGATTGCTAATATTTTTAATGATTTTAAAACTTGTAGTTGCCACAAGAAGGGCATGAGGGCCAAGAGGCTCATGCAGTAGAACCTTCTGAGTTACAAGATGTTGTCATACCTTCAGCGACAACATCTCATGTTGAGGTAACTAGTTCAACATGACATTATTTCAACACATGTTATTTTTTAATCACATGTTACTTAATCAATGCTACATGATCTAATATTTACAATTTTCTAAATTGTAGGTTGTAGATCCCCATCAGATGGAAATGATTTCATCTAGTGAGCTCCCCCTAGGTGGGAATACAATCGATAGCGTGGCCGCGGAGACAGAATAGACGATAGACCGTTTCTTAGAATTGATCGACGTATACAGTACATTAGTATGTATTTCATCATTTTCAGTTTGTTCATACATGCTATTCCATTGACCAATGCATTTCTAACTACATCAGTATTGGTGATTGTAGCCACTAGCAGATATACGTTCGAGACTGTCAGCAGTTCGATCTCCCCGTAGTCCCAACGTGAAAAAGGGACAAGTGTACAAGAGAGGCTCCATTCCTGGAAAGAATGTGGATGTCCTCTATAGTAGACACATGAGAGATCCATCTACCCCTGACCTAACAAAGTTCATTGATGCTACAAACAATGCCGCATCTACAATAGCCTCGAGTCATACGGAGGTAACTATTTGGACAATCACAATGCATAGTATTTAACCATGTTACTATATTGTTTATTCATACATGTCTAACTATTTCTCCATTTGGTGATTGTATCCATTAGCGGAAGAAGTGCCCGGCCCCTATGCTCAATCCATGGTTCTGACCGGGTCTCCTCTTGCGGTGAGATGTTCATTAATGACCAAGTTTTTTTATTCAATTTACCTAAACATGTTGATCAATGTTGAATTGTTGAATTAATTGAGATATGATCTTTTATTTGCAGAGAAAAACTATAGAGATGCCTTCCATGAGCACACCGCTCACATCTATACCCCATGAGGACTTGGTGAGTGTTTGTCATAAATAATTTGGCCAAAGTTAATTTTTTAAGTTTGTTGATGGTAGGGTATTAGTTGTAACATACCCTTTTTGCTGAAAAACATTTTATGCTGAAAACATTATGTTAAATTTTATTGTAAAGTTTTATATTGGACAAGCGTCCAAACATGACTATAATTGCACAATATTTTATTATTTAATAAATTAAATAGGAGACAAACACCTAAGGGGACTGTTGAAAGAGAGTTTACTAACCCACTAGGTGGAATGGAATCTGGGGTAGAAGGAAATGGACAAGTGGCAACATCATGATGCAACTAACTAGCTGTTGGTATGGGACAACTCCCTTGAAATGTGGTCATAGTGCCCTGGAAGGTGGGATTGGAGCTTGAGGTTCATTTATTCAAAACTGACCACTAAAGACCTATGCATTCTATATAAGAGCCATATAATTATGAACTGAGGTTCATCACTTTTCCTAACGAAGAAATTTACCTTGGGGTTTTGCTGTGCTTGCACCCAAGAGATTCGATGAGGAGATATGCTGAGTGTTTGATCATTGTGTAAGTCTACCTATTTACTGCTGAGTGCAGAAGTTATATTGCTGAGTGCATAAGTCATATTTGAGTGCAGAAGGCATATTTGAGTGCAAGAGTTATATTGTTGAGTGTAGAAGGCATATTTGAGTGCAGAAGTTACACTGCTGAGTGTAGAAATTAAATCAATGAGTGCCTTGCTTCTACATAGATTCCATCTACTTAGTGGTTCAGTAAGCAAGCTCGGGGGTCCAAAGGAAGTAAGTAGTTTTGGCTGCTTCTTCTGGAAAAGGTTGGGAGGAACAGGCCTCCTTGGGTGTTTGTCGGCCCTATATTCATTTACAGGGTCTAGTTGTCTTTTCTAATTCTAAGTAGTTTAAATTTCTATCTGCAATTATTTATTTACTGTTTTTAAGAGTATTATCAAACAAATATAATTATTTTAGTTTCTGATCTAATTAGAATTCTGCATAGAAATGATTATGTAAGATGAAATGAATAAAATATTTCTCTGCATTTTTCCCCATGCTAATGGATCTGCATCGTACTCTAGTACAGAGAAGAAATTAAGGTAGATAAATTGATAGGTAGATTTCCAGATGAATGAGAAGACCAATATTGTTGTATTTTCCTAGCTTTTCCTACCATTAATATTTTGTATACAATTCAATTTTTTCCCTTATCATTATTTTCCTCAGTTAAATGTTTCAAGTTCCCTGTATTTCTTTCACCGGTTTGTATTGAAAATAACAGCTGCAAATTTTTTTATTTCCTAAGTACATAGTACTGTTTTCCTTACTGTCAACAAGTATTTTTATCATGAAAACAAACAGTCTTCATATCTAAGTATAAAATTTATCTTTTTGTTATAGTATTTAGGAAATCATAACAGCTACCATGTTAATAGTATCAACAAACATTATATTACTTTTTCCTTTTCAAATAATGCATAATTGTTTAAGTACTAATCTGTATGCATATTTTTCATATCTGTTAAACTATTTATTCTTTTAAAACAAAGAATCATTATATTATATACAAACATAGTATCATTATATTATATACAAATAGAGTATCATTTACAAAACCTAGATTTATGACAAGTTCGTACCCTTCACTTATCAAACCCTAGAATTATTAACTTTAAGAGATTAGTTAAGTTTTCAAATAGAACAAAGGAATGATCACGATTCATTTCATAACTGAAAGTAGAACATTACATTATGGCTCACGGCCTTCTAAAAAATCAACAGAAAAGAATAACAAAGAGAAGCCCATGACTCCATACACTTAGGCACACAAATGATTACCTTTTACATTCTCAAAGACTGGAATCAAGGGTATCTCGGCAGCATCATGAGTCTACATTACCACATTCAATTGAAAACTAATAAACAGTAAAACCTATGTTTAGTTGTTGTAGACATCTACTTCCCATAACTAAACATTGATATCATATCAGTAAAATATTTCCGAGAACCCACATTAGGGTTTAACAAATTTAAAACATAGTGTTAAGTTACCAAACCCCGTACTCATCTTAAAACATAGAAGTTGAAAAATGACGAGTTCCATTTCTTACAAACTGGAGCAGTGCTCTCACATTCAACACATATATCATAAACATAGAAAACACAGTTCTTATTTTATCAAAGGCACAATAATTTTTATTTAAGTAAGCTTCGTTTTCTTTACACAAGATAGAGAAATGTTTGCAGTATCATATACATAAATGTAGGTCGAAGAGAAAACATCAATCCTTTTATTATCGAGAACAGTAGCAGGGTGAAACCCTTCCTAAGTATTTTCTTTACGGATGGTTACAATGGGAAACAAGTACTACTGAAAACAATGACAAATGGGTCGAGGGTTTCATCCTCCCCAAACCATCAAAACAAGCTCACAAATATTCGATGAAGGTCACCCTCGGAGCCCAAGCAAACATTGAGTCTCGGAAAAGAACACAATGAATACCCAATAGTCATCTAATCGGAGTAACGAGTAACCACTGAAGCTTACCGGTCTTTTAGCAGTTGCTAGCTACCAAACACTTAAACTGAGAAGCCATCGAAGAAGGTACCTGCCATTCAAAACACAGTAGTGGTCAAAACAAGTTTTACAAAGATTATTGCATACAAAATAGCAGTAACTGAACTCTAAAAAATAGAATGGAAGATATAGGGTTTCGAATCGAGACCCCTTACCTTTAAGAATTTCACTTAAGCAGAACGCCAAGACTGTGCATTCTGGAACCATTCTCCACCATCGAATACAAAGAAGTATGGAAAACAACTCTGGAAAACCACCACTGGACAGGCATGGAAAGCCGAGTGTCGAATTCAACTACCACTAAGAAGTTATCACACACCCTGGAACTAAGATTTCAAACTGCTACTGTAAACACCTCAATGTCTCGGCTCTTAAACTACTAACAAGTCACGGTTTCAAACCGTGGGCACTCCACCAAAGACTGTTATCAAAACCTTGAAGGCTCTCGACCTGTTGGCCTCTCCTCAGAGGCACAATGGCAAGGCAAACAATAACTCCATGAGCATAGTGGAGGTAGGGTTAGATCCTAACAACCAAAACCCTTGCTAGATCAACGGTGGAGATCACCGAAGGGTTTTCACTTAACCCAAGCAAACAACCATATTAATTGACCCATCATTACCATAGCCACCGAGGAGCCAGCTCAGATAATTCTTGAACCAAAACACTTAAAGCTCATCACGAGACATGAAACATCACCACACTATCACGTGCTTAAGCACCATGACATTATCCACAGGGGCATTCCACTATCTCGGCAATGGTGAGTATTAAATGCCAAAGAATCCCAAGTGCCTGCCAGCATGAAACATTAATAGTGTTGGTATCACATATTTCATACAACACATCATGTTATTGGTGAAAATGTAACATTTGACTTGGTATTAACACCTCGTGGTAAGTCAAGGTGATGTCGAATGCATAGTTAGGAAATCACAATGTTATATGGGGGCACATAGATGCACACACACATCACAATATAGTTAATGTTCATAGGACCTTGTATAGGGTTTGGCATATGCATATTTCATATAGTATAAAAATCAAATAAGAAATTGCATATAGTTCATAGGTTTACATTTGACTATGAATCGTCATAATTCATAAGTTAGCAAATGACTATGATGATTTTTCAATAATTCCTAGGCTCTAAATTATATATAAGAAATTGCATATCGACATTGCATTCAATTGCACTTAGTCATCATATTTAGACATTGGGAAATCTCCTAATATACATCAAATAGAAACTCAAAATGACATTATACATAGAATTAAACTTGGTTTATGAATCCTATTCTTTTGTCTGGACAAATTAATAGAGGTGAATACAAAGACTTTGATTATTACAATTGACGTACGTCTGATTTTTACAAACTAGGCTAACTAAATATCTCACCAACAACACTTATGACATTATGTCTCTTAAATCATTAACACTTGGGAGACACAGAAACTGTTTAGAACTATTCGGTCACATTTCGTAAACATTATACCTGTAATATACGAAAAGGACTATTCAAATGCTTTAGCATGAATGCTAAGTAAGCCTCGGGGCATCCGTAGGACCCCTTCATCATCAAACAAGAAGAAACAATAGTTAACACATATAAAATTATATCTTAAGAACAGAACCGAAAGATTTTGAAAGTACAGTTGAGTAAGCTTAACATCAAAGTAAAATATTAACTATCTAGTCGCAACATTTCACTTACGACTAACAACAACATTTAGTACAGCAAGCCAACATTTAGACATTTATGATATTTCCGCACAGTTAGATTTAGTATTAAAAGATATATCTAATTTTTTTAAAATTTTTTGTAATTTTCGGGATGTTACATTAGTGCAGTTATTTGATAAAAATAATGATTTTTTTGCAAACTTCTGAGATGCCAAGCAATCCCAGGGAGATGGTCGATAGAGGAAAGTCGGGGAAAAACAAGAGAAAGATTGATTTTTGATGTTGCATAGTCTTGGATAGATGTATTTTGACATACATGTACACATTGTTGTACTTAGAAATACATGTACATTGATAGGCCATTTGAGGGCCGGCTACTTTCCCATATTTTGTATTACAAACATTCGACTATCAATATATTCCATATTTTCTCTTGAGTTTTGACTTGTGCTTGTGATGATTCATCTCTTCCACAAATTGATAAATTATGCTATTGAAATTTATAAAATTACATTTCAAGCAATATTTATTCTCTTACATTTATTGCGTTGATTAAGTAACATCTCACCATTGTGTTATGAAAAAATTATCTTAATGGAAAAAACTAATAATATCTTTCAATAGTTCAATGAACTTAACACATGCATGCTAATTTGATATCTAATTTAAAATTGTGTTTTTTGTCAACTCCAAGGGTTCATACCCATTGATCATGATTATGGTTGCAAGAAAAATATGTTGCAGGGAAAAAACCCCTGTCATAATAGTAACATGCTATGCATACCATCAATGTAATCCTATGACATTTTCAGACAGTAAAAGGAAGTCCAATAGATGCTACACATTTCATCAATGCTACTGTATTTCATCAAACTATACATACATGAGCATCTATGCAGTTTGATTGAATGGAAAGGAATGCATAACTAAAGTTTAATAAAATTCATTGGCCCTTCATGTACATATGGTCAAATATATATAACAAATATACCCTAGTTTGTTAAAATATGCTAACCAATAGCTGGTCATGAATTCACTCTCATAATATCGTTGAAGATATAAACCCTATCCTTACTAAAACCTAGTATGTAAGACCCTAGTTTGTGCTTTACCTCTTTCATATGTCCATTTTCCACCTTTCATAATGCAAAAGTAATAATCCAAAATCCATGGAAAATGAAATACCTAACTAGTTTAATGATATTCCTTCATAATGTTGTATTGATGAACGAAAATAAGATGTTCATGGTCCTATGTTTGTTTTGATAAATTGCACAAGTTTCGTAATCATCATCATCACCCTCATCCTCATCCTCACCCTCATCATCCTCACCCTCATCATCATCTTCATCATCGCCATCATCATCATCTTCATCACCACCACCATCATCGTCATCATCATCATCATCATCATCATCATCATCATCTTCAACACCACCACCACCACCACCACCACCACCATCATCATCCTCATCATCCTCACCCTCATCCTCATCCTCATCATCCTCACCCTCATCCTCATCCTCATCCTCATCCTCATCCTCATCCTCATCATGGTAAACCATTATCTTCTTCATCATCATCCTCGTCAACATATTCATCATCACGATCATCATGCTCATCACCCTCATCACCAACATCTTCCTCATCATCACCACCACCATCATGATCATCATCCTCATCATCCTCACCCTCATTCACATCCTCACCCTCATCACGATCATCATCCTCATCACCCTCATCCTCATCCCCATCCTCATCCTCCTCACCCTCATCATCATCATCACCATCGACATCATCATCATCTTCATCATGATCATCATCTTCATCACCACCACCACCACCATCATCATATTCATCATCATCATCATCATCATCATCATCAACATCAGCATCTTCATGGTCCTATGTTTGTTTTGATAAATTGCACAAGTTTCGTAATCATCATCATCACCCTCATCCTCATCCTCATCCTCCTCACCCTCATCATCATCATCCTCACCCTAATCATCATCATCATCATCATCCTCACCATGCTCTTCCTACCCATGTTGTCACCATCACCATCCCATTTTTCACCATAAGAAGGGGAATGCTAGCCACAAGTGCTCGGCGGACGATTTTGCAGAGTCGACCCTCGTGGGCAAAAATTGCACAGTCCCTCACTGAGCAAAACCCTAGTTTGCAGAATGCACCTACAAGATGACACATGGGCATTGGGACCAGAAGAGAGGCACATCCCTAGTACTGTCCCAACGTCCTGAATCCAACGTAGTTGACGGTTCGTCGATCTGAGCCACGGTCTTCATTATATGGCTCGTTCCGTCCGACATCCAAAAGGCCTTCAGGGACACCTGCTGGATACCTGCCGGGGCCATAGAATCCCAACCGTGCAACAAAATCGGGTTCCAGGGAGTCCTGCAGGTGAGTGTAGGACAGTTCCAGCTGGGAACTCTAGCCACAAGTGCCTGGTGGATGATTTTACAAAGTTGACCCCCGTGGGAAAAAATTGCACAGTCCCTTATTGAGAAAAACCCTAGTTTGTAGAATGCACCTACAAGATGACACGTGGGCCATGGGACCGGTGGAGAGGGGCACCCCTAGCACTTTCCCAAAGTCCTGAATCCAACGAAGTTGATTATTCGTCGATTCGAGCCACGGTCTTCATTCTATGGCTCATTCTGTCCGACATCCAAAAGGCCTTCACGGAAACCTGTTGGATACCTGCCGGGGCCATAGAATCCCAACCGTGCAGAAAAACTGAGTTCCGGGGAGTCCTGCAGGTGTGTTTAGGATGGTTCCAGCTAGGAACGCTAGCCACAAGTGCCCAGTGGATGATTTTGCAAAGTTGACCCTCGTGGGAAAAAATTGCACAGTCCCTTATTGAGAAAAACCCTAGTTTACAGAATGCATCTACAAGATGACATGTGGGCCATGGGACCGATGGAGAGGGGCACCCCTAGCACTTCCCCGACGTCTTTTATCCAACGGTTTCGACGGTTCGTCGATCCGAGCCACGATATTCATTCTATGGCTCGTTCCGTCCAGCATCCAAAAGGCCTTCAGGGACACCTACTGGATACCCGTCGGGGCCATAGAATCCCAACCGTGCGACAAACCTGGGTTTCGGGGAGTCCTGCAGCTGTGTCTAGGATGGTTCCAGCTGGGAATGCTAGCCACAAGTTCTTGGTGGATGATTTTGCAAAGTTGACCCCTGTGGGCAAAAATTGCAAAGTTCCTCACTAAGAAAAACCCTAGTTTGTAGAATGCACCTACAAGATGACATGTGGGCCATGGGACCGGCGGAGAGGGGCACCCCTAGAACTGTCCTGATGTCCTGAATCCAACGGAGTTGACGATTTGTCGATCCGAGCCACGGTCTTCATTATATGGATCGTTCTGTCCGGCATCCAAAAGGCCTTCACGAACAACTGCTAGATACTTGTCGGGGCCATAGAATCCCAACCGTGCGACAAAACTAGGTTCCAGGGAGTCCTGCAGGTGTGTCTAGGACAGTTCCAGCTGGGAATGCTAGCCACAAGTTCCCAATGGACGATTTTTCAAAGTTGACCCCCGTGGGAAAAAATTGCACAGTCCCTCACTGAGCAAAACCCTAGTTTGCAGAATGCACCTACAAGATGACACATGTACCATGGGACCGGCGGTGAGGGCACCCCTAACACTATTCCGACGTCCTGAATCCAACGGAGGCGACGATTCATTGATCCGAGCCACAGTCTTCATTCTATGGATCGTTTTATACCCCCACGTCTTGAGAAGGTTGAAGCTGTAAAGCAACAACTCTCTTGTATTCATCCTGAAGCTCTTTTGTTTATGTCTAAGATAAAGAAGCTCTCTGTTCGTGAGCTAGAACATATCGATGTTAACAGGATTTATACAATCTCTGTTTTATGAGAAATTGACCTTAGAACTTCTCATAGGAATGACAATGAATCCTTCATTTTGCATTTGCTAGCAGAAGAAGATCAATTTTCGACAAAACAATGTAGTTATTACATGTGGAGGTAGCAGTTTCATGTGGAAAACAAGTGTAGGGTTGAGCATTGGAAAGATGTTGGGAAATGGGCTATTACATTAGCTTTTCTGATGGGAGAACGACTTACAGAAGGAAATATGGAGGCTGTAGGTATCTATGCTTTTCTTCCGACGAAAATTGTAACAGGATTTCCATTTATAATACAGGCATATTTTTTACTGGTTTCATCAAGAGAAAGTATCATTTTCAATAACAAGTGGAACCAGGGAATCCTTCGCTGTGTTCCATTAGCCTTTTGTTCATCATTTCATGCTCTCATAAGTGGTAATTCACCTCTATCATCGAAAACTTGGGTCTATAGGTACCTTCCCTTTCATATTCCTTGTTATCCATAGCTAACACAAGTTAGAGATGCCATTCAGACCCAATTGAGAGCTGAGGAAGTGGTTTTATGTGATGTCATCTTTGGGAATAAACGTTTATGTAAACCAACAAAACCTCGGACAATACTCCCTGCTTTTAAATGCATTTTGGAGAAAGCAAGAGGACAAGTTCATCAAAGCGACTTCATTCGTCTATATTCTCATAATGCACACATAGTCCATCCTTATATTGATAAACAAGAGTTTTATAATAGCTTGAATTTTTTGGGCGTGGTAATCTCCCTGTATTCAGTTGTCTGATTGGTTGACAAGCTTGCCTAAAAATCTGTACGTTGAACTTCTTTGTTTTATTGTTGAAAATTGGAAGGGATTTTCAAGTCACCTGCAAAATGCTCCTTTGTTGAAATATGTAAGTTCTTCCAACAACATAGATTTGGATAGTGTATCAAATGATGCCATCCACACCAGAATTGATCTTTCGTCAAAGGAGTTGCACATATTGTGGCCGACCAAATGGTCTGGGGAGCTTGGAAGTGCCGCCAAATATTATTCCATGCATGAATCTACCCAAAAGGCAATTATAAATTTAGATCCTCGAGAATTCCTGAATCTACCTAGAAGACACACTTGCAGGACTCCACGGAACTAGGTTTTGTTGCACGGTTGGACTTCTATGCCCCCGTCAAGTATCCAACAGGTGTCCCTGAAGGCCTTTTGGATGCGAGACGGAACGAGCCATAGAATGACGACCGTGGCTCTGATCGACGAACCGTTGAATCTATTGGATTCAGGACACTGGGACAGTGCTAGGGGTGCTCCTCTCCTCCGGTCCCGTGGCCCATGTGTCATCTTGTAGGTGCATTCTACAAACTAGGGTTTTGCTCAGTGAGGGACTGTGCAATTTTTTCCCATGGGCTTCAACTTTGCAAAATCATACACCAAGCACTTGTGGCTAGCATTCCTAGCTAGAACCATCTTAGAAACACCTGCAGGACTCCTTGGAACCCAAGTTTTTTGCACGGCTGGGATTCTATATCCTCGGCAGGTATCCAACAGGTGTCCCTGAAGGCCTTTTGGATGCCGGACGGAACGAGCCATAGAATGAAGACCATTGCTTGGATCGATGAACCATTGACTCCGTTGGATCCAGGACGCCGGGATATTTCTAGGGGTGCCCCTCTCCGTTGGTCTGATGGCCCACGTGTCATCTTGTAGGTCCATCTTGGAAAGTAGGGTTTTGCTCAGTGAGGGAGTGTGCAATTTTTTCACATGGGGGTCAACTTTGCAAAATCGTCCGCCGGGCACTTACGGCTAGCGTTCCCAGCCGGAACCTCCCTAGACACACTTGAAAGACTCCCTGAAACCTGGTTTTGCTGTATGGTTGGAATTCTATGCCCCTGACAGGTGTCCCTAAAGGCCTTTTGGATGTGAGATGGAACGAGCCATAGAATGATGACCGTGGCTCCGATCGACGAACCGTCGACTCCGTTAGATTCAGGACTCCAGGATAGTGCTAGGGGTGCCCCTCTGCTTCAGTTCTGTGGCCCATGTGTCATCTTGTAGGTGCATTCTACAAACTAGGGTTTTGCTCAGTGAGGGACTGTGCAATTTTTTCCCATGGGGGTCAACTTTGAAAAATCATCCACTGGGAACTTGTGGCTAGCGTTCCTAGCTGGAACCATCCTAGACACACCTACAGGACTCCCTGGAACCCGGTTCTGTCGCAAAGTTGGGATTCTATGGCCCTGGCAGGTATCCAGCAGGTGTCCGTGAAGGCCTTTTGGATGCCGGATGGAATGAGCCATATAATGAAGACCGTGGCTCGGATCGACGAACTGTCGACTCCGTTGGATTCAAGTCACCGGGACAGTGCTATGGGTGGCCCTCTCCGCTGGTCCCATGGCCCATGTGTCATCTTATAGGTGCATTATGCAAAATAGGTTTTTTCTCAGTGAGGGACTATGCAATTTTTGCCCACAGGGGTCAACTATACAAAATCATCCATAGGGCAGGTATATCTAGCGTGATGATGATGAAGGAAATTAGAGTTATAGAAGGAAATTGAATTAGGGTTAGAGTTAGAGTTAATGATGATGATGAAGATGGTGATGATGATGAAGACGTTGATGATGATGGTGATGGCGATGAAGATGATGATGATGATGATGACAAAGAAGATGTGATGATGGAGATGTTGATGAGGAACCTAGACATGGAAATGATTATGGTGATGGTGGTGAAGATGATGATGGTGATGATGATGAAGACGTTGATGATGATGGTGATGGTGGTGTTGATGGTGATGGTGATGATGAAGAAGATGGTTTAGTGCTAGGGTTAGTGTTAGAGTTATAGAAGGAAATTGAATTAGGGTAAGTTAGAGTTAATGATGATGATTAAGATGGTGATGAGGATGATGATGGTGGTGGTGATGAAGATGATGATCATGATGTTGGTGCAGATGAGGATGAAGGTGTTGAGGATGATGATGATGATGATTTACCATGATAATGATGAGGATGATGATCATGATGGTGGTGGTGAGGATGAAGAAGATGTTGTTGTTGTTGATGATGATGATGATGATGATGATGGTGGTGGTGGTGGTGGTGGTGATGAAGATGATGATGATTACGAAACTTGTGCAATTTATCAAGATCTACCAAGTCTATGCAATTTATGAATCTATCAAGCTATCAATATATGGATGCAATAGTCAAAATATTAATGTCAATACTCAATGAGACCACGAAACAGAATCATAGCATACATGTACACCACATACCTATAACATAGTACACAATAAAACAAGCAAACCATGTACTAGATTAACTACTTATGGTCATTCGACTAGACCATCAGGATCACCTCAAATACCAATGGTTTCCTTTAACCTCTCATGCTCGGAATAAGGAAATAAGTATCGTGTCTTTGATGAGTTCTTCCTTGGCATTGTTTGCAGCTGGAGGTTTGTGCCAATAACTAAGTTTGTATAATGATATACAATCTCACCTGGTCTATAATCTTCATATGTATACCCTTTTCTATTTGCTGAGTGGGAAACCTGGTTCAAATATTCTCCCTTTATAACCATTGACCCAATCGGAAAATCAACTCCCTCAGAGTCCCTCAATGGGACATTTAGGGTTCGATTCCCCTCTAAGCAACGTGCTAGCCAATAGTCAGTGCGCCATGCATTGTGTCTCGGGGAAATCACTGCATATATGTGCCCTGGAGAAAATATAGTTCCAACATTTTAGTCAACTAATTAGACACAACTAGTTGTCAAAAATATCAAAAATATATATAGCTAATTAGACACAACTAGTTGTCAAAAATATAAAAATATTAATCGGACCTGGTTGTACGAGATCTGATACGTGGTCATAGTCTGGTGAAATACTTGATTGGTCCTCTTCCAACTAGGATAATTCTATAGCCATCCGTCAACCAATGGGGAGTGATACACGGTCCCAGCTGTCAACCCAATCCATGGATTCACATTCGTCCCATTCACGACTACTGCATGGAGAACAAAAACATGATTGTTTCCTTGTCCACATTTAAAGTATAGCATTGTCCGACGTTCTAACTGAATGAAATGCATGAGCTCCTTGGATGGTCTTGCACTCATATAACTATGAATGATCTACATCCACCACCTCCCAAAAATATCTAACCACATGTGCTTTCCTGGTTGAGTGATCTTCTTTCCTTTTTGCTCCCTCCCCCATGACTGAAGCACACCATTCCACGATGGTTTTTGCATTTCAGATGATAGGTCCATCTGTGAACTTCTTTTCTTTCCTGCGTAATGCAGTCTTTATACATGCACCTGCTCCATCGTGTTCACCTTTTCCATGTCCGGTCTCAAAATAGTTCCAAATATGTGGCACCTTGTGCCTTTTGTGGAGCATACACAACCATTGGAAGACACGGTCATTTTTGAATTTCCCTACACAACCGTCAGACCAAATCCAATGTTGTTCCATCTGTATACTGTTATCCTTCAAGTGATTGTAGAACATTTGAAAGTTGTGTTGTACAAAAGCCAAGTCATGACACCTGTCATCACTTATGTAGAAGTGATACTCCTTCAATATAACCCTGTTGTCTTCAGTACTAGCTGCCCCATGTCTATAGGTGATATGGACCATTATGCTGACCTGGTCTGAGTGATAGTATTGAATCTGAATCTCATTTTGCGGTTGAAGAGTGTAGTTTTCGGCAAAATCAATCACTGACAGGATAGTACCAATATGAAATGTATCCTTGCACGTTCTAAACTACTCGTCTTGCTAATGAGCCACATGCACATGCTTTACATAATGTTGTGTCTTTTCAAAGAATTCCGTCATGAAGTCGCAAACCTGTATTGGGTAGATCAACAATAAATACATATATCAATAGATTGTTACATATGAAATTGCAATCTGAAGAAAAAATAGTATTCAATAACTCATTACCAACCTGAGAAGTGACCAATTGTATTTTTTTTCTTTCGTTCCCTCCATCAATATCATAAGTGACGTATTTGAATAACTGCAAGTTCACCTCCTGCCTCATAAGTTCATGCTCATCAGTCACATGTATGCATTTGTCCAATAATGCGAATCCACCACACCCTGGGCATGTCCCATCTATGCAAGTTTTTTGATAAAATGTGCAATCGTTTGGCCTACTACACAAGATGCTATGAATAAAGTCTCTAGATGGAATCGGTTGTAATGCAACTGAGCATTCCTGCACAAGAGTGTTATGCAATACACGAAAAATATATGTATATGTGTCATAATAGTAACCATACTCAATGTGCTATCGACAACAACATGTGTTACGAATTGTGTTTATTTTAACATACCATGGTTTGCATTTTTCAAAGGATCTTTGGCCCAAGTCAAATTCGTTATGTTCATTCCTAAATCTCTCATATAATTCTGTTTGTGTCATATCAAGAAAATGTTTAATGTGTGGTTCACGATCCTTTGAACCCCTTCTCAATTTTAATACATCTTTTTGGTTGGAAGAAGGTCTAGTGTTTTCATGCCAAAAAGCTTGCTCTAATCCCTTTACCGCATCAATGAGCTTCATATCAGAGCGTGGCAACCTTCCAATGAAGGCCCAAACATTTGTTTGACCGGTTTCAAGTTGTTCTCTTCTAACACAATACCTACAAAGTGTATTCACATTCAAATTAACAATTTTGGATGTAGGTTTAAGAAAACGACGTGCCCTAGTGCTTTTGTTAACGATTGATTGTGACAACACAGGACAAGCCACATTGCGATCCTTTGAGCGAGATTTCTTTCCAATTGTACTAAATGCATCTACTAAACTTTTAACGATATGAGAACTTGGTTCTAACTTTTTGGCCTTCTTTATCCCTAATGTTCTTCTAACAACAGTCATATGCTTAGATTTCAACAATGATAAAAATAATTTTCACTTGTCCCCATCACATTTAGAATAAAAAAAAGTTATCAAGTATTTGTCGAGTTTGATTAGCAATAGAACGTTTAGACAATGTACCTTCAAGTGAACTAATGAGAGTTTCATAAACCTGTATACGTCTCAGAGTTCTTCGGCGTGCAGTTGCTAATGGAGGTAAGGGTGTTAGAACTGGAGCATGTACACCATCACTAGGACGCTCCGGCGTTTCCATAGGATCCCCTTGTCTTTCATTCTATTGGATGGTCTCCATAACATTTGCTGCTTCCATTGTCAATCCTCCACTCAATGCCTCTCTAACTTCGTCGCTTGTATAACCACTACCCAACAAGTCATTCAGTACCATATTCTGAGGTTGACTTGATGTGGGAATTGAAACATCCCCCGATGAGCACCTATGTCTTACTTCTTCACTAGTGAGATGGGGTGCTTTTTCATCAAATGTTATTGAAATTGAGGGCCCCTCTAGTTAATTTCTTCATATTTCTTAAGGTGGATGGGTAAGAATGACCATGGCATCATCTATGGTTGGATTTGGATGAGTTTCCATGGAATGCATTCGATTCCACATTTCCAATCTTTTCTTTTCTCTAACTTCTTCCATGGTTTCTTGAGGCTTCTCTTTCCTTGCCGATTTCCTTTTTCGATTGCGTGGATTCCCCATGACCACAATGAGCAATACTAAGAAAATAGATCATAGAGGTGTGCTCAATTATTCAAATATCCAAATTATTTCTCAACTGTGAATATAGGTTCTTCAAGCTTGCTCAATTGTCAATATAGATACTTCCTCAATTGTCAATATAGATGAACATCAATCTTGCTCAAATGTGAAAGTAAAGTTTCTACCTCACTTGTGAATATAGAAAATTCTTCATTTGTGAATATAGAAATTTCAAGCTTGCTCAATAGGGAATGTATATTCTTCTTCAGTTGTGTTCATATAGATTCATCAAACTTGCTTGACATTGTTAATATAGAATTACCTTGAGGCTTGAAATTGTGAATGTAGAATCCTCTTGAAGCTTGAATTTGTGAATGTAGAATCCCCTTGAAGCTTGGTAATTGTGAATGTGGAATCCTCAATTC